>BRKX01000009.1:47700687-48324968 GCA_026008535.1 Perilla frutescens | reverse complement strand
TCTTGTATTGTCCTAAGGTATTTTACTTTGTCGTTTGTTTTTCTCTCAACTTTTTTGGGGTTATTACAAGAAAAGAGTGACGTGTTTTGGGTGGAATAAGGTACAATCTTCCTGAAATTTTTGAAGAAGATTTTAAGAGGATACTAACTCAAGAAAGTTCTCTTTAATGAGTTGAGAGTGACGATTCTACTTGAAAACTGTATATTAGGTTCATTAACTGATCTAGCATCGTTGATCGTGAGAGAATCACTTAAATTTGTACCTATAACCAAAAAGATGTGTAGTTGCTCTTAGTGTTAGGTTTGCTTTTCACCATTCCCGGACCTCTGCCTTGACTGTCTTTTATCTGTTAATGTTGATGGGTTCTCCTTTTGCATCAGTGCAAAGGTGGATGGTCGGTTCAGAGGACTCTGTCATTTCACATAAGCCAAAATTGGTAAGTCACATTTTTAATTCATTTGCTAATTTTGGTACTCCAGCATATATTTTGAACACATTGATTGATATGAAATCAGGAGTTATGCAATATGGAGGTGTTTTGATCTACAATGTGGATGGGCAGGCCAGGTTCCATGATATATGGTTTATATTACTTCTTCCTCCATGCTCTTTGAGCCTTGAAGTTGTATTCCTTTTTTAAGATGGTAACTTTGGTTCCAGTTCTTTGCAGACGATGAAAAAGCAAATCTTTTCTTCAATGCACATGGAAAAGTCAGTTCTTCTCGCACATTGTCAGGGGAAATTCTAAGGCTTGAACCTCTGGGTGATGAGGTATCACAGTCTTTTCTTCCTAGCAGATTTTTGCCTCAATGTATAGTCATTTTCATTTGCATGACTCACACAATTAATGACATGTTTACTTTATCTAAAGATTTTGGAGAACCTATAGCAATTTTGTGGTCAGAAAACATTATGAGCAAATATTGACTGTATTTCTGTGTTAAAGTATCTATTATCTTTTTCTTGTTTGATTGTTCTTATTAAATTAGTTTGATGGGGGAAAAATCACTTCAATATCTCCAGTGATTGTAAACTACCTGTGTGATCAGATATCTGGCAAATATGGAGACTAGACTCTGCATTTCTTAATTAACACATGCATGATACTTTGTAGGAGTGATTCATTCAACTCTTGCTATGTTTCAGTTGCTTGGATACTTTGCTGAAAGAATGATATCAAAGGGAACACTGCAGAGAAATAATGTTATGCAAGTTGCTGATGGTAAGGTTAGAAAATACTTTTACCATTTACTTATTCCATGACAGATTACAAATTCTAGTAAATTCAACAATTTTTGGGTCATATATCTAGATTGGTGAATAACTGCAATTCTACTTAGTTTTCTTGGTGATGGAATTTATTGTTACAAGTTTGATGATGTTAATGAATATTTTCCATTAAATTTTTAGTGAGGCCATTAAATATGTGAAAAGAGTATATGCCTAGGAACTGTAAGTGTGTTTTCTCCAATGCAGAACATCATTGCTTTTCCTTATACACGGAGCGGACAACTTGTTGGCTGCAAATACCGAACTCTTGAGAAAAAGTTCTGGCAGGTATTCCCATTCAATTCTAAGGCGCTGGGTTTTGGTTTCTCTAATGAGTGGTAAATGGATACTGATATTACTTTTGTTAATCTTCGCCTTCAATTTTCAGGGGAAAAATACAGAGAAAATGTTATACGGGGTTGATGACATTGTAGATGCAGACGAGATCATTATTGTATGCACTTGATTAGGTGCAGTTCTGTATTGTTACTTCATTATAACTATCTTGACTTTTGACTTTCCTGTTCGTAGGTTGAAGGTGAGATAGACAAGCTATCAGTCGAAGAAGCTGGCTATTGCAATTGTGTTAGTGTTCCTGGTGGTGCACCACAAAAAGTTTCACTCAAAGAAATACCATCTCAAGAGAAGGTTCAGTAGAGAGCTTAGATTAAGTTCGATATGTGTTTTGCTATATTATTATCTTCAATGTTTGAAACCATTTTTCCTTTCGGCTTGAATTTCTAGTTACTTATCTTTCATTGCATCAGGACACTGGATTTCAATACTTATGGAACTGCAGTGACTATTTTGAAAAGGTTGGAGATCTTTTGAAACAATAAAAGTAACAGTAATAATCTGCTTAAATATGACTTCTTGTATAATTTAAATCTTTTTCAGGCATCTCGAATAATCCTGGCAACTGATGATGATTCACCTGGCCAAGCTTTAGCTGAAGAGCTTGCTTGTCGTCTTGGGAAAGAAAGGTTATAGTCATAGATCATAAACCTTGTCTATCCCAATGTTTTTTCGAGTACAGCGTTTCTCTACTTTTGTGATGTTTTCAACTTCTTCACTAATATTTCTCCATGGCAATGAAAAGAGGCATTTTTTTCCCTCCTGATTTCTTCTTTTCGTTTGCTGAACGTTAGATGCTGGCGTGTGCATTGGCCGAGGAAAGATGATGTCAGCTCGTTCAAAGATGCAAACGAGGTTTGATGGATACTCAATCAAATCCTCTTTCTTTGATGATTAACTACCTTTCTCGAGCCCTATATTTACTAATGCTCGAACTCTTTCTTCTGTATCGAGAATCCTTGAAAATAAGCAAGAATAAGGGGGGAGGGGGTTTTCACATATGAATCGATATGGTTGTCCATATATTAATGTTGTTCTGTTATGCAGGTTCTGAAGAATCTGGGTGCAGATGCTCTAAGAGATGCAATTGACAAAGCAGAGTTATATGAAATACACAATTTAGAGTAATCTGGTGCAGCTATTCAGTTAGGATGACTCATTGCTTCTGTGATTTATTTTTATAGCAAAATTTCGACCTTATGAAATGTAAATTTTGGTTTCAAGATTTAAGTTTTAAAGCAGAGGGCAGAATGATTCCTCTTTGAACTTACTTGTTTGAGGTGGATTGTTATTTATATTTGACAAAAGAACATTCCACGAAAAAGCTCGCTCACTTTACTCCATCAACTCGGCTATTTTATATAATTTTGGGATTTATTGTTATTGAACAGCATGAAAAATAGATTAGTTAAAAAAATTTATTCAAATTATATTTTGTACAAGATTGTTAATTATTGTGTGAACGAAATCAATTTAGTAAGTTTCTTGAGGTTCAACCAAGCTTGAAGCTTGTAATTCAAACTCTGAAGTGATGGGTAATTCTATTCACAATCCCCAATTTTCTTTTTACGACCCCCAAATTAATAAAAATATAAATAATATTTTTTTGACAGATTTATTCTTGTAATCCCCTACTACTTATAGTAGAATAAAATACAATTCCCATTGTATAACCTCTATTAATGAAAACTACTAAAATAAAAATACAACCCCCATTGTATAGCCCCCACTATTTAATTCTTTACCAAAATCAAATACAACCTCACAACTTAAAAAAAAAAACTCTAACGAATTTAAATATAAAAAATATTTTTTGTACTTTTTTGCCCTTATATTTCCACACATAAAATCCTAACAAATAAAAATAAAACGCCATGTACAAAAAAAAATGAAAACAAAATTTGCAGAACCAAAAAAAAAATGAAAACAAAATTTTGGTGTGCTTTTTTGCCCTTATTATTCTTCCTCTTCTCTCGATAACAAAAAAACAAAAACAAATTTTGAAAAAGCAAAATGAATCATTCTTCCTATATGTTAATTCAAGTTTGCAGAATGTTTTTAAGAAGTGCCTTTAAAAAAATGTTAAATTCATAATCTTATAAAAAAAAATCATAACCTTTTCAAGTATTTCATTTTTTTCTTGTACTAATTTATAAAAAAAAATAAAAATTACAAGCAAACCGAATTCACGTTCTTCGACTTCTCTCTCTCATCATAATTAAATTAGAAGAGATGTTTAATCTTCTTTCAAAAACAATGATGCATCACTAAGCTAGTTAGAAAAAATAAATGCAAATAGAGTTTCTCCCAACATAAGTTTCTTTTAAATAAATTTTTTTATTTTATTTTCAGTTTTTTCTCAATGATTTTGTTAGGAACAAGAGGGTGAGGATTATATATTAGGGGGTTTTATTTTATTTGTAAGGGTTTAAGTATGGGGGTTGTGAGGTTAAATAGGTCTAAAAAAACATTATTTATAATTTAATTGAATAAAGGGATTGTAAAGAGAAAAAATTGGATTGTGAGGTTAAATACGTCTAATAAAATATTATTTATAATTTAAATGAATAAAGAGATTGTAAAGAGAAAAAATGAGGTTGTGAATAGAATTACCCAAAATAAAGGATTCAATTTTAATTTTTTCAAAAAATAAGTTAACGATTGGGCTATACGAACAAGTTTGGGCCTATACAAATCCCATTTTATTTATTTTCTTAAGATTTAAGCATAAATAAGCAACAAAAATGAAATTAAATAAGTTCTCAAAAAATTCGGAAAATACAATCTTCCTAAAACCCTTGCCCCTTTCCCCCCTCTCTTCCATGGCAGTTCAAAACCTCCCTTCCTGCTTCTCCTCTCTCTCTTCTTAACAACACTTCTGGAGAGATAAAATATGTTTCTCTTGCCATCTTCGAAGAGTAGCAGAATTGTTTTCATGGGTTCCAAGAATTTTTTGCTGAAATCCTCGGCTGCTCCCACTACTTACGCCTACAAGCATTCACTCCACGATTGTTGTTGTTGTTGTTGTTGTTGTTCTTCTTCTTCTTCACCAAGAACAATTTTTTTTTACTCCAACAGTCGGAAGAACTCGAGACTTACTGCTTCCCCGAAGCACTCACATCCAAGTTATCAGAGGGCAGCTGACTACAGTTACACGCCCTATTCCGCCATGCCTGTTCCCAGACCGAGTGAGTGTTGTTTTGTTTTCTTGTTTATTTGCTTTTTATTTATTTATAATATTTCGCGTTTTCTTGAATGGGTTGAATAGTTCATGAGTGAATGCGGAGGAGAGAATTAACCACACTAGCTGCAATTTCATATGTTCAAAAATAGTAATTTGATTTGATTTTATTTTGTAGTTTCTGGTGCAGATGTTGATACTCTGGAGAAGCAATTCGTTGATCTTAAAAAGCCAATGATGTTGAGTCAGAAGTTGCAGGAAATTGGCATTGATGCCAGTTCATGCATGCCGGGGCAGTACAATGGTTTGATTTGTCCAAGTGTACGTGGTTTTTGATGTCTCTGTTTATATTTGTCATATTTTCAGAAATATTGACTGAAGTTTTTCTTATTTGCCAATTGTTCGTATCCACTATAATACTGGAACTGTTTGCAGTAGGACATTGCATCATTTTCTCCTTTTCTTTGTTGTTGTCCAATATAGTGTTTGCAATTTTTTCCCTTATCAACCTGAGATCATAAATGCTGAAGAATCTCCCCAACCATCCCTGCTTACAGGAAAATGCTACATTGTGTTTTACATATATTAGAGAAACCTTTTTGATTTTTCATTTCACCATATATTAGACATTTGATAAAGTAAAATATCAGGAAATCTACTTAAGGTTGTGGGAATCAGATGAAGGGTTGTTAAAGTTATTCTAATCATCTTATGTCAGATGTTTTTCTTTTATACCAAGTTTCTGCATTTTCTAGTGTAAAGGTGGGGAATCGCACGAGAAGAGCTTATCTCTCCATATCACCGAAGATGGGTAATTTCCAACATTAATTGTGCATGCTTTGTATCTATCTTATCTGTTTCTTCTTGTTAGTTTTGATGGCTTTTTATTGATATATTTCTGCATGTCATAGTGGTGCAGCAATGTGGACCTGTTTTCGGGCTAAATGTGGGTGGAAGGGCACTACCCGTGTAAGCCTTTTAAATTAAGCTTGCTAAATAGATGTATTTATTGATTTTCTCATTTGCTCTTGCTGTTGTGCTTTCAGGCCTTTGCTGGTGCAAAATCAACTTATGGAACAATGAGTAAAGGTATGAAAATAAAGCAACCAATTAGAAAGATCACAGAGGAGAGTCTGGGACTCGAACCTATGTGTAGTGAGGTAATTGTTATTACTATTGTCAACTGTCTTGATACACTTCTGTACACACAGAGAACAGCTGTATGGAAATTATTACATTTTAAATGCCAGCTTGAGAAATTACATGTTGTTGAATGTTGACTACACTTATACTCATGAACTCTGGAATTTTTTTAAACAATACTCTCTGATTGATGTCAAATGTCAATTATAGAAGATATGTTGATCTACAAAGAAAATTTGAATGCATGTATTTTATACCTCAATGCTTTTTAGTTACTTAATAAGCTGGTGTTATAAGTGATTAATATTTTATTTTATGTATTAGTTCCAAATACTGTATCATGATTCATGAAGTATCTTTTCCACCTTCATACGAGGTTGCAACTTAGAAATGATTTCTATTGTCAAAATGGAACCTTTTTGGTTGGTAAGAAAGGAAAAGGAATGATGACTAAGTCGGGCTGAACCTTTTTCTCTTGATGTTGTTATTATTATTTTTAGTAGTTATTGGAATCTGTTTTTATTCTCTTGATGTTGTTATTATTTTTTTAGTAGTTAATAGTTATTGGAATCTGTTATTCATTTACACGACTATACAAATCTTTTTGTCACTGCCATGCATCAACCAAAATATCTAGTGATTCTCCTCACAATTTTCTTCCAGCTACTTGCATATTTTGCTGAGCGCATGATATCTGGAGAAACCATACGGAGAAATGCTGTCATGCAGAAAAAGACTGGAGATCAGGTGCATAAATTATATTTTTGCTTTGAGAATACTGCACTTTTATACTACACTAAGTGTGATAATGTAGTCATCTTGATAGGAAAATGTTCTTGAGTCATTCAAATTACAGTATTATCTGGGTTCCAAACTTTGGAGTGCTTTGCCCATGAAAGGAATGTCTTATTGGGCATTCGTAGACGAGCTCCTGTGAGGACTGTTTGCATCCAAGTTTCTTTATATTGTATGCGATAATATTACTGACAAACTTCTGATGATGCTTTTTCTTGACTAACTTTTGATAATGGTTTCTGGCAGATTGTTATCGTATTCACTTATCGAAGGAATGGAGAGCTTGTAAGTTGCAAGTATCGGGATATTACCAAAAAATTTTGGCAGGTACGTTGTTTTAGTGGTTCTTGGTCAATGGCTGGTTTTCGTTATTCCTTCTTGTGTCATTTAGGTATCTCCTGATTCCGACTAAAAAATGAAATCTGGTGTCTATCATTACTTGAGTATTCTATTGCAAGCCTTACTTTGATATACAATTGTTTATGCTTCAACAATATATATCTCATAATTCATAATGTTCTGCATTACCAAAAAATTTCAGCAACTACGTTGTATTAATGGTTTTTGGTTTATGGCTGGTTTTATTACTTCCTCCTTGCGTCGTTCTGACTTACAAAATGAAATCTGGTTCCCATCATTACTTCAGTATTCTATTGCAAGCCTCTTTTAATTTATATGCTTCAGCAATGTATATCTCATAATGTTCCTCTGTGCAGGAATCAAATACCGAAAAAATCTTCTATGGACTTGATGATATAAAGGAAGCAAGTGATGTCATCATCGTAATCACTATCCTTCTTCTGCGTATATTCAGTTAAAGAGTAACTGGCTGAGAACTAATTATTTTGTGATCTAATGTAAGGTTGAGGGTGAAATGGACAAACTTGCAATGGAAGAAGCTGGCTTTAAAAACTGTGTGAGTGTTCCTGATGGTGCACCTGCAAAAGTCTCAGAGAAGTCATTGCCCTTAGAAGCAGAGGTAGTTTTCTATCTTTTTCTTGAAGTTAGTCATTTGGTTGCATCTTTTTTTTCCCTCCATTCTCTATCTTTTGAAGATCGGAAGCACTTGATTAACTGTCTCTTTGACATTCAGAATTTATTTATATTGCAACCTCTCTATTAATTTTTTTTAATCAATTTTTTTTCCAGCAGCTTATTCATTTCAACCACCCATATTTATTATCTAACTATCTGTTCTATCCTTAAAAATGTTATAATTTTTTGTTCCCTAGTAATATTATTTCCATCTTCACTTAGGTTGCATTTGGATTGAGAGATTTGAAATGAAAAGATTTCATATCCACCCTCAACGCAAAAGAAAAAGTTCAAAATTGAAAGTAACGGGTTTCAAATTTATCCCTCAAAAATTTTATGTCAAAATAATTGCTGATGGATGTGCTATTTCGGGTTTCAAATTCATCCCAAGTCCTTCAATCCAAACGCAACCTGAGAGAACTTTATACGTGATTCTATCATCAAGTCTGAAATGTTTTTTCTATATGTTCTCTGCAAAAAAATTTTGTGCTG
Source organism: Perilla frutescens (assembly GCA_026008535.1). Taxonomy (NCBI): domain Eukaryota; kingdom Viridiplantae; phylum Streptophyta; class Magnoliopsida; order Lamiales; family Lamiaceae; genus Perilla; species Perilla frutescens. The sequence goes on along the minus strand of BRKX01000009.1, from coordinate 48,316,699 downwards.
CACATGAGGGGAGTTGAGGTTTTCCTAAATTTAATGGTAGGACATACCCTCTTGTACCTACTGGCTACCAGGAATTTGTTAGTTGCACCTTGCCATATGTAGGTGCTGCACATTAGGTGTTTAGTAGTGTCTTGTAACAAATTTTGCATCTGACAATTCCTAATTCACTTCGTATGTATTTTTTGAAGCTAGGACACAAAGTATCAATATCTATGGAACTGCAAAGATTATACTGCAAAGGTTCATTCTGCTATCATCATCAATTCTTCTTAATTACACATGCAAGTGGCAAAATGTGATACTTTTGTTCTTCTAATTTTTTAGGCATCTCGCATAATTCTTGCAACTGATGGTGATGCTCCTGGTCAAGCCTTAGCAGAAGAACTGGCGCGGCGCTTGGGAAGAGAAAGGTTGTCATACTTATCCTCTGCTTGTGGTCTCTTCTGGAAAACAACAATCTGAGGTTTCTTTTGGTGAATCAGGTGCTGGAGAGTCAAATGGCCAAAAAAGAATGACACTGAAAATTTTAAAGATGCAAATGAGGTCTGTCTAAACTGGACATTTCTGGATCTTTGTAGTTTCATAACTGTTTAAATTTGTGCAACTTTATGAACTGCTATCTAGTATCTTGTTTAATGTGTTCTTCTGGATGCAAATCCCATCTCCAACATATATGGAGCAGTAAAACTTGGAGTCTGAACTTTCAGTTCTCCCTGGACTTAACTGTATGCCATATTTGAGTCTTATTCCTCATTATACTTAATGCTATTTTTATGCCATTTTGGCATGCAACTGTTATTTTTAGTCCATTCTGATTTTTTCTTGTTTTCATGAATGCTATACTATCTCAAACTATGCTGGTTTTGAAGTTTTCCTCTTTACTTGCTCCATGCGATTTTATCACCGTCACTGTACCCCATTACTTGTTAATACAGGTGCTTATGTATATGGGCCCTGATGCGCTGAGGGAAGTCATTGAAAATGCTGAGCTTTATCCAATTAAAGGGTTGTTCAATTTTGGAAATTACTTTGATGAGATTAATGATTACTACCATCAGTCACTTGGTTTTGAGCTTGGAGTTTCAACAGGATGGAGGGCTCTCAATGATTTGTATAATGTAAGAATGATTTTCGCATGTGGTTGGTTTTACAAGGTGGTTCATACCTGAGCTGCTTGCTATCTGATAGCTTCACTGCATTTATTTGCATCCCATGTTTGCTCATTACATGGAATATATATGCTCTATGCAATTGGAGTTTTTAGTTTTTATTGTGTATAGCAATTATCACTTCAAAATTGTGAGAAGTATAATTGTCTACTATGAATTACCTGTATATTTTTTTTATATGCCACAAGTAATTAATGTCCACTTTTTGTTATGAATAGCTCAAAGTAGCAGTCATCAAAGTTTCAAAATGTTTTAACTGCTAATGTGTATTCTGGTCAGTGGTCATACAAACATATCTGGAAATGGATGCATGAATCTATTCTACTATCTGGTCCGTTTATTTTTCTAAATTCTGCCTTTGAGACAGGTTGTGCCTGGAGAATTGACAATTGTTACAGGAGTTCCAAATTCAGGCAAGAGTGAATGGATTGATGCTCTATTATGCAATCTCAACCATAGTGTAGGCTGGAAATTTGCACTTTGTTCTATGGAAAATAAGGTAACTTACTACATGTATTTTTTTTTCTTCTGGTAGTCATAATGTTAGCAGTATCATTCTCCCTGTAATATGATAGAAAGTTTTTCAAGAGTGCCCGATCTTATTTATGCAGACTATTTTGTGCAAGTGTCTTCTAGCTGTTCCAGTCGGGATGAGATTGCTAACATAGCTTAAAGCTGTGATTTTATATAATTTTAAAAGGCCAGTCTTTTCTCTCAGAACATAGAGAGAGAGAGAGAGAGAGAGAGAGAGAGACCTACATTTTTTTTATATACTTCATACATGTAAATCTTGAATATCTGTTTTACTGATCACACAATTCCATGGATTTCCAGGTCCGGGAGCATGCAAGAAAACTTTTGGAGAAACATATAAAAAAGCCTTTCTTTGATGTTAGGTATGTGAATGAGTTTGTCTATACCAGTGGGCATGATAGGGCAATTTTCAGTTGGTTGATACATTTTTTATGAGAGTAGAGCCAAATATTGTTATCTGGCATTGTTAACTCTTCCAGACATGGCGAAAATAGAACTTTGCACACCCGGTGGTACGGGCTAGAGCCAAGAACTTTGCACACCCGCTATTATTTATTGCTAGTTGTTTGTGCTATCTTTGGACTCACTTCATTTGCCATCTCCTTTTCCCCAGTACATTTCCAAATTGCTTTTAAATTGGTGGAAACTCAATCCCCATCTTGTACACATTACTCTGATCCAGAAAAAATGGAAACGTTGAATTCCTTATAATGCTATAGAGTTTCTTTATTGTCTCTATTGATATTAGGAAGCTTCTTTTCTCTAAGCATGGTTGTTTTTTTGCAAGCTTGTTACTTAGGACAGTAGATGATCACCATCTTTGGTTTCTGTTTTTCTGATAAACAGGTACGGGGAACGTGTTGAGAGAATAAGCGTTGAGGAACTGGAGGAAGGAAAGAAGTGGCTCAGTGATTCTTTTGCTCTAATAAGGTTACTCCATAATTTCATTTCGAGTTTGTTATCTCTACAATAGAACATATTGTTCTTTCTCCAATATTTGCTCTTCATCTTTCACATTGGTGCACTCGAAAGTAAACATGGTGTTGCATGCATGCGCAAAATTGCATGGACTTATTATTTTTTGTGAAATATCACCTGCCTCATTTTCCTTTTTACTATATAATGCCATAAAGGTCCGATCATAGCATTTATGTCCTTTGTTCACTGTTGTTCATATGGGTAAAATGAAACAGGTGTGAGAACGAGGGCCTTCCAAGTATAGATTGGGTTCTTGATCTTGCAAGAATCGCAGTTCTGCGCCATGGGGTTAATGGACTCGTAATTGATCCGTACAATGAATTGGATCATCAACGCCCGCCTAATCAGTAAGTAATCTTGTTTTCTCATTAGAGAAGTATGTTGCTAGTATTTTACCTATAATTAATAACTCAGTCGCATTACTTCTAATTTTTTCTCCTCTGTGCTTGAGCTTAATCGATTATATAGCTAACATCATTTGCCTTTTCATTGCCTACCGCCACTTCAAGAAAAGATTGCTCATTTTGAGTGATCTGATGTCATATTTTATATACTCGGCTATATTCTTCTCTTGCTTCTTATACTTGTTTGCCAGTTTCTTAGCTGCTAAATCATCCTTTGGTTAGTTATTATCTATACTGCTTTAGCTGACACTCACTTCCCTTCAGATCTTTGTCAATTTTTTTCACATTATATAGTTTTTTAGCTTGTATTTTAGTGACTACTAAGAAGTTTAGATTAGCTTTTCCCCCATAATTTTTTCTCGTCTTGTCTCTTAAAATAGTGAGCCTTTATGGAGGAAAAAGTTGTAATAACAAGTAAATAGTGGAATACTGCTGAAATGGTGAAAGGTGCTTCAATTGATGATGCATGTTGATATCGTGTTGTATGATACTATGATGTATACTTTATAGTGAGCCATGATATGCAACAGGACTGAGACGGAATATGTGAGTCAGATGTTGACCAAAATCAAGCGATTTGCTCAACACCATGCATGTCATGTTTGGTTTGTGGCTCATCCACGACAGGTTAGAACTTGCAACACCTCATTTGTTCTGTTTTTTTTTTATTTGTTAATAACCTCTAAAGCTTATTTGGTAGTTGCATAATTGGATTGGGGGTCCTCCCAATATGTACGACATCAGTGGGAGTGCACACTTCATAAACAAATGTGATAATGGAGTCGTTATCCACCGTAACAGGGATCCAGATGCTGGTCCCATCGACTTAGTTCAGGTTTGCTCAATAATGATCTCATTACAACTCTTGAAACTATTGGATATTTGTTACCAAGTTTTCAACGCTTGTTTATAATTCCAGGTTTGTGTGCGGAAAGTACGTAATAAAGTCATAGGAACTATTGGTGATGCCTATTTGTCATATAACAGGTACAATCTTCTTTTCTCTAGTTTCTTGGGTAATGATATATGACATTTCTCTTGACTGTTCCACTTTCTAATAATGCAGTATAATACCACGTAGGGATAAAGATAAAATTGCACGTAAAATTACTGTGTTATTGTCTGAAGTGCTAGAGACAGCTCTTGCTCCTTAAATACACTATGCTTTGCATATATAATCTGCTAAACTAGTAATGTTGATGCAGTAAGTAGAGTTATGCAAGTCGTTGGTTAGGATGGGGTGAATATGTATTACTGATGATTGTGATGACGTTCTGTGGCTATCAGGGTTACCGGTGAGTATGGAGACATTGATGTGTCAGCCCTAATTCCTAAGCGCAAAACACAATTCTAGCGGATGGAAGCTCGTGCTCATATTCATCGCCCGATAAGTAATGGGATGTCGGCTTCTGGTGTAAGGTCGATATGAGAAGACACTCTTTGTTAAATTGTAGTATAATTTCAGGTTCGATATTTGTTTGTTTCGAGGTCTGCTTCCACCCAATTTTGTTGCTTTGTGTAGAGGCCTGGGAATAATGGGATTCACATTATTTTAATTTATGTAAATATTTGATTATTGGCTATACATTTCGACGAGCCTGTACGTTGTAATTTCATCTATTATGGATGGAATGATCTAATTTTTTTTTTTAATTTTTGAGTTGGAGGGAAGTTTTCTCTGTAGAATAATAGAGCGAAAAACAATTATACCCCCTTGTGCTTTTTCCTACGTGTTATGAAAAAAGTCTGCACATTGTCGTCCCCTACCCATTTCCAAATAAAAATTATTAAATTTGTTGAAATGTTCCAACTTTTCTGTTTTTGTAAATTGTGATAAATTTAGAAGGTCAATTAAGTCGATAAAAATCCTGAAAATTTGTTATTATTAGGATGGAGGCTTTTCGGTTATATTTACAGCTGATTTCTTTCTCGAAGAAAGAAAGAGTAAGTCTCACAATTTCACGATTAGCAAAATATTTGAATAGCAGGTTGGTGACAAGACTACGTGAAGCACACCCATAAAAAGCAAATGGATTTTCTTATTCACAAGTACTGCAATAATTGATGGTTGTGAACCATATTCAGACTTTAGCATAAAAGCTCAACAACAAGGAATCAAATAGTGATTTACAACAGAAAAAAAAAATTCTTCCACCCCCCAAAAGAATAATGATGTTTATAAATAAATCAATCAAATAACGAATCCCCTCCTAAAAAATCAAAATCCATGTCTGAACAACCTCGAAATAAAAAAATTCTCAAAGACTTGACAACCCAAGAAGCAACTTTGCGCATCAAAAGCAAGTCTTCTTCACCTTGAATCTGTATATCAATTTCTTCTTCTTCCCGGATGAATTCTGAACAGTTATCACAATTTTCCCGGCTTCATGATTCTTGAATGTTTTACGAACAGCTTCCTCATCCGACCCCATCTTCTTACATTTCTGAATGATCATAGTATACGAATTCTCATCTGTCGGAATGAATTCCTCAGTGTAGTTCACCTCCCACCCAAGAACTGTAACATCCCAGATAAATGTAGTTCCAGCCTGCATTCAAAATATTATCAATATTTACTTCCTTTTCAAACTCCCAAAATTTATTCAAAAACCAACTCCAATGATCATTTCTTTTTATACCTCTGGAGTTGGAATTTCAATGGTTTCAGTGCATCCAGCCTTGATCACAACTTCTGTAGCTTCACCATCAGCGTTCGAGAACTCAAAATCGTTCTCCCTCTTGATTCCACCATACTGGATTGGAATTTCTTGAATCAGAATGTACCTACTCGATGATCAAGAATCTATTAGATGATGATGATGATGAGAGGGAGAGAGAGAGAGGGAGAGAGAGAGGCTACTCACTTTAGAAGAGTGTCAGTAACCTTGGATGGACGAGCAAAGACTAATTTGCTTCTAGTTCTCTGAGTCAAGAAAGGAGACAACAAGGAGTGGAAAGCATAGTACCAGAATGGAACATTGATGAAAATCTGCAGCCAAAAAACCAATTCAGGAATCATTATCAAACCAAATATTTGAACAGGAATTGAATTTGTTGATGATCTCAAGCAAAGTGCAAGTCCATATTGCTTACATTTTTGGCGACGAATTCAGGGTAGTTGTCTTGAAGAAGAGCAACAGCTTTGTTGACAGCAGCACGGACTTCCTTCTTGGAAGAGCCGGTAGAGTTGTTGAGATCATTGATTTGGACTAATGAATTAATCCCATCAGCCTTGAAATCGAGTTTCTGCAGCCCTTTCTCCATTAGCTGAACCCTCCACCTCAAGAACTGCTCCCTCTTCTCCTCCGTCGCAAGCGTCTTCTCGTAGAGGTCTTCTCTCTCTAGAACTCCGAAGATGTTGTAGCAGATGGGGTGGCCTTCGCCATCCACGCCGCTCATGTAGGCGGCGGAGGCGAGATCCGCCTCGAATTCTTCTTCCAAGATGGTGTCAGTCTTGAATTCTTTCCGCCATTGGAGAGTCTTCTTCAGCATCTCGAACGCTTCATTAACCTTGAATTCTCTAGCCCTCAAGAATTTCAAGAGCACTACATTTGTGCTCTCGTTTCCTTTACTAGGCAAAAGGGGCACCCCCCAAATCGAGATGTCTTCATCAACTTTTACAGCTTCCGCTTCGGGCTCGGGCTCCTTGCATTTCTCAACGGGCTTTTGCTCCTCGCTATCGCATTCTTCTTTCTTCTCTGCTTCTTTCTCACACACTTCTGCGGGCTTCTCCTCCTCCTCCTCCGCCACCGGAGTTTTGACTGCCTCCTCCTTCTCGTCTTTCTTGAAAATGGAGTTTCCAAGAATGGCTTCTTCGAGCTTTGTTTTCAGCTCGATCAATGCCTTCTTCTCGTGCTCTTTCAGATCAGAGAGAAAATTGCTCTCCTCTCTGTAGGAAGAACTTTTCTCCACCAACTTAGGCTTGCTTTCATCCTTCTCACACTTTACTTCTCCCTCCACCTTCTCCATCTCCTCCGTCGCCACCTTCACCGGCTCCTCCGCCACCTGCACCGCCTCAACTTTAACCTCAACAGTCATGGCTTTCCGTTTCGCTTGCTTCAAAATTTTCAAGAAACACAGCAAACAATCAGTAAAGATAAAAAAAAACACGCGCGCGCACACATTCTAACAAGAAATAAAACTTGAAAATAACATCAAGAAAATGAATTAAAACTCACTTCGTTGTTGAGATTTGTGTATTGTATGAGGGTTTTGGAGATGTGAGGAGAAATGAAGAGAGTGCAACGGCTATATATATTTTTGAAAGACGGAGGAGGAGGGCCCCACAACGGTCATTTCTTTGTTGTCAAATGTCATGCCATGTTAGAGCCGTTAAGATTCCTTTTTGTTTATCATTATTTATTTATTTACAAGTTAAGGCTGTTATAATTTGTGCTAGCCTGTAACAAAAATGTTTGCCAGAATCAATTCGGCCCCGCTGACTGCGATTAATGATTGATTGTGCGGCTTAATCTTAACCACTCGCCTAATCCCTATTAGGATTTCTAATGTTCCATTTGGAATCATTCAATAAAATATAAAAATTAATAATTTTCAATCTAATCATAGAGCTAATAAGATATGGTATTAACTTAAGAATAGTTGTTAATATCATCACATGTATCCAAGTATGATCTGTGTTGTCCAACGAATATTGCCTATCAGATAGATGAATTATTAGGTCATCAACTATAACTAGCTGTTGGCCTCTTCAGAGTCCCGGATGGACTTCCGGGCCCAACAAGACCACTGGTGGAACGGACTCGGCTGGGTCCAGTACGATATGGGCTTTATGTGACTCTCGCAAATTTATCTTATTACTTTTGTCAATGATTAAATCAAATCAAAAAAAACTTTTTGCATATATATTATATATGCATGATAAAACTATTGTGTTAAGCAAATAATAAATCATGACATTAATTTATATAAACTTACTTATTAAATAAATCTATGTACATATATATTTTATTTAAGCATAATCAAAACAATGTTAGTGAATTTTTACAAAAATCTTGATCTTAGGATGACATTAACGTCTATTACTTAGTGAATTTGTTTACGATTTTTATAAATTTACTAGGTGAATTTATTCAAATCCTGAATACGTTAACTTATATAACTTAGTGAATTTATTTACAAATTTTCTCACAACATACATAATTAGTAATATGATCTTATGGTAATAAAGTTCGAAATTGTAGTATATAGAAACATATTATATATGTGGTGAAAGAAATTATTGAGTTAAATTAATTAAGACGAGCTTGGGAGATTGGGCGGTGTCTATGGTGGGCCTATATTGGGTTTAAAAAAAAGCCCAATCAAACCCATTTCACTTGGGTAAGTCCAGCCCACTTAACTATGGCCATAAACTTTTTTTTAGTACGGTTATTACTTATAATTAAGATGAGGAACAAATTATATAATGCTCCATTCGGTTAAGTATTAATGTTTTACTTTAAATCTATTAGAATATTCGGTACTATTTACAAGCAACAATATATACGTTTTTAAGTTATCATTTAATTATATATCTTGATATCAAGTGATCCAATTCCAACCAGAAAGAGTGTAGACAATACAATACCATTAGATTAATTTGACAAAATAGAAAGAAATGACATATGGGGTTTTAAATTCTTATAAAATTTCATACATTCGATATGATTAATTTTAATAAACCAATTATTATGGGGCGAATATATATTTTTTTGCCAAAAGCATGCATGTGATTTTTGTAGACTTTTAGAATGAAAAGACTTTTCGTTTCATGCACACGAAAGCATTGTTTGAATTATAACATTGATCACTTTCCCTCGAAATTCATATTTGACGGGTGAAAAAATCGAAATGATCAAAGTACCTAAAAACACACGAAAGTACTTTGATATATATATATATATATATATACCATGATTTTTTAATAATAATTAATATTATACTCGTACAAGATTAATTAAGAAAAATCCAACTTCAGGAATCAAGAAACATGTCAGAACTTAATTGATTGAATAATATAAAACCTAATATTGCGATATGATAGGAACATTTTCATGAATTTATCCGTAAAACGATAAACTTAGTTGGATTTAACGACTTATGTAGCGACGTGACGTGCATGCATTGCACACGGCTGTACGTAGTATTTTCTCGGAGAAGAAAAAAATAATAACTATCTTCTACTAGAACCACTTTTCAACCCATTTTGCCCTTCTCTTATCCTTTTATCCAAAATGCATGCACGAATATCTTAAATAACAATATATTAATTTATGACAGACAAATATTTATAATGTTATCAAATATAGTGAGAGTATGCGCACGTAATTATATAAGAATACTTGTTGAAACAATTTGTAACTACTATATCTATATATATGCATTAATTTGTAACAATTTGTATATATATGACTACTATCTCTATATATATAAACAATAATTCTTCCATTTCATTTTGATTGTTGTTTTGATTTTTTTTTTATTTTGTGTCAAAATGTTTGTTGTTTTATATATTTTCACACCCTCATCCCCAATTTTAACCCATCTTATCTCAAACGCTATTTTAGGAAAATATAAGTGAATAAGATTTTATGTCATATATGAGGGATGAGTATATTAGTTCATAAAATTAATTGTTAATTCTAGATAAAAAAAATCTAAAACAATAATCAAAACGAAATAGAGGGAGTAGTTAATTAGTTATCAATTTGTAATTTCATGTTCGAATTTTCTATTACATTTTTTACTATGTATTTCACTATTAAATTTATAAATTTTAATAGTTATTATAAAAACCAAAAATTAAATATAACATAATCATAAACAACAAAAAATCAATTTTTTAAGTGAAAGAAATTAAATGGAAGAAAAACTCAAAGAAATAATTATAGTTTCAAAATGCACGCATGTAGGGCCTGGTGAGCAGGTTTAAACTTCAACCCAAATTTAATTTCCAGTTGTACAAAAATACAATTTCCGCTAAATTAAATGATTTAGAAGCAGTACCTCTAAAGTTAATTGATTCACGTGGATGTTGACGACAAACAATCTTGCGCCTTCTTTCTTCGACGAAGAACTACACTTTCTCATTTTTGAAAACCCTTTGTTCGATTTTTGGAAGTATGCTTCTACTAGGTAGCGAATAACGGGTTGAAATTTTCTATTACAATATTTCGTGTTTCATTCCTTATTTCATTATCAACTTTATGATTTTAATAATATTTATTATAAAATAAAAATCAATTAAAAGATAAATAAGCATAGTCAACATTTATCAACAAAAAAATAAATTAAAAAAATTATAAAACGTAATTTTGAAAAAATCAACCATAATAATGAATTATTAATCGAAAAACCAAAAATTAAATATTAAAAAATAATTATAAACCCTTTGGGTGGGCTGAAGCTGAAAAAAATCATAAAATTAAACTACATCACTTAAAAATAAAATTGAAGACAAAAATACAAGAAAAACTCGTAACTTAAAAATGTAACACTGAATGTAACAAAAAATTCCATGCGGCGAACAACTTCAAATAAGGAATAATATTTGAGTGAATGAGATTTTTCGATGGTGGATCGAGAGGTTTTAGACTGGGATTTTTTGAAGGTGGATTGAGAGGTGATAAGGGTGATAGGAACTCAAATTAAAGATTCCGATCCCACCATAAAAGCTAGTTTAAAGGTGGAAGGTCGACTTAAGTACTCATCTATAATTATCTGTGAATCTGATGTGGCTTATATGGGAGGAGGAGTGTGTGTGAGTATGCATATATGTATTTTCAAAAAAATACAAAATAAATTATTTAAAAATAAAAATTAAGAGGTATTTTGATAAGAACGACTGAAAAAAAAGAATTTTTAAATTTAGTGATTAAAATAATTTTTACAATTTCGAGTGGCTAATTTTCTCTACAGACAGTTTCGCTATTCAATTCACACTTAAAATACTTTTCGTTATAAAGAAGAAAGATGTCAATGCTTATGCATTAATTCTTTCAAATAATTGCAATATGCACGTTGTTAATTAGGTCTTGTTTTACGCGCGCACGACATATTGTACGAAATAAAATAATGAAGAATGCACATTAAGCTCATTATTAAACAACTTATTTCTCCGTTATCTTTCATGCATTGTTGTTTGACTTGAGCAACTGATATATCACCACGAAATCAGCATCTTTCGTGTTGTATTTCTTAATTTAATTTTTTTTTTCTGATTTTAATTTCTTATACTTTAGTTTAATTTTACATTATTATGTATTTTTCATCCTACTTAATTAGAGCATATTATATTTTTTTAGTATTTTTTTTTCAAATAGTCAATTAATAACTAAAACTTGAATATTAAATACCAAAAAACTATAATACAACTTAATTGGGTATGAACTAAATAACAAATGTAAAAATAAACTAAAACACAAGAAATTGAAATAAAAAAAAAAAGAATAAAAATCCCTTAAAAAATCGAGTGTGCAATATGAAATGCAATAACAAAAGATGTAATATATAGAAGTATAATTTTTTAGTATTTAATTTTCAATTTTTAATTAGTTAATTGATTATTTGAAAAATTAAATATTAAAAAAATATAATAAATCTTAATTGGTTTGGATGAACCTTAATAATAAGTGGAAAATTAACTAAAACACAAGAAGTTGAAATCGAAGGAAAAAAAAAAGAAAATAAATTAAAAAAATCGAGTGTGCAAAAATGAATGCAACACAACGTATGTATAGACGATTTGGACGTGCGAAAAGTCTGTCAGACAGCTCAATTTGGATTCTATATATTTTTTTCAATAGAAATAATAGTCCTCTCCTCTTATCTTAAATATGTAACAGTCGTTTTTGTATGTTTATTTAAAAAAAAAACAAAAAAAGAGAGGTTTTGACAGGGAGAGGCTGGACATTTTGTTTACAATCATTTGGGTGTTCCATTAGCATATAATTAATAGTCAAGTTTACGGAACATTAGATTTTCAGACGCACGTACTAATCGATCAATGTCTATAAATAGAAGGGGTTTCTTCCCTGATTAACAACAAACAAAACTCAAAAATCAAGAAATGGCGTCTCATCATCAAATTATCACATTCCTCTTCTTAATTTTCACAAACCTCTTTCTTCTCCTCGGAGCTTCTTCATCTCACGATCATGACTACGACAATTTCCTCCAATGCCTAACCGATCAATTCCAACGCTCCAACTCAGCCACCGACGCCATCTACACACCTCAAAATGCAACATACGCATCTCTTTTACTAGCACAAAATCTCCGCCCCGCCGCCACCGCGCCGCAGAGGCCGGAACTCATCGTAACGCCGTTCCACGAATCCGAAATTCAGGCCGCAGTTCAGTGCTCGAAGCAACTGGGCCTGCCGATCCGAGTCAAAAGCGGCGGCCATGATTTCGAAGGCCTTTCCTACACCTCTCAAACCCCCTTCGTCGTCGTCGACATGCGAAACTTCCGATCAGTCACCATCGATAGCGCCGGGAAAACCGCGTGGGTTCAAACCGGCGCCACGATCGGCCAACTCTACCACACGCTCGCTCTGCGAAGCCGGACTCTTGCTTTTCCGGCAGGCGTCTGCCCCACTGTGGGCATCGGCGGCCACTTCAGCGGCGGAGGGTACGGCATGATGTCACGCAAGCATTCCATCGCCGCCGACCACATCATCGATGCCAGACTAATCAACGCCGACGGAAAAATCTTGGACCGGAGAACCATGGGAGATGATCTTTTTTGGGCCATCCGAGGTGGCGGAGGAACTAGTTTCGGGATTGTTCTAGAATTTAAGGTTACGTTGGTCACCGTCCCTGAAATAGTCACCGTCTTCAACGTCACACGACGGTTGGAAGACAACGCGACCGAGTTAGTCCACCGGTGGCAGTTCGTCGCCGACAAGATCGACGACAACCTTCTGATGAGGATTTTCCTGCATCCTGACACCTCTCCGACGACCGGAAACAGAACGGTCGCCGCTTCTTTTACATCCCTGTACCTAGGCAGAGCTGGAGATCTTCTGCAAATAATGCAGAAGCAATTTCCGGAGCTGGGACTGATGGAGCAAGATTGCATTGAAATGAGCTGGATAGAATCCGAGTTCTTCTTCTCGGAGCTCCGAGGACAGCCTATGGATATTTTGCTGGATAGAACTCCACGTGGCGTGGGGTATTACAAAGGAAAATCGGACTACGTGAGCACGCCGTTTTCGATGGAAGGTCTAAGAGGGATATGGAGATTCCTCATTGAAGAAGATGGTTCTGAGCTGCAGTTCAGCCCCTATGGAGGGGCCTTCAATGCTTACTCGGAGTCGGAAACTCCGTTTCCGCATAGGAGGGGCACCATTTTCATGATCGAATACGTGGTGGCGTGGGATAGCTTGGAGGAATCGGAAGCGCACATTAGTTGGCTGAGGAGGCTTTATGATTACATGGAGCGTTATGTCACCAAATCTCCTAGGGCTGCCTATGTCAATTATAGGGATCTTGATATTGGAAGGAATAATATTGAGGGTAACACTAGTTATGATCAGGCTAGTGTTTGGGGGCTCAGATATTTTAGCAACAATTTTCGAAGATTAGTTCGTGTCAAGACCAAAGTTGATCCGTCCAACTTTTTTAGAAACGAACAAAGTATTCCACCTCTATCATCTTAGTTATTACTAAGGAAGATCGTTTTATAGTTATATATATGTAATAAGTTGTACGTATATGTATGAATAAGAATCTATATATCAATAATAAAGTGATTTTGATTTTAATGTGTATATATTTGTGTTTGGATAATTTGTTCTTCAATTTCTTTTGGCTAAGTTTTTTGCTGGCGGCTTTTGCCATGTTCGTTATATTACACATACATGAATACATGATGTTAGTATGAATGCACGCAACATATATGTATGTTCAATTTTATGTTATTGTGAGTTATTTTCAATCATTAATTGGTTTGAGTTAGGGTTTTATATATTTGGGTTCAGCTTTGAATATCTATATATATAATTGAATATTTAGGTTTGGAAGAGTGACGGGTTTGCGCTAACTCGACCCTAATTAATGTTTGCAACAAAATCATGTTTGGATGAAGGATTTTAGGATAAAATGTTAATTCATACATACATACGTACGTAGTTGCAAAGATAGATGTAGTCACTTAATTTGGATATTGATATATACGTACGGATTGAAAACCATACCCTTGTGTCACGGGGCGCTTGTAGTGTTTAGGTTAGTAGCGCACCGTGCGGCTAGTAGTCCGTCCTAGACTACGTCCGTCTCTCTCTCGAAAGCTTTGCTCACAAATCTTGATGCACGATGACGACGCAATTCATACCCTCTGGTGCTTTTAGTGGTCTCGGCAGAGCAAGCAACAAACGATCATAATTGATTGCAAAGAAATCTTCATTAATGCAATTTGAAGGTACATTATAGCTTGGAAGCAATTACAACATGCGTTGGTTGGAGAGGGGGTCGCTCATTGCAACGCTCACAGTCAGACAAAAGTTCGCTCTCACCCCCTATAAAAGGTTTAAAGAAAAAAACGCTATCGACGACACTAGATACAACTAAGCTAGAAAACGATAAAAACGGCCGTGCAAGGCCGTGCTTACAATAATTATGTACACTACAAGGAAATAGCTAGCACTCTAGGCAATTATGGAGCTTCGAGCAGGGCGTTTGGCGGAGGTCCGCCCCGACGGTAAGTTGGTGCTAGTGCTGACGGCCCAGGTGGGTGCGGGTGGCCCGGAGTGCTGGGGCGCCAGTCACGGGAGCCCGACGGGCCTCGACAGCAAGGGGCCCGGCGTTGCCTATCCCAAGGATCGGGATAAGAGAATTGACTTGTCCCGACGTATCCTGGGAGAGAGGATAGGATGGGGGTGGCATCCCGTGACACCCTGTCATTATGGGATATAATCCTCTAGTCCACTTTTCATGTCTCACTATTGTGTCCCACTATAAAATTTAATATTTTAAAATTATTTATTACAAAAATAAATTTTATTATAGTATTACAAATCATAATCAACATTTATTGCAAAAAATTAATTTTTTAAAAAATTATATACCCTTGTTTTGGAATAATCAACCAAAGGGCAAACTCGGAAGCATCCGTCTCCACAACAAAATGTTTGATGAGGTCGGGGAGTGCGAGCACGGGGTCGCTCATGATCGTCTTCTTCAACTTTTCAAAGGCCGATTGTGCTTGGGGTGTCCACTCCCACACTTCAGTTTTCTTCGTCAGATTCGTTAAGGGGCGGGCAATCTTAGAGTACCCCTTCACGAATCTTCTGTAGTAGTTGGCCAGCCCAAGGAATGATCTCACTCCATGAACATCTTCCGGCGGCTTCCACTCTTCAATGGCTTGGATATTCTTGGGATCCATGCAGATTCGTCCTCTCTTAATGATGTGGCCCAGGAACTCGATCATGTCTTGGCCAAATGAGCACTTAGACGGCTCGGTATAAAGCTCGTGCTCTCTCAATCTAGTGAATACCTTGAGGAGGTGCTCCAGATGTTCCTCAAGGGATTCACTATAGATGACAATATCGTCAAGATACACCACAATGAACTTGTCCATGAACCCGTGGAGTACCTGGTTCATTAAAGTGCTGAAGGTGGCGGGGGCATTCATTAAGCCAAAAGGCATCACCAAGTACTTATATGCCCCGTACCTTGTCACGATGGTTGTCTTGAACTCATCTCCTTCCTTGATCCGGACCTGCCAGTAATCCGATCTGAGATCGATCTTCGAAAAAATTTTGCCCGGCTGAGGCGATCGAAGCAATTTGCCACCAATGGTATTGGATATTTGTTCTTCACTGTCAGTTTGTTCAGGGCGTGGTAATCACAACACATCCGTAGGGTGCCGTCTGACTTCTTCTGAAACAACACGGGGGCACCATACGGGGACTTTGTAGGCCGGATCAGCCCGCTCTTGAGCAACTCCTTTAATTGCTTCCTGAGCTCCTTGAGCTCAGGGTATGACATTCGATACGGTGCTCGGGCAGGAGGCTTTGTACCCGGCACCATCTCAATCTCATGGTCGATCGTCCTCTTTGGCGGTAGTTTCTTTGGTAGCTCGTCGGGCATGATGTCCTCAAACTCCCGAAGAATTCTCTTCACGACCTCGGGGATTTTCCCCTATTTCTCTTCAATGTCTTCCACTCGGAGGGTGCACAGGAATGACGGTTCATTCTTCTGGCACCCCTTCACAAACTGCATGGCGGACAATGGCTTCGAACTCGTCTTGGGCGACACTGTCTGAGCCACACAGGGTTTGTTGCCCATCATCATGAGGGCCCCTGCGTGAGGCATCACCGTTGTCTTCATATCCCGCAAGAAATCCAGCCCAATGATGAGCTTGAAGTCGTCCATTGTTACCACGGACAGGTTTCTTCTTCCTTCATATGGCCCTACTTTGATCAGCACTGACTTCGCAACTCCGACGATTGGTTGGGCAGCAGAATTGATGGCCTTCACTCGGCCCACTCCTTTCTCTAACACTAGCCCAAGTCTTTCAACTTTGGTGCTAGTGAGATAGTTGTGTGTGGCACCCGTGTCCACCATTGTCCGGATGGGCTTTCTGTTGATCTTCACGTCGACAAACATCAACCCCTTCTCCTTGGTAGATTTTGCCGACGCTTCTCTAGCTGCTCCGCCCTCCATTGCGGGGGCAGTCTTCATATTTTTGGGTAATGCTTTACCATTCCATGCCACCGTCCTTGACAGGGCATTGCATCTGTGCGAGAAGGCTCCAAGATTCTCTCCTTCGCTCTCAGAGTCCTCCTCGGGCTCTTCCGGAACTGGCACCGGTTCTTTCTCCTTCTTCTTAGACGTTTGCTTGTCCCACTCCATGTCTCCACATAGGGCGTTAATAAGTTGTAGCTTTGGACAATCCTTCAACATGTGCGGGCCGTTGCACAAAAAAAACCTGTCGAATCTCAAGTTCCCCGCAGCTTTGTTGCCCCATTGAGGGCGGCTCTTGTCGGTGTTTCCTTGGGAACTCTCTTGGGAATGGGAGGGCTTTTCTCCACCACCTCTGTTGTAGGTGGGGCGGAAAGTTCTGCACCCACTCCTCTTCTGTTGGTTGCCACTAGGAGCTGGTGGCTTCTTCTCTCGGGTCTCCGTATGGTAATCCATTAAACATTCTGCCGCTGCCATTGCGTCGCGAATGTTGGATACTCGTTGGCGTTGTAGTTCAGCATGGGCCCAGGGCTTCAGCCCTTCCAAACATTGGTAGACTTTGCTCTCCTCATCCATGTTCGGGAGGTCTAACAATATGGAGGCAAATGCTTTGGTGTACTCATTAACCGTGCTTGTTTGTTTGAGCTCCCGAAGTGCTTTGTGGGCATTGTACCTGACATTCTCAGAAAAGAACTGTTTTCTGATGGCCGCTTGAAGGAGATCCCACGTATCGAGCCGCTCCCGTCGATCCCGTATGTCTTGGTATTTCCCTCGCCACCATTGCTTCGCATCTCCAGTCAAATACACAGTGGCCGTGGCGATTCTCTCCAATTCGTCTTCAATGTCAGCTGCTATGAAGTACTGTTCCATGTCGAAGAGGAAGTTGTCAACTTCCTTCGCGTGTCTAACGCCGCTGTAAAGTTGTGGCTCGGGGACGCGTTTCTTTGTTCCCTGACCAGTGCCAAAATTCTCCATTCGGCCCGCCGGCCCTCTGTTGACAACGGCTTGTTGGAGTAGCACCACCTGCATCTCCAATCTTTCAATAGCATGTTGTGTCTCTCCCTCGAAGGCCCCTGCCTCTCAACTTGCACCCAGTCGATGGTGGAGGTCCAGGTTCTCCTCTTCAAGGATCTCGACCTTTTCCCGTAAGGTCGCGACCTTTTCCTCTAATTCTGAGACTACGTAACCCAATCTGGTGCACTCGCTTTCTATGGAGTTGATTCTCTCACTCTTGGTCGGGGCCTTTGGTGGGGTCCCCATTTCGTGGCCCGTTTGGCCACCCTTCGTGTTTGATGCAGTAGCTACGTTTTCCATAGTAACCCACCTCCGTCCGTGGATCAGGAGCCGAGGCTCTGATACCACCTGTCACGGGGCGCTTGTAGTGTTCAGGTTAGTAGCGCACCATGCGGCTAGTAGTCCGTCCTAGACTACGTCCGCCTCTCTCTCGAAAGCTTTGCTCACAAAGCTTGATGCACGATGACGACGCAATTCACACCCTCTGGTGCTTTTAGTGGTCTCGGCAGAGCAAGCAACAAAAGATAACGATTGATTGTAAAGAAACCTTCATTAATGCAATTTGAATATACATTATAGCTTGGAAGCAATTACAGCACGCGTTGGTTGGAGAGGGGGTCGCTCCTTGCAACGCTCACAGTCTGACAAAAGTTCGCTCTCACCCCCTATAAAGGGTTTAAAGAAAAAAACACTAGCGATGGCACTAGATACAACTAAGCTAGAAAACGACAAAAACGGCCGTGCTTACAATTATGTACACTACAAGGAAATAGCTAGCACTCTAGGCAATTATGGAGCTTCGGGCGGGGCGTTTGGCGGAGGTCCGCCTCGACGGTAAGTTGGTGCTAGTGCTGGCGGCCCAGGCGGGTGCGGGTGGCCCGGGGTGCTGGGGCGCCAGGCACGGGAGCCTGACGGGCCTCGACAACAAGGGGCCCGGTGTTGCCTATCCCAAGGATAGGGATAAGGGAATGGACTTGTCCCGGCGTATCCTGGGAGAGGGGATAGGATGAGGGTGGCATCCCATGACACCTTGTCATTATGGGATACAATCATCTTCGATTTGGTTATAGAAAATTAAATAATATATCTACTTCGACTAGCTTAGCAAAAGTTGTATCTAGCCACTGACTTAAAATATATATATATATATATATATATATATATATATATATATATATATATATATATATTTCCTTGCTCTACTTGGATGAAAATGTCCTTTAATTAATTGTGCATTAGTTTAAAAATAAATTGTTGCATGATTGCAATAAATTATTGCATGACTGATTGTAAAGCATCCAGTTGTTTAAATAGGAACATCAACCCTATAAATATGAACACCAAGGTATGAATATCAAGTTTTAGTTTTCAACAAGAATGAACAAGAATGTCAAAAATATTTCACGTCCAAACTACAAATAGATTTTTAAAATAAAAAAATAGAGTTCAAAATGACGGTATTCCACGTCAAACATTAAGGTTGTAGATCCAGGGACGGACGGGGGAGCCGCCCCTCCTCAAATTTTGTCCAATTTTTTTTATATATGTGTATGTATAATTTATTATATAAATTTAATTTTATTTATATTGTAATATTATTTTTCACCCTCCAAAACTAAAATTATTACATTTCGCCCCTCCAAGTTAGAATTCCTGCATCCGTCTCTATGTAGATCATCAGACGAGGGGGATATCGGAGGGGGGGGGATGGCTTGGAGAGTAGGGTTTATTTTTCTCATGTATTTTTCTCCATTCATCCACAAAGTAAGTAGAAACAATATTTTTGAATTTAACTATTAGCTAATTTTTTCACTTTTCTAATTTCTATATGTTTAAATAGCAGTTTGTCACTTTAACAAATGATCAATGATAGAGATAAAAAAACAACAACAACGATGTATTATTATATAGGGCAAATTACAATTTAATTCCCAACGTTTGAAGGTTATAATAAAAATAACACAACGTTTGAATAATTACAATTTAATTCCCAATATTTGGATATTCTAACAAAAATAACCCAACATTTAATATTAACTATTTAATTCCCAACGTTTGAAAATTTTAACAAAAATGACTCAATATTTTAAGCTAAAAAAACTATTTCGGTCGATTTAAATCACATTTACTCTCAAGTGAACTAGAGACCCATATAACGGACTAATATTTTTCCGAAAAATGACCAAAATGGTTTTTTTCGCCTAAAGTATCGGGTCATTTCTGTTAAAATGTTCAAACATTGGGAATTAAATTGTTAATAATAAACATTGGGTTATTTCTGTTAGAATATCCAAACGTTAGGAATTAAATTGTAATTATTAAAACATTGGGTTATTTTTGTTAAAACCTTCAAACGTTGGGAATTAAATTGTAATTTGCCCTATTATATATCATACGAAAAGTTATGATACTTTTCTCAATATTACAACTGATACTTTTTTCAATAAAAAAACTGTAGTAATAATTATAAAAATACCACCATCTTTTCCTTTAATTTTTTTCGTCAGTAAATTTTTAAAATATAAACATTATACTTTTCAGTATTAGAAATGATACTTTTCAACATGAGAAGTGATCATTTTTTCCATTTGATATAAATTATTATATACAACTGACTCTACAACAAAAATGACCTCTAGAGATAATATTATTAGAGATGATCACAAATGTCGTCACTCATAATAGAGTCAATTAATGACACACTATCTTTAATTATCACATGCCATCTCTAATGGTATTTTTGTGACGCACGACATTGTTGTCTCACTTAAAATGATATTTGATTTATTTGGAACGAGCTTATGAACGCTCTATTTGAGATGATGTGATGTTGCTGTAAAAAATATTTTTAAGTGACCAATGTTACGTTATCACAAAAATATCGAGTAAATTTCTCTTTTGATCCCATAAGAATACGGTCAAAACAGTTTTAGTCCCAATTGTAATTTTTTTAGTCCCAAGAGATTTTTCCCGATATTTTTGATCCCAAATGATCTATTCGACGTTTTTGGTCCCAAAACTAACCGGACACTTAATGACCGTTAAATTTTGGGACTAAAAATGTCAAAACATATAACATTTGAGACTAAAAATGTCACGGAATTTATTTCAAAACATAAGAACTTATGGTTGGAATAAAAAATGTATTTTTTTTTATTTTTTCTTTGATTTTAATTTCTTGTAATTATTTTAATTTATACATGTTATTCAGGATTCATCCTACCCAATTAATAATTCATTATAATTTTTTATCGTTTAATTTTCACATAATCAATTAACTTTTTCAAAATATACCAAATATAATATTTAAACATAAAATTTAAGGGGAATTTTAATAGAGTGGCCAAATTAATTTTTCAAACCATCAATTAATAATTAAAAACTAATATTAAATGATAAATAACAAATAATAATTTGGTAGGATGAATGCTAATATATCAACTAAAAATTGACCTAAAGCACTAAAAATTGAAATTGAAGAAAAAAATAAAAAATATTATAGTACAATAGAGAAATGCATTAGACGATTTCATCCTTCTAAAAATGTTGGGATAGAAGATGTGTGAAAAATAAAAAACACCCCAAAATTTGTATATTTTAGGACAATTAATTAACACTTATTATCATCAAACTCAAGTAGTTTAATTAAAATAAAACACATTTTATTATTATCAAACAAATTATTTTAGCCACAATTACTAAAACACCAATTGGTCTTTATTTTTAAATATTTTATTTGGTATATTTTGAAAATTTTAAAATAAAGAAAACAACAAAAAAATTTAATTGTTTATTTGAAAATTAAATGCTAAAAAATAATAAAAAAATTGTAGGATAAACCCTAAATAATAAGTATAGAATTAAACTAAAGTATAAGAAAATTGAAATGAAAGTAAAAATGAAAAATAAACAAAAAAAATTGGTAGTAGATTTTTTTTGTCTCGTTCCTAACATTTTTGGTCCCAAATTTAAAATTTTCTGACGTTTTTTGTCTCAAATAATACGTTTCAACGGTTTTAATTTAGTCCCAAAATTTAATGGTCGTTAAGTATCACGTTAGTTTTGGGACCAAATATGTCGAAACATATCATTTGGGATTGAAAATGTCGGGAAAATTCTTTTGTAACCAAAAAAGAATAATTGGGATTAAAAGTGTTTTAACTCTATTATAATGCGACCAAAAGTAAAATTAACTCCAAACATATCATTAGAGATAACATGTTGTAATTAGAGATGACATATATCGATATTTAAGTCTATTATAGTGATGGCATTTATCATCTCTAATATTATCTCTAAAGATCATTTTGATTGTAGTTGGTGTATTCAAGAACAACTCAGTATATAATTGTATGAGTAGATAATCTAACACATAAATTACCGAACTGTCGATGAAAATTGATTGACGGTCACATAAAATGCGTCGGTTCGATTTGATCAGAAGTGGTTTCTGAATAAACAATTAGTACGTAGAGAGGGATATGAAGGGAAAATAGGCCCAATTATCTGTTGATCAGTATCTGATCTGGATTTAGAGGAATCCCAATTAATTAGAATTAGGCTAGGAGGAAAGAACAATGACTAAAAAACAAAGTTATTAGTTTTCCTGAAATTAAGAACCACTAATACCCTTCCTAGAAGTTGTATTTCTTCTATTCTAGTCGACTTGTATGATTGATCATTCATACCCAAACATCAAACAAAACAAAATCTCATGAAGAAAATCTACCTATATGTATACAAAACTTTGGAGACTTAATTTAAACTCAATTTGAAAATGATGACTACCTTAATGAATGTGACATTAACAACAGATTAACAAATCAAGAAAGACATGGGCCACTTGCTAGCTAGCTAAAATCCATTTTTTAATATTAATAATTTCGTTGCATTGCCGTGGATATATGGTTAATTGCCCTTACTTATTTTCTAGCATTTCATTATCTTAGGTTTAGTGTTCGTTTATATAATATATATATTTTTTTTATCGAATGCGTCATTTTATGAACTAGCGGAGATCACGTGCATTGCATATAAATTGTATGATTTTTACTAAAATATATAAAATTAAAAGTTCTTTTGAAAATGTAAAATTTAAAGTTATAAGCTATATTATAATTAGAAAATATTAATAAATATCTAATAAATAATGAGAATAAGCATATATGTATATGTGTATGTGTATATATATATTAATAACATTAAAATGAATTCTTTTATCTAAAAAATAAAAAAGTAATATATTATTGTGTTTTTGAATTTCTTCTTGAATTAATATATTTTTATATTAAAATAGAACATCTTGTCAATATTTTTTTACTAATGATTTTTGGGCAAACCTATGCTGATCAAAAAACTTTCCATGCATTATATTAGGTATCAAACAAAATTCATTATGGTTTCAGAGAGGCACATCTCTTTTGTGATTATGTTAAGTTGGTTTTAATTTCTCAAACCAAAATCCTTTTAAAAATTAAAGAAAATAGATTAAAATTATAATATTTATACTTTATAGTTAGGCGTGTTTCTAAATACTCCATATATTTTTCATACAAGGTTATGTTCGAAAATTCATTTTCAAAAATACAAAGCATGTTTGAAAATGTATTTTTCAATTACATGATCAATAACTTAGGGAAAAAATAGTTAAACGTATTTTCGAACCTGCTGATAATATTTGCAATTCAATAGTTTACAAATCCAAAATTGAGTGACAAAACATCAATATTTTCTAGTTTAAATCACATTTTTATTACAAATTCAAAATATGCATGACAATTATTAACATATTCTAGCATTTCTACCTCTCTCTTTTCAAATTCGAAAAACTAAATTGTGATACCTCTTCTTATCTCTCAAACATGAACACTTTTCGCTCACATGTCAAAATTTCTCTATTTGATTTTGTAGCATACATGAATTAATATTTTTTTAAATTGGTTAAAACTATTTTTTTAAATTGAGGATAAAATTGAATCCGAACATTGGTCCGTCTTACGAATTTTGACCCGTAAGATGGTTTTATACAAGCTTTTGTCATTTATGAAAATAATAAAGTTAGAGAAATTAGAGCTACATTCTTTTTTTTATTTAGATGGTAGTTGATGAGCAATGTCTGTATAAGTTGACAAGTTGTGTATAGTTTTCCTATAATTTGTGTAATGCCACATTTATGCTCATTTTTAAGGGATTTAATGCCAATTATTTTATGAGACTCAATTGAGCTTTGCAAGTGCTTGAGAAGATAGATAATAGAGTTAGCTAGGAGCACGTTTAAAAAAGAATCAGACCAATTTGACAAAAATGAGTGAGAACAGAGTAAAATGGTGAAGTGCATCGATGAAAGAAAAATAGCAAGGCCTGTGCTCCCATTAGCACAGTCCGTACTCATCTTGCTGTCCGAGACAGTGAGTTTTTGCATCAAACTTGTATGCTTATGAACTAAATTAAATTGGTATCAATAAATATATACTAATATTTAGATATATTAATGTTCTCATCATTAATTAATTAATTGATTAGTATATATTGATTGTCACTATTATCATATTATAGTGTAAGAGATACTAAAAGAATATATATATTCTTAATTTACATACTATGTGTATATACCATACTATCTTAAAGTTACTTGTAAGCATAAATTTTCATTAGTGCATGTAGTTGAAATATTAACCTCTATATGTTTGCAGTTATATAAAATAATATATATATATATATATATATAATTTTATAAACACTTTATGTGTTATTTCTAATATTAATTTATTGAAAATAATAAAGATTAAAAATATATTTATTTTTTAATATCTAAAACTTGTATATTCATGTTATAAAATGTATTATATTTATTGTTGTATTTTTCTCTTTTAACTAATATGGTGATTGTCCTAATAAAATTGAATCGTGAATAAATCATTTAATTGAATTGAAATTGTTCGGATAAATCTATAAAATCGATGATTTAGATTATTTCTTCATCTATTATACCAGTTCCTAATTTTCTCCATTATTTTTATTGTCTTTATTTAATTATTTATCTTTAGTAGATATAAAATAAAACTTTGAATGCACTACTATTCGGTAATTATTTAACCTAACTGCAAGTGCATAGTGAGATTTATAGTGTAGCGTGAATAAAGTCGTATCCACAGAGACTTATGATTAATCTAGCAATTATCTAACTTAACTTCCTACAGTTATTCAGACTCCCTAACATTTGGATTTAATTACTAAATGACTAGAAATATTAAAGTAAATAATGGCACCACAGAAATAAACACAGATAATTAAACAATGAATAAAAGATGCATTCTAAGATTGAATAATCATCAACTAATTCACTCATTTAAATCTTTTATCCTTATACCTATGTTGGGACTTAAATTGTGCTAGATCAACCACTTTTGCATTCTAAACCTTCTCTCAAAGTGCCTAGGTTGTAGATTACAAATCAAATAATAATATGTCTATTAATTATCTAACATGCAACTCCTAATGGCTCCCAGGGATTCTTTGCTCTCTATATTAACCGCAACTATGTCGAGTGATATTGATTGATTAGTTACATATTTCAGATCACTTGTTAAACTTTTCTCTCGATTTATGCATTAACACATCATATTGCATCATTTAGTGATCAAATAAATAATACAGACAAGGACGGGAATAAACAAAACACGACTAGGTCATAGACATAAAAATTAAATAGATTAAATGAATTTCATAGTCAAATCATAAACAACCCTAGAATATTAGGGTTTTAGTTCTCCATAATACAATAAATAACTAAACAATTTATCCACAAAGTAAACAATGACATGAAAAGATTAAAGTAAATAAAATACGGAAGTCTAATTCTGCCTCTAATCTTGACAAATCTTGAATTCTTTGTTTTCGTTCTTCGCGTTCTTTTCCTCTGTTGTTTCTCTCTGCTGGCAACTTTTAGGGTATGATGGAATCTATCTAATTTTCGCCTAAATACCCTATTTATACTTAGTAAGAAAAAATCCAAAACCTACATAGAATTGGACTGGCCCAGACGACCTGTGATCTCGCCCGCGACCCAGTCACTCGCGGCTCGGGTCGTAGGTCCATGTGTATCCAACATGGCATAATATCCGCGAGCTCCTCCAATACCCGTGACCATGCTCATGGATTTTCTTCTTCAGACCCCCTTCTCTGTCGCGAACTCACAGAGGACCACCCCGTTGGTCACCCGCGACTCGGCCTGGGACTGGACGCGCGGGTGCTCTCCCGAATCCTCTTCTACTAATTTTCCATCCCTTTCTTGATTCGATTTCTTCAATGTACTATTCCGGGACATCATCATCTATATTTTGTCCAAAAATATAGCAAAATACGGGACCAAACCTATAAATATCACAACACATACCAAACTCCGAGAACGGGTGAAATTTAATTAAACTAGGATTAAAACACAAGTAAACCAATTAAAATGCACAACTAAATAGCGCTAAAACTAGTGTAAATTCCTAGTTTATATATCACTACAAGAAAAACACGATTTTACGACGGATTTAGCGACAGAATAAAATCCGTCGCTAGATTAACGACAAATTAACAACGGATTGTGGTTGAGACTTTTAATGACGGATTAACGATGGATTTTTCCGTCTTTAACGTAGCGACGGAAAAATCCGTCGTTAAACATTGAATTTAATATTTTTAATAATTTTTTAAGGTGACGACGGAGTAATGATCAATTTTTCCGTCGCTACGTTAAAGACGGAAAAATCCGTCGTTAAAAATTAATTTTTTTAATTTTTATTTTTTTTAAATTTAGCGACAGACTAACGACGGAATAGTTAATTTTTTTAATTTTTATTTATTTTTATTTTTTAATTTCCCAATTAATACTTAATTTACGAATTTGAAATTAATTTTTTAAAAATTTTGATTTTTTATTTATTTTATTTTTCGGATTTATTTTATTTTTTAATTTTTTTAATATTTTATATTATTTTTTAATATTTTTTTATTTTTCAATTATGAATCTGAATTTTTTTAATATTTTTATTTATTTTATTTTATTATCTTTAATTTTTTTATTATTTTTTTATTATTTTTAATATTTTATATCTTTTGTTATATTTAAATTACTAATTTATGACTTTTTTATAATTTTTTGTTTTAATAATTTTTAGGACTTTATATTATATAATTATTTAATTTGAAAATAAAAAATCTATGAAAATAGGTTTCATGCGTGTGTATATATATATATATACATATATATACTAGTTGTATATTTTAACGTAAATTCTTTATAGCCTACTTGGTTAGAGCTTTAGGGCATAAGGCCATTGGCCCGTGTTCGAATCTCCTGAAGTGCAGATTTCGCCTGAATTGATTTAACGACGGATTTTTGATGTTTAGTTCAACATTGTAATATAGTTACTTCACATACTTGTGGATAGCTAATAGGGTAATTAAGCTAAAGTTTTCCCTAGTTAAAATAGTATTAGAAAAATTAGTACTGTTCTAAAATGAATTGTTGTATGCATGGTAACTTGTTAGGGTTGCATTGAGACAATTGTTATAATTAACATATCCAATAATATTCGTTAGGTAATATATGCATTGTGAGATGTTTATTTATATAATATAATATCTCAATATATATTTTTGTATTTAATTTTATATCCTAGGTTCTACTAACATATACTTTAATTTTGAAAATAAATCAAATCTATTAATTTTTGAAAATAAATCAAATCTTTAATTTATGCCTGATAAAGTATTTAGGAATTTGTTCTTGATATGGTACGCTAGTTCTGTTGTACAAATAAAGGAACAAGTTGTGATTGTTCCCTCTGATGTTCCATGATCTATCCCCGAACAAATTATATATGGTAGTTTTCTTGTTGCAAAGATTCTGCGCGGATTGTTTTGAAAATAAGGATCGGTTGTTTGACTGCCTTATGGAGTGATGTGTTGATTTAAACCCTCACCGACAAAGAAAACATCTACATCAATATGAAAAGAATCACAAATCCTAGATCAACTTCTAAGTAGACGAATATTGAAGATCAATTCATCTTGGAGCATTGCTTTATATGAAGACTGATTTTCTTCATAATCGGTGTAAGAGATTTTATTGATTCACCGAGTTTATTATTTGTGAGTTGTTGAGTTTGTGAATTATGTAATAGCTAGAAGTTGGTCCTTAATTTGTTTAACATGAGAGTGTAGCATAGTTATCATTCTTATGAGAGAAACACTTGACGGTCGTTTTGATTCCGTTTTGTTCATGATCTCGGGAGAGATTGCAAGTGGTTATGGGTAGTTAATTGTAGCGCTCCGATCCCGAAAGACGGTGGAAATGGACGCCACGGGGGTGGGAATTAAGAAGCGGGAAAGAAATGGGGTAATTTCATTAACGACGGGATGATAATCCAAAAATGATTAATGTTTAGAATAAAATTTAACAACCGAGTATGCCAAAGATAGGTTATGCCTTCCGGAAAATTAGACAGCATAACCTCTGTAACTAGAGCGAATCCCCGTTATAAACGGCTTATAAGAGAAGAATGGAAGCTATAACAATTCAATAAGCCCTTTCGTAGGCCAAATGGAAATAAATAGCCAGATTCCAACAATCAATAGACCCATTTATAGGTCGACAAAAGAAACAGACACCAATATGCTGAACAAATGAAGCCCTTCCATAGGCCAAAATGAATGATCAAATAGACATAACGAAAGACGGGCTTCCTCCCCTTGGAATATTCTCATATTTAAATTAGAATCCTAGATATGCACTTAATTTGATTATTTAAATTTATTTACTAAGTGTAATAGATTATTGTGACAAATACATACGCATAAAAAAAATGAATATATATGTGTGTGTATGCATATCACGATCGAGATGGATCGTTCAGCACCACCTGCACCAAAGTCGCCACTTATCACGATAGCATCGCATGTTAATGAGGCTGGTCCATCTGGGACCCAGTTAGAGCCCATTGCAGAGGAGGACCCGGAGGAGGATCCCGATGAGGAGCCAATGGAAGTAACTGATGGAAGTACGACGCTCCACTTTCGACGTGATTTCGATGCGGAGGGGCGTCCTGGGCACTGGTATATTCCGTCGTCTCCATAGATAGATGTATAGTTGTAGTAGTTTGAGTAGTTTAGTATATACTGACGCTGACATTTTGTTGTATCATTAGCTCAGTAGCTTTTGTTAGTCGGAAACATTGTCGTTGTTATAAGACCGTTCCGACATGAGGCATTTGGTAGTTAGCCTCCTTTTGACTTAGTGGACTAGACGGTATATTATATTTTTGATGTATAGATAATGTATGGGTAGTACTCCACTCTTTTATATAAAAGTTCTGTTTCAGGATATCTTTTAGATTTATATATATATATATTGTGTATATATTTTTGAAAGGCTTTGCGTATATACATATGCATATATCTACTTGCTAAAGTTGGAAATAATAATATTTTAATATGTATATATATATATAGGCAATTAATTAGATCTAGTATATTTAGTTGCTTCCACTTGTGGTGTCTTTAATAGTTATACGTGTCTTAAATGAAATTATAGATGATGTGGCTTGAGGGGGTGGATGATGAGTCATGCACTAATCAAAATACTAACCATAAAAATGACAATGTTGCAATTCTTTTAACCTATTTTTCAGCATAGTTTGCAGAGAGAAAAAAATCCAATATATGTACATTAGAAATAAATAAACTTCACCAGACTTGAAGGTAAATTTTTGTTTCGATGATTTATTTTACTTAAAGTATTTCAAGTACTCATATACCAATTTCGTAAAATTTAATTTCCAAACATTATTGACTTTGCATATCACAAATTAAATTAATTTAGTACATGCTAAATTTATATCCTTTCACTGATTAAGAACTACGCATCAAATTTTGTATATTTAATTAATGTTGAAGCATGTTAATCAACAGACTTCACTAATCTCATAAATACTACGTTATTTTAGTTCAAGCATGTTAAATTGTTAGTTGTCGAATTATTATTATATTAATAACTAAAATTATATTGTATGATTAAAAAATAATAAAAAAATAATAATATTAGCAAAATGAGATTCAGACCTAAGATTTATATTTGATGCAGAGAAAGGGTTTGATTAAATCTAACTAGAAAGTTATAGAGTTGTAGTTTAGTTTTTAGAATATAATTTGTATTATCAGTAAATTAATTAATGCTCAAAGTAGTTTAATATTTTAAAATTATCAGATTAATTATAGTAATGTGCATATGTTATATTTTCTATAGGTTAAGGCAATGGATTTAATTAGGTACCAATAGTAATTAGTGAATTAAAGTTTTTATTTGTGAAATAGTTATTATTTTGAATGTCTAATCAAATAATAAGAGTTGATCAAATATATATTAAAAGGAAGATTAGAAATTGAGTTTTAATAGAGACCCTTTAGTTAAACTAAATCAAGGTTGGTTGTTGTAGGTCCAGAAGAAGTAGCAGAAACCGAGCAGAACCAATCCAAAATTTGAAACTTTATCTATTATCCAGGTGGGCTTTTGTTGTTTATGTATTTTCCCATTGTCTCTTTTTGTTAAATATTTTGTTGATAATGAGATCTCCGCGCTTGTAATATCCTTTTGTTAAACACTAAGAGCTCTGATCTTGGTGTTATGATTATGTATATATTATTATACAGAATTAAATTATAGTGAAATTAAAATAATATAAGTATTCTGAATAGTTTTTACAAAGAGTAGTGGACGAATATTCAATTTGGATGAAGTCCCTCCTAGACGAAGGTTGTTTAACCGCATTGGGTTATCAATCTCGTGCGTTATTTACTGTTTTATTTACTTATGTTCTTATTTATGCCAAGAACACTTTTAGCAGTTTCTTTCAAACACACCTACACTCAATTATATAATTTCAGTATCCTCTAAAATAATTAGTTACAAATATGAAGAAAACCATTATTAAAGTAAAAATCAGTATTACAATAATCAAGAGGTGAGCGGACAACCACCATCCAATCTCAATAGAAGGATTAGGATCTGCGTACAAAATATAATGTCAAATTATTTTTCAATAATACTAAAGAAATGGTTAAATACTAATTCTAAATATTTGGTAAATTTCTGAAAGATATGATAAGGTTATAATCTACTAAAATATATGATGAGGTGGTCTCTTATACTTGTGGTGTATGGATCTGGATCTATCAAACTGGCTCAGGCCCAACAAGGCCCAATCGTAAAAAAAAAGGCCCATGTCTGGCTCGTGGGGTACACGTGCCAGAATTATTTATTTTTTGATTTTTTTTGCCATTTTATAGTTTTTTTCCCTCAAAAATTGTATACCCTAAAATACAATTATTGAACTCTAAAATCAAAATGATTTTTTTAAATGAATATAAATATATACCCTAAATTAATTTAATAAACCCTACAATTAAAGTGAATGATTTTTTTATAGTCGACGACTCGCACAATGCACTCGGCTGACGTTAACGTGTGGGCTCATGCATTGCGTTCGACAATTAATTTCATTTTTTCGAAATAAATATATAAATTGTAATTGAAAATAAAAAAATATAATTTTGAAAAAAATATATACCCTAAATTGAATTAGTGAACTCTAAAATAAAAGTGAATGAACTTAATTTTTTTGAAATAAATATAACCCCTAATTGAGATTAACAAACCTAAAAAATACACCCTCTAAAAAATCTAAAAAAATACTAAAAAACAACCTAAAAAAACCTAAACTCGTAAACTTTAAACATCAATCGGAATGGAAAAAATCACAATTTGAACTATATAAACTCATATAAGATAAGTAGTAGACCGGTTACTTTTTAATGATACAAGTGATACTTTTTGAACTTTGAGTGATACTTTTTAATGTTAGAATTGATACTGATTTTTACCAGATTTTTTTTTCTTTTTTGGGCGGATCAATGCGGGTCAACGTGGGTTGATCCGCATTGATCCCGACCCGTCTAATTGATGTACGGGCTTTATTGAATCTGGAATGATGTATATGAAAATTGTTGATATATATATATTTCATATATGGCCACAAACCTCAAGCTTAGTGGAACACTCGTTGTATGTTAGGGTGAGATACTGGGATTTGATCGATCCCAATGCTCGATCTCTACCCCCCAACTAAAAAATATAATTAAAAAATGGAAACATGAATTTAATTTTACTATGTTATGGATAAACTTCATGAGAACGGGTTCTGGATTAATTGATGAAATGGGAGGGAAAGTAAATTCAATGTCATGTCGAAATACAAGAAGAACAAAAGTAAAAAAACCGTAATTTTCTTTCGCCTTGAAAAAGTTTTTAAAGAAAATCACGTACAACTTATATTTGTCAAAGACGCGATAGATGGGAAACTTAATGCTTTAGACATTTTGAAAAATCGTTGCATACTTAGAGCTTCTCCAAGAGGTATGCTCACCTCTCGCCAAACGGTAGAATTAAGTGCAAAAGTGCTATTTGGCTTCTCCAACAGCAACCCTCACGTCTCTCTAGTCTGGTGAATTGTGAATAGTGTCTCGGTTAATTAACCGAGACACTATTCATCTCTGCAGTCAAGTTTACTTTTTTTTTTTTCATTTTCTTTCATTATTAATATTTCATTATTAATATGGTATGGTAGATGGTTTTTTCTTTTTCTTTTCTTTTTCTTTCTTTAATTATATAATTGTGGTAATATATTTGGTTGATTTTGTATATTTGTATTAAATTTTTTATTTTATGTCTTAAAAGATAAAATACATAATTAATAAAAATAGAATTACATACATATTTAACAATACAAAACCACAAATATATTATAATAAACGGTACAAAACTACAAATATATTACAATAAACAATACAAATACATAAGTTGATTGTTTTTACATGAACCTTTTAATTTTTGTTAAATAAAAATAAAATTTAATTATATATTAATTAAAAATAAAAAATAATGAGCAAGAATATTAATATATATTTATATATATATACACACACACACATATAATCATATTCAATTAAATAGTTCGATAAAAAAATTAAATCAATAGTAAAGAGTATAAAAATGGAATATTCCATTGTAGGGTGAAACGTAGAGTGATGCTGTTGGAGATGAAAATTGAAAATCTGTAACTTTAACTGTAGTGTAGTGTAGAGTTAACTGTATTCTGGTGAAAACTGTTGGAGATGACCTTACACACGTTAATGTTTGTATACTCATCGCAAGACTGTCAATTAATTTTAATTTTTATAATTGAGATACTTTAATTCAATTTCATTTGATGAACTTCAATATCGGTTATCCATTGCAACATCTTGTGTGCGATCGCTTTAAGCATTAAAATCCGTCACTACAAAAAATTAGCTGATTCGCGACGGAATATTCCGTCGGTATTCCCATATTTTCCGTCGTTATTTTTAACTATCGACGGATTAACGACGGAATGTGGCCGTCGTTAGGTCTTTAGTCGGCAAACCAACTTAACGATAGAAAATGTCAGTCGTTGAACTTAACGACGACCATAAAAACGACGACCATAAAATCGGAATGTGGCCGTCGTTAAGTCTTGTGTCGTCTACAGTCGTTATTTCTTAATGACGGAGGTGATCCGTCGTTAATATTAAAAAATAAAAAAATAAAATTCCCAAAAATATAACGACGGAATATGTTCGTCGTTAATAATTATAAATAAATAAAAAATAAAAATCAGAATAAATTAACAACGGAATATGTCTGTCGTTAATAATTAAAAATAAATAAAAAATAAAAATCGGAATAATTTAACGATGGTATGTATTTATTCCATCCTGACCACTGAAATTCTACTCGGTGTCCAGATGCACCTGTTGTTCACCTTGATAAATCCATACACGATAATTGTGCACAAATCCTTTCTTTGTCACGTGTAGTCTAACGGTAGACGGCGTTTGAAATGGAATGTTCTTACACTTATGGCAGGGACACTTAATCTTGTCTACACTCATGAAGGACGGTTGATTGCAGGAAAACTCGGTGAAAGAATTTAGTCCATTAAAGAAGTCCGGATTCAAAGCACCGTTATGAAGGTATCGCCGGTACATCCATTTACGATCTAGACTCATTGTAGAAGGCCAATTTCTAAAATATTTGATCGTAAGATACGCACTGATTATCGTTCAATTAAATATAAAAATAATTCATTAAAAAATAGCGCTAAATTTTTAAAAAAATTCGGCAGCACCTATGTGAATTTCCTAGTCCCAAGTTCTCGACTCTACGCTAATTGATCTATGCTCTTCTAATCGATTCAAAACAGCAATACCAACAAAAACCAACAATTCAATAAAGAGGGATCCATGGGCCCTCATCCCAAACAAAAACCAACAATTCAATAAAGAGGGATCCAGGGGCCCTCATCCCATTTAACATAATTGGCATATTTAACATAATAAATCCATAAATAACATACTTAGAATGATAATTGCCTAAATAACAAGCTTAATTAGCCTAAATTGCCCAAATAAATTTGACATAATTAATTGACATATAAAGGCATAAATAACATACTTAGCATGATAATTGCCTAAATAACAAACTTAATTAGCCTAAATTTGCCAAATAAATTTAACATAATTAAATGACATATAATTGCATAAAAAACATACTTAGCATGATAATTGCGTAAATAACATACTTAGCCTAAATAACATACTTAGCATAAATTGATAAAATAACTTTAACAAAATTACATACTTAAGCTTATTTTATTCTAAAGCTACTAACTAACCTCGTATCAGCAGCAGTCCTCTAGACAATGCCCAACAATCACGAACTAGCAAAACTGCAATATTTTGTAAATTTAAAAAATAAACTCATCAATATTCAAATTTCAACAGAATTTGAATATTGATGAGAGAGAGAGAGAGAGAGAGAGCGGGGGGACGGAGGGAGCGGTGTGAGCGGCGGGGGTGGCCGGAAGAGGTGGCGCACGGCGGTGAACTGAGGGCTAGGGCTCGGTTCGATTTGGGGGAAAATGAAGAAGGCGAAATTTTTTTCTATATCTAAAACTTTACGATGGATTAACGACAGACAGTGCCGTTGTTAAATTTTCCTGAATTTAAATAATTCGGAAATCCTAATATTAACGACGGACAGTGCCGTTGTTACATTTTCTGGAATTTATATAAATTCAAAATTTTTAATATTAACGGCGGATCATGTCCGTCGTTATTTTTTCAGGCATATAAATAATTCAAAAATCTTAATATTAACGACGTCCGTCGTAAAGTTTTCCCCAAATTAAAATAATTCCAATATAAATATTTTAATTTTAACGACGTCCATATTCCGTCGGTATTCTTTTCCAGAATTAAATTATAGTGAAATTAAAATATTAACGACGGACGTGTCCGTCGTTAAATTTTCAGGAAATAAATCAATTCAAAAATTTAAATGTTAACGACGGAAATTGTCCTTCGTTATGTTTAACGACTGACTTTCCGTCTGTAGTCCGTCGTTAGTATTACTGACCGACTATCTGTCGCAAGTCCGTCGGTAAATACGACCCGAAATTTTACCGTCGGTAAGTCCGTCGCTAAAACAAAGAATTCTTGTAGTGCGTAAGACGAGTGAAGATTCAGATTCAATCACAATTAAACACCCACAATTATTCAATATGAGTTTCAATCTGAATTTTCATTTATCTTATAAATTTATGTTATAAGAGGAACTCTTGCGTGCACAAGGTCCTTATGTGCACCAAATATCAGAAGGTGTGTCGGCGTCACACGCCCGTCAATTTTATTTTTCTGGTGATTTTTTTTATTTTTTTTCGATTTTCCTTGTTTTTTTTATTTGTTCCAACAAAATTTATACTATAAAATAAAATTAGTGAACCTAAAATTAAATCGAATTGATATAATTTGTTTAAAATAAATATAAATATATACGCTAAAATGAAATTAATAAACCCTAAAATAACAAAATAAAACACTAAAAACACTCCAAAAAAACCCTAAAAAATACAAAATAAAACCCTAAAAAAAACCTCCCAAAAAACCCTAAAAAACACAATAAAAACCCCTGAAAAGACCCAAAAAAAACACTAAATAAACCCTTAAAAGCTCCCCTAAAAAACCCTAAAACACACAAAATAAAACACTAAAAACACCTCCAAAAACCCATAAAATAAGTGGCAGACCCCTTACTATTTAATGATACAGGTAATACTTTTCGAATTTCGAGTGATACCTTTTAATGTTACTGTTGATACTGATTTTACCGGATTATTTTTTTACGGGTTGACCCGCGTTGGCTCGAGTTAAAATGGGTTGATCCGCGAATTTAATCCGCCCATCTAAAATAATCCTTATATGCACCTTGTGCACGTAAGTATTTGCCATCTTATAATGGTTTGGCACAAGTTTTCATTTGATTTGATCCCATTTTGATTCGTTTTCAAGTATCTTGTATTGTGGCGGCTAGTTTTATGGGCTGGTACACTTTTTATATAAAATAATTTGAAAATCTTGGTTTCTTGCACGTGAAAAGTCATATATTTGATGGGTGAATTTTTTTAAATAATATATTAAACTGTATTATCCTTCAAGTTACAAATTATATATAAAAACAAGTCACATGCACGCGTTTGCTTGTGTTTTCATTCTATCAGATAAATCGGGTCGTTTCAAGCAATTTCGTTTATGAATATGAAAAGTTGGATGTGTGACTATTAAGAGATGGTTAATTAGTATGAAAGAATAAAATATAATATTAATAAATTGAACGCAAATGATGTTGGGAAACGGATCATACGTACAAGAGGACAATAATGGCATTATTTTGTTTTATTTTATAATTGTTGTCAGTGGAATATATATATAGGAATGGAATATTAGTATATATTTATATATGAATGAACTTAGGTCTGAACAAATTTCCAGTTAGTTTAATAATTTATAGAAACTACTATTATCATTACATTTAAGAAATTTGGGTGGCATGCAGTCTCGCCATTCTTTGAGATATGAGAAATTTAAATTAATTATAATTAATTTCAGTAGCTAGATACTTGAAATTTAATTCTGTTTAGAGTATCAATCCTTGGGCAACCTAATTAGACTTACAGAATATTGATCAAAAGTAATATAAAACATATGCACAGTATAATTAAGTATTATAACTCTGGTAGGGGCATATATAGAAAATATAAAAATATTTGGAAACTACCTAGTGAAGCAGCCTACATATACGACTTCCTTTAAAGAGACAAAAAAATGTCAATTATTGATAATTGGTTATATAATTTTCCAATCAAAATTTAATTATTTTCTGATCATGACATCCATCCACTAATTCTTACGTGTATTCCGTGTAAACAAATTAGGTTCCTGTTTCCATTTCCCCTATCAATATCATTGTCTTTTGTTTTCCTTCTTTCAGATACATTAACATAGAAAAATCATCAATTCTAATATTATTTTAGTAATTACTTAATTAAGGTTGAAGCTTGAATTTTGTCAGGAGTTTACCAAAACTTAGTAAAATTTCCCACGTGTTGAAAAGTTCCCGAGAATAGATTTGAGATTTCTTACTATATTTCGTGTTATGCGTGTTATAACTAGTTTTTTTTTAATATAAACTAATTGGGAAATAATAAATCATAAATACAATTTTAAATTAAATTAAATCATAATAAGTTAAAAATTTAAAAATATAAAAATTTGACACAGGAGATTCCATAAGAAATGTTATAGGAGATATGGTGTGAACTAATATAGCTTGGTCAAAACCATCTTTTTACTATTAAATAAATCAAATTTGGCTGACGATCGAGAATAAGAGCTTATAGCACTCAATTTGGATTATATATTATTCTGTGCTTGTTTGTAAATATGATATAATATGGTATATTATGTAAATCTTTATTCCACGTCACATGTAGAAAATAAGTCATCTCTTCTTATCTTAGAATAGTAAGTAATATACAAATACGTACAATTTGACGCGCATGAACTCCCCCTACAACGTCTATAAATATAAGGGTTTTCCCCCCCAATTAGCAACAAACAGCTCAAATTCAAGAAATGGCTTCTCATTATCATATTATCACATTCCTCTTCTTAATTTTCACAAACCTCTTTCTCCTCGGAGCTTCTTCATCTCACGATCATGGCTACGACGATTTCCTCGAATGCCTTAACGATCAATTTGAACGCTCGAACTCAGCCACTGACACTATCTACACTCCTCAAAATGCAACATACGCATCTCTTTTACTTGCACAGAATCTCCGGCCAGCTTCCACCTCGCCGGAGAGACCTGATCTCATCGTCACACCATTCCACGTGTCCGAAATTCAGGCATCAATCTACTGCTCCAAGAAACTAGGCCTTCAGATCAGAGTCCGGAGCGGCGGCCATGACTATGAAGGCCTTTCCTACACCTCCGGCAACCCTTTCGCCATCGTCGACCTCAGAAACTTCCGATCAGTAACAATCGACGACAAGGAAAAAACTGCATGGGTGCAGGTTGGCGCCACTCTCGGCCAACTTTACTACACACTTTCCCGGAAAAGCAACACTCTTGCTTTCACCGCCGGCGTCTGCCCGACTGTCGGCGTTGGCGGACACTTCAGCGGGGGAGGGTACGGCATGATGTCACGCAAGCATTCCATCGCCGCCGACCACATAATTGATGCAAAATTAATCAATGCCGATGGTAAAATCCTTGACAGGAAAACCATGGGTGAAGATCTATTTTGGGCAATCCGAGGAGGCGGAGGAACTAGTTTCGGGATTGTTCTAGAATTTAAGGTGACGTTAGTCACAGTCCCTGAAATAGTCACCGTGTTCAACGTGACACGAACGTTGGAAGAGAACGCGACGGAGCTAGTCCACAGGTGGCAATACATCGCCGACAAGGTCGATGAAAACCTTCTCCTCCGTCTTTTCCTCAATCCCGACATCTCTCCGACCACTGGAAACCTTACAATCGCAGCGTCGTTCACGACCCTGTATCTGGGGCGAATTCGTGATCTTCTACCGTTAATGCAGAAGGAGTTTCCCGAGCTGGGATTAGTCGAAGAAGATTGCACTGAAATGAGTTGGGTAGAATCCCTACTCTTCTTCGCGAATATAGAAGATCAGCCCCAAGAAATTTTACGAGACAGAACGCCGGCGGGAGGGTTTGGGTCGTCCTACTTCAAAGGAAAGTCCGACTACGTGAGTACTCCGATTCCAGTGGAGGGTCTGAGAGAGATATGGAGGTTCCTTCTAGAAGAAGAAGGTTCCCAGCTGCAGTTCAGTCCATATGGAGGAGTGTTGAACACTTTCTCCGAGTCGGAAACACCGTTCCCGCATCGGAGGGGAAATATATTCATGATCCACTACGGGGTTGGATGGAGCAGCTTAAATGAATCACAAACACACATTGATTGGATCAGACGGCTGTACAGTTTCATGGCTGGCTACGTGACGAAATCTCCGAGGGCGGCTTACTTCAACTACAGAGATCTCGACATTGGAAGGAACAACGAAGGGAACACCAGTTACGATCAGGCTAGTGTTTGGGGGTTCAGTTATTTCAAGAACAATTTCAGAAGATTAGTTCGTGTGAAGACTCAGGTTGATCCCTCCAACTTTTTCAGAAACGAGCAGAGTGTTCCACCTCTGCTATCATAAACAATAGTTAAAGAGTTGATATAGTCATAATTAAGAAATTTGTTGGTGAATAAAAATGTTGCGTCGTCGTCACGAATAATTTGATTTCATGCTATTAATTCCTTTATTTATGTATTGGCAGTAATTATTTTGCCCTTTTTATTGTACTGAATATGATCGTGAATTAGTAAATTTTAATATAAATAATGCAACATTTGTTTAGTTTATTGCGACTTCTATATTATCCGATTGTCTTATTCGTGTGCCAACATTAAAATTGTGTAGTTTTAATAATATTTTTAACTAAATAAAATTTATTATATTATAACTAATGCTAATTAATATTTATTGCTAGAAATTAAAATTTTAAAAAATTATATACGCTAAATTTGTAATAATCAACCATAAAAATCAATTATATATATTAACTAAAAAAAAGAAAAATTAAATTCACAAAAAATAATTATAAACACTAAATAATAATGTAAAATTATACTAATTCAAAAGATTTTAAAAGAGTAAATTACACTTTTGGTCCCGTAAGAATAGGGTCTAAACACTTTTAGTCCCACAATGTACAATTTTGGTCCCAAGTTTGATTTTTCGACACTTTTGGTCCCGCAGTTTATATTTGGACACTTTTAGTCCCAAAAACTAACAAATTACTTTTTTAAAAATCCCTAAAATCTATCTGCCAAAAATCTAAGGCAAATCAAATCCCTAAACTCAAAATCCAAAATCAAGGAAAATGTTTGGAAATGATACGGATAAAAAATTAAAGAACATTATATATGTGTTTCATTTTCTTACGTAATTAACCTGCATCCCTCATTCTTTTTTTTTTTGCGTTTCATTTTTTGTTCATTTTTTTGTTGATATTGAGGACGTTAGACAACCACAAATATTTTGAACTCAGTGAAATGATTAGGCAACCACAAACTAGGGTAAAAAAAAGGTTAAAATGAAAGTAAAATGCATCTTGTGTGCTTATATATATAATAGTTGGTGAAAAATAGAAGGAATATAATGAAAAAATTCCTCCGAAATAAGCACTTAACGGATGTTAAGATCCGTCAAGTAATCTGATAGTTTTTGGGACTAAAAGTGTCCAAATATAAACTGCGGGACTAAAAGTGTCGAAAAAATCAAACTTGGGACCAAAATTGTACATTGTGGGACTAAAAGTGTTTGGACCCTATTCTTACGGAACCAAAAGTGTAATTTACTCATTTTAAAATTAATTTGTAGGACATGATTTACACACAACTTTGAACAAGAGGATCACATGTGCTATATTACTACTTAACTAAAGACTTTATACTTTATGTTGGATATTCATAAAGTACTCTTTTGAATCAAATGTATTGTCGAGCTACGTACAATTGCGAGGATTGAGGCCACGGTTAGAAGCCCCCTTGCGGAGTTTTATCCATACAATAAGTCACTCATCATAGAGACGTGTCTCCTGACATGAATATGCACTTTCTCGATTTTATGTCCGATCTCAATATATAGGTGTCAAACACCTATAAATGCCCTGCATTCATTGTTTAGAAAATACATACATACAATATAATTAATTTCCACAATCCATGGCATTATAGAACAACAAATTAAATGAGTGTTATTTGCTTTATCAAATAATCAAAGTTTGATCAAGCATATCTACATTGTAATCCCGAAAGAGATTTTTCATGTTAATGTACTCTGATTTATAAAGTGAAATATCTCTTGAAAGACAATAATTACGTGCCGGAGAGTTAATTCATATAAGACATTCTACACTTCAGCTCCAAATTGTGGGCAGTCAGGCAGGGTAATGCTCGACATAAATTTAGTCGACTACATATTTATGTTATAATTCTTATTTATTCTACAAATTATATGAACCATGCGTACATTTATATGATGTCACCCAACAAAATATGTACATTGATCATGATTGTAGAATTCAAAAATTGAATAGGAAAACATGATATCAAACACATTTTATTTTAGATGGCATCCAACTAAGTTTCTTCCATATCCATGTTTTCCTATACAGCAAATCAAGTCCCTATATTTCAAGGAGAACATTTTGATTATTGGAGCAGTCAAATGGAGACTCTCTTTTTGTCTCAAGATCTATGGGATGTAGTGGAAGATGGATTTTCAGAACCACCACAAGAAAGGAACGATCCAGCTTGGACGGAAACTCATCAAAACGACTACAAGAAAAATGTGAAGAAAGACGCTGCTGCTCTCAGATTTATTCAGCAAGGATTAAGCAAATCCATATATCCAAGGATTCATGGTGTCAAAAGAGCCAAACAATCTTGGAGTATCTTGGTGGAAGGGTTTCATGGCAACGACAAGGCAACGTCAATAAAACTCCAATCTCTTTGGAGAGATTTTGATAATTTATTGAAAAAGGACAGTGAAGCTATGCAAATATATCTTACTCGAGTTTCCGAAATCGTAAATCAAATTAGAAATCTTGGAGATATTATCGATGAAAAGAAAGTTGTCCAGAAAGTTCTTCGAAGTCTTCCATCGAAATATGATTACATTGTTGTTGCCATTGAAGAGTCTAAGGACCTATCAACATATACTTTACATGACTTGATGTGCTCTCTTCAAGTGCATGAAGAAAGGATTAGCAGATCCTCAAATCAGCCTCCCGAGCAAGTGTTTGAGTCGATGCGTTTATCTAACTCAAATTCTAGACCACAACAACAAGGTAGAGGAAATTCTTTCCTACGAAGAGGAGGTCCATCTCGAGGCAGGAGTGGATCATTCCGAGGAAGAGGAAGAGACGGTCATAGCAGTCATAATCCAAATCATCATGATAGTGATTCTGGTCTATTTTGCAAAATCTGCAAGAAGACCAATCATAATACAGATGCTTATTTCTTCAAATGCAAGCACTGCAACAATCCAAACCACTCGCAGAGACACTGTTATCATCAAAATAAAGAAGAGAAAAATGAAGCACATCTATCCAAATGTTAGGAAAATTATTGAGAAAATCCCAAATGATGGTTTTGATGAAATGTCAAAACATGTGTGATGATTTAATGAAAAACTGCAGGTTATGATAAGCTGGAAATCAAGGATAATGACCAAGTAAGACTTCAAGCTGAGATGAGAGACAGCTATTCAGAAGCATGTTCAACCAGCTTACAGGTTGCCTGATCAGACCAGTTAGAGTAAACTCTTCAAAGCTTGAGATAAGCTGTAAAGGAGGAAGAGAACTTTGGAGACTGGTAGACATCCAAAGATGAGTTAATCATCAGTCTTAGCAAAAAGCCAAGATAGACTGATGAACAGAGTCAACTTGAAAGCTGAAACTGATCTGATCAGAGATCAGTCTGAGCTGACCCTAAATTGATCAAAGATTAGTTTACTGGTAAAACAGCTCTAAATGCTTTGAGCCTCCACTCAACTGACCATAGTTCAGTTTAGAGAGAAAAAGCTCAATCAGGTAGCTAACTGACAAGTCTAGAAATGGAAGCTTTTAAGCTTAGCTGATGAATCAGCTGAACTAGACTATGTCATGATAAAAGCTCAAGGCAGCTGGAGATCTGCCAAGTGGACTATCTCAGAGCTAAAAGCCGAGACAGCTGAGAGCCCATCAGCTGAATGTCCAAGAAATGATAGCCGAATCACCTGCTCCTACTGACAAGCAGTTAAAGAAGATCTCAACACGAAATCTTTATAAGATCTTGATGATCTTAGAGCAGAGAATATTAAAGTCAAAACGGCTAGTTCATTAAAAGAGCTTCAAACGGCTACAGGCATTAAAATGCCACCGGTGATTTCTAAACATCACCAATCATAATGGTCAAAATTCACTCATCTATTTAAAAAGGGTGAAATCAATTTTGGCCAATCTAACTTTGCTATTTTGCAGAACGAGCTATTTCTTTCTCTCTCTCTACAACTCAAAGCTCAATATTCTCAAAGTGCGAAAAGTCTTAAACTGAGAAGGCGTGCTTCAAGCTCAAAGCAAGCTGCTAAGCTGACGCAGAATTCCAGCAAGAGCAAAACTTCTCAGTTCAGTCCCTCAAAGATCAACCACTCAGCTCAAAGAAAAAGGAGCACTCCAGGTTGATAACAGTTTCAAGACTATCTTCTTGAAGATCGAGCGAGATCTAAAATCATGTAAAGACGGACAATAGCACCTAAAGTCTCAGTGAGCAGTTAGGACCGGTAAGTGTGAGCTTTCGACCCAGAAACCGGCTGAGGAAGAGCGTGTACCGACGGATCCGTTCTTCCGGGATAGCAACAGTTGGAAAGGAGGCCGCGCTCGGGTTGAAGGGTGCCGTTTTCAGGTCCAACAGAAATTC
Organism: Perilla frutescens; assembly: GCA_026008535.1. Classification (NCBI taxonomy): domain Eukaryota; kingdom Viridiplantae; phylum Streptophyta; class Magnoliopsida; order Lamiales; family Lamiaceae; genus Perilla; species Perilla frutescens. The sequence continues at coordinate 48,272,912 of BRKX01000009.1, read as the reverse complement.
TTCATTGTGTATTTACAATAAAGAAACTTTACACTTGCATAGTGGATTGCCCTTCTGCGGAAGGAAGAGAGGAGTAGAAGCAGGAAGCTTCGAACCTCTATAAAGTTCTGTGTGTGCTGCTCTTACTGTTTTACAGTTTTGCAAGTTCTTTAACAGCACACATTCATACACACAGACTGAACTGACAAGCTTCAGCCACGTCTTCCAGCTATCAGCTGAAAACTGATTGGCTCACCAGCTAAGCCTCTGTCAGCTTCTCTCAACTGATCAGTCAACACAGATAAATCACAAAAGCGAGTCAGGGCCCTATCTATTCCGCATCTGTTCTAAAAGTTTTTGAAGTCAGTTTATTCACCCCCTAAACTGACAAAGGCTCGCACCGGGACCAACACCAATGATGAAGGCGAACAACTTTTTTCTTGTATGAAAACTCAACATCAACCACAAGAAAAATGGTACTTGGACAGCGGGTGTAGCAGTCACATGACTGGAAATAGAGATTTTTCATCGAACTTGATCAGAATTTCAGTTTCGAAGTGAAGCTTGGAGATAGAAAAACTCATCGATATGAAAGAAAGGGATCTATCATTGGTCACACCAAAGGAGGTAACAAAAAAGCTATTGCTGATGTACTTTATGTGCCAAATCTTACCAGCAATCTCCTAAGTGTTGGACAATTAATACAAAGAGGTTATTTTGCACTCTTTGATGATGAAAAATGCACCATACTTGACAAGAAAAATAACTACACCATTGCTACAGTTCTGATGAGCTCAAATAGGGTGTTTCCTCTGTTTATGCCTCTAGTAAGAAATGTGGTCAATGCAGGAGAAATCATCGATCAAACTCAAATTTGGCATTTGAGATATGGACATCTTAATTGGAAAGGCCTGCAACTTCTTAAGCAAAAGAACATGGTGATTGGGCTTCTGGAACTTAAATCAGAAACTCAAGTTTGTGAAGGATGCATATTTGGAAAAATGCATCGATTTCCTTTTCCAAAGACAACATGGAGGGCTAAACAACCATTGGAGCTGATTCACGCAGATATTTGGGGTCCTTTAAGAACTCTATCTCTTGGAGACAAAAGGTTTTTCATTATATTTATTGATGATTTCACAAGAATGATCTGGATTTATTTTCTAAGTGCAAAATATGAGGCTTTTGAAGCATTTCTCAAGTTTAAAGCTTTTGTGGAAAGCAGTCAAGCCACCAAATAAAGACTCTCTGAACTGATCGTAGGCGTGAGTTTATCTACACACCATTTATGGAATATTGCAAGAATAATGGAATTCTGAGGCAGCTCACCATCCGGAGAAGTCCCCAACAAAATGGTGTGGCCGAGCGGAAGAATCGCACAATCGTTGAAATGGCCATAAGCATGATGATTGGCAAAAGTTTACCGAAAATATTTTAGGCAGAAGCTGTTCACACAGCCATCTATATTCTAAATCGTTGTCCTACAAAGGCTGTCCAAAATCGAACTCTATTTGAAGCATGGCACGAGAAGAAACTTGTTGTAGATCACTTGAAAATTTTTGGCTACATTGCATATTCTCATATCTCTACACCCAATAGAGATAAATTTGATGAAAAAAGTGAAAAATTGATTTTTATTGGCTACGTCAATGAGTCAAAAGGCTATCTCCTTTATAATCCTATGACTTGCAAACTTGTGATTGCAAGAGACGCGCTATTTGATGAAGTAGCAGCTTGGAGTTGGGATGGAAAATCATCTGAAATGATTTCTCAAGATGATTTTTATGAAGCTGAAAAGATTGAGGATGAAACTGAGCATGAAGTTCCACCTCTAAGTCCAATTCCTACTCCACAAAGATCTCCCAATGATGATGAAAGTTCAAGTTCTCCAATAAGAAAGACCCGTTCCTTGAGAGAAATTTACGAGGTATCTGAATTTGCTCTTTTTACTTGTGAACCACAAAGTTTTGAAGTAGTAGATAAAGAAGAAATATGGAGAAAAGTAATGAAGGAAGAGATTGCTATAATTGAGAAAAATAAAACATGGGAATTGGTGGATAGACCAAAACACAAAGATGTCATTGGGCTGAAATGGATCTACAAAACAAAATATCATGAAGATGGAAGCAGTCAAAAGCACAAGGCGAGGCTTGTTGCAAAGGGATATTCTCAACAACCGGGAATTGACTTCACCGAAACTTTTGCACCGGTTGTTAGAATGGAAACTGTTCGTATTGTTCTCGCTCTTGCAGCACAGTTGGAGCTTCAATTATTCCAACTTGACGTAAAATCAACTTTTCTAAATGGAGAGCTAGATGATGATATAGAGGTGTTTGTTCAACAACCCCAAGGTTTTTGTGTCGAAGGAAATGAAAATAAAGTGTATCGACTCAAGAAAGCGCCTTACGGGCTTAGACAAGCTCCAAACGCTTGGAATAGTAAAATTGATGGCTATTTTGTCAAAAATAGTTTTCATCGAAGTCTCAATGAACCATCTCTCTATGTGAAGAAAAAATAATAATGATTTTTTGATTGTTTGCATCTATGTAGACGATCTTATCTACATGGGAACGAATATGTAGATAGTTGAAGATTTCAAGCGAAGCATGATGAAAGAATTTGAGATGACAAATCTGGGAATCATGAAGTATTTTCTTGGAATTCAAGTGAAGCAATCTAAAAGAGAAATTTTCATTTCTCAAGAGAAATACACTGAAGATTTGCTGAAGAAATTTCACATAGAGAATTGCAATCCCGTTTTTTTCTCCTATGGTGACAAATGAAAAATTGAGCAAAAATGACGGTGGAGGAAAAATCGATGCACAAATATATAGGAGTCTTGTTGGGTCTCTGATCTACCTAACAAATACGAGGCCGAATATTGTTCAAGCTGTAAGCATGGTTTCAAGGTTTTTGAATGATCCAAGTGAACTTCACTTTGCAGCAGCAAAGAGAATCGTGAGATACTTGCAAGGAACACGAAAGATGGGCATCAAATATGTGAAAGAAGTTGACTTTAGATTGATTGGTTATACTGACAATGATTGGGTAGGTTCGTTGGATAATAGAAAGAGTACTTCAGGTTATCTATTTTCTCTTGAAACTGATGTGATCTCATGGAGCTCTAAGAAACAAAAATTAGTCGCATTATCGTCCGCAGAAGTAGAGTACATTGTTGCTGCAGATGCAACTTGTGAAGGCATTTGGTTGAGAAGGTTGACAGATTTGCAGCAAATTCAAAAAGAGCCTACAACAATCTATTGTGGCAATATGTCTACCATAGCTATGACAAAAAATTCAGTATTTCATGCTAAAACAAAACACATTGAGCTGTGTCATCATTTCATTTGAGATATGGCAAGCAAAAGAGAAATCATTTTGGAATTTATTGGAACGAAGGAGCAACATGCAGATTTTCTTACCAAAGCTGTCTGTGTGGATAAATTTGAGAAGTTCAGAGATGTTCTCAAGATTGCAAATTAAGAAGGGGTGTTGAAAGTAATTTTCTTTATTAATTATAGTTCATGAATTTATATTATACATGCATTTGTCTATTCATGTATTAGTTTAAGAGTCATGTATCTACTTTAATGTAGGTTCATGAATATGTTAGATTCATGGTTAGAGGTATCTATAAATACCTATGTAATCTAAACTTTCATCAATCAATCTAAGAATCATATTCATTCGATATATCTTCTCTCATTATTTATCAAAGTGCAGCAGCACTATACCCAATAGAAAAGCTATATTGCTGAATATCAAATAACTTATACAAAAGAGTGTGCTTCTCTTATTTATACTAACATCAACATGACTATATGAGAAGCAAATAGAATATCTAATCTAATCTAACGGGTATGCTGCTCGATCCGAGCTCACTTGTATGAACGATCATGATTGTAGTTAGCAGCTGGAATGAGCTCCTGTAATGTGGTCCTACAATATGGTAAGAACACATCAGCTGCCGACATGGCAATAACCATAGCATGCATCTCCATGCATGCAAGTATACATGTAGCACTTCAACACCCCCCGCAAGATGAGCCCTATGAAGATCTTCAACGCTCATCTTGGACAAAAGAGATTGAAAGCGGGAGCTAGGGAGTGATTTGGTACACAAATCGGCTAACTAATGTTGGGAAGCAATATAAGAAAGAGTGATAAAGCCCTTCTTGTATTGATCATCACAGGAGAAATGGCAATCCAAGTCTAAGTACTTTGTTCTTTCATGGAATACCGGATTCTTCATGATGTGGACAGCAACCTGGTTATCACAAAAAAAGAGATAGACAGAGTAACAAGAACTTGAAAAGCATGCGGTAAATAAGAAATCCACATCAATTCACGGACAGTAACACTCAAAATCCAGTATTCCGCTTCGGCAGTAGACATGGAGATGGTGGTTTGTTTCTTGCCTTTCCATGAAATGAGGGAGGATCCCAAAAAGACACAATAATCAGTAAGTGATTTGCGGGTATCCGGGCAAGCCCCAATCAGCATCGCAATACGCTGTCACAGTAAGAGATGGAGAAGAAGCAAAAAATAACCCAAGGGAGGGGCTCTCTTTAAGATACTTGAGGATATGAAGAACAGTCTCCCAATGTGAAAGAGAAGGAGAAGAAATAAACTGGCTAAATTGCTGCACCGCATAAGAGAGATCGGGGAGTGTAAGATTGAGATAGAGCAATTTGCCCACAAGGCGACGATAGCAATCAGGATCAGACATGATAGTGGAGGTAGAAGAAAGGTGTAACCCAGGAGGAAGAGGAGTAGTAGCCGCCTTGCAACCTAGCAAACCAACAGAATCAAGCATATTCAAGATGTATTTGCGCTGACTGAGATAAGTACCATCACTACCCCGGGCAATTTCAACCCCAAGAAAATACCTTGCAGATCTCAGGTCCTTGATGGTAAATGCAGTATGAAGAGCATTTTTAAGAGCACAAATAGCATCAAGATTGGGTCCCGTAATGAGCACATCATCAACATATACCAATAAGGTAAGAAACTGATCACCACATCCTTTAAGAAACAAACAATTATCATCAGGGCACTGAGAGAACCCAAGAGAAGATAAAAGCTTATAGAATTCGATGTTCCACTCCCTTGACGCATGCTTGAGCCCATAGAGACTCTTGATGAGTTTGCAAACTTGATTGGGTTTCGCCTTGACATAACCCTGTGGAGGAAACATGTATATGTCATCACTTAAATGCCCATGCAAAAAAGCATTGTTCACGTCTATTTGGTGAAGGGGCCAAGAGTAAGAAGTAGCTAAAGCAATAAGTAAGCGTACAGTCACCAACTTGGCAACTAGAGAGAATACTTCATGATAATCTAAGCCATATTCCTACTTATACCCCTTTTTGACCAAACGCGCTTTAAATCGCTCCCCAGTCCCATCAATATTTAATTTAACTTTATAAGCCCATTTGGAACCAATAGCTTGTTTCCCATGTGGTAAGGTAGTGAGTTCCCAAGTTTGATTGGTGCCAAGAGCTAAAAGGTCTTGCTCCATTGCAACTGTCCACTCAATATATTTTCTAGCCTCCTTATAAGAAATAGGCTCTTACAATGTGTCAACATTAATCAGAAATGTGTGAAAAGAAGAAATAAACGAATGAAAGGAAATGTAGGGAAAAGTAGGAGGAGTAAGAGTAGAGAAAGTGGAGGGTAAATTAATTTGAGTGATAGAACAGGCATAATCCTTCAGATAGGCTGGGGGATGAGTAACTCTAGTACTTCTCCTGGGTAAAGGAATATACAGTATGTGGGAGCTGATGAACAAGATAAGTCCATAGGATCATGAGATACAGGCAGAGGCGGAACTACTAAGCGGCCAAGGGGGGCCATGGGCCCCCCTCAATTTTTTTTTAAAAATTAAATTTAATATAGTAGTTAAATATTTAATTTAGAATTTTAACAAGTTTAACAAATTTAAATTCCATGCACCACTTTTATGCTACTAGGTGTCCCTTTATAATTATCATTCTCATTTTTTATTATTAACTTTATCATATAAATTTAAAAATTAATTAAGATTTACTTAAAATTTACATATACTCACTTTATATTTTGTTTAGGGCTATGCTTGTGTGTTTTTTATTTATATTTTGTTTAGTTCTATGCTTGTGTGTGTGTATGTGTGTTTTTTTATTCAAATTCTCAATTTGGGTCTTTTAAAGTTAATTTTTATTGCATTTATGATTCACATTTTATTTTTTTGATTAAATATGGTGAGTTGTATGTTCTAACTATGAGAGCATTATTATGATACAACCAATTTTAAATGAGAAAATTACATAAGCAATTAAAAGTTATTAAAAAATGATGTACGATTTTATAATTTTGTTAATCAATTGATTTTTTTAATGTTGAAACATAATTAAAAAATATATTAACTTTTATCAAAATTATTATTATTATTATTATTATTATTATTATTATTATTTAGGTGTATGCTGTTATAAGTTGGCCCCCCCTTAATAAAATTCTTGGCTCTGCCACTGGATACGGGAATGGAAGAAGAAGAAGAAGAAGAAGAAGAAGAAGAAGGAATATGTACAAATACTTTATCATCAAAACTTGGGAAAAGAAGAGAAGGCTGAGATTCTGAACATTGCAGATGGTATGAACTTTGGAAAAATTTAACATCCCTAGATATGAAGATTTTGGACTCATCTAGATTGTATTAAATGTATCATTCTATGTTTGCTGCATATCCCAACATTATACACTTATAACTCCTAGAATCAAACTTGGATTGAGAAGGGTAGCAGCATAACTCAAACAACCAAAAGACTGTAGCATATGAAGATCTGGAATCTTGCAAAAAAGCACTTCATATGGAGAAGCCCATTTAAGAACAACAGTAGGAATTCTGTTAATTAGCCATGTAGCATGCAATATGAAATAAGGCCAGAACTTACTAGGCAATAGACTTTGAAACATAAGCGCTCTGGCAACTTGCAACAAGTGTTTGTGCTTTCTTTCAACGATCTTATTCTGCTGTGGACTATAGGGACATGACCTTTGATGTATAATTCCATTCTCCTAAAATAGGCGTGCAACAGTAGAGTTAACAAACTTTGTCCCATTATCCGATCTGAAAGTTTTTACCTTTGTCCCAAACTGTGTTTGTACCATAGCCAAAAAGCTCTTAATGATAGTAAATACCTGCCCTTTAGATTGTAACAAATAGGTCCAAGTGGACCTTGAGTGGTCCTCAACCAGTGTGAGTATATATGCAGTGTTAGTAACACTCTCATCCTTGTAGGGACCCTACAAGTCTGCATGTAGCAACTCAAAAGGAATATCACTTCTTCTCTGAAATAGAGGGAAAGGTTGTCTCTGTTGCTTTAGTCGATTACAGATGTCATAGTCATGTAATTCATCAAATCTTGCATCTCAATATGATCTCCTTAGGTGTGGAGTGTGCCTCATAGTTCCGGTGAAAGGATGTCCCAGGAATTCATGCCATTGTTGCAAAGACAAATCTCTTGGACTGGATAGAATAAGTTGACTCGGGAAAGACATGCTTAAACACATAGAGTCTACTCTTCAACTTGCGTATTCTGAGTATTAGCCTGATTCTGAATGAGGCAATGAGAAGGTAGAAAAGGAACCTTTTCTTAAAAATCTTTTGCCATCTGTCCTACAGATATCAAGTTGTGGATGAAGGATGGTGCGAAAAGCACATTCTTAAGCACAATATCATCATTAAGCTTCACTTCACCACAATAGTGAGCTAATAGATTGAAACCATCTGGTAAAAATATCTTCTGAGGCTCTGTCAGTTTCCTCATAGTATGCATTAAATCAGCATTGCAGCACATGTGTATGTTAGCCCCGAAATCCACTATCCATTCATTTTGTTAATTTTCGTGTAGCAATCTAAAAGCATAGTGACTCATGGAAGTATCATCTCTCTCATTGCGTGTTCCAGCCGTGTCTATTAGATTCATAGCAGCAATAGGAGATGTGCCCCCTCCTGTTCTTGTTTTCTTGAAATAGTTTCCCAAATATCTATTCACTTCTTCCTGTATAAGTTTATTCACATCTGTGGAGTGTTCTCTTCTCATCTGACTTTACAAGTCATCTTTAGTGCTCATGGCATCCTCATGATCAATGCAATGTGCCCTATTCTTTCATTTCTCACTTTTAAATCGCCTATACTAGTCTGGTATCCCCACCAATTCAAATCAATCACTTTTTTCATGATCGTTCCCCCCGTAGTGCTGCATTTCAATTTTTTGTTTTTCCTCTTTGTGAAGCCTACTCTTATAGCCTTCATATTTTCCAGCATTACTTCTCTGATTTGTGTAAAGAGCATTTTGTTCATTTATGTCTGCATAACAAGTAGAAACCTCTTTCTGGTCTTCTACTTGTAGCACCATCGCATACGTGTTACTCACAGAAGGTAATGGATCAAGTATCAAGATCTGATTCCTAATAGCTTCAAAAGAATCATTTAGTCCCATCAAAAATTGCATCAATCATTCACTTTCTTCATTATGCTTATTTAGTTCAGAGGCTCCACACGTACACACATGACAAGGTACAAGCAAATGTATTCATCCCAAAGGCTTTGGAGGTTATGATAATACATCAAAACTGATTGATTTCTCTGTGCATAAGTCGCCAATTCCCTGCGCAACTTATATATATATATCCTAGGACCATTAGATCTTCAAAATTGTCTACTTAGTTCATCCCAAAGGTCCTTCGACATGTCTATATGTTGGAAACCACATCCTAATTCTTTTGAAATGGAATTCACAATCCAAGACAAAACTAAATAATCCACACGCAGCCATTGCTTATAATCCACAGATTACTCACTCGACTCAAGTTTAGTACCATCAATAAAATCTAGCTTATTTTTAGCAACAAGTCCTCGCTTAATCGCTCTTGACCAGCTATGGTGGTTTTTTCCATTTAACAAATCTGTGGTAATGACCATACCTGGTGATCATTTGGATACAAATGCAACGCATCATTGCTCTGAACTCGGTAGGTAGCCACTTCTTTGGGGTGATCATCTTGATGAACATATCTTTCTGCTACTATATCGACCACAACATTTTCAGATCTATGACTACTTTCTCCTTGATCATCTTCTTCATCATTCGCTATATGAAATCCTCTTTCTTCAAGCACAATTTTGTTCCATGGTATTCTTCTATTTTATTTTGGCATTTTATCAAACAACAATGAGTATATTCTCGCAATTTGAAATCAAACGAAAATTTGTGCGGATTTTTCTGAAAATCCGTGATTCACAATATGTGAATCCGAATAAATCGGTGATTCAAAAAAATCTAATCAAAAGATTTTAGTAGAACCAGAAATCATGACTCTGGTACCATGAAGAATTCAAAAATTGAATAGGAAAACATGATATCAAACACATTTGATTTTGAGGGAAGAAAAGCTATATCGCTCAATATCGAATCTCTTAGTTTGTAGATCAGAAAAACTTATACAAAAGAGTATGTTTCTCTTATTTATACTAACAGCAACATGACAAGCAAAGAAAATATCTAATCTAATCTAATGGCTATGCCGCTCGATCCGAGATCGCTTGTATGAACGATCATGATTGCAGCTAGCAGTTGGAATGAGCTCCTATAATGTGGTCCTACAATATGGTGAGAACACATCAGGTGCTGACGTGGCAATAACCATAGCATGCATCTCCATGCATGCAAGTGTACACGTAGCACTTCAACAATGATATATGATCTGAAAATGTAATTGCTTCGAAATATCACGGATGAAAATATATATTAATTAATTTTGCACTTTAATTAGCCCTTAGAAAATTATTTAGGAATTCGATGGATAGGTGTCAAACAATCTTGTGTGTAGGGATGTCAATTGCGCCAGCCCGTTCGGTTTTGGGCTATACTTATCGGGTTATTGAACTATTTAGTTCGAGTCAAATCGGGTTAGACTTTTTTCGGATTATGTTTTTTTGGCCCTAACCTTAACCTTTCAATTTTCGGACTTGCCTTTAAAGCCAGAAAAGTTAAACAAAAATCTCTAATATGTATAAATTTATCAATTCATGTCACTCAAGCATTTAATTTTAGCAATGTCACATCACTCACCACAAATTAATTAAATAAATTATTCGAGTTTCAACAATTATATTTTAGTGTTTAAATTAAATTACATCATAATGAAAATTTCAATAATTAACCAAAATATAAAGATAAAAAATATAAATTTGGGCTATTTGGATCAACCAAATTAATTTTAGGCTAGCTCTGATTGTTTGGCCTTTTGGTACGTGCCAATTGGGGTTAAATTCCTTTCGAGCAATAATTATTTGGAACTAATCTTATCCTCTTTTGTTCTTGGGCTATTTATGTCAGCCCATCAATTTTAGATTGTATTGACTTCCTATTTTGTGTGAAACCATCTTATGACTCAAAAGTCATACAATGAGTCAGAATCCCGATATAATTAAATATCCACAAAATTCCAAATATGTTATTAATGAATTAATGTGTTGATTTGGTTCAAATATTGATCCGTTTTGTCTATTTTGATCTGTAAGATTTTCGCACCAGTTTTTTTTGTTTTTAAGATAGGATCATCTATATGTAATTCCAGGCTAGCAGGACACACCACATTGAAAATCGGTAGGCAATATTAAATATCTAGAATAAATTAGATATATAGATTGATGGCTAATCTATGTTTACTTTCATTTTGAACTCTAGCTTATTTGAAAAGTCAAATCTGATGGGTGAGGTATTGAAATGAATATAGTATATCATAAAAGCACAAGAAATCTATGTATTATCTGTTAATTAATATTATAATTAAAGTGTGTTATTTCGTACAAGATTTGGCATGTTTATTATATCTCTCATAGATAATTAATTTCAGGACAATATAATTGTAATTTTACTAAATTTATATTTAATTTTATAATTACAATTCATGCAACATAAATTTTTGTTATCCGTACAGACGCACGTGTTTAGAAATACTTATACTGAAAAGAATTGTCAGTTTTATTAAATATTCATTTAGATTAATAGATTTGAGGGATGGAAGTACTCCAACTTTGAAGAGTCTTTAATTAAATTTAGAATCCAAACTGATTTGAAATTTTTGGACACCCTAAAGGTAGAAATTCGTGTATAAAAAGGGAAACGTCTCAGGTTATAATCTTCTAGATCCACCACTTCCCAGTGAGCACTTCGCGAAGGTGTTGCGGATTAGTCAGATCATAAAAAAATAAATTAAAATAAGAAAATAACTCATTAATTATTAATTATATTAATTCCAAATCCGTCAATGTATTCCCAAAACTTGGATCACGAATTGTAATATAAAACTATTATATCGTAGTCCGACTTTCAATAGGTTTTGTTCTACATAGAGCGATTTGAAGACTTTATTATAAACTAAGCCCCTACGTAATGGACGTTGATGGATAATAACATTCGTCGAGGCTTAATTGGTTATCATTTTCAAATCAAAGCTTATTTTCTCATAACATGATCAGTAATTCGTATTTATTTTTTCTACCCTGATCATAGGGAGATATGTAAGAATTACTATTTCGTGTAAGCAAACTAGGTTTCCATTTCCCCACCTAACACGTCTTATATTCATTCTCTATTTCACGCGATTCATGCATGTTGAAAATCTTGCATATATTTCATCGTAGTGAATATATATATTGAATTTTCTTCTTCAACTATCTGAATAAAAGGATAATTTAATCAAACATAAAAGAGAAAATGGTAATAGGACACCGAACTATATGATAGGATTTAAGTAGGATTTTGTTTTAACTTAATTGGATCACGAACTTTTAAAAATAACATAATTGGTTAGGACGACTCTTTGTTACCCCTACAAATCATTCTAGTCTATCGACATATTTTCATGACTTAATTACTCCATACCAGTTATTGAAAAGCCTAATTGAGCCCACTTTCGAAAAATCCATTTATTGGGCTTTAAGACCCCTCAACTAATTTTGAATTTGACGCCGAATTGATGTGAAAATCTCTAACCAATCCATCTCGTATTACGATGCCGAACAATATGGTTAGCTTCAGAAAACTCTAATCAATGACCTTTCCAATGATATCTTTAGCTTGTCGATAAGATACTGAACGATGAATCAAAAATTGATCGGAGAAGTTACAGTGGCAAAATAATGCACAAAAAATTTCGAGATTTCAGTTGAATCAAAAGTTAAAACAAGAGCGTATTTGAACTATGCCATATAGTACGTGAGAGAAAATTTCAATTTTGGTCCCATAGAACATGAGTTAGTCTGATTTTGGTCCCATTCATATCACTTTTGGTCCCAAATCGATTGAATTATCAATTTTAGTCCCGCTGTAATGTTTTCCGTTAAAAAAATTATCAATTTTGGTCCCAAACAGAAAAATAGCAAAAAATTTTTTTGCAATTCAATTGGAGGCAAAATTGAACTGATTTGGTAGAAATTTAACCTCATTTTATTCCAAATTTCCCATAAACATGCATCTAAATATATATAATCACCAATTCATCAAATTACAACTACTAAATCAAAAGAAAGCCATTTTTTATTTAGTTTAATTTTCTGTCAAGCTCGATTTCGATCAAGATGATACTCGGCTCGACTCGGCTCGTTTATACCCCTAAAGGCAGAAATTTTTTTATTTAGTTTAATTTTACAATATTATTTATGATCGTTCACCACATCTAATTAGAGTTTATAATTAATTTTAATATTTAATTTTAATTTTTAATTAATAATTCATTATAATGGTTGATTATTTTATAATTAAAAATTTTCATGTAAAATAAATAAAAATATTAAAAAATTTTATATTCGAATTAATTAGTAATTGAAAACTAAAAACATACATAATAATAAAAAATAGTATATAATATTAAAAAAATTATGAAATAAAACAAATTTTAAAATGGAAAATAAATACAAAATTAATAGTATTTAAAAGATTAATTTCAAATTCATAAATTAGTAGAAATTGAAAAATTTAAAATTCAAAATATCAAAAAACAATATAAAATATTGAAAAAAATTAAAATAATCAAATAAATTCGAAATAATAAAATGAACAAACAAAATTAAAAAAATTTGATTTCAAATTCGTAATTAAGCATTAATTGGAAAATAAAAAATATTAGAAAAAAATTTAAAAACAAAAAAATCAAAAAGATCAAAATTAATTTAGATACGAAATAATTTTGTAACAAATCCATCGCTAAGATTTAAAAAATATATTTAGCAACACATTTTTCCATCTCTAATGTAACGACAGAAAAATCTGTCATTATTGCGTCGTTAACATAAAAAATTAAAATTAAAATTAAAATACGACCTGTGTTCTTTGTTAAGTCTGAGACAAAAAAATCCATCATTAAATATTTTAATCTTAATCCGTTGTTAATGTGTCGGTATTTTAACAACGAAATATAATCCGTTATTAAATCGTGTTTTTATTGTAATGTTTTTTTACATAACCCAATTTTAAAAAAAATTTAATAAAAAGTACCCCGTTTTTACAAATCTAACATTTGATCAATTTTTCGGCTAAAAAATCGTTCATAGCTGATTGCATTTTAGGATTTCTATTTCGCTGAAAATTTCACTTTTGATCCCATAGTATCAATTTTGGTCCCAAAACTGACGGCGGTTACCCCATTTTTTTTTTCTGTCTAAGTTGTGAGACCAAAATTGATAATCTAGGTCCTACGAGATCAGATTTAATAATAATTTCTAAAATAAGACTAAAAGTGACAGCGCTGAGATCAAAATCGAACTAACTCATATCCCATGTGACCAAAATCGAAATTTGTCTAGTACGTGACTAGGTGGTTAGGTGGTGGACCATTTTTACAACATACAATACATTTTGACAATGTTGGTAGAGTTCCCGACAACGGCTATAAATAGAAGGGCTCTTTCCCCTCGATGAGCAACAAACAAAACTCAAAATCAATAAATGGCGCCTCCTCGTATTAATACATTACTCTTCTTAATTTTCACAAGCATCTTTCTCCTCGGAGCTTCTTTATCCCACGAACGTGGCCATGATGATTTCTTCGAATGCCTAACCGATCAATTTGAACGCTCGAACTCTGCCACCAACACCATCTACACACCTCGAAATGCAACATACGCATCTCTTTTACTAGCACAAAATCTCCGACCAGCCGCCACCGCGCCGGAGAGACCTGATCTCATCGTCACACCATTCCACGTGTCCGAAATCCAGGCAGCAATCTACTGCTCCCGGAAACTTGGCCTGCAGATCAGAGTCCGGAGCGGCGGCCACGACTACGAAGGCCTTTCCTACACCTCCGGAATCCCCTTCGCAGTAGTGGATATGAGAAACTTCCGATCAGTAACCATCGACGATGATGAAAAAACTGCTTGGGTCCAAGTTGGTGCCACTCTCGGCCAACTTTACTACACACTTTCCCGGAAAAGCAACACTCTCGCTTTCCCCGCCGGTGTCTGCCCGACTGTGGGCGTTGGCGGCCACTTCAGCGGTGGAGGATACGGCATGATTTCGCGCAAGCATGCCATCGCCGCTGACAACATAATTGATGCAAAATTAATCAACGCTGATGGTAAAATCCTGGACAGGAAAAGCATGGGAGAAGATCTGTTTTGGGCAATCCGAGGCGGCGGAGGAACTAGTTTCGGGATTGTTCTAGAATTTAAGGTGAGGTTAGTGAGCGTCCCTGAAATAGTGACCGTGTTCAACGTGACACGAACGTTGGAAGAAAACGCGACGGAGCTAGTCCACAAGTGGCAATACATCGCTGACAAAGTGGATGAAAACCTTCTCCTCCGGCTATTTATCAATCCCGACACGTCTCCCACAACCGGGAAGAAAACGGTGGCAGCTTCTTTCACGTCGTTGTACATCGGTGGGGCTCGTGATCTTCTCCCAATAATGGAGGAGCAGTTTCCCGAGCTCGGATTAACCGAACAAGATTGCGTGGAAATGAGATGGATAGAAACCATACTATACATGTCAGGTTTGCAAAATCAGCCCCTAGAAATTCTTCTGGATAGAACTCCACAGGGGTTCTTTACACGATCATATTTCAAAGGAAAATCAGATTACGTGAGCAAACCGATTCCAGAAAATGGTCTGAGAGATATATGGAAGTTTGTGCTCGAAGAAGAAGCTTCGCCTCAGCTGCAATTCAGTCCGTACGGAGGGGTTTTGAACACCTTCTCCGAATCCGAGACGCCGTTCCCTCATCGGAGAGGTAACCTATTCATGATCCACTATGGGGTGAGTTGGGAAACCCTAGATGAATCCAAAACGCACATTGATTGGATCAGACGGCTGTACAGCTTCATGGCTGGCTACGTGACGAAATCTCCGAGGGCGGCTTACTTCAACTACAGAGATCTCGACATTGGAAGGAACAATGAAGGGAACACCAGTTATAATCAAGCTAGTGTTTGGGGCCTTAGTTATTTCAAGAACAATTTCAGAAGATTAGTTCGTGTGAAAACTAAGGTTGATCCATCCAACTTTTTCCGAAACGAGCAGAGCGTTCCACCTCTGGTATCACAGTAGAAGAAATTAAGTCCAATTCATGGATATATTGTGGCAGAAATTTAATTATAAAATGTTGCCTTATGAAGTTAATTATAAATAATTGGACTTCGTTTAATTGCGTATTAAGCTTAATTAGTTTATTAGTATTTCGTTTGTCCATTTATAATGTATAGATGATTCTGTGGAATTAATGCAACATTTATTGAGGTTATTGTGTTTTTAATTTCTTAAAAAAATATCAAAGTATGTTATTTTTGATTATTTGGTTTCATTGGCTCCTTTATCGAATTAGGTGACTAATTATATTCTTTAGATCTAAGATATGAACAAAGGGTATATATACCCATTCCATAATTAACACCTAGCTAGGCTAACTTCTTATATGAACAAACTGGTGCAAAATTCATCCAACATCAAGCCTTAAATAGCCGAGAAGAATCCCGACTTGAATAGGAAACACAGTGGAGGGATCAAGGTAAGTTTTGGGCTTTCCGTACTGAGGCGCGGCCATGCTAACATGGATCACTAAGGCACGGTCATGCCTCCTCCAATGCTGGTGGGTTTTACCTTGACCTCACACGGCCGTGCCACTTTGAATCACCAAGGCACGGCCCATGCTAACTTCTCTGGATGAAAATTGATGTTTTAGGCACGGTTTGGCATGGTCATGCCACCTTGGTTCAGCAAGACACAGCCGTGCTACTTCCCTGGAAGCCCACTTTGGTCCGTTTCTCGACCCGTTGATTTTCTACTTCACTCTTAGGCTTCCAACACTTCACTTTTCATCACCAAAACATCGAAAACTCAACAAACTCAAGGAGAAGGACATTAGTTACAACTTAATAACTAAACACCCTAATTTACACGATTTACTACTAATAATGCATCAATAAACGACCATAAATCCATGTAAAACATGAGTTCATCAATGCCTGAGGTTTATATGACATCCATCTATCTAGACATGCTCGGAGACATGAATATGAAGAAGCGCATCTTCATCACTGAGTCTCGATCATACCTCTACAGCGGTGACAACAGCAGCAACAATATTCATTCTGGAGCCACCTCACAACCCGTGTTTATGGAGAAGTTCTTCACACAGTGCATTGATGAGATGCGGGCACAGCTTTAGGATGAGGTGAGGTCCGAGATCAGGGACGAGATCTAGCAGATGCAGGCACAGATGCAGACTAGATACAAGCCCGGATAGAGGCCCAATGAGCACAAATGTATGCTCGATTTGGCCATCCTTGATTCCCACCTCTCTGATGACTGATTTATATTTGAATATTATTTGAATTGTTACTATTATTTATGAATTTGCAATTGAATACTACAAATATTTATTATTAGTATTGTATTAATAATATTATATTTTTAATTATTCATAATATTTAAATGTGAATTATTTAAAAAAAAATCCATAGTTAGCGACAGAACAAAATTTCCAGAACTAGCGACGGACTACAATCTGTCGCTAAAAACTGGCCGTGATTTAATGACGAACTGCATTTCATTGATACTAGTGACAGACCTATTCGTTGTTGATCCGTCAGTATACCATCGTCAGTTGGCCCAGTGACGACACAATGATAACGAAACAATTTGTCGCTAACGCTAATGACGAACATAATTATATCATTAGTCATCTGTAATGACGAGCCAAACAATGACGAAGATGGTCCGTCGCTAGCCCGTATTAGCGACGGAATAAAATCCGCGTTTTTTGTAGAGGTAGTACAGTCCATTGAACTTGATTGTTGGTTGATGAAAATGGCGATGAAAGATGAATATAACTCTTTTAGTAAAAAAAGTGACGGGTTGTGATGATAGAGATCATATAACTTGCTACACTAAATCACATTAAAATCGTTGCTACCAAATATAATATAAATTAATTGTCCAATTTTAGCCTTCATTGCATATGAAATTGAAAAAATAGCATTATTATACCTTTAACCAATAATTAATAGTGTCCATTGATCTTAAAATATTAATGGTTAAGATTTATTCAAAAATTACGCATGGAATATGTGTTCACAAATGAATCAAACTCTATTAAATAATCTTATATATTAATGTTTGGTTCAGTCTTTTACATGATCCGTGTTTATTGTAAAAAAACATTAAAAAATGAGGGGAGGTAAAAATTCAAAATATGTGATATTTTATCATTTAATTTCACTGGCTCCGTTACGGAATTAGGTAAGTAATTAAATTATTTTGATCTAAGATATGAACAAAAATATATAATTTATTTATATATACTTGATGTGTGGGTTAACTTTTTAGACAAAATTTTTTATATATACTTGATGTGTCGTGCTTTTGTTGCAACCAATATATTTTGCAGTCATGAACATATATTTTTGCAGTAGATGATCTTTCGTTATTTGTACACAAATTTAAGCATTTCTTAAAGATGTGTTGGATCTCAATAGTTGTTTTGTTTGATTTTCAAAATTTGAAAAACAAATATTATAAAAGGCAAAATTAAAGAAGGGAAAAAAACAGGAAAAAAAAGGAATCAATCTTGGACCTTTAAAATTATGAGGTTAGTATGAAACTATTGCAACACAACCGAGTTTTAATTTTTTTTGATAAATACTTGTATAAGATCATCTAATTGATTTCTTGCATTAGACGGGTCAAATAGGACCCAAATTCGTCAAAAAATCCATCCAAATCCACAAAAACAGTCAGGCGTGTGGCCTTCACGTGCCCATCCATGCACGTCCATGCGCGTATCACTAAGTATAAAGTAAAATATTACTATGTATGACGAAAAATATCACTAATTATATGTCGAAATATCACTTAATATAAATTTAAGTATTATCAACTATCAAGTATTTTCACATACTAAGAAGAAAGTAAATGAATTATTTTCTGCATAAATCATAATGTGAGATTTTAATTTAATTGATTCATTTATCTTTTTTTTTTTGGATATGTTTGTTGATTCTCCAGACATCACGTATCACTATTTATGAAGTAAAGTATCACTGGTTATATGTTGATGTATCACTTAATATAAATTGAAGTATCATCAACTATGAAATATTTTTACATGCTAACAAAAATGAATTATTTTCTACATAAATCATAATGTGGACTTTTAATTTAGTTGATTCATTTATCTTCTTTTTTTAGAATATGTTTGTTGATGCTCTAGACAATAAGTACCACTATGTATGAAATAAAGTATCATTAGTAATGAAGCGAAGTACCATTACCTATGAAGCATCTCACAACCCCCATTTTCTTTTTCTTTTTTTGATTTTTTCATTTTTTTCAATTTTTTAAATCTTCATTTTATATCGAGCCTAGTGTATGAGCCCACACATTAGCGTCAAACGAATGTGTTGAACGAGACGTCAGATACAAAAATTAAATTAATTCAATTCAATTTTAGGATTCACTAATTTCATTTTAGAGTATATATTTATTTAAGAAAAATTAAATTAATCCAAAAAATTAAATATATGTTAATAAAAAAAATGAAAAAATAAAAAAGTGAAAAAAAAACTAAAAAAAACTGAGAAAAGGGGATGGAAAGGGAAAGGGGGACCACTGAAAAAGGAAAAAAAAGAAAAAGAGAGAGAGACCACCTAATGGGTCAAATAAACTATCAAATTCCATACCAATCATAGGCTTGAACTCAAAATCTAAACTAGAATCCATCAATAACAAAATCACAATAAATTCACCTGTTACATATCAAAAACTATGAATTAACAAGAAAATATAATTAAACTCATATTACATTAGTAAACATATTTTTTTTAATTCATGAAAAATATTTAATAATGAATATATGCAGACTTAATAACAAACATATCTTGATTTCCCCAACAATAATTTTTAATTAATTAAAAAATGAATCAATGAAAAGTTATGAAATAACCTTCTCAGTTGATTAGAGAGAGTAATTTCCAATTTTCAATAGTTCATACGTCAATTATAATCGTGAGTCCTTGCAAAACATTATTCTCCCTCGTCTCAAATCTTATTTTAGCAAAATCTCAAAATTGATTTTCTGGGATTTGGAGGAAAGACAAAAAAAAGGCGGTGGTCATTGTTCATGCTTGGAAAAGGAGGGAAATTAGTGAATGGGGCCGTTTTCCTACTCTACTGGTTTTACATATTTTATATCAACAAATGGAGAACCAAAAAATAAGAAGGATAAATTGAAGAAGTCGTGGTTCATATTAAGAAAGGGAGGGGAATTAGATCGACGCTATTTTGAAATATTAATTAGTTGAGTCCCGTTTCATTTCATTTATGCTAAACGTTGTCGTATTGAGGCACATCAAATTGTCCTGTGATATTGGCACATTAGAGGATTCCAATCCTGTATACATCGGCTCGCTAGACTTATGAAGTGAGATTTGTTATATATCTACTGGGCTTTACATTGAGTGAGACGGTGACACATTCATTTATGCTTATGATGCATGGAAAAAATGGTACTAAATATATATGGACCTTTCTCATACGATTTGTCAAATTATAATTCGATTTCCGAAATAACATTTGAATATTAAAAATATTAAAAAATTAATTGAAACCATTTTTCCGGAACCTGAAAAATATCATTGCGAGTTCTTTTATTGTATTTGTTGATGATATAGCTAATTTGAGACTAAATTTTATTAAATTTATGATTTGAGCCAACTATTTTGGTAGCTCTCAGATCACATCACGTGCCATAAAAATAGATATTAGTTTTAATATTTTTTCAATAGCTTGGGTATTAAAATGTCATTTGAAATAGTATAAGTTAAGATAGAGAATTATTTCTATTTACCTTGCGAAAACGTGTGCATAATCCCATTCTAGATATTGATCTTATAACTAATTCTAGAATCAAATACGGATATATATGCAGAGACTAATTGTCCCTTGTACGATTTTGTCATTAATTTATCAATATACTATATTTAAGCTGAAATCTAGGCGGCATATTTCTTCGAGTTGAACAATGAAAATATTTAATGAATTGTCTTTGAAAACTCTGATATTAACAAGATTGTTTACGACTTTTATGGAACAAAAGCTTAGCCTTTTTTGATTATCAATGTAATGCAATTAAATTGGATGTTTAATACTTTACTCGATTATTTTGACATAAGTAATTTTTACACGAGAGGTTATTACTGTGAATTTTACTTTATTTTTTATTTAAGTTAATAACAACATGATTGTTCGCTATTTTATTTCACACAAAACACGACTCGCAAGTGCACGAGGTAAATTATAGCAAAATACGGTGAGAACAGATATCGTATCCACGAGGACTACCTATGCAACCTAATTAAGTACCCAATTTAAATTATCCTACTTTATCTAGATGACCGAATCAAGTTTTATGGTTTAATTAACTAAACAAAAAAAAATTAAATAAATCAACAGAAGACAAAAATGCAAATAATTTGACGGAAGAATATAAGAATAAAATGAATCATAGGGAATGCACGCATATGAAATTTTCGATTTCAATTAACACACTGAAACAATTTTAAATTCTTAAATCTGTAGAAGAATCACAAATTTATCTAACCCCTCTCTCTCTCGAGTAAGTTCTAGATGAATGTTAAATGCCAATTTTTATCTCTCGATCTCAATTTACCATTTAACTCCAAAATGATCTTAAGATTTATTCTTCTCACATAATCCTACTAATCTATCAATTTAGCAAGTATGTGTCCGTTAATTAATTAACCTCACTCGAACGATAAATAATCAACTACACATGTGCATTTGATGGCCAAACAAATCCACAAGCAAATTAAATCTAGAAAAAAAAACAGAGGAATAAACGGAACAATATTATAAATTAAAATTTTGAATATCCATAATTGTAGCAAACCCTAGAATCACTAAATGTTTTGCCTCTCATGCTCATATTACAATCCAAAGAAAATAAAAGAACAATCGAGTCTAGCATAGTTAAAGTAAACTAGAAATTAAAAACAACTTATGCTGGGTTGAATTGTTGATTCCAGTTGATCTCTACACTTCTCCGTTGTTTCTCTAATTTCTCTGCTCTTCAATAGAGTGAAAAGTGGTGAAATTTTCATGCAAAATAGAGCCTTAAATAGTCAGGCCGAGTTTGGATCAATATCAGAATCAGATAAGGAAAGAGAGAAAATTCGTCAGAAAACCGACTTAATACCGCACGGGCCGTGTGCCAAGGGCTTGCTCGCGCACGGTCCATGCGGGAGACTCTGGATGATTTTTCTGAAGAGCCGCACGAGCCGTGCAGCATCACTATCTTCCCGCACGGGCCGTGCGCCATGGGGTCGATCATGCACGGTTCGTGCGGGATTCCTCCGACCTATTCGGCTCCTGTCTCACGTCCGACTTCACTCCTCTTCAGCTTATGATTCATTTTTACACTTTATTCACTTCAAAACTCGACAAACTCATCAACACAACAATCTAATGAGAAATGCACGTAAACACACTCTAATAGCTTAAAAACCACCTACAAATGTATCTCGAATAAGTTCGAAAAGTATGAAAAATCCGAGCTTATCAACTCCCCAAACTTAGAGAAATGTTCGTCCTCTAATATCCACAAAACATAGAAAAGTAGAACTAAGCAACTTTAATTGTGCAATGCTTTAGAAGCTAGACTGGATCTTTACCAAATCAAACATGTAAATCAAAATCACCATGTACAAAAACAAACTCAAAGATAATATGCCTCCAAAATATGAAACTCTCTAGGTGCGTGTTTTTTTTCTCACTCTCAAGTGTTTAATAGGACGTGTTTACGCTCAGCATCAATTCAATGCACATAATCCACTATAGGCTTGTAATCGACCTCATCTTTCCACTACAAAAACGTGTGTTTCAAAATAAGAATCAAAAAAGACTTTTTCATCGCTTGTAACGTAGGCTTCGGCTAAGGTGGGTAAAATTTGGCTGAGTGACTAAGTTAAATAACTCCGACACCTTCCAAATAAATACCATTCCTCAGTAGGATCATTTTAGATCTTCTTGCAACCTTTTCACTCAGTTTCCAGCCCCATCAGACTCTTCGAGTCTTATTAATTCCCTTGGTATAAAATATTTTCGTGCTCGCTCTTTATTTTCTTTTTTTTTCATTCACTTCTTTGAAGTGTTCAACACGAGTATCAAAATCTATACCAAATTTTCAGGGCAATAAACATCTACATCACCCCAACTATCCATTTCTCCATAATTTCCAACTATCCTTTCTCCACATATTTTCAATGCGAAGGTACTCAAAGAAATAGGCTCAAGGCTCAACGTGGCTAATTAAGGATAATCAATTATATCAGGACCAGTGTATGGATAAAAGTTGGCTAACAAAAATGGCCTTAAATCATATTTAAATTATCAGCACACAACACGTAATCTTGAGAGAGATCTAAAAGCAAGTTCTAGAGATTACACATAAGATTGATAATCACACCTGAAATGAACAAGACTACAAGTCTTAGTTTGCTAATTCGGCAACGGTGCCAAAAACTTGTTCGCTATTTTATTTCACACAAAACATGACTCGCAAGTGCACGAGGTAAATTGTAGCAAAATACGGTGAGAACAGATATTTTATCCACGAGGACTAGCTATGCAACCTAATTAAGTACCCAATTTAAATTATCCTACTTTATCTAGATGACCGAATCAAGTTTTATGGTTTAATTAACTAAACAAAAACAAATTAAATAAATCAATAGAAGACAAAAATGGAAATAATTTGATGGAAGAATATAAGAATAAAATGGATCCTAGGGAATGCACGCATATGGAATTCTCGATTTCAATTAACACACTGAACCAATTTTAAATTCCTAAATCTGTAGAAGAATCATAAATTTATCTAGCCCCTCTCTCTCGAGTAAGTTCTAGATGAAGGTTAAATGCCAATTTTTATCTCTCGATCTGAATTTCCCATTTAACTCCAAAATGTTCTTAAGATTTATTCTTCTCACATAATCCTACTAATCTATCAATTTAGCAAGTATGTGTTATGTATTCCTAATCCGTTAATTAATTAACCTCTCTCGAGCGATAAATAATCAACTACACATGTGCATTTGATGGCCAAACAAATCCACAAGCAAATTAAATCTAGAAAAAAAACAGAGGAAGAAACGGAACAATATTATAATTCAAAATTTCAAATATCCATAATTGTAGCAAACCCTAGAATCACTAAATGTTTAGCCTGTCATGTTCATATTACAATCCAAAGAAAATAAAAGAACAATCGAGTCTAGCATAATTAAAGTAAACTAGAAATTAAAAACAACTTATGCCGGGTTGAATTGTTGATTCCAGTTGATCTCTACGCTTCTCCGTCGTTTCTTTAATTTCTCTGCTCTTCAATAGGGTGAAAAGTGGTGGAATTTTCATGGAAAATAGAGCCTTAAATAGTCAGGCCGAGTTTGGATCAGTATCAGAATCAGATAAGGAAAGAGGAAAAATCCGCCAGAAAACTGACTTATTACCGCACGGGCCGTGCGCCAAGGGCTTGCTTGCGCACGGTCAGTGCGGGAGACTCTGGATTATTTTTCTAAAGAGTCACACGAGTCGTGCGACATCACTGTCTTCCCGCATGAGCCGTGCGCTATGGGGTCGATCATGCACGGTCCGTGCGGGGTTCCTCCGACCTATTCGGCTCCTGTCTCATGTCCGACTTCCCTCCTCTTTAACTTATGATTCCTTTTTACTCCTTTTTTGCTTCAAAACTCAACAAACTCATTAACACCATAATAAAATGAGAAATGTACGTAAACACACTCTAATAGCTTAAAAACCACCGACAAATGTATCTGGAATAAGCTCGGAAAGTATGAAAAATCCGAGCTTATCAACTCCCCAACTTAGAGAAGTGTTCGTCCTCTAACATCCACAAAACATTGAAAAGTAGAACTAAGCAACTTTAATTGTGCAATGCTTTAGAAGCTAGACTGGATCTTTACCAAATCAAACATGTAAATCAAAATCACCATGCACAAAATTAAACTCAAAGATAATATGCCTCCAAAATATGAAACTCTCTAGGTGCGTGTTTTTTTTTCTCACTCTCAAGTGTTTAACAGGACGTGTTTACGCTCAACATCAATTCAATGCACATAATCCACCATAGGCTTGCAATCGACCTCATCTCTCTACTACAAAAACGTGTGCTTCAAAATAAGAATCAAAAATGACTTTTTCATTGGTTGTAATGTAAGTTTCGGCTAAAGTGGGAAAAATTTGGCTGAGTGACTAAGTTAAATAACTCCGACACCTTCAAGATAAATACCATTCCTCAGTAGGATCATTTTAGATCATCTTCCAACCTTTTTACTCAATTTCCAAATCCATTAAACTCTTCGAGTCTTATTAATTCCCTTGGCATAAAATATTTCCGTGCTGGCTCTTTATTTTCTTATTTTTTTCATTCACTTCTTTCAAGTCTTCAACACGAGCATCAAAATCTACACCAAATGTTCAGGACAATAAACATCTACATCACCCCAAGTCCAACTATCCATTACTCCATAATTTCCAACTATCCTTTCTCCACATATTTTCAATGCAATTAAAGGTACTCAAAGAAATAGGCTCAAGGCTCAACGTGGCTAACTAAGGATAATCAATTATATCAGGACCAGTGTATGGATAAAAGTTGGCTAACAAAAATGGCCTTAAATCATATTTAAATTATCAGCAAACAACACGTAGCCTCGAGAGAGATCTAAAAGCAAGTTCTAGAGATTACACATAAGATTGATAATCACTCCTGAAATGAACAAGACTACAAGTCTTAGTCTGCTAATTCGACAACGGTGCCAAAAACTTGTTCGCTATTTTATTTCACACAAAACATGACTCGCAAGTGCACGAGGTAAATTGTAGCAAAATACGGTGAGAACAGATATCTTATCCACGAGGACTAGCTATGCAACCTAATTAAGTACCCAATTTAAATTATCCTACTTTATCTAGACGATCGAATCAAGTTTTATGGTTTAATTAACTAAACAAAAACAAATTAAATAAATCAACAGAAGACAAAATGCAAATAATTTGACGGAAGAATATAAGAATAAAATGAATCCTAGGGAATGCACGCATATGGAATTCTCGATTTCAATTAACACACTGAACCAATTTTAAATTCCTAAATCTGTAGAAGAATCACAAATTTATCTAACCCTTCTCTCTCGAGTAAGTTC
This sequence comes from Perilla frutescens, assembly GCA_026008535.1. Classification (NCBI taxonomy): domain Eukaryota; kingdom Viridiplantae; phylum Streptophyta; class Magnoliopsida; order Lamiales; family Lamiaceae; genus Perilla; species Perilla frutescens. Next base: position 48,247,150 of record BRKX01000009.1, on the reverse strand, counting down.
TAGACGTAGGTTAAATCCCAATTTTTATCTCTCGATCTCCATTTGCCATTTAACTCCAAAATGATTCTAAGATTTATTCTTCTCACATAATCCTACTAATCTATTGATTTAGCAAGTATGTGTTATGTATTCCTAATCCGTTAATTAATTAACCTCTCTCGAGTGATAAATAATCAACTACACATGTGCATTTGATGGCCAAACAAATCCACATGCAAATTAAATTCAGGAAACATAAACAGATGAAGAAACGAAACAATATTATAAATCAAAATCTCGAATATCCATAATTATAGCAAACCATATAATCACTAAATGTTTAGCCTCTCATGTTCATATTACAATACAAAGAAAATAAAAGAACAATCGAGTCTAGCATAATTAAAGTAAACTAGAAATTAAAAATAACTTATGCCGATCTCTACACTTCTCCATCATTTCTCTATTTTCTCTACTCTTCATTAGGGTGAAAAGTGGTGGAATTTTGGTGCAAAATAGAGCCTTCAATAGACATTTTTTATTTTATTTTAATCAAATGTGGCCCGTTATTTATGAATAGAGTTATGAAGTAGTAACCCATTCGTTAATTTATCATGTCATGAGACAGGTGGATCGGGTTGACTTTATACATCTGAAACCATGCACGCTTTGACCTTTTTGCAAAGATATTTAAGGGTTAAATTATTAATGTTATTTACTTAAAAAATATAATTAATAATAAAGAAATGTTACTTATGTCATCGTATGATATTAGTACTGCTACCTAAACGGTGGTAGCTTCACTATAAACATGAGGTGTGAAAAACGCACTAAAGAAAATACACATTTCAAATGAAAGTTCAAATTGGAAGAAAATTCATTAACAAATTAATATTGACATGTACATTTAAATTCACACGATTATTCCAGGAATATTACTTTGTTTGGAGTAGGGGGGAAGAAAAAAAAATATAGAAATTTCTAATATCAGTTAACGGGCACAATAATTTTCAACGGGAGTACTAATAAACGAAAAAATGTGAACATGAATAATTCAAAAGAAATTAATATGCCTAAATTCTCAGAAAATTAATAGGATTTCAAACATGATATTTTCCTCATTCAAAATTTATCATCAGCGAGTTTTTATTTCCCCATGCATATTTCTCCTATAAATAGAGCAAGTTCATAACTCTCTAAACACAAACTAAATCAATTCAAAATCATGAACGCTCCAAGCATTGCAACTCTTACATTCATTCTTCTTGTAATATTTTTGTGCTCATCATCAGCTTTTGCTGATGACCACGAAGATTTTCTTGAATGTCTCTCTGAAGAATTTCACAACTACTCTTCGATTTCCAACGACGTTTACACTCCTACCAACTCATCTTATTCTTCAATCCTTCGATTTTCCATCCAAAATCTGAGATTCACATCAGATTCTACTCCCAAACCACACGTAATTTTCACTCCTCAACACGAATCCCAAATCCCACCTGTCATCTACTGCGCCAAAGAGAATGACATGGAGATTAGAACTCGAAGTGGCGGCCATGATTATGAGGGACTATCTTATGTCTCAGAAGTCCCATTTGTCATCGTTGATTTGATCAATCTCAGTGAAGTAACAGTAGATGTCGAGGAGAAAACTGCGTGGATTGAGTCCGGTGCAACCATTGGTTCTTTATATTACAGGATCGCAGAGAAAAGCCCGGTTCTAGGGTTTCCTGCCGGTGTTTGCCCCACTGTTGGTGTTGGCGGGCATTTCAGCGGAGGCGGCTACGGCACATTGCTGAGGAAATACGGCCTGGCTGCAGATAACGTTATCGATGCAAGAATAATCGACGTTAATGGCAGAATTCTTGACAGAAAATCAATGGGGGAAGATTTGTTCTGGGCTATTAGAGGCGGCGGAGGTGCCAGCTTTGGTGTAATTCTTGCATGGAAGGTGCAATTGGTGGATGTTCCAGAAATAGTCACGGTTTTCACAGTTGACAAGACGTTGGAACAGAATGCGACTCAACTGATTCACAAATGGCAGTACATTGCAAGCAGATTCGACAGAGATTTGTTCATCAGAATCCTTGCAAGAAAGGTGAATGCGAGTGAAGGCGGCAGGAACACGACAATTCGTGCCTCGTTTAACTCAATTTTCCTCGGAGGGATCGATAGATTGCTGCCGTTGATGCAAGAGAGTTTCCCAGAGTTGGGGCTAGTGAGAGAAGACTGCATTGAAATGAGCTGGATTCAATCCATCTTATACTTCGCCGGTTTCCCGATTGAATCACGCCAAGTTCTGCTAAACAGGACTCAACCAAGTTTAAGATATTTCAAAGCGAAATCAGATTATGTGCAGAAACCTATTCCTGAATACGGGCTTGAAGGCATATGGAGACTGTTTTACGAGGAAGAAGCCGAGGAGGCGGAGATCATCTTCAGCCCTTACGGTGGAAGAATGGATGAGATTTCGGAATCCGACATTCCATTTCCTCATAGGGCTGGAAACTTGTATAAAATCCAACATTTGGTGTACTGGCAAGAAAACGAGAATCAGAATTCGGAGAGGTACATAAGTTGGATTAGGAGGCTTTACAGCTACATGGCTACTTATGTTTCGAAGTTTCCCAGGGCTGCCTACATCAACTACAGAGATCTCGATATTGGAGTCAATAATGTTGATGAAGGAAAGACTAGTTATGCAGAAGCAAGCGTTTGGGGGTTGAAGTATTTCAAGAGCAATTTCGATCGCCTTGTTCAGGTGAAAACTGTAGTTGATCCGGATAATTTCTTCAGAAATGAACAGAGCATTCCACCATTGCACTCGAGGTGGACTAAGGAAGGGGATTAATTAACTCAGAGATATGCGCACAATACATAAATATACGTGTTTATATATATATATATATATATAACTATATTTATATGGATGTGTTTCTTTAATTTGATTATATATATATATATATATATATAACGATGTACGTATTAGGTTATGATCGTACTGTGCAGTATTGGTTTGATGTATTTCTGTAAGAGTTGATGATTTGTTTACTGTTGAACCTGTATTATTGTGTTAATAAATTCATTGCTTCGAGAACTTGATCTTTCCAGTTGAACTGAAGGAAGTGATACATTTTGTGTTTAAATCATCATAATGCTTTCAAGTATATAAAAGTTGAATTGTGATACATTTCTTCATGACAAGAGTAAACCGCAGTCGCTATTCAAGGGTGTGCACTCGATAAAATTTGTTTTTTTTTTATCAAGGGTAACCGGCAGCCCCTATCGAGGTGCGTACTGGGTAAACCCCGCCCCAGTGTACCCCTATTCACACCCCGTGATGTTGGTGGTGGGATTCGAACTTGACACATTTGACCTCAACATAACACAATTCTACCACTAGATCATCCCCAAGAGTACCGTAAAATTTGTTCTTGTTCAAGGATGAGTAGTTAACTAACGGAGGTTCAAATTTCACATTACTTTTTATGTTTCACTCTTTGGTACACTATTAGATTTATGATTTTATAGATGTTTCTATAAATAAGTACTAAAATCGTCTAGTGCATTTCTGTGTTGCATTTCCTATTTCACAATCAATTTTTTTCCTTTTTTGTTCGATTTTAATTTTTTTCTTTTAATTTAATTTTGCACTTATTATTTAGGATTTATGTGCCACTCAATTAGGGTTTTGTTATAATTATTTACTATTTAGTTTTGGATCCAATTAGGGTTTATTAAAAAAATTTAGTATTTAATTTTAGTTTTTAGTTATTAATTGTCTATTTGAAAAATTAAATACAAAATATTTATAATATACTTTAATTGGGTATGATTAATTCTAAATAACAAGTGTAAAATAAAACTAAATCATAAAAAAATTGAAATTGAAGGAAAATAAAAGAAATTAATTGTGCAATAAAAAATGATTGATACTAATCAACATTTATTAACAAAAAGTAGATGAATAAATATAATTCGAATGAATCATAATATTAAATTATTAATTAAAATGATAATAAAAATCTTAAAAATTAATTATATATTCTAATTGGGTAGAACAGCCGTGATTAACAATATCGTAAAATATAATTAAACTAAAGTATAATAAATTGAAAATGGAAAAAAAGAAGAAGAAAAACTCGACATTTGTGGGAAGGATGGAATCATGTAACATGAAATCTCATGTGAACTAACCGGGCTCAGATGAGATCCACTGTTATACTTTTATTGTGTCTCACTTAATGTTTTACTATCAAATTTATAGATTTTATAATAATTATTAAATTAATTATACCATAATCACACCAATTAGGCTCGGGAGTATCAAATTGCCTCTATGGAGTGGCTTTAATTTAGACTTCTTATCGTCAATTCATGAAATTTGGTTTAAAAATTCTTTTAACAAGACAACAATCCACATATATTACAATGCTATTTGATTTTCTATAATAAAATAAGATTTGTTTTAAACAGATAATAGTAAAATAATATTCCATTATATATGAACCATACTTGACAAGTATGGATAATGCATATGTTATGAGAACCCCCCCCCCCCCACCCCACCCGATAAACCCTTAGTTTAATTTTTATCGCAAATACTCATATACATAAGATGTACATCAGACGGTCAATACGTTGATCAATCAAAAAAATTATTAAAACGTGTGACACTTTTTAAGGATACAAGTGATATTTTTTTTTTAATTTTGAACGATATTTTTTAGTGTTTAGATTGATACTGATTGTAACAGTTATTCTTTATTTTTTCTTACCGATACTTTTTAATGATACAAATGATACTTTTTAGGCTTTGAAACGATACTTTTCAGTGTTATGAATGATACTAATTTTGACGAATTTTTTGGTCAACGTATTGACCGGGTCAACATGCGTTAATCCGGTCAACATGTTGACCGTCTGATGTGCACCTAGTGTACACAAGACATGCCCAATTTTTATACTTGTCAATTATGGTTCCATTTTTTAAGATCTTCTAAAAATAATGTATATGTTTTTTTTAAGATCTTCTAAAACAAAATTATTCATTCAAATATCCATCATATATATTAGATTATCTATATCCACCATATTATTATCTTGTACATAAATTACTAGAATGACCAACCGTATGATGCACGAATAAGATATGTATAATTACATTTTTTTTACCCTTCCCTCTAGTATATCATTTAATAATTATTAAAAAAAATGAAGAAAATAGAAGAATGTTGACTGTCACCTTCACCATCTCCACACCCATCTTCTATCTTTTTCTCCAGCGAGATGTCACCAAACCCGTCACCTCCAACACCTCTACCACACTCCCCTCAATCTATTTCTTGTCCACAATGCTCTCAGCCACATAGAAGATGAAGATAAAGATTCAAACTCTAAAAATTCATTCAAAAAATACAATCTGATTCCTTCACTAAGGTTTGAAAATCGGATTCCAAACTTTAAGAAAGATGTTCAAAATTAGATTTTCGAACCACATTCTATGTCTTTAGAAAAGCATTTACAAACACTCTTCGAACATGTTTTCAGATTCATAAAACTATATTCGAGATCATCCATGAAATGATTATCCATTTTTATTTTTGTTTTTTACTTGATGTTTTTTATCTTGATTAATAGATGGAATTTGATTTCTAATAAAAGGCGATATATAAGGGGGAAGTGACGGAAAAAGTGGTAGCGGTGGCAATCGTGGATAGGGCCGGAGAAGAAAAATGTCGGAGAAGAAGAATACTTTATGTTCTATCTTCTTGTTTTTTTTTCTTTGTTCATTTTTAATTTTGTATTTTTTTTCAATTTTTAGTAAAGGTATTTTGATGTATTTTTAATTAATTAACTTCAAAAAATTTTAATTTATGATGTTAAGAATACATTTTATAATAAAAATAGAAACTCCCAGAAATAAAAACATTCAAACTCTAAAATCTAATATAACAACTTAACTTTAAAGTAATGCATGTGGATTTTAAAGATAGTGATATAATTAAAATACATTAATCATCAAATTATTTTGAAAAAAAATTATTTAACTCAATCAAATTTATAACTAATAATCAGTAGATTTGCTGTTATGTAAATTAATAGTTGTCAGCTTAATGATTTAAATATGTAACAAATAATGTATAAAGAATTAAAAAATTAAGGTATATATCTACCTCTAGATTTCATTTTACTTCATTAAATGTCAATCTCCTAATCTTAAAATAATAAAAATTAGTTTATAGTTAACTATATATATATATATATATATAGTTAACTATAAACTCAGTTTCCATGTCTCTGATAAAGTTCTTAACCATCTTATCAGATACTGAACTAAACACTATATCATCCACATATACTTGAACCACAATATAACTTGTGACTTTTCTTTTCTAATGAATAGTGTTCTGTCTCCTCCTCCTCGCACTACAAGAAAACAACTCATACACCACTGTTGATTGACCACGTTTTTGACAAGAAACCGTGGTGATTTAGATAAAAACCACGGTTTTCATAAAAACGGTGGTGTATGAGCGTGCTCTCCCAGAGGAAACACCACAGTTTCAAATAGTGTAGTGGTGTATATTCATAAATACACCACCCATATTATGCAACGGTGGTGTATGAGCGTGTGTTTAATATTAAAATTAAAATAAAAGAAAAAAGAGGGATCAAAAAAATTAAATCCCTAATACACAGATCCCGCGCGCTGTTCTTTGCTTGAAATTCTCCATCAGTCCACCATCTCCATTGCTGGTCTCCAGAAATTTCTCTTCACCCCGCCGCGAAGATGCAGATCTTCGTCAAAACCCCAACGGGTAAGACGATCACCCTGGAGGTGGAATCCTCCGACACGATCGACAACGTAAAGGCTAAGATCCAGGACAAGGAAGATATCCTGCCGGACCAGCAGTGCCTCATCTTCACCGAAAAGTAGCTCGAGGATGGTCGCACCCTCATCGACTACAACATCCAGAAGGAGTCGACACTCCACCTCGTAATATATTTAAAAACCATTTTTGTCCAGAGTTGTTTGTTTTATTTTTCAATGTCAGTTTTTATGGCGGGTGTGCCTCATAATAAGGGGTTTTGAGTGCGGGAGTGTGTGGCTAATTTCAATGTTCTGGTTTTGGTTTTTAGTTTGGATTTGTTGCAGTTCACTGCAAATTAAGACTACCACTTAGTGTCCCCGGAACAATAGAATCTTCTCCTAGTCAGGTCTAAGGTTAAAATAAAATAGTTGATTCCAAAATCGATCATTCTTTTGACTCTGAACGTGAAGATGGTGATTGATATTCTCACAGCTAACAAGCATATTGATATTCTCACACCTAACAACAGCAATTAGTACTTTGTTCTTCAAGGTATACATCAAGCTAACAACAAAGAAAAGCTTGAATGGAATAAGGTAGTGCTTCTTGGCGATGTAATGATATGTTCTTTAATTGCCATTAAACGCATTTGCTACCTTGAATTTAGTATGTTACTATTGGCTACTATTGTGCAGGGGGTTCTCCACTTTCCATGTCTTTGTTGTAGCTGCTGGTTCTCTGTATCTTCTTCTTTTTTCATTATTAACTCAATGAAGCTTGTAATAATATCTTAGTTAATTAACTAACGAGTGCCTACGTGTCCATTGAGAATAAAAATCCAGGGTTTATTCTACCGTGCTAGCTGCTTGAATGTGTGTCAAGAGAAAAAAGAATCATCTTATTTTATTTTGTTCTCGATAGATTTCATTCACATGAGAACAATTTACTTCGAGGTAGGCATATTTGTATATTTGCGATGCATAAGAGTTAATCACTCTTGCTGGTTTTATTTTCGTCTAGCTTATGAAGAAAATAAATTTTTTGGTCTCAACAATACTTCCTCTATTAACACATTTATGATGTATATATTACTTTATAGAGTAATTTAGGGAGCAAGGCCTGTGAGGATCTTACAGCAGCTACTGGTGCAATCCAGGTATGTCCATTATTTTTATTAGCTAGTTAAGTGGCAAAAGTTTGATTTCCAACATTAGCACAAATACATTCCCCTGGTTTGTTTATCATATTTCTTGAAAGCTTTATTTCCTGTAATGCTCTCCTCTTTGACTAACTAGCTTTTATCATTGGAACTTAGGAACTCTTGTACAAAATACAAGAAATAAAAATCAAAGCAGAGCAAAGTGAAATAATGGTTCAGGAGATATGTCGTGATATCAAGAAACAAGATTTTGCAAAGAAGCATATAACTACTACAATTACTGCCCTTCATCATCTTACTATGCTAGGTAAGTTTTTTTATGAAAAGTTTGATTCAGTCTCCATTCAATCTTATTTTTCTTTAGGGGGGGGGGGCTTGAGTGGTACTCCTTTGAATCTTTTTTTTGTAGTCTATAAGTTCTGCTGTTTATGAGATAAATTAAGGCTTATTTGCATAACTCTCTTATTAATGTTCATGCAGGTGCCATTTTATGATCCGCATAAGAAATATATTTGCGTAATGTTCTATTAAGGCAATTTTACTTGTTATCAGTATTTCAGTATTTTCTATTGCTAGTTTCGGCTCACCGAAGCTAACATGGATTTTGACAGAGATGGAATAGTTTGATTGATGTTTTGATATTTACTTTTTTTTTCTGATGGAGTACCGGTAGTCAGAAGATGCTTGTTAAAATGGATGGGGAGCTTATGGCTTGTTAGTTCACGTCTACTTTTAACGAGAAAATCAAGATATGGGTTGAACTTTTTCTAATTGTAGAGCACAAGGAAGGGAGAAACTAACGTATAATACTGAGGGAGAGTAGGGTTGTGGAATTTGACAATCAAGTTAAATGTGCTTCTGGGAGATGAGCAATTGAGAAATCTTTTATTTTTGTCTTCCTCCTTCACTTTTCTGTTTATATTATTACTTCCATTATTTTGTGGACTGCTTTTGTTGAAAATATGATATTGACTACTTTGGGTCATGAGGAATCATGGAATCCTTGCTGTATTTGAAGAACAAATCGACATTACATGCTTTTATTTTTTTTAAAATTTTATCTGACTTCATAAAACTCAATGCCAACTCTATCGGGTATGACAGTATCTGCTGTAGAACAACTTTCAAGCTATGGCTTCTAAAAGACAATACAAGGAGGCAGCTGCACAGCTTGAGGTATCACATGGTGTACACATGTTTTGCCACCTTTCTTTGCTAGTACAGATGATATTTTTTTTAGCTACATAGGTCTCAAATCAGTGTCAAACTATTGGTTTCTTTCTTTAAAAATATTGCGCATCATGTTTTAAAAATATTTGCTGATTTGTTCAATCACGTTTAGATTGTCTTGAATTCACTTTAAGGTATATGTTGTATTTACTGATGGGATGCATATATAATCATGGTTTTCTTGATTGTTTTTTCCCACTATTTCATGGGTTGGGTATACATTTCAGGCTGTCAACTAGCTATGCAGTCATTTTGAAGCTTATAGAGATTTTTAGAAGATCACAGAACTTCGGGAAAAGTTCAAGAGCATCAAACAAATTTTGAAGTCTCATGTGTTCTTGGATTTCTCTAGGTGTGTTAATTCTGAAGTTTGAAGATCCATCCGGGCTAAATGCTTTTTATGTGTTACAGTTAATTTTATTACAGCCTTATAGTCGATTGCATGGAGCTGCTTAGTTGTTACTAAATACGTTCTTCATGGGTTATGACTCTCTTCTCCTGGCTCTTTTCATTGGTGGATTTGGGTAGATTTGGAACTGCTAAATGGACTACTCATTAGAGAGGATTGGGAGAATGCAATAAGGAATCTTGGGTTGAAAAATAATCTCGTGTTCAGGTGCAGGGAAGGCTAGATGTGAGTTACATTACACGAAAGCCCTTTTTAGTTCATGTAATTTTTTAGTTGATTTTGTCTGCATTTTGTGAAAACTCCATTCTTAGCTTGTCTCATGTTTTTGTAAGAGTCATATGCCTGAACTTTCCTTCATTTATTTCTTGTATCTCTCTTTTACCGATGTATTCTTTTATATGAAGGTTTCTACTTTTAGTGTTCTAAAACTCAATTTCCCTAAAGTGGAAGAATTGTTGCTGTTGTTTATAATCAGTGGAAGAATTTCTTTTTTGTCTGTCACATTTTGATATTATGAGCTGAATTTTCTTTTACTACTTTTCAGAAAGTAACTTCTCTAAATAGTCGCGTGGAAGGAGCATCAATACCTTCTGCAACAAAAGCTGATCTGAAGGCAAAAATATATGTGCTTCAGTAATTCTCGCTCTTGGAGTCTGTTGTATATTAATGGATTTATATGTTGTTATTTTTTTATAGATGAATTTCTTATGGAAATTTGAGGTGTATGTTAAATTGAAAAAAATAGACACATGTTTCGATAATTTGTTCTTTATTTTTTCTTTCTCTTTTTTCTGCAAAGACTAATGTATTCTAATGAGCCTTCAATATGTTGTCTCAAATTTAATTTTCTTGCAACACAGATTCAGAGATTAGCTAGTGTTGGATTGTTTGCTGATGGTTAGCAGCCTAGCTCTACTAATGATCTCTTTGGTCTGTTAAGAATCTCTTACGGTCTAATATGGCATAATCAATATAATGATAGGAAATTCATTTTCACTGAGGAGTATTTCACTAATGGTTTCCTTCATGTGTTATAGGTGCAACTGTTGGGATGCTGCATTTAGGGAGAAGAAAAGATTCTACTTTATGAGTACATGCCCAACAAAAGTCTGGATTCATATCTTTTTGGTTAGTCATGCTGCTTGTCCTCTCATTTGTTTACTCTGTTAACTATCAAGTCCTTTATAATTGATACACAAGTCTCATTTGAAACTACCACCCTCAATATGAGTAATCATGCTGTACTTGTATTGATATGTGTATCTAAAGAGTTATGTATTCTTATACGAAGTTGGAAGGAAAGGGAATTGTTGGTTTCTTTATGCTGAACTAAAGTATGGCATAATCAATATAATGATAGGAACTTCATTTTCAGAGGGGAGTATTTCACTAATGGTAATAGAAATGTAAACTTAGGCATGCTCTAGAACTTGTTGAATCATTTATGACAAATTTCTTCCCTTGTTTTAGGCACATCAATTTGGTAACGAGAAGAATTGAACAACTTTTGGTATGTTGAATCTTTTACCTGGGAAATGCATATGCAGTCATAGCTTATGATATTTTCCACATAGCTAGCCTTGTTAAGCAGCATTATGTATAAGTCTAGGGGCATATGTGCATGTTTATTTTTTCTCTTTATTTTCTTGCTCAGAAAGTCTTAGATATCCTTGAATATATATTGTACAATGAAAGAAACAAAGATTTAGGTTAATACATCTTGTCATTGTTTTACGATTTTAAGGTCTCGTAATTAATTACTTGTCTTTTCATATGTTGCAGGTTATTGTGGTCTTTTTATTTCTCCAATAAATCATCGGTGCTAGCTAATGAAACTAGTAAGAATTTTGTAATTGAACTTTGAATTTATGTAGTAGTTTTGAACAAGTAATAGAGATCTTTGTAACAATGAATTTTGCATTTTGGATGAGATATAGTATTTGGGATAGTTATGGTGTAATATAAAATTTTGGATGAGATTTTTTGTATTTTGATGATATTTTGTATTTTGAATGAGATTTTTGTATTTTGGATGATTATCATTTCTATAAAAAATTTTTAGTTTGGGATTATACATGCTAGACAACAATTTATCAAGGGATTTAAAAATAAAATAATAAAATCATAAAATTAAATAAAAAATAAAAATATACCACGGTTTTAATGGTGAACCGTGGTAAATTTACCACGGTTTTATCGAAATCGTGGTAATTTTACCACGGTTTTTTTAAGAAAATCGTGATAATTTTACCACGATTTTAATAAATTCGTGGTAAACTTACCACAGTTATACTTAAACTGTGGTGATTTTACCACGGTTTTTTGTAATCGTCGTAAATTTACCACGGTTTTTCATAAATTTACCACAGTTTTTTAAAAACCGTGGTAAAATTACCACGGTGAATAACCGTGGTGTATGCGACTGTCGTAAATTAACCACGGTTTTGTTAAAACCGTGGTAAAATTACCACGATAATTACCCGTGGTGTATGAGCGTGTGCAAAGACGACGCCCACCTAGACCACGGTTGGAATTTGTCATACACCACGGTTATTCACCGTGGTGTATGAGCTTTTTTCTTGTAGTGTCGGTTGTATCCTTTGCTAACCAGGTATGTTGCGAGTCTTTCATACCATGCTTGAGGAGCCTGCTTTAAGCCATAAAGTGCCTTCTTTACTTTGAACACAAACTCTGAATGATGTGGATCTTCAAATCCTTTAGCCTGTGCAACAAACATATCCTTTTTCAGAAATTAACTATATATATATATATTAATGTCAATATTAATTTCACAAATTAAGAGATTTAGTAGCAACCCAAATATGAAATTATTACATCAATAAGGAGAGCTCTAGGAAATTTAAGAGGGCAACTAACATCAATTAAGAATACCTTTTACACTTCCTATAAATTATTCTAATGAATATTCTAAAGCACATGCGTTAATTTTAGTATATATAACTAACTATTTATATCATACTCGTGAGCTTTTAATTCCTCTCAATCTACCGGCACTAAAAGCAAAATCATAATCCCACCATGCAAACAATTTGCAACGATTATTGAAATTTATATTATATAGATTATTATAATGGTTAATTGAGGCTTTTTCATGCAATTAATTAAAAATTTAAAACAACAAATATACAAAAAGGGAGGGAGTATTAACTTATAAATATTTTAAAATCTGTATAAAGCAACTTTTCATTAATGAAAAAATAAATTCTCATAAAAAAAATGACAAAACGCATATTTTATTTAGTATATTAATCATTTTTACACTTAAATAATATAATATTTATAGTTTATATAAATTTTCTAAAATATTTTTTATTTTTTTATTTCTTTTGAATTTTAAAAATGGAGTTATAATTTTAATTAACATTTTAAATTAAAAAGTGATAAATAAATAATTAAGATAAAAAATGATTTATTTAAAAAAAATCCAATTGTATGTTGTTACATGGAAAATGAGTAATATATATATATATATATATATAAATATTTATAGTTTATATAAATTTTCTAGAATATTTTTTATTTTTTTATTTCTTTTGAATTTTAAAAATGGAGTTATAATTTTAATTAACATTTTAAATTAAAAAGTGATAAATAAATAATTAAGATAAAAAATGATTTATTTAAAAAAAATCCAATTGTATGTTGTTACATGGAAAATGAGTAATATATATATATATATATATATATATATATGGGAGGGGTTAGGTGAAAACCAATTCTAGTGTGAGAACTAGGACCACATCATCACACCACACAATCCTCAAAAATCAAAGACCCAGATATGATGAAAAAAGCGGTGGCAATTCTGTAATATTTGAAAAGTTTTTTGCGCAGGGGTATTAACGTAATTTGGTATCTTATAAAAATGGTGGAGGATTTGAAAACAAATCGTCATGCTAACTAAGTATTATATTATCATCATGCTAATGAAGCATTATAGTTATGCTAATTAAAGTCTTCAAATGTTTTTAGTGATAAATATATTCTAAAAATTAATTATAAACCTAATTTGATTTAATAGACTCTAATTAAATGGAAAAAATCATAATTGGATGAAATAAACATTGACTGGATGTGGTAAATCATAAATGAGTTGGAACAAATCATAATAATTATATATTTGTACTACGTCAGCATTATGGTTTTGCTTCGTCACCACTGCTGATGCACTAATTTTTATGCACTAATCTGCAACTAACACATGACAATGCAATATAATCAGTGAATCGAGTATCGTATCCACAGGAACTGAAACAAAGATCAACACTGAGTACTAAGCTAACAACTCTCTATTATCTGGGTTACCAAATTCGGATTTACTAAATCAAGACACAAATTTAAACGAAATTAGAAAAAAAAAACTTCAATATACACAATTAAATCAATTAAAATAATTCAACAGACTCAATCAATTAATGAAATATTAATCATAGGGAATGCAGTACACATGTATCGATTATGTATTAATTCAATCCTGATAATTCCCACTTTAATCCGATTATTGGTGAAGAATCAGAAATATACCTACCTATCTCCGCCAGGTCTCAAGGTAGAAGTAGATTAATAAATTACCTATCACTTTCGTCTCTAGGTTAATTTACTAACTCCCGATAGATCAACAGATTAAATCCCCTACAGATTCCATAGAACGTGTATCAAAATGTTCAATTAATTCCACTAGTTAATTATCTCCGCTAGGTCTCAAATTAACTAGTTAGCATGCAATTAATTATGGCCAGTAATCAAGCATGAAATAAAAAGCACTTGAACAATTGAATACAATAATAAGAAAGGAAAAATAACAAGATTAAATTAAACACATAAATTCAACATACTTGCAAACCCTAGAATTAATAAAAGAACTACTTACTCATAATTAAAACCATGGAATAACGAAAATAATAATCATCATCAACATAATATAAAATTGCAAAAGATTAAAAGAACCGGAATGATGATTCATCTAATAAAATTTCAATTCTTCATGGCTGAAGATCCACAGAGGTTTCTAGAATGTAAAATAAAGTTAGAACTCTAAAATCATGATCAAAGTCTGTAAAATTCGTCCAAAACAATCCTATATATACTAGGTATCGAAAATCCGGCCCAAAAGATGAGTTCATGGGCCGAAAACGCGTCTAGGAGCCAAAAAACGTCACGCTCGCCGACCCACAAGTCAGGACCCACTGACCGGCGGCCAAAACCCACAGATCGGCGGCTGGATCGACGAATTTTTCTGTCCAAATCCATTGTTTTGCTTCGTTCTCGCTCATTTCTCGTCCGATTGACCCGATTCAAGTTGTAAAATGACATCAACTCGATTCTCTATCTTTCTAGCTTATTTTCCAACTGAATTGGATCTTGAAAGTATCCTCTGTTTCAGCTTAAACTTCAACAAAAATAATAAAACATGAAAGTGCACGAGAAAAACCGAAACGACCACAAAACCTCAACTTAAACATGCATTAATCTTCAAATATGATCCACATAAACACTCAAATGCATGCAAAAACCATGTTTATCAATCCTCCAAACTTGAACCATTGTTCGTCTTCGAACAATGAGGAGAATACTAAGAAAATATAAACATGGAGGAGAATAGCAAACTCGATCATCGATGCCTCAAAATAAAAAAAATAAAGGGCAAATAAAATCACAATAATCTACACAACTCAACTGCAAAAATTAATTTCGGCAATGTAACACTTGAATCTCACAAGGAAGTGTATCACTTAACGCTCAAGTGTATCAAGAAAGTTCACTCATCGAAACAATACCATACAAATACAAAACTATAGACTTGCCAATTGTCTAATTCCTCCACCACTTTTTATGTGCTAAATTAAAGATCAAATGGGTCTTTTTCTTAGGTTGTAATATAGGGACATTGGTTAAGGTAGGGAAATATGGCTAAGTGACTCAAATAAATTTACATCACTACACCTTATGTTCACTTCAAACCGAGTATGGATTATTAATATTCCATCTTCCTCCACACCAAAGTTCCACCAAACAAACACAAAAGATAAAAAAAACTCCATACTACACTCAATTTTTCAGTGCAAACTAGTCATCCTCTTATGCTCTTTTTTCACATCAACAAACTAGTCAAATAGAAGCAAACATTCTCAATTACTTCTTTTGCTCTTTTCATTGACTATTTCATTTTTTTTCTTTTTTTTTTTGAGAGCTTATGAGAATAACCATCAAATAAGCACATGGGTCTCTTTTATTTTCATATATTTTTCAACTAAACAACCCAAACAGATACCCGTAGTCTCCATCCATTACCTCCTATTATCCGTCAAAGAAAGGCTATTATGGCTCAAAATGGCTAACAAGTGATCATGATCAAGGCTAGTGTATAGATATAATGTGGCTATCAACAAATGGCCTAAAATCATGTCTAAACTCTCGCACATTTGCAATCTCAAAACAGAAACCTAGGCAAGTCCTAGTGATGCAAAGTAGGTATGTACAACACTCAACAAAGAATATAATTGTGCAAAGATAAATAGTTAAAGGCTCAAAACTCACAGGCTATATTCAATGCTCCAAATACTGAGATCAATTTCACAATTAAATCACATAAATTACTGAAATCATATTCCTCAAATTTTCAAAAATCAAGTTCACAAGACACGACTATAAAAACACAAAAATAAAGACACTAAGAAATAAAAAAAAACATATGCCAAACATATCATATCTATCCCCCTCCCCCAAACTTATTCAATTGCAAAGAGAATAAGTTTGGAGGGAACCAAATAAAGGATGTGTTTGGAACAAACTCACACAAACATGGAGAAAAGGATCAGGAAACCGGCATGGATGATCTCAAATTAGCTTTGTGCTCCAAAACTCCTTTCTACATGTTAGCACACTAAAACAAGACACTAAACAAAAGAAAATAAAGAAAAAAAAAGCAAGTAAAATGATGGGTTACCTCCCATCCAGTGCTTTATTTAACGTCTTTAGCTAGACGATACCTCAACAGTCAACGAGATCGAAAACAATTGCGACACTCTATCATTAAAGGCATTGCAGAACCTTGCAGATGGTTCTTCTTCCTTTTGCATACACAAAATCTGTGAAGCTTTTAGCTTGGTTCCATATCTATGAGTATCTTCCATAGAAAATTTGCTTTTATTTATAAAAAATAAAGCAATGCATTTTTCCACCCTTGTGCACCATTCCATTGATTGTTCATTCTTGACAGGTTGCTGAGATGTTTTTTCTTTACTATGTGGATGTTTTAATTCCACAACTTTATCTTGCAGCTTCTGTGATGTCTTTGGCAATGTTTGAGCTAATCCTTGGTGTTTCACCATCTCTTTGGGAGGCTCTTCAATTTTAACAGATATCCCAGCTTTTTTTTTCTTCTTCTTCAACCATAAACACCTCTGAGTCATCTTCAAATGATACAACATTTTTCACTTATGAAGAATTGAACTGGCATGCTGTGAAGTTCTAATCAAAGAACTTTTCATCTCCTTTGTATAATCTATTATCTTATCTAATCTAGCATTGAAATCCATCATATTTGCGTCCATGTGATGCATCATATCCTTCAAATGGGTCAAATCTGGCTCATATCTTTGATTAGTGTCCCAAAAAGATAGTGCACTGTCGGTCATTTGCTCCATCTGAACTTCCAACGTGCTCACTGGACGATAATATTGCTCAAATCATTGATACTCGATGGGTGGTTGATGTATTTGATTCATAGGCAAAGTATATGGAACACTCCATGCTCTAGTTTGCTCATCCATTTGGTGCATCATAAATCTGAGCATCTCTTCCACATTCCCACCAAGATCTTTAATTTTTTTTTTGTTTTTTTTTTCCTGAAATAATAAATAGTTGATAGTAATAATATCAGTGTATAATCAATTACAGTCCCCAGCAATAGCGCCAAAAAGTTGATGCACTAATTTTTATGCACTAATCTGCAACTAACACATGACAATGAAATATAATCAGTGAATCGAGTATCGTATCAACAAGGACTGAAACAAAGATCAACACTGAGTACTAAGTTAACAACTCTCTATTATCCAGGTTACCAAATTCGGGTTTACTAAATCTAGACACGAATTTAAACGAAATTAGAAAAAAAAATACTTCAATATACACAATTAAATCAATTAAAATAATTCAACAGACTCAATCAATTAATGAAATATTAATCCTAGGGAATGCAGTGCACATGTATCGACTATGTATTAATTCAATCTTAATAATTCCTACTTTAATCCGATTATTGGTCAAGAATCAGAAATATACCTACCTATCTCTGCCAGGTCTCAAGGTAGAAGTAGATTAATAAATTACCTATCACTTTCGTCTCTAGGTTAATTTACTAACTCTCGATCGATTAACAGATTAAATCCCCTACAGATTCCATGGAACGTGTATCAAAATGTTCAATTAATCCCACTAGTTAATTATCTCCGTCAGGTCTCAAATTAACTAGCTAGCATGCAATTAATTATGGCCAGTAATCAAACATGAAATAAAAAATACTTGAACAATTGGACACAATAATCAGAAGGAAAAAATAACAAGATTAAATTAAACACGTAAATTCAACATGCTTGCAAACCCTAGAATTAATAAAAGAACTACTCACTCATAATTAAATCCATGGAAATAATGAAAATAATAATCATCATCAACATAAAATAAAATTGCAAAAGATTAAAAGAGCCGGAACGATGATTCGTTGAATAAAACTTCAATTCTTCATGGCTGAAGATCGACAGAGGTTTCTCGAATGTAAAATAAAATTAGAACTCTAAAATAATGATCAAAGTCTATAAAATTCATCCAAAACAATCATATATATACTAGGTATCGAAAATCCGGCCCAAAAGATGAGTTCGTTGGCCGAAAACGCGTCCGGGAGCCAAAAAACGTCGCGCCCGCCGACCCACAAGTTACGACCCGCCGACCGGCGGCCAAAACCCGCAGATCGGTGGCTGGATCGGTGGATTTTTCTGTCCAAATCCACTGTTTTGCTTCATTCTTGCTCGTTTCTCATCCGATTGACCCGATTCAAGTTGCAAAATGACCCCAACTCGATTGTCTATATTTCTAGCTTATTTACCAACTGAATTGGATCTTGAAAGTATCCTCTGTTTTAGCTTGAACTTCAACAAAAACAACAAAACATGAAAGTGCACGAGAAAAACCGAAATGACCACAAAACCTCAACTTAAACATGCATTAATCTTCAAATATGATCAACATAAACACTCAAATGCATGCAAAAACCATGTTTATCAACTGTGAATACATTATCTTTAGCATATGGTAGTACTACATTATTAATAATAATTGGATGGGATAAACCATAATAATCAATTAGGAACTATAAATGAAAAGTTAAATTAAAAAATAATCATAACTAGATGGAATAAACCATAATTGAGATGGAATAAACCATAATTGAGATTAAATAAACCCTAATAAATTTTTTATACGCTAGCATTATGATAATTCTTTGTTAGCAAAGTAAATACATTATGTTAGCATATGACAAATGCTTCGTTAGCATATATTATCATATGTTATCCTATTGCTGATGAAGAATTATTATATGCTAACGAAAGTATGTACAACTAGAGAACGCGTAATAAATTATCTTTTTTATTTTTCGTTCATATTTTTTCATCTAAACATAGCCTTTCGACATCTTAAATGAAAGATCACGAAGAGAACTTTAATTTGATATATTTTTTGTGTGCATTGGATTAAAAACGAGCAAGTTATGATCGTTTAAAGTTTTTAAGATTTTTTTTAATTATTGACATCATCATTTTTAATGGTTTGGATGAAAATAGCACTCCTTCCTTTATTTTTTACCCTATTATTTATGAAATTGCCACCATCTCTGCATTAAATCTCAACCATTAGATCATTAAATTGAATGATGTAAGATGAGGTTCTCACACCAGGAAATGGGTCTCATTTGATCCATATCCTGTGTGTGTGTGTGTGTGTGTGTGTGTGAGTGTGCGTGTGTGTGTATTGGTCTAGTGTGTAAATTAGGAATTAATCATATTGATGAGCGCCTAAATAGCACTCATTTGGACTCATTTGCACCTACTTTTGAGTGCTTTTGCTCTATGTTTATGTCTTTATGTTTGTAAATTTTGTTGTTTATCGTTAATGTTGTTTAAAGTGACCAATACATGGTATTTTTGGGTTAGTATGTACAAAAACAAAGTTAAAATGGGATCTCGATCATCGAAGGCCGTACAAGACTTGAAGAAATTAAAGAAAACCAAGGGTCGGGCTCAGACACAGCCAAGAGGCGCGACCGTAGGTCGCATTGCAGAGCATCAAACAGAGAGATGAAATCATTCAGTCCGGGCGCGGGCACCTGGCGCGACTCAGCCCGGGCCGCATTGCAGGCGCCTCCGGGCGCGATCTCCTGGCGCGATCGCAGGGCAGGCCGCGCCCCAAGGCCTCTGCAATGTGGGCTCCGGCCGCGGCCTGTTCAGCCCGCGTCTTGGCACTTCAGAAAGCTATTTTCATGTGTTCCAAGCTCGACCTCCAGGTGCGACCCAGACAAGGTCGCGGTCGGGACTGACGAATCCATTTTTAACTTTTGGCACTCCATTATTTGTCCTATATATGATATATCATTGGGAAAGTTCAAAAGACAGCTCTTACACACAAAAATAGAGGATAAAACACTCTCCATTGGAGATTTTGGAAGATCAAGAACATCAAGAGGAGGAGGAGGATCTAACTATCCATTTGAAGATTCAAGCCAAGGGATTGAAGGAGTTTGTTCTACATTGGGTTTTATCTTCTCCTTCACTCTTTTATCTTTATATTGAGAATGGGTTTTGGATCCTTGTCTTGTATCTTTGATCTTGTTGTAAATATGGTAGGCTAGAGCCCTTAGGGCTCTAGGATGTGGTGAAACAATGTGACTCTTATTCTTGATAAAGGATAAATATATGTTCATGCTTTGTCAAGGTTTTAATCCATACATTGGTCTTGAATGATGTTGTTTGAGTGGCCTCCTTACTAGCATCACATGTATGTTTCACTTGCATTTTGCCCATCCCGTGAACATAAGCATGTATGGATTGAATTCATGTACTTGTACTCTTTGTTGAAGTTGAGTATGTGGAAGGAAGAGTGACTCATTTAAGCTTTTGGTAGGTGCGACCTTGGAATGTGTTAGAGATAGCCATCCTTGTCGCATTCGCAATTTAGGAGATATTCGAGAGGAGCTTCTTCTATATTCATGGTCTTCTTACCTATGAACTTAGCATGATTGTGTGTTTAAACTTTGTTGTTGAATCAAGAAGAGTATTGTGAATCCATGTCCCAGAGTGTTGCTTAATCCCACTTCTAAATCTCTCTTTTTGTTGATTGTTGTTCTTGATTTCTTGTAAGATTAGTTATTTAGATTGTTTGGTGTTTCTTGCTTAAGTTATTGTTTTGGTATTGATGATAATCAACCCCCATTTAAGCATAGTCTAGATAATCCTTGCATCGAATATTGTGGTACTTGTATTTTCTTATGTAGTTCCTTTTTCCCTGTGGATCGACCTCGTATCATCCTTGCTAAAAATATATTCTTGTATACTTGTAGGCATAGACACGAGTTTATAAATATTGAAACACATCATAGTAGGTTGAAAGTAAAGTAAACCTCCTGTCACGTTTTTGGCGCCGTTGCCGGGGAAACGGAATTAATTTTATAAATGCAATATTGTGATAACGATTGAGTGGATTACTTTAGACATTTTTACTTATTTTATTGTAAAGAGTTGTTTTTGATTTGTTTGTCATTTTTGATTGGAAGTGTATGCACACTCGTTCTCAAGGAGAACCACCTATTGCATTGGACTTAGAGATTGAAGCAACGGTTCGCCACAACAACGCACGTAGACGGAGAAGAATGGCGGATCTACCTCCACACGTTCAAGATCCGATGATTGTCCAAATGCAAAGGCAATTGGAGGTGATGCAAGAGAAATTAAGAGTCCAAGAGGAGGCTCGTAATAGAAATGTGGAGGCACCAATCCGGAATCTTTTCCAACCTGTCGTTGATCAAGGGGTGGCAAATGGACCACCCATTCAAGCCAACAACTTCGAGTTGAAGACCTCTCTCATACTCATGATCCAGCAAAATCAATTCCGAGGGACACCAATGGAGGATCCACATGAGCATATCCGTAAATTTCTCAACGTTAGTGGGACAATGAAGATGAATGGAGTCCCGGATGATGCAATCCGCATCCGACTCTTTCCATTCTCATTGATCGACAAGGCGGAAACATGGTGGTTAAGCCATGCTCAAGGAACATTTCAAACTTGGGATCAATTAGTGACAAAGTTCATACACAAGTTTTTCCCACCCGGAAAAACCCTCAAATTGAAAGGAGAGATCACCGTGTTCAAACAGTGGGATGAAGAAAGCTTATATGAGGCGTGGGAGCACTTTAGGGAGATGCTACGGAAGTGCTCCAGACATGGTTTTGGAACTGATAATCAAGTATGCATTTTCTATGGAGGAAGTAAAGACGAGGATAGAACACTCATGGATGCGGCCGTGGGTGGATCATTATTGGCAAGAGGGCCGGAAGAAGCCTTGAGAATCATTGAAGAAATGGCCTCAAATTCCTTCCAATGGCCGGCCATAAGCGAGGGAGTCCAAATTTTAAAGAAAGTGGCTTCTGCTTCAAGTTCGGATGCACTCGGGCTTGTGGCAGCTCAAATGGCAACCTTAAATTCAAAAATCGAAGCCTTTACAAATCCAAAGGCCGAGACATCTCAAAGCCAATTTGAGAATGTAAACTACGTGAACCAACAAGGAGGCTTCTCAAATCAGCCAAGGCAATTCAATCAGGGGTACAAACCCCAATACGGAGGCCAATATGGAGGAAATTCGGGTTATCAAAATGAAGCTCAACACCCAAATTTCTCCTATGGTAATCCGAACAATGCTATCCAACCACCTCCGGGTTTCTCAGTCACGAATGGTGTAATTGACGAGGAGAAGAAGCCCAAGATGGATGAACTCCTAATGGCATTCATGGGGAAGACGAAGAGTTACATGAAAGACTCTCAAGCACGAATTGGGAAGTTAGAAAATACCGTCGGAGCAATTAGCAATCAAGTTAATACTTTGGAGAAGCAAATGGGACAATTTGCAACTATCTTGGGAAGCCAACATCAACAAGGCAAGTTCCCAAGTAATACCACTGTGAATCCGAAGGATCAATGCAAGACAATTACCTTGAGGAGTGGAATCGCTTATGATGGCCCTGAGATGCCGGATTATGAGGAAAGCAAAGGAAAGGTTGATGAGCAACCAAGTGAGAAGAAGAAAGAGGAGGGACCGAGTCGTGAGGACTTGAGTCCCTCATTAAAGGAAAATGATGCCCTTGAAAAAGGGAAAGAGAAAGAAGAACCAAAAAGGGTGATGCCAGAAGAATACAAAGTGCCCATACCCCACCCACAAGGACTCCAAAAGGTGAAGAGTGACGAGCAATTCTCTCGATTCCTCGACATCTTTAGGAAGGTACAGATCAACATCCCTCTTATTGAAGCACTTCAACAAATGCCAAATTATTCAAAATTCTTGAAAGATGCAATTTCCAAAAAGAGTAGATGGGGGGGAGTATGAGACGGTTAATTTGGCCGAGAATTGCAGTACTTTATTGCAAAGAAAGTTGCCCGCAAAGATGAAAGATCCGGGAAGCTTCGACATCTCGGTTACTATTGGAGAAAATCACGTTGGGAAGGCTTTGTGTGATCTTGGGGCAAGTATCAATTTGATGCCCCTCTCGTTCTTTAAAAAGCTGAAAATGGGGGAGATCAAGCCGACCACCATTTGTCTCCAAATGGCCGACCGCTCTTTGACATACTCAAAGGGTGTGGTGGAAGATGTGCTAGTGAAGGTCAACAACTTTATTTTTCCGGTGGACTTTGTGGTTCTTGATATGGAAGAAGACAAGGAAGTTCCCCTCATCTTAGGGTGACCATTTTTGTACACGGGTAAGGCCTTGATAGATGTGGCGAAAGGAGAACTTACCTTGAGAGTGAATGAGGAGAGAATCACATTTTCCCTCTAAAAAGCGATGCAACATCTCGAAGAAGAGGCAAAGAATATTGAGGAGTGCAAAGTACTCCAAATGGTGGATGAATGCATAAAGAAGGATGAGTTAAGGAGCCTAAAGGATCCTCTTGAGATTTGCATTTCTAACTCTATCTTTAATTCTTTATCCAATGATGATTTTGGTCTATTTGATTCCGTTTCTATGATGAATTCATTTCAGGAATCCTACTTGAGGAGGCCAAAGTTCTTGCCATTGAGAGATGAGGACCAAACATCAAAGGAAGAGGACGAGTTGAAAGCAAAAGAAGAAATGGAGTTGAAACCCCTACCTACGCATTTGAGGTATGCTTACCTTGACGAAGCCAAGCAGAAACCGGTGATTGTTTCTTCCCTCTTATCCGATGCACAATGTGATAAATTGTTAAGGGTGTTGAGAAAATATCAAAGCACTATAGAATGGTCAATTTCTGACCTTAAAGGCATTAATTCTTCCATTTGCATGCATAAAATTTTGCTTGAGGAAGATTATAAACCTAAAGTGCAAAATCAAAGGAGACTGAACCCTATTATGCAAGAAGTTGTTAGAAAATAGGTTTTGAAGTTGCTTGATGCCGGTATCATATTTGCTATTTCGGATAGTGAGTGGGTGAGTCCTACTCAAGTAGTTGCTAAAAAAGGGGGAATGACTATTGTTGAAAATGAGAATAAAGAAACGATTGCTACACGAGTAGTGACGGGATGGAGAATGTGTATAGATTATAGGGCTTTAAATGCATATACTAGGAAAGATCATTTTCCATTGCCTTTCATTGATCAAATGCTAGATAGGTTGGCGGGGCATGAATTCTATTGTTTTCTTGATGGTTACTCGGGATACAATCAAATCATGATTGCTCCCGAGGACCAAGAGAAGACCGCTTTCATTTGTCCCTATGGCATATTTACATATAGATGGATGTCTTTCGGGTTGTGTAATGCACCCGCAACCTTTCAAAGGTGTATGATGTCCATCTTTCATGGATTGATTGAAAACATCATGGAGGTGTTTATGGATGACTTTTCTGTGTTTGGTGATACATTTGATATATGCCTTGATAATTTAACACAAGTATTACAGAGATGTGAAGATACTAATCTAGTGCTCAATTGGGAGAAATGCCACTTCATGGTGAGAGATGGCATTGTTCTAGGACACAAGGTGTCGGGTGAAGGTCTAGAGGTGGACCGGGCTAAGATAGTGGCCATTGAAAAGCTACCTCCACCAACAAATGAGAAGGGAGTTAGAAGCTTTTTGGGACACGCCGGGTTCTATAGGCGTTTTATAAAAGATTTTTCCAAAGTTTCTAAACCTCTTTGTCGTCTGCTTGAAAAAGCCGTTGAATTTGATTTTGATTCTAATTGTTTGCAGGCTTTTGAGACGTTGAAGAAGGCCCTAATCACGGCACCCGTGCTTATCACACCCGATTGGAGTGAGCCTTTTGAAGTGATGTGCGATGCAAGCGAGATAGCGGTGGGAGCCGCTCTTGGCCAAAAGAAGGACAAACTCTTCCGAGTCATCTACTATGGGAGTAGGACTTTGGATCCCGCTCAAGTAAACTACACCACCACAGAAAGGGAACTCTTGACGGTCGTCTACGCATTCGACAAGTTTAGGCCCTATCTCATTGGGGCCCGAACAATCGTGCACACCGACCACGCCGCTTTGAGGCATCTTTTTGCCAAAAAGGATGCAAAGCCAAGGCTTATCCGATGCATCCTTCTACTCCAAGAATTCGATGTGGAGATAAAGGATAGAAAAGGATGCGAGAACGTGGTGGCGGATCACTTGTCCCGATTGGAGCACGTGAAAGAAGAAGAGAACACATGGCCAATAAATGAAAGTTTTCCCGATGAGAGAATCATGTCGGCTTCAACAAAAGTTCCGTGGTTTGCGGATATTGTCAACTACCTAGTTGCCAAGGTGAAACCGGTAGAGATGGAGAGCTATCAAAGAAAAAAATTCTTTCATGATCTCAAATTCTACATATGGGAGGAGCCCTATCTTTTAAGAAGATGTGCCGATTCCATCCTTAGAAGATGTGTGCAGGAGGAAGAATGGATCGAGATAATGAAGGCATGTCATGATTCCCCTTGCGAAGGCCATTTTGCTTCAAATAGAACCGCTAGAAAGATTTTACAAAGCGGATTCTATTGGTCCTCCATTTTCAGAAATTGTGAAGAATTTGTGAAGGCATGTGAGAAATGCCAAAAGATAGGCTCAATTTCAAAAAGGGATGAAATGCCTATGAGTGCCATTGTTGAAGTGGAGTTGTTCGACGTATGGGGGATCGACTTTATGGGACCATTTGTGGTTTCCGATGGAAATCTCTACATCCTCTTAGCGGTTGATTATCTCTCACGATGGATTGAAGCAATTCCAACCAAGACTAATGATTCGAAGATTGTGCTTAAGTTCCTTCAAATGAATATTTTGACAAGATTTGGGGCTCCAAGAGCCTTAATTAGTGACGGGGGCACTCACTTTTGCAATAAGTGGATGACGAACCTCCTAGCATGCCATGGAGTGAAGCATAAGCTGACGACCCCCTACCACCCACAAGCCAATGGGCAAGCCGAGCTTGCAAATAGAGAGGTAAAACAAGTCCTCCAAAAAGTGGTGAAGACGAACGGGAAAGATTGGGTAAGCCACCTCGATGAAGCATTGTGGGCCTATCGAACGGCCTACAAGACTCCGTTGGACATGTCTCCCTATCAAATGTTATTTCGGAAATCTTGCCATCTTCCGATTGAGCTCACTCACAAGGCATATTGGGCCACCAAGAAGCTCAATTTCGACTTTGAGATGTCGGAAAAGGAAAGAATTTTCCATTTGAACGAAATTGATGAATTTAGGCTTGAGGCCTTTGAAAATTCTTCCATCTACAAGATGAGGACCAAACTCTATCACGAAAAGTTCCTACGAAAGAAAGAACTTGCACCCGGAGATGCTGTTTTGCTTTTCAATTCAAGATTTAAAATGTTTCCCGAAAAACTCAAAACAAAGTGGGGAGGACCTTACTTGATTTCGAGAGTCTTTGAAAGTGGTGCGGTGGAATTGCAAGCCAATGATGGAAATTGATTTGTCGTCAATGGACAACGTGTAAAGAAGTTCTACAATCCGGAGGAGCAAGCCGGGGTGTTTGTCCTCTATCTCAAAGACGTTTGAAGAACATATCCCGTCAAGCTCACGACGTTAAATTAAGCGCTAGTTGGGAGGCAACCCAATCCTTTTAAATTTCGTTGTTTTATTTTTCTTGTTTTTGTTTAATTTTATGTTTTATTGCCTAGTTAAATTCCTTTTGTAGTGGGGTGATTCCTAAGAAAGGGGAATTGGTTTTAGAAGTGATGTTTTGTGTGTCTTAAGTAAGTGAATATTTTGCAGGAAGAGAAGAGAAATTTAGAGGCAATGAGGGAACATATGTCGAAAGGAGAAGAAAAATGCAACAAGAGTTTGGGACGCGGCCCCCAGGCGCGACCAAGGCCGAAGCCGCGCCCCAGAGCACTTCGCACGCGGGCACACGGTGCGGGCAGGGGCCGCATTGCAGAGCACTTCAGAGAGCTGAATCTCTTCAGCCCGGGCGCGGCCCCTAGACGCGACCGAGCTTCACCCGCATCACAGACCACTTGAAGTCCGGCCTCCGGGCGCGACCGACCCAGCCCGCGCCCCGCAAACAGACGGGTTTTAAACCCTCTTTCACTCATTTCACTCTCATTTCTTCACTCACACACGATCTCACTCACTCTCACACACAATTTTCGACCTCTCCCTCAAGAAACCAAGGTAAATCTCTCACTTATCTCCTAGATTCCTCCTACATTATACTCCTAGCATGATTATTTAAGTTTTGAATGGATGATATACTTGAAATTTGGGGAAAAATCATACTTTGTGCCCTAGAATTGAAATGAACGAATTTGTCATGAATCTTCCTTAAATTTTGTTGTCATTGGATGGAATGTGTAATATCTTGCATGGGTATGATAAGAGTGTTGGAATTTTGGGGAAATTTTGGTGAAATTTGATGGGTTCCTTCATGAACTTGGGGTAACTATGGTGAAGTTTGAATTTTTCATGTTGTTTGGTTGATTTTATCCCCATTGTTGTTTAATTTAGGGTGAATACTCATAATGCTTGCACTTACATGGCTAGGATGATACATTGTGCTCACTTGAGAAAAATTTGTCATTTTGGTTGATGAAATAGTGTAGTTGGTTCCTACCAAGTCTAAGTGAGACTAATGCATATAAATTGAAGGAATATGTTGGATTTTGGTGCATTTTTGCTTAAGTTCATGATGAATTTGGTTGGAATACACCATAAAGACTCGATTTTGACAATCAATTTGTATGCTTTGATGTGCAAAATGCACCTTTACTCTCTTGTGTGGTGTTTTTGCTACCTTCTTGTGCACTAAGCTTTTGTCATCCCCAAATTGGAAGGAAACTTGAGGATAAAATGTCTAAAATGGGGGTAAAATGAATATTTGAAGAATTGATGCAAGATAGTTGGTAATGAATGAAGACTTACATGCTCAATACAACCTTGATATTTTATAGAAAATGGGAGCTCTTTGTTGTTGATATTGTTACATTTAATAGAGTCCCTTCGTCTATGATTTATACTTGTGAGTAAGTTGGATTTTTATCATTGAAACCAAGCATTGTTGATTGGTAATGTTGAAAAATTTTGTTAGTTGGTCCTATACTTTTGATATTGTCATCTTAAATTGAGGGCCATTTACCAACTTCTTTTTGTGATTGATCATGTTTGGTTTTGGACACATGCACGCAATGCCTTTGTTTTTTATATTGTAAGATATGGAGAGGCTATTTGTGCCAAGTTAAATTTGTGTTCCTTTTGGATATTTATATGGTACTTTGAAAATTGGATCATGTTTATCATTTGTTAGGAAGCATGAACTTTGATTCGACAATGATGGTTGAGGAAGTATAGTTAAATTTATAATATGTTTCGAAGCCTCGACTTCATTGTTTCAATTTGTAATTGGTTATGCCCCTATATCTTACGGCTCCTTTTCTTGTTTATAGGTACCATACCTCAATCACACAAAGATGGTACCAAAAAGGGGAAAGAGATCGTTGAGACGACAAGAACCTGAATCCGACCCCGAAATAGAGGAGGGAAGTGAATAGGAAAAAGAAGACCTTGCCATTGATGATCCCATGACTTATGGGATTCACTTTACGGAAGCATGGCATAGAACAAGTTGGGATAGATTGTTCCCCTTGTGTGTAGCAGCCACCCGATTCATGTGTCCCACATCCACAGAGATTCTTGGGATACGAGATGACGTTTGGACTCTCCTCGACAGAATTGGATGGCTACAGGCCCTTGAAACGATAAGGTAGACTTACCCCCTCTTGGTGAAAGAGGTGTTGAGCACACTTAACGTCAAAAGGACGGTAAAGAGAGGGCCAATCACATGCACTTTCAGGATGGGAAACCGGGACAGAGCTCTCACGGTTGAGGAGATCAACCGGATCTTTAATGTGGCCGATGACGGCATCTATCATCCTTCGTCTCAATATGGCAAAGATTATGCCTACCGCCTCTTCTTCTTGATGGAGTCTGATACTGAGAAGTACGACTCCAGCCTTGCCAAGGCCTCCGCCATGCCCAATCCAGTATTCCGCTATCTACACCGCATTCTAGCCTCTACCATCTTTGCTAGATGTGAGAACGGAGGGGTGAGGACTGCAGAGTTGTTTGCATTTTGGGCCATGTTGAATGCC
This sequence comes from Perilla frutescens, assembly GCA_026008535.1. NCBI lineage: Eukaryota > Viridiplantae > Streptophyta > Magnoliopsida > Lamiales > Lamiaceae > Perilla > Perilla frutescens. The sequence goes on along the minus strand of BRKX01000009.1, from coordinate 48,217,655 downwards.
GTCCACCTGAACTTCGGAGCATTCTTGCTTGAGCAGCTTCAAAGACAAGCTCACATGGATAATGACGGGATCTGCATTAGGGGATTGATCACTCCTCTAGCCGAGCACTTCCAAATTGATCTGGATGAGTACCAAGAGAGTCCCGGAGCAAGACTCTTGAGTATCCCTTACTTGAGAAACATAAAGATGCTCACCTCGGACACGAGAACATATCTTTTGTCCATGAGAGGAGGGGGGAACTTTTTGCTGCCCAATCCGGCTCTCACGCATGTGTTGAATTTCCAAGAAAGAGACAGCTGGATGATGGATACACCAGCCCATCGCGAGGCTATTAGAGTAGCGGGACTTCCTACAGGCATGAGAGATGCCATTGATGACCAACCCGAGGGAGGAAGAGCCGATGGAGGAGAGGGATCCTCCACTGCCGCATTCAGACGAGGGCGGCGCTACACTGAGAAGCAGATTGCAGGCCGTTTTGATGCACTGGATGGCTACATGGCGATAATGGATGAAAATATGCAAAGCTGGTGAACGGAGGTGCATGACGAATTTGGGAATCTACGACAAGATTTGTATACCCGATTTGATGACATCCGCAGCGACATGCATCACCGGATGGGACAGATTCAGTCGAGTGTGGATGAGCGGTTTCATACCATCCAGGCTGATATTGATGAGAGGTACACCGGCATCAGAAGAGAGATCAGGGGTTTGTCTGACAACATGGACTCATTTCGATCAGAGATACAGGACCTAGCCGGGCTCTTCCGAGGAATGCACACCGGCTCTGGGTCACAGTAGCAGCCCTATACCCCGTCTCATGATCAACAGCTGACTCTCTACCTCTCCTACCAACCGCAGCAGCAGTTTCAGCAGCCATTCCAGTCGATGCAGCAATTCCCGACTGGACAGTTCATGGCATCGTCCTCTTCGTCTCAGCATTTTCAGCAGATGCCGACGGGCCAATTCATGGCATCTTCCTCTCAGTAGTTCCAGCAGTTCCAGCCATCCCAGTTCATGTCGTCCTCCACTTCTCAGCAATTCTCGCAGTAGTCTCCACATCATCAGCAGCATCCACCCCACTGAGCAGTTAGTGCTCCTTGCCACCATCTTTTTGCCTCCAAACTTGTTTCCTCACTTGGATCAAAATAAGTTTGGGGGAGGGGGAGAGTAGTGGTGGCAAGGATCTTTTCATGCTCACTTTATCGCTTTTTTTTTATTATTATGTTTGGATAATTGAAGCATGCTTGCATGCTTATGTTTTATTTATATTTGGATCATGTTAGGATTTTATCGCTTTATGTATGATGGATTGGTTGGATGGAGACAATTGATGGATATTCCTTCGCATGCCGTTTTCTTCTTATAGGCTTATGTGATATTTTATCTATGTTTTTGCTCGATTGTCTTATGATATGTGGCTAGGGGATGTTTTTGACTTGAATAAGTGTATGTCCCTACAATATGATAGGGGTAAAGAGCATGTTTTTAATTGAGTTGGAATCTTTGATGATGATGAGTTTATGATGAAAATTTTTGAAAAATATTGATGAAATGCAAGATTTTATAGCATGATAATGTAAGCAAGTATCTAAGTGGTGTCTCAAAAGTACAACTTTTGGAGGAAAATTTTACCTTGGGAAGAATTTTGATCCAAAGATTACACAAGTGTAATCTTTTCTTTGATGAGTGATTAATGGTCTTCTTGGTGCACTAGTATTTCTCTAGAACTTGCTTTGTGACTTGATTGAGGTTACAAATGTGTGTTTGATTTCTTGAAAAAGACTTAAGGCCATTCTTTGTTTAACTGATGCTTATCCAAATATGTTCCTTCCAATACAAATTAAATCCTTTGCAAGCCCTTCTTGAGCCTTGAAATGTTTTCTTGATCTTGTTGGGTTGGAAATGAAATAAAAGGCAAGATTTGCGTTTATTATTTCAAAATAAACTTATGAGAAAATCTTGATGTTGGAAAAAGGAAAAATATTGAAATATTCTTGTGATAGAAAAGAACAAAAAGAAGAAAAATATCTAGAGTTGAAATTAAAAATTGCTTAAAAAGAAGAGCAAGAAGAGATATGTTCACAAAGATCACAAAATAAAAGGGTAAGGATTGATGAAAAATTAAGAGTAATCTCAAAGAAATTTGGGTTGAAAAGAAGAAAGGGTAGAAGAGAACTTGTTTAGTTCTTCCTGACTTATAATAAAATGACTTTGGAATTCTTGGGAAGCCACCTAGCCAAATGTTTACCTACCTCTCCGAAAAGCCTTCACTACAAACCCAAAAAGCCCTTAACGATTCTTGATTGATAACACACGTGGGTAGTGGAGATTGTAGTCACTTTGCAAGCTTATGGTAGGATCCTAGTGCACTTTTGACCTTGAGCGGATACACGTTTTGCCTATACACTCGAGAGTGAGCGTTCTTTAAAAAATCCTTCTGAGAGCTCGTACTCCAATAATTGTATCATGATGATTTCTTTTGTACTTGTTTATTCTTGATTGCAAATATCATCTTTATAATGCTCATCTAGTGATTATGAAGCAAATCGTCATCTTGATTCTACTCAAATCAAAATCCTTGCCTTGTCGCTTGTTTTGTTTGGGGACAAACAAATATTTAAGTTTGGGAGAGTTGATGAGCACCTAAATAGCACTCATTTGGACTCATTTGCACTTACTTTTGAGTGCTTTTGCTCTATGTTTATGTCTTTATGTTTGTAAATTTGTTGTTTATCGTTAATGTTGTTTAAAGTGACCAATACAGGGTATTTTTGGGTTAGTATGTACAAAAACAAAGTTAAAATGGGATCTCAATCATCAAAGGCCGCACAAGACTTGAAGAAATTAAAGAAAACCAAGGGTCAGGCTCAGACACAGCCAAGAGGCGCGACCGTAAGTCGCATTGCATAGCATCAAACAGAGAGAGGAAATCATTCAGTCCGGGCGCGGGCACCTGGCGCGACTCAGCCCGGGCCGCGTTGCAGGCACTTCCGGGTGCGATCGCAGGGCAGGACGCGCCCCAGGGCCTCTGCAATGCGGGTTCCGGGCGCGGCCTGTTCAGCTCGCGTCTCGGCACTTCAGAGAGCTATTTTTATGTGTTCCAAGCTCGACCTCCAGGCGCGACCCAGACGAGGTCGCGGTCGTGACTAACGAATCCGTTTTTAACTTTTGGCACTCCATTATTGGTCCTATATATAATATATCATTGTGAGAGTTCAAAAGATAGATCTTACACACGAAAATAGGGGAGAAAACACTCTCCATTGGAGATTTTGGAAGATCAAGAACATCAAGAGGACGAGGAAGATCCAACCATCCATTTGAAGATTCAAGCCAAGGGAGTGAAGGAGTTTGTTCTACATTGGGTTTTATCTTCTCCTTCACTCTTTATCTTTGTATTGAGAATGGGTTTTGGATCCTTGTCTTGTATCTTTGATCTTGTTGTAAATATGGTAGGCTAGAGCCCTTAGGGCTCTAGGATGTGGTGAAACAATGTGACTCTTATTCTTGATAAAGGATAAATATATGTTTATGCTTTGTCAAGGTTTTAAATCCATACATTGGTCTTGAATGATGTTGTTTGAGTGGCCTCCTTACTAGCATCACATGTATGTTTCACTTGCATCTTGCCCATCCCGTGAATATAAGCATGTATGGATTGAATTCATATACTTGTACTCTTTGTTGAAGTTGAGTATGTGGAAGGAAGAGTGATTCATTTGAGCTTTTGGTAGGTGCGACCTTGGAATGTGTTAGAGATAACCATCCTTGTCGCATTCGCAATTTAGGAGATATTCAAGAGATGCTCCTTCTATATTCGTGGTCTTCTTACCTATGAACTTAGCATGATTGTGTGTTTAAACTTTGTTGTTAAATCAAGAAGAGTTGTGAATCCATGTCCTAGAGTCTTGCTTAATCCCACTTCGAAATCTCTCTTTTTGTTGATTGTTGTTCTTGATTTCTTGTAAGATTAGTTATTTAGGTTGTTTGGTGTTTCTTGCTTAAGTTATTGTTTTGGTATTGATGATAATCAACCCTCATTTAAGCATAGTCTAGATAATCCTTGCATCGAATATTGTGGTACTTGCATTTTCTTATTTAGTTCCTTTTTCCTTGTGGATCGACCTCGTATCATCCTTGCTACAAATACATGCTTGTATACTTGTAGGCATAGACACAAGTTTATAAATATTGAAACACATCATAGTAGGTTGAAAGTAAAGTAAACCTCCTGTCACATATCCATTAGATCTTATTACATGTACGGTTAGGATTAATTTTTATTTCATTTACATTTTATATTTACTTCATAAACAAGTTCATTTTTGGCATGCAAAATTAATCAAAATCTTAATAAATATTTAAACCCTTAATTCACGCCGTTCTATTTTTGCAATCGTCAATTTTAAATATTTTCATTAGTTGATATGTAGTGAATGATTATCTTAATTTCACTTTTCATTTAGTTTTTATTTAAATTTTCATTTATACTATCTAAATGATTATCGTAATGTATAGTTTTTTTTTATTCATGCTTTTATTTTTTATAAGATTTAATCGTAGTAATGATTATCATAATGATTTTTCATTTATTTTTTATTTAATATTAATGAATTCTTATAATAATTAGTAATTTATATTAACGAATAAATACAATATTTTTAATTTCTAATATATTTTTAATATTAATAAATTGTTATATTTTTTTTTTAGACGAAATAACAATATCATTCAATATTCTCACTCAAAAAATGAGGAAAATCAATGTTCCAAGTACATAACTCATCACAACCCGCACCATACTGTGCAAGTGAATTTAATTCACAAAATATTAGACAAATATATTTAAATTACAAGCATCTTGGGTAACAAAAGAAGCATCATTATCATATAATCCAGTAAGACACTAATCATGCATTAAAACATTATAAAATAATAAAATAAGCATCACAAAATTAAAAAATAACGTAACGATCTATGTTGACATCAAATGACCTACACATATATTAATTAAATAAAAAGCATTAAAAAATAGTATAAAAATATCTAGTAACATAAAAATAGCATTAACAATATATTATGACACATACTATATATTTTTGGCAAAAATTATAACACAAGCAATTCATTATTAGTTATAGTCTTCCTAATATTAAATTGATATATCGTGGATTTAGATATATATATATATATATATATTTAAGACCAATTAAATATAAAAAATAATATAATAAAATAGCTATAAATGACTCAAATTATCATGTATAATTCACGAATTTTATAAAGAAATAATGTTGAGAAAATATTGATTTTGGTTCCATAGGACATCAGGTATTCAGATTTTGGTCCCGAGACTATCATTTTTGGTCCCAAATAGAGTTAGTATTGATTTTGGTCCCGACTTTTGCCTTAAAATCATGGGACCAAAAATGATATTCTTAAACTTATGGGACTAAAACTGGGCGATTTTTTAAAAAAATGACCAAAAATGATAGTATCAGGACCAAAATCGAAATACCCGATCTCCTATGAAATCAAAATCGAAATTACATAAGATTTTAATCTTGGCCTACCAAGATTTTCAATTTTAAAATTTTGTGTAAGTACGTAATTATTGCTAGGAGAAAGATTTACTTTCCTATGAAATTGATTTAATTATGGTATTTGCAAACAACCTATAAACACAAGTTTACATGATTCCTCTTTAGTGCACCTACAAATTAATAAAAAGTATAATTACTACTACCACCACCTCTAATTAATAATGACTGTCGATGTCATAGATTAACGGATCATATTAATTTCTAATTAATTTACACACTAGGGACCTGTATTCATGATAACCTTTCCCTATATATATATATATATATATATATATATATATATGATTTGTTTCAAATGAGAACGCATCTTTGGGTGAGAAATAAGAACTATTGGCAGTCGTTTGATATAGCAAATTTAATGGTGTAGATTTAGATTGAGATTTAATATTTCTTTTTAATTATAATTTTTTTAATTAGATATGGATATCATAAAAATTTTGATAATTCAATCACACAATAATAGGTCTTTCAATACCTATATTTATTTTTCGAGTGTTGGATCCTTGTTAGGACTTCTGTATGTATAAGGTGGGCTACCATATCTTTGCAAATTGTATCTTTCGAGTTATTAAGCTTTGCTTTGTTAAAATGGCATATGTGATTATTTATGTTAAATATGTTCATGCTACTGTATGTTGTCGGAATCTCATAAACCAGCGCTATGTCAATGTGAGTTGCTACAGTATGCATGCATTATTCTTCATGCCCTATTCCTTGTCGAAAGACTAAAATGAAACACTCATTGGTTATACTCATAAACTTTACGTGTTGGTGATGTAGAGGGGTTGTGGGCAAGGACTGGTAATACTTTTAAGCGTTTCACGTTAAAATGTTTGGTGAACTTAGATTGCTTCCAAATTTTAAACCTCCTAAGCTTCACTACCTGCATGAACACAGATATATTACTTTTAGAAAATGATTTGCATAACTTAAATTGTGAAAACTTGCCCACTGAGTGCATTAGTACTCAGCCCTAATCTTTTCAAATATTTTCAGGTCAGTAGGCTAGAGCGTGGAGGTGACGAGGCTGAGAAATGGGCTATTGTATTTGTATATTTTCCCGTTATCTCTTTTTGTTAGTATTCTATTGAGAATTGATCTTTCGCACTTATGATATTCTTTTACTAAATGCTAAGAACTCTGATCTTAGTATTATGGATAAGTATAATTTATTATAAATCATATTTGCGCTGATTGCGTACTATGTTGCTATGGTGATAGCATACTGGTTTTGAAATATGTTTGTGCGCATACTAGTTTCTGTCGCAAAACTATGTTGATTACATATATATATGAACTTATTTATATATCTATGCCTTGTGCATACTTGTGATGTTGCTAACGTGCAGAATGTATACTGTATACTGTGATAGCCGGAAAGTGTTTGTTGTATATACTCTAGAATGAGTATGAGAACTTGAAAGTTTGATAATGTAAGATTAACTTAGCTTATAGTTGCTGAACTTAGGTTGAACTTGTAAACACTTATAAGATTGCTAAGAACATATGTCACAAGGATTTTCATGAAAAGATTAAAGGGTTCCAAGATTCCAACAGAATCGAGAATGAGATTATAAAGCTTTGACTTCAAGCCAGAAGCAGATCTACTGCAAGTTCGAGGAATCCTTACGCAAGCTTTCAGCTTAAGAGTCGTGTCTAATGATCCAGTTGTGGTTTCAGGGAATAGAGATTCATTCCACCAAGAGAAAGCTCTTCACCTCAGTGGATGGCTAATCGATGCCATGGCGTGTTTCATGTCTAGGATTTGTCACTTGTTTTTAGGGATGTCAATTTAGTCCGAAACCGATGGGTTGGCCCGAATAGACTGAGAAAAATATAGGGTTAGGGCCGAAAAATTCCAGCCCGAAAAAAATATTAACCGAACGGGCCAAACCGGTCGGGCTGGCCCGGTCGGGCCGCGGGTTGGCCCGTCGGGTTGGCCTGGCAGCCTTCGTTGTTTTCATCATAACGTTTTCTAGAAAACTCCGATTCATGAACGGTCAGAAGCGTTGGAAAGCTAACTCAATTATCTTTCCATCTATATATTATACATTTACAGATTCCAAGTATGCTAAAAGTTATGAATTTTTAAAGTTACAACTAATAGTAAATGAGTTTTATTCAATGATACAATTTTTCATTAAATGTTATATTTTCATATATGACATACATTATTGCATTTATCAATGTTATAACTCATAAGTGCTTAGTATGATGTATAAAACATGTTGTTTATTCGTTTGTTGCTTTTTGAATGTCAAAATCTTTCACTTTAATTTTTTAATTATTTTATTTTATTTTTGTTAAGAAAATTATCTTTCACTCGTTATCCATCTATTATTATATAGTATTGATGTTTTAAAGTATTAAAATTATATTATTTATCATGTTTTCAATAATTTAATTTTATATACATTCTAAGGTTATCGTTTGTTTATTGTATAAGAAAAAATACAAAAATAAATGAAATAAATAATGAAGACTTTAAAAATGAAATATGAACATGAAGTTGAAAGATATTCAAATATTATTGTTGAAATAGAAGAAGATTGTATTTCCAATTAGTTCGGAGATTGAACTATAATTAGATTTATGATTTAGTTTGAAATTATTATTTTTGAAAGAACAAATTATGATTGAAAATTATTGTAATTTATCATTTCATGTACCGTTGATTTCTTTATTTGATGCACTATGATGTTAATGAAATTTTATATTCGCCATATTTTTTTTCATTTTATGGTATTTTTGGGAAGGGTAAAAAGAAAACTTGTTGGTTTTAAGAGTAAGAGATGGTGACTATTTTTTAGAATTATCAAAATATAATTTATACATGTGAAAAAAATTCGTTAGCATGTTGGCCCGACGGGCTAGTCCGAAAACCGAAGGGTTAGGGTTAGGGTCAAGAATTTTTGGCCCGAAAAAAATTTTAACCGATTCGACCCGAAACTGAAACGGGTTGGCCCGAAACCGAACGGGTTGGCCCGATTGACATCCCTACTTGTTTTAGATCAATTTTTAGAATAAAGGTAAAGATGGTCATCACAATTGTAGCTAAAATAATTCGAAGACATGTCTGTCAGGTGTTCTACTGAGCTCCCAAGAGGCGTTAAAGTCAAATTATTGTGAGTCCAGAAGGCACCATAGATCAAGTCATTTTGTCGTACCTTTTCAGTGGGTAGAGAGTGATCTCCAGATATCACTTTCTCAGCCAGGCACAACCAATTTAAAATCCAGTCAGACTCACGCTATTTCATAGCAACCTCTTGAAGACAAGAGTGCGAGATGCTTCAGAAAGAAAGAGAACCTGAAGAAGATCACCGAGTGAGTAAGACGATAGACCTAGTGGTGGTAGATCGAGAGCGTCAGTATGATATGGAGTTTTGTCAAATCTATTTGTTCAGTCTCATGTCAGTTGGATCAATCGCCTTTCAATAAATTGACTTTTATCCTTGAGTAAATCCTCTTGTATAACTTGTAATCTTTTGATGATGCTCCTTTGATCATCAAGAAATCAGTAATAGCACTTCCTTGATAGGCTATACTGACACCTTTAAGAAAAAATATTCAAGCACGGTTCTCAGCTCTTAAGCGTTGATTTTCTTTTGTTATTCCAATATATCTTTGTAATATGCAAGAACCCTTCGAGTTGTAAATCCTCTAAAAAGGTAATATTTTTGGCATAAGTAACCTAGTGTTATATCTCTTCCAAATTTTGTTGACCTAATAAAGTCCTAACTCAAAGGTGTTTGATTTATTTTACTCTCACTCGTAAAACTAAGTGTGAGTCTTCAAATAGAAGAGAGAGTTTATAGAAGTATGCATTTAAGTATATTGTCACGAGAGTGAGTGATAGTATTCCATAATGGTGAATGGAACCAAAGCAGTACCGATTAATGTTCTCTAAAGTCGAAAGTGCATTTCTAAAGTAATTTCCCAGTTCGTAACATTTAAGACAATCCAATAGATGTCGACGAGTAAGTTATGAGCTTATAGTTAAAGCCTAGATGTGCGATCTTTATCCATGCAAGCGACAGTGATCACCAGTGGGAGCTGGATAGTCGGACTACTACTTTGAAGAAAAGAGAAGACTACAATGAGGAATATAAGACTAAGTTGCATCGAAAATATGATTCAAGCATGCTTCAAGAAGATGAGGACGTTGAACCTCAAGATTTTAAAGAATAAGATGAAGCAGACTTCGAACCTGATAGAATTTGTAATCCAGCCGTTCAAGGACGTACTCATTCGAATCATGGGGAGATTATAAGAAGTCGGTGCATCATGATAGCTCTTATAAAGGATAGAGAAAGGTGGCGAACGTTCAGGTTTTCGGAAGGATAAATCTGCGTGGAAAAGAAGAGCGAGTATAGACTCTTCAAATAATTATTTAACCAAAAAGAAAACTGAAAGAGGGCTAGAGGTTGAGAATCAACCTAAAGAATATGAGAACCTTATTGCTTCTAGGTGGCATGTACAAAAATTGAGGTTTTGAACCCTGAGGATGTACTTTGATACTTGACACACCGTTATTTTATGTACAAAATTACACCTGTGGGCAAAGCCCGGTAGATGCTTGAATGTGCCCTCATTGGCTAGTATAGTGCCTAGAGGTAGATATTGTCCCAAGAGGAGTGTTTAACGTTTCTATCTTTTCTTCTATTCTTTGGAACTTGGGGGAATTACTATCACTAATTCGTTCCTGCAAAACTAAATATGAACAAAACTAAAGTGTAAACTTGAATCAAATATTAAAACATGCTCAACTCAAACGTGAATCTGGATTCGGCTGGTGTATGCAATCCCGGGCACATTACTCTAGGTACCTCGATAAGACGTTTGGTTATAGGGAGCAGGTACGGTCGCCTTACATCCCCCAATTCCTTCTTACTGTGTAAGCTGAGAGCGATATGGTTGGTGACTCTTAGTCCATAACTATCCAAGAACAACGAAGAGATTCATGCAGAGGGTTTGCAAGGATAGTAGCATTTAATCGGAGGAACCCAACGCTGGCATATGGGACCCCTTCGTCGGTGTGCCCATATCCACCTATACTTCAATCTCCAGGCTTCGTCGCCCGCTTTATCACTCAGTGACTCATCAGGGTTCGGTCACCCTTACTTCCACCCTGACTTACATGAACAATGGTTTAATTACGAGTGATCAGCCACATAACCTTGTCATTTCTATGTGCGATTAGCCTCATGCATGCTCACCACCTTAATCCTTTTCATATTTAACTCGAACACTAATTACTTAGCTAGTAAACATAATAAACAATAAAGAAAGAATTAAATAACAACTCATGAGTATAATAAACAAACTAGATTAAATCTAGACCTAACTACAGATTTGGGCAAAAACATGTACGTGCATCAGCTGAGGGCAATCCGTCAACTGCTGTGTAGAATATTCACAAACTAAAATAATTGAAAGACTAAATTGCGGAAATGAAAAATAGATTCAAGTGTGTCTGGAAATGAAAATGAAACAAGTATTTATAGTTGTTTGATCGGCCACATACGGCCCAGCCCACGTAGGAGCATGCAATTAGTTTGCCTTCATCCACCTTGGCACCAAAATCATGCAGCGGCTTTTAAGGATAGTGGTTGACAAAGTCTTCTCTCTCTCTTCTCTATTCTTTCTTTTCTTCCCTCTTCTTTCTCTTTCTTCATTTTCTGGACCGTTGATCCCCACCTTTAGTGGAACTACTGTTGACGTAGATCCATTCTGTTGAGTAGAGGTGGTTGCTGAATTTCCACGTTTAATCCGCAACCAACTCTCAAAACTTCAACGTCCTTTTTATGCCCTTAATGTAGTAAGCATCATATTTATACCCATAATGGATCCAATCGTGCTCCTCTCTCCCCTGTTATACTTAACTCCCTAAAGGACTCTAGACTCACTAAAACGTACTAAAAACAAGTAAAAAGATAAGGGAAAAATATATGAAATTTAGTCTGTATCAATACTTCTTATGAAGATATGGAAATTTCAGGACAAAATTTATTTAAGGGGGGTTATAATGTAACAACCCGAATTTTCAGAATATGATTAAGAAATTCCTAATTACGATTAGGAATTATTAAGAGAAAATTTGAGCCTAATAAAGATGTTTTGGATGTAAGTCGCGACGTTAGGTGACATTCATTCGAAAAACATCTTCTTGAGATTTTACGCTTGTCACCGGAAGAGAGTCAATATTGGTCTTTTCTGAAATGTAACCACCTAAAGAAAGTTGCCGATATTTTCAGAATTTTAATCTGACGTCTACATGAGTTCCAAAGTTGAAATTCGTAAAGAATAAATCTATGAATAGTGTTTTTCCGTAAAAATTGTGATTTTCAAAAATTCACAAAATCTTGTGTGTTGAATCGGATCTTGTTTCGCCAAGTCGTCCCTATAGAAAATCACTCAAAGAATCTATTAGCATTCTCGGATTTTCAATCAGAGATCAATCGAACACTCGGATATTTTATATGTCGCGTATGATGAATAATAATTCTATTTTTGAAAAATGAATCTTTCTTTGTTTTCCTTCAGTCGACTTCCTCGTGTTTCCTCGATGGTTTGGTTCAGTAGTACTCGAGTCAACGAGTCTCCTGGTATTTTTGAATTTTGTGTTAGAGGTCATTCGGATCTCGCCATTAAATAAAACAACTTTTAATCGAATCCGAAAATAATTTTATCGGCATTTTATATTCGAAAAATCATACCCGATATTTTCAATTTTCCCAAACCTCATCTATATATATATGTTAGATGTGGGAGAGAGTGGGAGCGAGGAGCCGCCACAAACCTGCCACTGCTACAGTCGCCGGAGCGCCGCCGCCGGAGCAGCCGCCAAGTCGCCAGAAAACGGCGACGTAGCTACCACTTGCGCAGTCTCGTTTTGGTTCACTTCTCATCATTTTAAGCTGAAATTTTAATATATCGTGTATTTAAGTGTGTTCTACGTTTTGTATGTTGAACAATTTTCTATCCGGTGGCCGAAAACCGGTCAAATCACTGAAAAATGTGAATAGTGGTCGGCGCCGAACTGTTCACATTTTGCCCCATTTCACCTGTTTCGGGTCATCAAATCGAGAATGTTTCTTGTAGAAAGTTGCTCCAAAAATCATTTCCTATAAGCCTTCCAAGTATCACGATCTTGTTGCGAGTTTTGAATAATTTCGATTATTTAACCAAAGCAGTTATTTTTATACCGGGAGCATGTGTTATTAAAACATTCTAAAGTTGTCATTCTTTAGTCTTGGCATGTATAGTATCATCCCTGAATATTTTTATAATTTTTGAGCGGTTAAAAAGTATCGTGGTGTAGATCTGATAAAGTTTGGATAAATGAAAAGTTTTAAAAAAGAGACCTCTGTCAAATAAGTTGGTCCCAGTAAATCAAGAATAATATTTTGGAATTTATTTCCTTCTTCATTGGAATTATTCAAGGTCTCTAGCATCGCGCAATCTCTTTCTGAAATGAATAAAATTAAATAATAGCTCGAATTACAGTAGATTAATTCCCGAAAATATAGCGGTTGTTCTGAGTCGAAGATCGATCTTTGTAGGACTTGCGTGACTTACGAGGAAGGTGAAGGGTTGAATCTCGAAATGGTTAGAGTAGCTTAGCCCTAGGGGAACCCGGGTACGAACTCCATACCGTTGCCCCGTCTCCAGTACCGTGTTCGAGTGTTGGATCCTTGTTAGGACTTGTGTATGTATAAGATAGGCTACTATATCTTTGCAAATTGTATCTTTCGAGTTATTAAGCTCTACTTTGTTAAAATTGCATATGTGATTATCTGTGTTAAATATTTTCATGCTACTGTATGTTGTCGGTGTCTCATAAACCAGCGTTGTGTCAATGTGAGTAGCTACAGTTTGCATGCATTATTCTTAATGCCTCATTCCTTGTCGAAAGACTAAAATGAAACACTTATTGGTTATACTCATAAACTTTACATGTTGGTGATGTAGAGGGGTTGCGGGTAGTGACTAGTTATACTTTTAAGCATTTCACGTTAAAATATTTTGGTGAACTTAGGTTGCTTCCAACTTTTAAACTTCCTAAGTTTCACTACCTGCATGGACACAGATATATTACTTTTAGAAAATGATTTGTATAACTTAAATTATGAAAACTTGCCCACTGAGTGCATTAGTGCTCAGCCCAAATCTTTTCAAATATTTTCAGGTCAGTAGGCTGGAGTGTGGAGGTGACGAGGCTGAGAAATTGGCTATTATAATTTGTATATTTTCCCGTTGTCTCTTTTTGTTAGTATTCTATTAAGAATTGAACTTCCGTACTTACGATATTCTTTTGCTAAATGCTAAGAACTCTGATCTTGGTATTATGCATAAGTATAATTTATTATAAATAATATTTGGTTGTTCTGAGTCTTCTATTGAGGTTTCGTTAATTAAATTTCCCCATTTTTTCCCGCTTCTTAATTCCTACCCCCGTGGCGTCCATTTCCACGGTCTTTCGGGACCGGGGCGCTACAAAAATTGATATCAATTGCACTAAAAAAAAATACATGATTAGTTTATGTGAGAATGTCAATTTCACAAACAATTTATAGGCTCTGTATAGAATGATATTATTATTATAATTAATGTAATATTATTAGCGTAATTTGTGGGTAAATAAATTCATAATTTAAATTTATGGCTAATGACGGATTTGTGGGTTAATGGTCGATGGTAGACTCATAATTCATAAATTTGTGGGTTAAAGATTAATTTAGATAAGATTCATAATTCATAATTTGTGGGTTAATGATTGATTGTAGGCTAAGATGTTATATACTCCATTCGTTTTGTTTTGATTGTTCTATTTTTTTTTTTTTGTCAAAATGTTTGTTATTTTATATATTTCCACACTCTCTCTTCCAATTTTAACCATATCCAAAATCTTAAAAATATATGGAGAGAGAAAATGTTATCTTATTTTTAGTAAACATAAATGAATAAGATTTTATGTATAAAGGGATGGGTATATTAGTTCATAAAATTAATTGTTAATTCTAGATAAAAAAAATTAAAACAACAATCAAAACGAAATGGAAAAGAGTATTAGTCCATAATCATTCTAATAAAATGATATATAGTCAATAATAAGATTATGGATTGAATGCAAGGCATTAGGCATCTATATAATTAAGGTAAATATATAGTATATAATATATATATATATATATATATATATATTAATACAGAAGTGAATTATGTAGGTATATATGTATGAATTTATCAATTAAGGTAATTAAAATATATACATTAAAATATGAATGCACTAATTATGGTAAATATTTATGTAGTTAAAAATGTATGATTAATTGCATATTAATCAATGAGCGTAGTTAATAAACTATATCTAATTCACGTTATATGCGCATATCATAATAAATCATAGAACATATGATAAATGAATTTATTGGTTGAACAATTTTGCATGAAAAATAAATAATTAATGGATATATTTTCAATATATTGGATTTAAATTTCCGTAATGCACACTTTACGTGAAATACTATTTTTTTTAATATTATTAAATTGACATTGATCTTCAATATTAAATTTAATGATTTTGTAAGGTAGAATAGTTTTGGTGGAAAAATAAAATTACAATTTTATCCTACACTATCCTACTTTTAAATATAAGTAGGATTAAGTCCACATAAATTATTTTATCGAGAAAATATAAACACCATTGATTATATTATGAAATAAATCAATTTTATTTTTAGGTAATAAAAAACAAAAATAATATCAACCTTTGTTTATAAATATTATCCATTAATAATAATATTTTATGATAATTAAAAAATGTTTTTATTTATCATAAAAATGAGCTAAAATATGTTCACTGATTCACCGAAAAATGATTTAGTCAAAAGTCCAAGTCATGTAATAGGCTAGGATAATATTTATCCATATATTTATCTATGTTGAAGTTCAATTTATTTATCAATATATCACTGCCTTTTTTAAAAAGTTCAACATATAAACACCATTGATTTATATTATGAAATAAATCAATTTTATTTTTAGGTAATAATTAAAAAACCAAAATAATATCAACCTTTTTTATAATTATTATCCATCAATAATAATATTTTATGATAATTAAACAATGTTTTTATTTATCATAAAAATGAGCTAAAATATGAATATTTTTCCTTCTTCAACATTTCAAATTATTTGGTACATATTCTACATATATATACATTGGATATATACATTGGAAATAATATGCATGTTTATAATATTATAATAACTGTCCCGGTGGGGATGGCCTAGTGGTGGAGTGAAGTTGCTCGGAGGCCAAAGGTCACGGGTTCGAACCTCCTCAATACCATAGGTCGGGTGTGTAACCGTGACCTTTGGTCACCAAGCAACCTCACTCCACCACTAGATCATCCCCACCGGAACTAATAAGACTTCTACTTAAGATGGTTTATATGCGATATTTGTTGTTAGTGTGTATGAATAAATTATGATCAATGTTGTCAAATGCAAATACGTTAAAAATACATATTAAATTAAAGTATATGAGTATAATATTTTATTATAATTTAAAAAGAAATCATAATAAGAACTACATCTTTTCTTAATTTGGTGTGGAACGTTGATAAGCGTACTGTGTGGAGGTACAAATTCAGGTTTAATAATTAGTGAAATTAATGGAAGATGATCTACCTTATATATTATAAACTATATCTATATAATTGTAGAAATAATCAATTGGTCTTCGTGTGAATTGATATTGATTTGCAAATCAATATATTAATTTATAATTAGCTTAATTTTCTATATAGGAGTCCATTTTAATAGCTACATATTATACAATTTTTTTCGGTGCAATCCATTATTTATGAAAAAATATAATCATGGATATTTACGATACATTAATATCTATAATTCCATAAGAAAAATAAATATTAATAATATATAATATTTTTTTTTGTCAATGGTATCCCGCAGCCGCTATAGAGGTGCGTACTGGATAAACCTCGCCCCTGTGCAATAGTATGCAAACCACACACGGGAGGTTAACCACACCTGGCAAGCTAGGTGTGACCCTAGTGGTGTGGTGATGGGATTTAAACTTGAAAATGGACGGGAAAACAAAAAATTTATATTTACGGATGCGGTGTTGTTATTATATATTATATAAATATAGATTAGTGAAGTCATTTTTTTTTTTAAATTTCTCCATCAACTATTATTGTTTATAGATGTTATAATATATGTCAATAAAAATTATTAATACACGTACAATTCAATACGAAATTGCTCCTTCAGTACCAAGTCATGCATGTTATAAGATTATTCTTCGTATGTATGTACGTATTTCATAAACCAAAAATGATATGACAAAAACAAAGTATTTGAACCAGTGGAATATAGGATACTTTTTTAGCACATAAGATTTTCTAGTCTAAAGTTGTGTATTATTCATGTACTAATATTAAAATTAATTATTAGTGTTTCTTCCATTTCTCTTTAATTTAACTTATTTTGGTTTAGTAATTTTACATTATTATTTAGGATTTATTCCACTTAATTAGGGTTTATAATTATTTTTTAGTATTTATTTTTATTTTTTAATTAATATAATTAATTTTTAGGATTGATTATTCCAAACTTAGGATATATAATTTTTTAAAATTTTAATTTTCACCAATAAATATTAATTCGAATTAGTTATAATATAATAAATTTTATTTTATAAAAAATATTATTAAAACTATACAATTTTGATATTGGCATACGGTTAATACACACAATAATTTTGGACCAGAGGATTTCCCCTTTTTTTTTCCGTCTTAAATGAAAGGCCACGTTAATAAATTTATTTTCTTCCAACTTTCATTTTCAGTTTAGTTTTTAGTTCTATTTAATATAAATGATTGATTAGGACTGACTATTTCATAATTATAGTTTATAATCAATCCTATTTTGCTGTTACTATATGTTAGTCATATATATATGTATATGGTTTTGATTTTATATTCTATTTTTATTCAATACTAGTGCAAAATCCCTGCGATGCACGACATATATTATGTTACACTTTATATTATAACTATTATTAGCAGGGTCACCTTAAATATTTATGTATCCTTATGCTAATTATAAAAATTGGGGTCATAATACTGAAAAAATATTTAGTTTTAATTTTAGTAATAAATTTTTAAATATTAGCATATTACAATTATATTTTTGAAACAAAAAAAATACTTTCTTGATATTGTTGATAACATCCAAATATATCATCAAACTAATACTTTTTAAATTATGTCATTTGCTATTTGAAACGAAGAGAAAGAGATTGATTATATATATATTTTTAAAATATACATACGGACTAAAAAAAATGGCCCCTTATAAATGGGGAGGACTTGTACTGGTGCTCACTTTGACCATTCTCATAAAAGGTCCTGATTATTAGTATATATAATGTAAACATAAAAATAATTTTAAATGCATATATATAGAGAAAGAGAAAATATAAATATTATATAATATGTTTGACAATTATATTGATTCAGATTCAAATATTATATATCACCAACATTCGACAATATCAATCGTGAGTACATTTATGTAGTTATCCATCTTTATAGTCCATGTGTTTCATTTCAATTGACTTTTGTGACAATGGTTAGTGGAATCCTGATCGTTTTATTTATATAAAAAAGTCTGTACATAGTTTTTGGATTAGTCATAGAAATTGCATAAAAATGCTTTAATTGGAAAGTTATAAACTATAATTTGAATTTGCATGAAGTAATTTGGTAGTTCATAGTATTGCTAACAACATAAATATCGTTCATAGCATAAGCTTTCTTTCATCCAATATTGGTTTAGAACACCCAGTATTTGTAAGAATACAACATATTAATTAAGTATAAAAGGATTAAATTTATATATTTGAAATCCTAGAAAAATTGATCATGAAATATTCATTAAAGACAAATGGCTTGATTTTCTAGGTTCTTATGGGGGGACTTGGTTCCTATTTGATCCACCCCTATATATATATAGGGTGGATTTGGTGGGAACATGTGGGAACAAGGAACCCATCATATTCATCCATTCACAGATTTGGATAACTAAAATTAAAACAGATTATCGGTTGTAAACTTATAAATATGTTGAACTTTTTAAAAAAGACAGTGGTATATTGGTAAATAAATTGAACTTCAACATATACAAATACATGGATAAATATTATCCTAGCCTATTACACGACTTGGACTTTTTTTTTTACTCACACACCAACCTGTGGTATTGAGGAAATTCGAACATGTGACCTTTGTCTCCAAGCAATCTCACTCCACTACTAGGCTATCCCTACTGGAACTACACGAGTTGGACTTTTGACTAAATCATTTTCCGCTGAATCAGTGAACATATTGAATGAAAGACATTGTGTGAGGATGTCAATCCAGCGACTTTGATTTTTTTTTTTTTCAGAAACTAGAATATATATTTTATTTACTTAATTTTACGAATTGAAGTAAAGTCGGTAGCTAGCATCTCAGTGCAAAATTCATGCTTCTATCGAGTTGAGTGTTTTAATAGATGTCTATGTATATATTGTGAAAAAATCGACACTATAATTATGAGTTATAAGATATTAATTCGAGGTAAATACAATTTTGCAATCTCACATATAGAGGATTTAAATTGAAAAAAATAAAATAAGAATATTTAAATTAAATGTTGTTAATTATTTCGCTCTCATAGTTAATGGAGGCAATAGCTTTGAATTCAACTAGAAGATAAGAATAAAAATTTTCAAAGGAAATTAATGTGGCGTTCGGGAAAATGTCAATCTAAATTTGTTTGCTCAATTTCCACGAATAACATTATTTCAAAAACCTTAAGCTCGCATTCAAACCCCGCAGGCTGCACCTAGTTCTTTTGGAGATAAAATTTATTTAACCCTATAAATAGAATGCGATGGACACTCCTACAAACACAGAAAATTGATCATATCTGAATCATGAAAAGTCAAAGCATTTCGACCGTTCTTTTCTTCATTCTTCTTCTCATATCTTCGTGTTTATCCACAGATGAGCACGGAGATTTTCTTGAATGTCTAACCGAAGAATTCAAGAAGTACTCTTCCATTTCCGCAAACCTTTACACCCCAATCAACACTTCTTATTCTTCCATCTTGCGATTTTCCATCCAAAATCTGAGATTCACGTCGGATTCTACTCCAAAACCGCTTGTAATCATTACTCCGGAACATGAAACCCAAATCCCACCTATCATCTACTGTGCCAAAGAAAGTGGCTTGCAAATTCGAACACGAAGTGGAGGCCATGACTACGAGGGGCTATCTTATGTAGCACAAGTCCCGTTTGTGATCGTTGATTTGATTAATTTCACTGAAATTACAGTTGATACAGAGCTGAAAACAGCATGGGTAGGCTCTGGTGCAACCATTGGTTCTTTATATTACAGAATCGCGGAGAAAAGCCCGATTCTAGGGTTTCCTGCCGGTGTTTGCAGTACAATAGGTGTTGGCGGGCATTTTAGTGGAGGAGGCTATGGCACGATGCTGAGAAAATACGGCCTGGCTGCAGATCATGTTATCGATGCAAGGATAATAGATGTTAAAGGAAGAATTCTCGACAGAAAATCAATGGGCGAAGATCTGTTCTGGGCCATTAGAGGTGGTGGAGGTGCCAGCTTTGGTGTGATTCTTTCATGGAAGGTGCAATTGGTGGATGTTCCTGAAAAAGTCACCGTTTTCAGCATTTCCAGAACTTTAGAACAAAATGCAACTCAACTCATTCACAACTGGCAATCAATCGCACCTAAATTCGACCAAGATTTGTTCATCAGAATTATAATAACTCCGGCGATAATCAATTCCAACCAAAATGGAAGGAACATGACCATCCGTGCTACTTTCAATTCACTTTTCCTCGGAGGGATCGACAGATTGCTCCCGTTGATGCAGGAAAGTTTCCCCGATTTAAACCTAGTGAGAGAAGACTGCACTGAAATGAGCTGGATTGAATCAATCTTATACTTCGCCGGTTTCCCCATAGAATCTCGTGAAATGTTATTGAACAGAACTCAACCCCAAGTAAGATACTTCAAAGCAAAATCGGATTATGTGCAGAAACTCATTCCAGAATTCGGGCTGGAAGGCATTTGGAGACTGCTTTATGAAGCAGAAGCCGATGAGTCCGTGATCATCTTGAGCCCATACGGTGGAAGAATGGATGAGATCCCAGAATCTGCCATTCCATTTCCTCACAGGGCTGGAAATTTGTACAAAATCCAGCATTTGGTGTACTGGGAAGAAAATGAGAATCAGAATTCGGAGAGGTATATAAGTTGGATGAGGAGGTTGTACAGTTACATGGCTCCTTATGTTTCAAGGTTTCCGAGGGCTGCATACATCAACTATAGAGATCTCGACATTGGAGTCAATAATGTTGAAGGAAAGACTAGTTATGTGGAAGCAAGTGTTTGGGGGATGAAGTATTTCAAGAACAATTTCAATCGTCTTGTTCGAGTCAAAACCATGGTTGATCCGGATAACTTCTTCAGAAACGAACAAAGCATTCCGCCATTGCGCTGAATGTGGATTAAGACATATGCAGTATGCAGATCAAGATTAATTAATTACACGTCCTTACATATGTTTTCTTTAATTACATTTCTTTTTTCATTTGGGTTATGAATAAGACGTATATATTGATAATTATATTGCTTGCTCTCATGTGTAAATAGAATGAGTTGTTTAATGTTCTTGTATTGTACTAATATGTTGATTGATTCGTGAAAGTAATTTTTAGTTTCTTTATGTCGCGGTAGAATTATGCTGAAGTAGAGTTAACGAAACGGTCCAAACGGAGAAGGGTAGAAAAGAAATATACAATTTTAATTTATGGATGCAATCCTATGCAACGTTAATACGATCAAATTTATTAGTTTCTGTTCTATCATTTTCTTTGATTTCAATTTATGTGCTTCAATTTCATTTTACACTTGTTAACTAATTAAGTCCGTTCTACCCAATTAGAATTTATACTTAATAATTTAGTACCTATTTAATTTTTAAAGGATCAATT
Source organism: Perilla frutescens (assembly GCA_026008535.1). Classification (NCBI taxonomy): domain Eukaryota; kingdom Viridiplantae; phylum Streptophyta; class Magnoliopsida; order Lamiales; family Lamiaceae; genus Perilla; species Perilla frutescens. The sequence continues at coordinate 48,195,946 of BRKX01000009.1, read as the reverse complement.
ATTAACTAAAAATGAAAATTAAATACTAACAAATAATTATAAATTATAATTGAATACTAGCTATATGGATGTTAAATCCACAATTATAATTGTTTTGATGTTCGGGCAATGACGATCTATAGAAAATAAATAATAAACTGTAAAAGCCGAAGATCGTAGAAGGGAACTGAATGGCGATCGAGTGGATTCCGGCGGTCAAGTTAGTAATTAATCAAGAAATGATGATAAACATGATTTGTGTATACATTTATGTATTCATTTAGATGATATTTGATGAGCAATGTTTGCATTAATAGTTATATATAAGCACAATTTTCCATAATTTTGTGCAATTAATGTCTTTTATTTTATATTTGCGAGAGAAGTTTTACTCTCAAGTGGACGTTTTCTAGATTCAACTGATCATGAGAAGAATCTAATTAAGAAGATAAATAATTGAGTTAGGAGTATTGTGCAAAAAGAATCGGGTCAATCAGACAAAAAATAAATGAGAATGAAGCAAAATAATGAAATGTGTCGGACATGTGCATGACTGCCGCTCGTGGCTCCTTATCTTGCCCACGATGCATGAAAATTGTACCATCTACACAATCCAGGCCATACACATATTTTCACTCCAAATTATTGAAGAAGATTAAGAAGAACTAGGGAAGAACAAAAGCAAGAAGAGAATGATCAAGCTCGATCAAGACTAATATTTACTTTCGAGTTTTATTTGTCTTTATTTTATTTGAACCATGTCTTTTCTCCTATTTTGTTTAGTTATTCATTTGATTATGTGTAATTAAATTAATAATGTTGGGAATTACTCATATTCTAGCGCCGGAGAGTAATTGGTTATGATGCACAATTGGTATTTCACTACAAGAATTATGCACATACACAACACTAAATAGACAACGGTAAATTTCAATTACCATTGCGTATATGAAAAATACAACAGTTTTTGAAAAAACCGTTACGTATGTGCGTGCAACTTCAGCTAAACATAGCAATAAATTTCATATTTATAACAGCAAATACCGTTGTATATGATGATTTTAGACAATGGTAAAATAAATTATACCGTTATCTAAAGTAAATATATACAAAGGTAATATAAAAAATCGTTACATATATTGCTGATATACAACGGTAATAATGAAATACACAACAGTATATTACCATTGTGTATCATGAGAATATACAATGGTGATTCTCCGTCGTATAAAGTGGGAGTATATACAACACCACTATATACAACGATAGCGAAAATGAATAGACAACGGAGATTCTCCGTGGTGTATGGCCTTTTTTCTTGTAGTGTTTAATTTGAATGTTTATGACCTTGTTTTATTTCATGGGTTCTTATTCTTAATTGCTTGTTCGTTAATGGTCCATTAATTAATAATATTTGATGTGTCAATTCATAAATCGAAAAAGATGGATTTTAGCGCATGATTTGAAATTAACACATGACACTTTACTCCATAAGATTGAGAGATTTGAGATTAATTAATAGTGAAGGTGATAAATCTTTTGGACTTTTAGGAGTTGCATATTAATAATTGAATGGATACACTTATTCTAGCACATAATATATAAGTATTAGTTCAAATGTGAACTCCCCCTATAGAAACTAAGAACCAATCTTAGTCATTCGTCTCTTTGGTTTTCATGATCAAACTTGATCTAAAATTGATGGGGTAAAAAATATAATTTATTAAGATTTCTCCAATTCTCCTGTACACTAGGTGCACATCAGATTATCAATGCATTGACAAAAAAATAGTCAAAACAAGTGATGTTTTTTAGGAATACATGTGATACTTTTTGAATTTTGAATGATATTTTTTAGTATACAATTGATGTTGATTTTGACTTCTTTTTTTCTTGCAGATAGGTACAAGTGATATTTTAGGTTTTTGAGTCATACTGTTTAGTATTACAGTTGATACTGATTTTGACGATTTTTTTGGTTAATATGTTGACCGTCTAATGTGCACCTAATACACACAAAACATATTGATGAAGACTCAAATTCGTGCTTTTTCCTTTATCTTTTTACACCATTTTTAAGTGTTTAGTATAGAGTCTAGTCTAGTTTTGGGGGTAAAACTGATTGCAGGAGGCTGAGGGCACAAAACCACCACAATAGGCACAGACAGGTGTTATTTATGCTGAGGGCACAAAGGACTGATTTGCCTACCGATGACCCAGTCAAAGTTGTTGCGAGAATTGCGCAACAAGATCGCAGGATAGTTCCTATATGCACGTGGAGGTGATGTGGCGGTCAGTTCCGAGTTTTGGGGAGGTCTAAACACGTTGGGAAGGAAGTGGGGACATCAGAAAGCTGTTGGAGATGCTAGGGTTTGTTGCTATCCCTCCTAAATTCAAGGAAGAACGTTGAGCACCAAATGAGGAAGTGGAAGAGTGCAAGAATCCCTGCGTGGGTGAGATATGGGCTGCTTGAAGCCTGAATTCAGTTGCTATAAATACTTTTATCTGTTTTCATATGAGTGTGTCGGTTTTTGCACCTCAAGATACAATTTTCCATTTTCGTACTTAGTTTATTTTCTGGATATTCTGACTGCCTAAAGCTGGCGAATTGCCCGCGGAGAGGTAGTTCAGTTGTTTTGTTGGCAAAACTGGGGTTGGGCCCAGAAGTTAATCTACGTATTTCTTTTCCAAGTAAGATGCCTTTTATCATTTCTTTTACTTTCATTTCTATGTTTAGTGGCTAAGTATCCACTGTTCAAGTCAAAGTAATGGTCTAAGGGTAGAACATGTGCATGAGATAAATAGACTTTAAAGCCTTAAGGGTTCACAATCTTAACTTGTTTTTCACTTAGACATAGGTAAAGGGTGATTGGAGATGAAAACGCGCATTTCTGATTAACTGGTAATAGTGTTAGTTACGTGGGAGTGTATAGGTGACCCATGCCTCGATACCCGCATAGTAACAAGTTCGGGAGTGACAGCCTTGGTAGTTGAGATTGAGTAGTATATGCAGGCACAAGACCGTGTCAAACCTACTAGAATCGGGTCGCTTTTGCCCTCAAAGCTGCTGTGCTTACAAAACCTTTGTGTGATTCTCTCCTTAGGTTCCTGTATAGTTAGGTCCCTAGGTGCCGATCGTATCATCTACACGATATAATGTAAGAAGTGATTGGGGAGTGGCCGATCGTATTCATTTCCTATAATCGGTTAACCCTTAAAGTGACAATTACCCATATTTGGCCATAGAGATTCGGTTTTTGACCTTTCTGCTAGTGTGGGCACAACGGGTAGTAGTGGTAATTACATGTGTTTTGCCCGGGATTGCGCATACCTACCGAATGACTAGATGCTTTGACTTGAACACTTTTATTACTGATATTTTCTTTTGTGATTTCTTTTTCAGCATTTAGTTAGTTTAAGTTTATTAGCAAGGTTTTTAGAGTGACACTGAAGACCCAAACCAAAACTAAGAAAAGATAGAAGGTTAAAACACTCATCGTGGGATCGACATCCGTCTTCACTAGCTATACTAGCCGTTGAGGGCAGATTAAGCATTTGTGGACCATTTGCCCGCAAGTGTATTTTGCACACCTAAACGATGGGTGTGCCAAATTGGCGCCGCTGCCGGGGAGTGTAAGCGCACTTTTCTATCTATTTACTGTTTTACCTTAGTATATGCTTCGTTCTAACCGCGCAGGAGATTTACTCTACGATCCGGAGATAGAGAGATCAGTGAGGGCAAGAAGGACACAAGCTAGGGCATTTTTGAAAAGGCTGGAGGAAGAGAATCACACTGAAGGATCAGGTGACGATTTGACCTCAAGCGGAGAAAGTGAGAAAAGCAACATCAATTCACTCTATTTCGACGAAGAGATGAAGGACGATCAGATATCAAACCACGAAGAAGAAGAACAGCAAAGACCACCACAGCACACCCTTACTTTGAGGCAACTGAGCTTCCCGCAAACCATGAACATGCGTCCCACGGGCATCGTTTTGCCCACAACTACTGGTAACTGGGAGCTGAGGGCAAATTTCATCTCAATTTTGCCCAAATTCCATGACCATCCAGGGGAGGATCCACAACGACATCTACAAGATTTTGAGATGGCATGTGAGACAAAACGCACACGAGCTAATGGGACAGGCGAATACATTCGCCTGGTTTCTTTTCCTTTCACCTTGCAGGACGGAGCTCGAGAGTGGTTATACACTATTCCTGCCAGGAGTGTAATCAACTGGAGTCAAATCCAGCAAAAGTTTCTGGAGAAGTACTTCCCCACATCAAGAGTGCAGAGCATGAGAAAGAAGATCTCAACCGCAAAAGCTGGCCCCCACGAGAGCTTTTACGACTACTGGGAGCGTTTCAAGCAATTGCTCCCGAAATGCTCATATCACCAGATTCCAGATCATGACCTAGTGAACTACTTTGTCTCGGGGTTAAGAAGCGAGGACCGGGCCCTACTGAATGCAGCATGCGGGGGATCCATCCTGAACAAGAGGGCTGCTGAGGCTCTGATACTTATTGGAGAAATGGTCGAGGAAAACAGAGACGATTCATATGAAAGAACAAGTGTTGCTGCTGCGGGCAAAACCATCTCTGTGCCTGCAACTAATGATCGAATTGAACAACTCTGCAACAAGATAGAGAAAATGATCACCATGCTTTCCGCCAATACCTTGCGAATTTGTGGGGTATGTGAATTAATGGGGCACCACTCTGACCAGTGTCCACAATTGAAGGAGAAGGAAGAAACAGTCAACGCTATGGATGAAGGGCACAGAAGGAGGCACAATCAATTTGCCCCCAACTATAGTCAGAGGCATACAACACCATACTATCCTGCGCCCGCAGCGGAACCGTCTTTATCAGACATGGTTCACAAGATTTTGAATGAAACGGTAGAGGTACAAAAGAAATCAGAAGCCTTCGAGCAGGAGACAAGGAATGGACTGAGCTATTTGGGAGGACAAATATCCCAAATTAGTGATGCAATCGCAAGGATGGAGAAAGCTAAAGGAGTTCTGCCCTCACAGACAGAACCACCAAAAAAGGTTGCGGTAAATACAATAACACTGAAGAGTGGAAGGTAACTGCCTGCACCATATCCAGAGACTGCAGAGGATGATGCCCACAGCAACAATGAGCCCACAAAGGAGGAACCAGAGTTGAGGGCAAATGAAGAGCTGGAAGCAGTTGTACCCAAAACCATCCTGAAGAGTAATATTCCAATAGAGATCGAGGTGCCGTTACCATTTCCCGGAAGGATGAAGCAGAACAAGAAAGAAGCAGAGGATAAGGAGCTAATGCACATTTTCAAAAAAGTGTAAATCAATGTTCCCCTACTAGACGCAATCAGGTAGGTACCCCGATATGCCCGTTTCCTGAAGGACTTATGTACAAAGAAGGTGAGATTCACAGAGGAGACACAAGTGGTTGTGAATGAAAATGTGTCAGCATTATTGCAAAAGAAGCTGCCTGAAAAGTGTGGAGACCCAGGGATGTTCTTTATTCCCTGTGAAATTGGAGGACTTCGAGTTGAGAGAGCTATGCTGGACTTAGGGACATCGATCAATGTTATGCCCCTAAGCATTTTTGAAGAACTGACATTAGGACCGCTCAAGGATAAAAGGATAATTATTCAATTGGCTGACCGTTCCAGTGTTTACCCCAAGAGAGTGCTTGAAGATGTCTTAATCAAGGTAGAGAGTCTGATTTTCCCAACAGACTTCTATGTGCTGGATATGGGCAAAACCAATCCAAAGGCTGCCTGTATACTTTTGGGCAGACCATTCATGAAGACGGCACATACGAAGATTGATGTCGATAAGGGCACATTGACGTGCGAGTTCGATGGAGACAGAGTTACCTTCAACATCATGGAGGCAATGGAGTACCCCAATGACACTGAGGGTGTACATGTGATTGACGTATTTGAGCCTATGATCCAAGAAGAATTGCCAAGGTTGTTGGCAAAGGATCCACTTGATTGGGTACTTCAATACAGTAAGATCGATTGGGATGCTGAAGAGGAACGAGATAAGCAAATCAAAGAGGTAATTCTGCAATTATATCACATCGAAGCCAGTTTTTCAAGGGATCAACGTATGCCTTTGCCCACAACAAGGCAGGGCGATAAACTGGTGCGGTCTATCATCAAGCCACCAAAGTTGGAATTGAAGGAATTGCCCGATCACCTCAAATATGCCTATTTGGGTGAAGGAGAGAGTTTGCCAGTTATAATCAGTTCATCGTTGACCATGAAGCAGGAAGTCAAGTTGATAGCACTATTGAAGATGCACAAGGAAGCAATTGGATGGACTTTGGCCGACATCAAAGGCATAAGTTCCACCATTTGCATGCATCAGATCCAGTTGGAAGAAGGGGTAAAACCAGTGCAAGATCCCCAAAGGAAGCTGAATCCCTTGATGAAGGAAGCTGTGTTAAAAGAGATTCTAAAGCTGCTCGATATGGGCATTATCTTTCCTGTGCCCGACAGTGAGTGGGTGAGTCCTATTCACGTTGTGCCCAAAAAGTCTGGAATCCAAGTTGTGGAGAATGAAAAGAAGGAACTTATTCAGATGAGACTGCTGACCGAATGGAGAGTTTGCATTGACTACCGCAAGTTGAAGGCAGTCACAAAGAATGATCATTTTCCTTTGCCCTTCATCGACCAGATGTTGGAGAGGCTTGCGGGAAAATCATACTTCTGTTTTCTGGACGGGTATTCTGGATATATGCAGATCGTGGTGGCCCAAGCCGATCAAGGCAAAACGGCATTCACTTACCTCTTTGGCACATTTTCCTACAGAAGGATGCCGTTTGGCCTTTGCAACACTCCAGGCACATTTCAACGGTGCATGATGAGTATATTTTCGGATATGCTTGAGACTTGTATTGAGATCTTTATGGACGACTTCACGGTTTATAGAGATAGCTTTGATCAATGCCTTGACCATTTGAGCAAGGTACTGAGCCGCTGCATGGAAAAAGACTTGGTGTTGAATTATGAGAAGTGTCACTTCATGGTGAGAGAAGGAATCGTGCTGGGACATGTAGTATCCGAGCAAGGAATCGAGGTGGACAGGGCAAAAGTGGAGATCATTGCCAAATTGCCCTATCCCATCAATGTTAAGCAGATTCGGGCATTTCTAGGCCATGCGGGTTTCTATCGTCGATTCATTAAGGACTTCGCAAAGATTGCTCAACCACTCACAAACCTGCTACAATTGGAGGTAAAATTTGACTTTGATGATGACTGCAAGAAGACTTTTCATACATTGCAGAATATGTTGGTATCTTCTCCCATTATCCAATCTCCGGATTGGGGAATGCCATTTGAGGTGATGTGTGATGCCAGCGAATTTGCCGTAGGAGCAGTTTTGGGCCAGAAAAGAGGCAAAGAGAGCTATGTTATCTATTATGCCTCCAAGACATTAATGCCGCGCAACGCAACTATACCACCACGGAGAAAGATCTGTTAGCAGTAGTGTTTGCTTTTAAGAAGTTCCGTTCCTACCTGCTGGGGGCACAAGTGATTGTTTATACGAATCACGCAGCTCTGAAGTACCTACTGTTTAAGAAAGAGTCAAAGCCAAGACTCATAAGGTGGATATTGCTCTTGCAAGAGTTCGATGTACAGATCAAAGACAAAACTAGGGCAGAAAATCTGGTTGCAGACCATCTCAGCTGTCTGATGGTTGAAGGCAAAGAGGAAATCACTGAGAATTTTCCAGATGAGCACTTGTATGAAGTTGCGGGCAAAACAGTAAGGGAGCCGTGGTTTGCCGACATAGTGAACTATTTGGTCGCAAGGCAGTTTCCAGTTGGTTTGAGCAACTACCAAAGGAATAAGATGAAGCGTGAGTGTAGGTTCTATCTCTGGGAAGCACCAACTCTTTGGAAAATTGGGACTGATCAAGTCATAAGAAGGTGCGTCAGTGATGATGAAGTCATAGACATCTTGAAATTCTGCCATAACAACGCATGTGGAGGTCATTTTGGCCCACGAAGGACAGCAAGGAAAGTATTAGATGGAGGATTTTACTGGCCTACATTATTCAGGGATGCTTATATATTTGTGAAGAAGTGCAAAAATTGCCAGATGACTGGGAATATTTCTATTCGGGAGGCCATGCCACAAGTACCTATCATGCCCGTGGAAGTCTTCGATATATGGGGTATAGATTTCATGGGACCATTCCCTAAGTCAGGTAATAATCTCTACATTATCCTGGCTGTAGATTATGTGTCCAAGTGGGTGGAGGCAAAAGCCACTCCAACGAATGATGCAAACACAGTGGTCAAGTTCCTGAGGGCAAATCTGTTCTGTCGCTTCGGAATGCCCAAAGTCCTGATCAGTGATCAAGGGACTCATTTCTGCAACTCAGTCATAAAGAAGATGATGGCAAAGTATGGGGTCACACACAAGGTTACTACTGCATATCACCCCCAGGCAAATGGACAAGCAGAAGTCTCAAACAGGGAGATCAAAAATATTTTGGAGAAAGTTGTTGGACCAAGACGCAAAGACTGGAGCAATCACTTGGAAGATGCTCTGTGGGCATATCGCACAGCCTACAAGACACCTATTGGGATGTCTCCTTATAGGCTGGTTTTTGGAAAGTATTGTAATTTGCCTGTGGGAATGGAGCATAAAGCATTCTGGGCAATCAAAAAGTTAAATTTCAATAATGAATGCGCTGGAATTGAGAGGAAGCTGCAAATCCAAGAATTGGAAGAGTTGAGGTCCAAAGCCTATTATAATGCTGTGATGTATAAAGAAAGGACCAAGAGATACCACGATGCACTCGCAAGGGGCAAACAGTTGCTCTGTGGGCAAAAGGTACTCGTGTTTAACTCAAAGCTCAAATTGCATGCGGGCAAATTGAAGTCAAAATGGATGGGCCCCTATCTGGTGCAACATCAACACCCAAGTGGAGCAATTGATCTGGTGAATCCAAAAGATGGGTGCGAATTTCGAGTCAATGGCCAGAGGGTGAAACCATATTTCGAGCAAGAGAAGGAAACTTGGGCAGAAACTCAAGTTTTGAGCAGTCCTAAGTACTACTGAAGGCACAACAAGGTCGAGCCAAAGACCTTAAACAAAGGCGCTGGGCGGGAGGCAACCCGGTTTGTTTACTTGCTTTAATTTCAATTATGTTTGTTATTTGTATTTTTTTTGTGAATTAATGTTGCAGGAAGGCAATGACTGGAAACTCATCACGGTGGGCAAAGTCATGTGCAGGGCACAGTAAGGTTTAAGTGTGTGGGTGGGTACTGTAGCAGATTTGACTGATTTGACACGAAAAGCAACTGCAGAGACGGTTGGTTTTCCCCATGCAATGTGATGATTATTGAAAATGGAGGCTGAAAAAAGGGGGAGTGAAGGAGATATGATATATACAGATAATCATTTTGAATTTAAACATATCTTCTTCTCCAATTCAAATTTTCCCAATTTTCTCAAAATTAGGCACAACCGTTTCTCCTATATTCTCGGCTAGAATCTCGCTGCACAAACCCACCACCCTCACAACACCTCACACATCCTGAAGCATTCAAATACCCCCTCCCACTCTCTCGATTTCTCACAGATCAAGTAAAGAAAACCCTACCTCACAAATTTCCCAAACCCTAGTCAAGAAAAAAAAATGGTGACTACAAAGAAAACTGGAGAAACCGCCAAGCGAGGCACAAGGCGCAGTGCCCGCAACGCCGGCGACTCGTCGCAGGAAACAACGCAGACCACCCAGTCAACCCAGCCCAAGGAGCCAAAACAAAGCTCCGAACCAGTTCTAAACCCCTCACTTATCCAGACTATTCCACCACAACAACCACCGCTCCCACTGCCGCAAGCAGAGAAAAAGAAGCGAGCACCGCCGAAGGCTAAGGGCGGTGCGTCGAAGAAGAAGAAAGTGGAAGCTGATAGGGGCAAACCCCAAAGCCCACCACAATCTGGGCAAAGCCCTGACCCAACTCCAACACCTGAAAAACTACCATCTCCGGAGAAGCCGCCGTCACCCCAACCCAGCGAAGAATTAAATGAGTCGGAGCCGGAGAAAGAGCCAGAGAAGGACGGGGAAGACGATGGTGGACCAGAAAAAGAAGAAGAGGTGGAGAAAGAAAAGCAAATGGTTAGTGGTGATGAAGAAGAAGGCGTTGATGAATCTGAAGGTGAGAGTTTAGAAGAAGAAGACAAGGAGGAGGAGAAACTAGAGCAAGATCAGCAAGAGGAGAAGGAGAAGGAACCAGAACCGGAGGAAGAGAAAGAAGAATCGTTGGAAAAAGACATAGCGGCTTCAGAGGGATCTACATCTAAGAATGCCCACAGCCAGTCTGAGCAGTCGAAACAGGCACAACCAGATCTACCTGCAGAGAAGAAGAAGCCGAAGAAGGCAAAATCACATGAAGTTTGGAAGGAGGCACAAAGGGAACCAAGTCAGAGCAAGGGTCCCGATGTGCCCGAAAAGGCTAAGAGCAAGCAAAAGGGAACCAAGTCAACCAGCAAGGAAACAAAGAAGCCAGTCAGCAAGGTGTCAAAGAAACAAGAGAAACCCCCCACCAAGAGAAGGCTAGATGTGGATCAATCCCACAATGAAGAGGAAGAGAAGTCGGTGCACAGTGAGGAAGTGGAACCGGAAATTCAAATCATCCCAGCTCCAGTTCAATCCTATGTGCCCGCAAAGGTGAAAAAGGGCACAAAAGGCAGGGTGCCAATCAGGACACTCCCTCGCCGCTCGGTGAAGGAGGAGAAGGAGGATCCAAGCAGCTCAAGACAAGGAATTGTCGAGAGACTGAACAAAAAGAAACATCTGCCCCTGTATGTTCTTCATGACAGCACGCTGAATACACTTGGAGTCATGGACCAAGTGTATGAATACTTTGCCAACATCGGTTGGGAGCAAGTACTTGGCTGTAGGAACACGGTACGCCCCTCTTTAACCATTGAATTTCTTTCCTCATATGAGTTTAAACCAGTGCAGGGCTTTCGTTTAGAGACACCGGGAGTTGTGAACTTCTACATTGATGGAGAGAGCTATAACATGTCAATTTCAGGATTGAATCTGATGTTGGATTTCATCCAACCAAAAGATGTTCATTCGAAGTGGTATAAAGAAGCAGCAACCAGTGTTGGCGACGACTGGAGTCGAAACATTCAGCAACGGTGGGATGAAATTGGAGGCAAAGGCTTCTATCTTTCGGGCTCAAGCAAGGACAAGCACATCTCTGACCACACTCTCCAGATTTGCCATAGATGGATGACATTCAACCTTTATGGGCGCAAGGATGGCACAGGCCAAGTCACACAGCAGGAGGTGTTCCTATTGTGGAACATGGTGCATAAGCGGAAGGTCAACCTCGGCTACATTCTGGCGATTCAATTGCAGGCGCAGACCAGCAACACCAGAGCAACTGTTGTAGCCTTGGGCATGTTCGTGGCTAGGCTGTTTGAAGGATTGAAAGGAGACGACCTCGATGACATCTTCGAAGGTTATCTAGAGCTTGACGAAGCAATAGAGTATCTCGATGCCTAGAGGCTGGAGCTGATGCAGCTAGTTGGGATCACTGAAGAGAACACCCCATACTTCCTCCCTTTTGATGAACCAACGTATTTTGACAAGAGAAAGGCCCCCAAGGCACAAGAAGGATCACCCAGGGCACAAGAAGGACCGAGCAGGGCACAGAGTAGTGCAGATTCAAAGAAGCTTGAAAGAGTTGAGAAAGCCCTGCAGAACAATTTGTGTTCACCTCGGGTTAAACTACCCCTCCTCTCCTTAAATCATGTTTTATCCCCAGTAGTTTAGGATTTGTTTTTATTTTTGTTTGTGTGTTTAGTATCTATTTTTGTTTTTGTATATTTGCGTCTGTGTATATAGAGTCCGTTTTGGGCATATCTAACCCACATCACTGCTTGTGCCCGCAAGGGTACTTTGCATAGCAAGTGTGTGGGAGGGATATGCCTAGGTTGTTGTGTTTGTATGTTTTGTTTTTATTTTGTGTGTGCATGTTGAGTCTAGAGCATATGAGTCATAGATTGATATTGGGCATATATGGACATAAATTTATTGTTAGGCAGATGGGATTAATCAATCACATGTGAAAGCAATATATAAATACCCAGTGAGCTTTGAGCCCAAAGTAACATTTGCGACTTCTTTCTGTGTGTTTAAATTCCACCACCTCATTTGATGCTTACTTGCTTGTGCCCTGTCAAACTTGATTTCATGCATGCTTAGATGATTAAGGCATTTTCTTTCGTCGTTATTTGGCCATATTATTCACTGATAAATGCTTCACATTGCTGCCATTATTTGAGCCTGCTTAATTGTTCATGACTTGCGTTCTGAAAATCTCTCTTTAAAGAGTATCTTATGACCGGGAATGAAATCTTTTATGCTCGTATTGGTAGTATGGTTTAAGCCAAATAATGACAGTGTGCCAGAAATGGGCACAAAGAAAGAAAATAAAGATAGAAAAGAAAAAAAAGAGAGAGAAAAAAGAGAAAAAAGAGAAAATGAAAAAAATAATAATAAGTGATTGAATAAAAATGGTTTCCCAGGTTGTTATGTGGGCACAGAGCTGCTAGTGCTGATTTTGCCCAAATGATATGTAGCCAGTTCCTAAATATTCCCAACCTTGATCCGCATGCCCCATTACAACCCTCACAAGACCTTTTGATATGCATGCATGTGAATATCATAAATTGTTTATACAGGGTGTTTGCAAGTTTGTTGATGATGATTTGGTGGAATTGTTGAGAGTGAACACTTAACCTTAACACTCGAGAAAAAGGCGAGCTGAGTGTACACTACAATAGTAGCCTGAGTTTGATCGATTCGATTTGCCTGCATCATTATGTTCATTTGTTATGCCCTTTATCAACTTATGATTCATATGTTGTGTTGTCTTGTTTTGAGTCATTTGAGTCTTCTGTTTTGTTTTGTTATTTTGAGTTAAAGTTACATTCATACTTGTGGGCAAGTATAGTCCAAGTGTATGGGTGTGATGAAGACTCAAATTCGTGCTTTTTCCTTTATCTTTTTACACCCTTTTTAAGTGTTTAGTATAGAGTCTAGTCTAGTTTTGGGGGTAAAACTGATTGCAGGAGGCTGAGGGCACAAAACCACCACAATAGGCACAGACAGATGCTATTTATGCTGAGGGCACAAAGGACTGATTTGCCTGTCGAGGACCCAGTCAAAGTTGTTGCGAGAATTGCGTAACAAGATCGCGGGACAGTTTCTATATGCACGTTGAGGTGATGTGGCGGTCAGTTCCGAGTCTTGGGGAGGTCTAAACACGTTGGGAAGGAAGTGGGGACATCAGAAAGTTGTTGGAGATGCTAGGGTTTGTTGCTATCCCTCCTAAATTCAAGGAAGAACGTTGAGCACGAAATGAGGAAGTGGAGGAGTGCAAGAACCCCTGCATGGGTGAGATATGGGCTGCTTGAAGCCTTAATTCAGTTGCTATAAATACTTTTATCTGTTTTCATATGAGTGTGTCGGTTTTTGCACCTCAAAATACAATTTCCCGTTTTCGTACTTAGTTTATTTTCTGGATATTCTGATTGCCTAAAGCTGGCGAATTGCCCGCGGAGAGGTAGTTCAGTTGTTTTGTTGGCAAAACTGGGGTTGGGCCCAGAAGTTAATCTACGTATTTCTTTTCCTAGTAAGATGCCTTTTATCATTTCTTTTACTTTCATTTCTATATTTAGTGGCCAAATATCCACTGTTCAAGTCAAAGTAATGGTCTAAGGGTAGAACATGTGCATGAGGTAATCGGACTTTAAAGCCTTAATGGTTCACAATCTTAACTTGTTTTTCATTTAGACATAGGTAAAGGGTGATTGGAGATGAAAGCGCGCATTTCTGATTAACTGGTACTAGTGTTAGTTACGTGGGAGTGTATAGGTGACCCATCCCTCGATATCCGTATAGTAACAAGTCCGGAGGTGACAGCCTTGGTAGTTGAGATTGAGTAGTATATGCAGGCACAAGACCGTGTCAAACCTACTAGAATCGGGTCGCTTTTGCCCTCAAAGCTGCTATGCTTGCAAAATCTTTGTGTGATTCTCTCCTTAGGTTCCTGTATAGTTAGGTCCCTAGGTGCCGATCGTATCATCTAGACGATATAATATAAGAAGTGATTGGGGAGTGGCCGATCGTATCCATTTCCTATAACCGGTTAACCCTCAAAGTGACAATTACCCATATTTGGCCATAGGCATTCGGTTTTTGACCTTTCTGCTAGTGTGGGCACAATGGGTAGTAGTGGTAATTACATGTGTTTTGCCCGGGATTGCGCATACCTACCAAATGACTAGATGCTTTGACTTGAAAACTTTTATTACTGATATTTTTTTTGTGATTTCTTTTTCAGCATTTAGTTAGTTTAAGTTTATTAGCAAGGTTTTGAGAGTGACACTGAAGACCCAAACCAAAACTAAGAAAAGACAGAAGGTTAAAACACTCCTCGTGGGATCGACATCCGTCTTCACTAGCTATACTAGCCGTTGAGGGCAGATTAAGCATTTGTGGACCATTTGCCCGCAAGTGTATTTTGCACACCTAAACGACGGGTGTGCCACATATCCTTAGAATTTATATAAGTTGAGAGTTAGACTATAGAAATAATTTAATTTCATATGGAATACCAAATCCTCATTTTATGACATATCTATCTTTTTGCAATATATCGCATTATTTTCTTTCTTATAGTACGACATCAAAAGTTTCATCCCCCCAACCCCTCCCTCCCCAAAAAAAAAAATTAACGTTGATCTCTCCTTTGAAGAAGGAAAAAAAAACCTCGATTTCTCAATTGAAGAAATAATAGTCAACTGAAGCAGATACCATAGACATCGATTATAATCAAAATTTGTATTGGTTATCATATGGAAATTTTATGTAATCAATTAATTTTTGTAATTCTTTTTTTTTGGGGGGGCTTAGTAAACATTAACACATATAATGTTAAAGTGGCCATAGTTTTCCTCTTCAAACAATTTTTCAAGAATTTTTATATGTGTGTGAATGTTGAAACGTAAAAGGTTGCATATGTGCAGAACAAATTATTGAAAGTGTTATTCGCTGATATATCTTAAATTCTTAATAACATATTTTATATTGTTTATTAGCAAATCGATCTTATCGTATTGGCATGTAGTAATGACTTTGAGCATATATTAATTTACTCAAATTTTTGTAAGATAAAATCCATATGCGTCATTTTAATTTTGTTTATAAGTTTTTTTTTGGATTAGATTTGATTTATGATATCATATAATTAATACGCTTTCGTGCCGGGCATCAGATTTATTTATATATTTGGATTTGGATAGGTTCAATAAATAACACATTCTATCTTGTACATGAGCAACTAGATACTATAATATTATCATACGGGGTAGTGAGCTGAAGCAAATATTATGTGAGGTAAATTTCATTATATTATATTTGACCACATATATTTACATAAATTCCCATTTACTTTTGTTAAATTTACAGGGTTAATTCTTTACATTTTGTTTTGGTACCAAGAATAGTTTTGTCGACCAAAAAAAGAAAGGAGTAGTTTTGTGTCTGTAGGATATCTCGTTTCACTGGCGGTTCACCACTTATTTTCCGTTGTCTTGCAGTCGACGCCGTGTGTCCCTCAAGAGACAGAATCAAGGAGTCGAGAGAGATGACTTAGGGTAAGCTGAGCACTGATGACTCCTCCAAAAAATGATTAAGCACATGAAAAGAACGGCTTATCCCCACACTAGCAACACCACTCTAAACACAAACCCATGCACATGAATAAAGTCTCAATAGAAAGAAGAAAGCCTCAACTTCCTCAACTTAGGATGCCACCTTCTACGATGAAAGAAACTGGTTTCGAGACAATCGTGGAAGAAATAACTTCCAACCATGAAGTTCACCTGCTAAGGAGAATCTAAGCGGATCCTCAACTGATCGCAGAAGGGACGCAATTAACAAAAAGACAAAAGTAACTGACGGCATCAATGAGCAAATCCAGTCAGTAATCAAACTGTTGGAGAAACTAAAGTGAGTTAGAGACAAATAGTCAGTTCTTCTCCAACTTGAGGAAAGTCCAAAAGCCGACAAAAATCAACATCAAACTGAAAGGATAACTGAATCAACTAGAGAAAATAGTCGAGTTCTAAGTGAGTGCTTTCACTGTCATAAACAGGGACACTATAGTATGAATGCCCTGACATCCCAGAAGATGAAAGAGTAATAGTGAGAAAAAGATTCTTCAAAAGAAAGGTAATGATGGCAGCCTCTGAAAATGCCATGCTTGACGACTCGGACTATCCATTTGGAATTGATTCCGACAGATACAGCTCAGATGATGAAGCTCTGTTCTGCCTCATGGCCGACAATGAAGATGAGGTAAGTATAGCTGATTCCCAAACATCATTCTATCATATAAATGAAGCTACTGTATCAAGCATGGAATTAGATGAAAAGCTCATACTTCTAAAAAATCAATTGACTTCAATAACTTGTCTCAGCACTACAACCTGTTCTGAAAAATAAACATCTATCGTTGTGCATGAAAAAGAGCAAGGCAATGCAGCAGAGGAGAAAGAGGAGATTGAGGAAGAATGTGAGAATGTTGGTGATGATGAAGCTGAGGAGGAAGAGGAAGAAGAGAAAGAAAAAGAGAAAGAAGAAGAAGAAAAAGAAAAAGAAAATGAGGAGGAAGAAAAAAAAGAAGATGAAGAAGAAGAGAAGGAAGAAAATGAATATGACTTTAAGTCTGCACAGTCTGATGCAGACAAGTCTGAATGAGTAAGAGAACTCTTCTACTGATACTCCTTTGCCATATCTGCAGACAAATAGGGGAAGTATTAGTTTTTCTGAAAATTTAATCATTTTTTTTATTCATCCTAAAAAAGACTCATTGTCTGAGTCTTTAATTTTTGTGAAGCTCTTTACCTTGAGCTTCAAATTTTGATGTAATCAATTTGTAATCACCTCATCATAATTACATCATTCCACAATCTTCCATCTTTGTCACCTTTGTCTCTGGACTGCTAATGATCTTCTAAAAAATTGCTCTGATAAAATAAAATAAAATAAAATGAAAAGAAAAAGAAATATAAACAAAGCTGAAGTTCATTGTAAAGTTCATGAAGATATAAGAGAACGTCCCTACTGCTACTGAAAACATGAATGAGTTGCATCTGGAAAAACAAAGGACCTGGTTTTCCAACAAATAAAGACAAAGGGAGAGAATGTTAGTGCCTTTGTAACACCAATCAGTAAAGTTGGAATCAACAGTGTCACTGCACTATGATTGTTTATCAAGAGCTCTACATTGCTCTTGTTATAAGTGGTTGATTGCCATTCATCTTTATGGAAATTCATAAATCACTTTAGTATTGGGTTTTTCCAAGTACATTTCCACTGTTCTAGACAATGTTCATACCAATGTACATGAACGTGATTTGAACTTCCTGAAGACAGTTTAAAGCAAGGAGTTTGGATTGAGCTGAGAAGAAAACTTTTGTGCATCGGGCCACAATAGAGATTTTTCAACATACTATGTACTGTCAGCTAGCTTGAGTGATAGCCTAAAGACAGTATGTGAACATACAAAAGATTCCGCTGTGCTACCTGATTTGAAGATTCAAGATCAATAATGTACATTGCAAAGAACATGGATGTCTGCATTGAAGAGAAGACTCAAAGATCAACAATGTTCATTGTAACATTCTCGAACGTTTACATGAACATCATTTGTCCAGATTATTCTTCCAAAGATCGATGGAGCTGGTCAAGGTCTACAACCAAGAGATGATTCAGAGATCTTTGCAGAAGCTGCAAGAAGAGTTCAAGCCTGAAATCAAAGGCAAAGTTCTATACTTGGAAGAATTCCTAACATGGTTCGAGTTTGATCTCGATTCTAAACAAGGAAAGTTTTCTTGTTTATTTCCGAATCATATTATGACTTATGTTCCCATGTTTGAGCCACATAGTTTTGCTAGTATCTTAGACTAGAGAATAGTATTCTAGTTATCACGTATTGAAACACACTTGTTCATACACTGTCGAAAAGAGTCTTATGAGAGATTTTCTGTGGGAACTAGATACGTTAGGCATCTAGATTGTGAGGAAATCTCACGATTCAATTCAGTGAAAGAGGGTGTATGAGTAGAAAGGGTTGCGAGTGGCAGGAGGTCAGCTGCATGTAAAATCCTTAGTAAATCAATTGATCGAACAGGGTTACCAAACCTCTGCGTGCTTTACTTTCTGCAAACAGCATAAACATTCACAATAATGTTCTTTAACTTTATTGTGAACATATCTATAACGTTCAACAACTTTTCTATGAATGTTGTGCAGACAGATACTTCTCACACGGGTGTGCAATTTCAGAACATATGAGACACTATAAGAACATCACCATAATTTACTGAATGAGTAGCCAAATTTGTATGATTATTATCACTTGATTGCTAAATTTCCTTTCTATTTTTCTTTGGTGTATCACATTTGATGGCATAATGATCAGGTTCATTACAGTTGTATCATTTTCTGTTTCCAAGTCTCGATTTACACGTGTTTTGATTGTTTCTTATCAGTAGAGTCATTATTCTTGGATTTACCGGGAGTTCTCCCTCTCACATGCATAAGCTCATCATTATTCTTGCTACTACGATCATTTTCATGCTTCATATCAAGTTCTTTTGATTTCAGGATATTAGCAACAATATCATAGGTCACAATATCCTTATTATATCTAATAGCAAATTTAACATCATTAAATTTATCAAGAATGACATTTAATAGCACAGTAGTAGAATGTTTCTCAATGGTATTATCCCCTCCCAATTTCATAACTTGAATTAATTTATTAAAGTGATCCAAGTTTGCATCAATATCGTTAGACATATCTAGCCTGAATTTGGAAAATTCTCGCAAAAAATGATAGTGACTGAAATGAAGTTTGAGTATACCCCATAATTCTTTAGCACTAGTTATCACAACAACTTGTCTCATCACAGAATCATGTAAACTTAATAAAATTGAAGATCTAACACTGACATTTGTTTCAATCTTTTTCTCGTCAGTTTCAGTTTGAGCACAACCCTCAAGCACATCTTTAAATACATTTTCTTTGATAAAAATACATTCCATTTTCGTTTTCCAAATCTAAAAATCAGTTTTTCCATCATATGGGGTTGCATGATATGAAGAGCTCATCTTTATCACAGAAATGCTAATAAGCATAAGAGATATGCAACAGGGAGTGAAGATATACCATAGAGGATACCAAAAAATTTAAAGGTAAACACGCCATTAGTGAGGAATGTTAATGATTGCTCAAATTACAGACCAGGTTAACATACAACATGCTGGTCCTTTTGTGAGTGAAGGTGAATCACACACACACACATGTCCAAAAATTATCAGAGAGAGAGAGAGATAACGGAAGCACATGGCAAGACTAGGATACACGAATACCCATAATCATAAAGATTCAAAAAGAATCAGAAAGATCAAAGAAATAACACAGAAAATTCTAGGTCTAAGGGTTAAACGGTTATACCAGAGTAGAATTACCCACGTCATCGTTTACATACCAAAGGCGGTCGGACGGGGCCAAAGGGCAACAGAGGGTGCCCGATGAGCTTTCATCATAGCTTTGATACCACTGTAGGGTATCTCATCTCGCCGTCAGTTAACCACTTGTTTTCTGTAGCCTTGTAGTCAGCGCCATGCGTCCCTCAAGAGACATAATCAAGGAGTCGAGAGAGATGGCTCAAGGTAACCTAAACACCGATTACTCCTCCGAATAATGACCAAACACATAACAGACCAAGAGGTAGAAAAGAGCGCAGTTTATCCCCACACTGGCAACATAACTCTAAACATAAACCTACGACTAACTCGCCACTTAAACCGAGGCTACTCGCACGAAGAGACCTAAAGGGGAATCTAGACAAATTGGGACGAACGAGAGAGTATGAGCACAAAGCTTATTCTAGAGTTTGAGAGAAGAGCAGAGAAGAAGAGAGAGCAGTGTAAGAGATGATGAACACTGAAGTCGGGGCTACTTCATTTAAAGAAGCCAAGAAGATGAACGGATCACATTGGAAAACAACAATCGACTGTATCAGATGAGCCGCCAAAATAAATAGGTATTAGGTCAGGAATTGGGCCACTCGAAATGAGCTAATATCCCAACTGGGTCACTAGTTAGATATTGTGTTCCCTTTGAGCTTATACATACAAGACTTTATATAAGATATTTATATATTTTTGCCAACTATTATCCCCATATATGTGGTTGACCTTTTCTCCAATCAACATCACATACATTATGAGAATTGCCAATAATTTCGGATTCGAATGTGAGCTAACTTACCAGTATATTTGAGGGCCACACACTATCGACATGTTCTTTAATAACAATGATGATACAGGGGGCGGGATTTATCTAGTGCGCACCACGGCAGGGACGATGGGTTACCCTTGATATAAAAAAAATAACAATGATGATACGTTATTTTAATGATAGTTAAATGGACATTTAATTGGCAATCCATTATTTGATGATTGTTATCTTATGTGGCCTGAGTAAATCCAACCAATTTTTAAAATACCTGCTCAATTATTTTTAGTTTTTATTTAAAATTTCTAGTATAGTACACAATATAAGCTTCAATTCAATAACTGTTTCCAAAATTAGTACATATATAAACAACTCATATGCTTGAAAGGTTTTTTTTTTCAGTCGTTTTCCCATACGGGAGGGACCTATTCCCGATTATGATGGAGATTTTTTTCGATGTTGTCCAATATTGTGAATTCTAATTTGTTTTACTAAGACAATTTTTATGGTTTAAGAAAAAAAAACGTGTCTTATTGATTTCTTGTAATATCTACACATTTGTGGCTTGTAATTTTGATGGTATCTTAATAAAAATATTCCCATCTACTTTTGCATTTTCGTTGGACATACTAGCTCATATCTGCAACACACTAATCAAAATTAAGAAATGGTGGCGTCTCGTCATATTATTACATTAATAATCCTCTTGATTTTCACAAACCTCGCATTTTCATTTAACGATCTTCGCTACCATGGATTTCTCGAATGCCTCGTCGATTCCAACTTAACCACCGATGTCATATACACACCTCAAAGTGCAACGTATACATCTCTTTTTTTACTAGCACAAAATCTCCGACCAGTTGCAATCTCGCCGGAGAGACCTGATCTCATCGTCACACCATTTCACGTGTCCGAAATCCAGGCAACGATCAACTGCTCCAAGAAACTCGACGTGCAGATTAGAGTTCGAAGCGGCGGCCATGACTACGAAGGCCTTTCCTACACCTCCGGAATCCCTTTCATAATCGTCGACATGAGAAACTTCCGATCAATAACCGTTGACGACGACGAGGACGGAAAAACGGCATGGGTGCAGGTTGGCGCTACTCTTGGCCAACTTTACTACACACTTTCCCGGAAGAGCAGCACTCTTGCTTTCCCCGCCGGTGCCTGCCCTACGGTGGGAGTCGGCGGCCACTTTAGTGGCGGAGGATTCAGCATGATGTCACGAAAGCATGCCATCGCCGCCGATCACATAATTGATGCAAAATTAATCAACGCTGATGGTGAAATCCTGGACAGGAAAACCATGGGAGAAGATCTGTTCTGGGCAATCCGAGGCGGCGGAGGAACTAGTTTCGGGATTGTTCTAGAATTTAAGGTGACGTTAGTTACCGTGCCTGAAATAGTCACCGTATTCAACGTGACACGAACGTTGGAAGAGAACGCGACGGAGCTAGTCCACAGGTGGCAATACATTGCCGACAAGGTCGATGAAAACCTTCTAATCCGGCTTTTTTTCAAACCCGACAACTCTCCGACCACCGGAAAAAGAACGGTGGCAGCTTCTTTCACGTCGTTATACCTCGGTCGTGCTCGTGATCTCGTACCAATAATGCAGGATGAATTTCCTGAGCTGGGATTAATAGAAGAAGATTGCATCGAAATGGGTTGGATTGAAAACGTACTATATATGGCAGGTTTGCAGGAGCAGCCCCTAGAAATTCTGCTGGAGAGGACTCCACAGGGCATTTATGCACCCAAATATTACAAAGGAAAATCGGACTACGTGACCACTCCGATTCCGGTGAACGGTCTGAGAGAGATGTGGAGGTTGCTTCTAGAAAAAGAAGATTATTTTCTGCTGCAGTTCAGTCCTTATGGAGGAGTGTTGAACACTTTTTCCGAATCGGAAACACCGTTCCCACACCGGAGGGGGAATATATTTATGATCGAGTACGCGGCGGAATGGAGCAGCCCAGATGAGTCAGAAAGGAACATTGATTGGATCAGACGGCTGTACAGCTTCATGGCTAGCTACGTGACGAAATCTCCGAGGGCTGCTTACTTCAACTACAGAGATCTCGACATTGGAAGGAACAACGAAGGGAACACCAGTTACGATCAGGCTAGTGTTTGGGGGCTCTGTTATTTCAAGGATAATTTCCGAAGATTAGTTCGTGTGAAAACTGAGGTTGATCCATCCAACTTTTTCAGAAATGAGCAAAGTATTCCCCCCTTGGTATATGATGCGATCGCCACTTCGAGATGATAACTCCCCTTTTCTTCTAGTTTGGGGATGGAGGAATTAGGGATCGCGCTCCCATCTCTCACCCTTAAATCACTGGTGCTTGGAGCTGAAATCATCACTATAATTTGATTCTATAAATTTGGTAGTGAAATAAGATTGTCTGATGTCATTAATTTTGTAAGAATAGTGATTTTGTTAAATTTGATTGAATTCTGTAATGAAAAGAAAAACTTATTTTTCAAGACCCTCTAAAGCCTAGTTAGTAGTTACCCACACCTTTTCATATGATAGCGCGCTAGAAAAATGAACTTAAATTAAATTGGCATATAATGTATTTTTATTTTTCTACGAATTTTATTTTGATTTTGCTAACACTTAATTAGATTGTGTATTTTATGGTTTATTCAATATTTTTGAGTATTTTGGAGCGAAATTATGAGAACACGCTTCGAGAATTATAAAGTGATTTTGAGTCATGTTATTAAGTGAATTAGGCCACTAAATTTTATAGGCCAATCAATGAATTTGAAATGATGTGGATCGAACCATTAACAATTCAAATCCTTGGATAAAACTCACTTGCAAAAGGAAGGTGTAGCTAATTGTTGGGCCACCAGAATGCTACAAAGCCGCTGGAGTATAAAGAAAAGATTGTACTCCAGATTGTAGTGGCCTAATTCAACCATCCTACAAGATTGTATTTAATTTGTTATTTACTCGAGAGAGGTTAGTAGATTAATGGATTAGGATTGTATAACACGAGTCTATTAGATTGAGGTGTCGTGAGGAGAATAAATGTGAGGATTTATCTGGAGTTTGATAATAATTCGAGATCGAGAGATAAGAATTAGAATCTAATCTACTGTTATAGTTTACTCGAGAGAGAGGTTGTAATTATATTTGTGATTCTCCTGCAAGATTTAAAATTAAATTGGTTTAATAGATTCTTTGAAAATCAGAAAATTCAGTTAACAGAAACACCCTAGGATCCGTCGTTTATCTGTTTATCCAGTTTTCTCGTGTTTAATCTATTTAATTTCTATTGCAGTATTTAATTAATTGAAATCAATTTTAAATCGGTTCTCTAGATAAAGTAGGACAATAGGATTGGGTACTTAGCTGCATTACATAGCCAGTCTCTGTGGATACGACCTTGCTCACCATAGTTTTGCTACATTTATCTCGTACGCTTGCGAGTAGTATTTTTAGTGAAATAAAATACCGAACAAGTTTTTGGCACCGTTACTGGGGACTGGCGTAATTGACATATAATATTTGATTTAATTATTTAGCTTTAATTTAGAGTGTAATTTATTTTTCTTTTCAATATTTTTCTATTTATTATAATTCTCTCTGCTGCGTTTTGATTTTCATTTGGTGTTAGGCAAATAGTATATGAATTTTAGGTCTAGAGGTACAACAGAACCAATTTGGTGGTGGAACATTAGAAGACCCACATGTACATCTGGCACAGTTTCTCAAAGTTTGTGGGACTATAAAGATGAATGGAGTAGGAGCTGATGTTATCCGACTTCGCTGTTCTCATTCTCACTACGAGATAAAGCGAAGTTATGGTATCATTCATTGGAAGCAGACACAACTAGGACTTGGGAGGTGTTATACAAAAAATTCATATCCAAATATTGTCCACCAAGCAAGACTCTTAAGATGAAGAACGAGATCGCCCAGTTTCGGCAGTTTGATCAAGAAGCCTTATATGAAGCATGTGAGCGGTTTAGAGACCTTATCAGAAAGAGCCCATGACATGGATTTGAAGCAGATCAACAGGTTTGCTACTTTTATAATGGACTCTTGGAGCATACCCGAGATCGGATAGACACTACGGCTGGAGGAGCCATGTTGGAATTGTCTGCAGAGGAAGCTATGGAGTTGTTGGAGAGAATGGCTGCAAACAGTGCTCAGTGGCCATCTCAGAGGAATTTAGTTAGGAGGTTGGCTGAGATTCCGTCTTTTGATGATTTGAAGGAGTTGGCAGCTCAAATGTCCACTATGGCCAAGGCAATTACATTACTAACAAAAAATAATTTGGCCTAAGTGGAGCGCCGGAGAAAGTAGCTACAGTTCAAGATGATGTGGCTGATGTGAATTACATGCAGGGTCGAGGTTATGATGGAGAATTTTCTACACAAAGTTTTAAAACCCGAATTTAAACTTGCAAGTGTACAAGTAAGTTGTATTACAAGGTAAAACGGGGTCGAATCCACAGGGAATTTAGAATGATTCGAGGTACACAAGCATCACATGCATGTCATTTTACAAGTCAAGCATTACACAAAATCTTAGGTTGAATATAGTTTTTACTCTAGGTGTGAAATTTTTTAAAGCAAATTAAAATAAATTCAAGATAATCAAAAATGCACTAGTAGAGGGACAACAAGTAAAGAGGGAAATCCTAGGGTAATACTCATCAACACAAACAATGGATTTCAAGATCAAATCGCAAATTAATACTAATCAAGATTAATTCCAACATTAATCAAAGGCTCTCTCGAGCTTCTAAGATTTAATTAAGAGAAAGAGAACTCTCCTATCTCTAGGATTAAATTCCAAATCCCTCAAATTTAGCACAATTAATCTACCAAACTCTAACTAGGCATAAATTCTCAT
Organism: Perilla frutescens; assembly: GCA_026008535.1. Classification (NCBI taxonomy): domain Eukaryota; kingdom Viridiplantae; phylum Streptophyta; class Magnoliopsida; order Lamiales; family Lamiaceae; genus Perilla; species Perilla frutescens. The sequence goes on along the minus strand of BRKX01000009.1, from coordinate 48,170,732 downwards.
TTAATACCTAAAGAGGTTCATGAATTAATTTCCAATGTTAATAAGTGTTTCTCAAAACTTAATCAACATAATATCTAACTTAAGATGGCCAATCCTAATTAGATGCATTCAAACCAATAATCCATGAAGAAAAGAAGAAAAGAAGATATTAACATGCTTTTTCATCCATCAATCCATTCATTCAATGTTGATTCATATCACCCTAGGATTTATAAAATTTAGCTACACATGCTTAATCTTGAAGAAAAACAACAATAAACAAATAGAAAGAAAGACACTAAGAGCATGGATTAGAGTAAACCCGAAAAGGAAATAGAAAATCTTCAAACTTCACTTTATCTTCAAAATTCTTCACAGCCTTCAATCTTCTCTTCTAAAATTCTCTTTCAACTCATCTATCTAAAATTGGGGGCTATGGATTAAATGTTACCCTAGTTTTGAAACAAGGTAGGTATATATACTCCCATATTTCCGCCTATTAAAAGAAATTAAAAAAGAAAATAAAAAGTGCAAAAATCACGTCGGAACAGGGGGGCGCGACACGGGCTTGGTCGCGCTCCGATCGGGTTGCGCCGGGTGGCGCGACTGAGGTGGTCGCGCCTAGTAGCTCTGTACCCGCGCCGCGCCGCTGGCCGCCTTCCGGGCCCTCTGGTTGGAAGCTCGGTCGTGCCGGTTCTGTACCCGCGTCACGTCTGGCTCAGGTCGCACCGGGTGGCGCGACCGAGCTGGTCGCGCCTGTCTTGGCCTGAGTCGGGCCGCGCTGGGCTGTGTGCTTTCGAGGCCTTTGTGTTGACGTGCACTCGCGCCTCTCCTGTACCTGGGTCGCGCCGGCTTCGTTCCTTTGAGTCCCGACCAGATCAATTTTGCCCTGAAAATGCACAACAATGTTTAAAAACACTTATTACACAACAAAACAAAAACACGGCACCAAGATAACAAAATAAGAGAGAAAGATACTAAAAACATGTGGTCTATGCTCGGAAATACGGGCAAAAATCCCGTTTGTCAACTCCCCCAAACTTAAATACTTGTTTGTCCCCAAACAAGAGAAAGAAATACAAGGATTTGAAGGATACAAACATAGGGGATTTTCAAGCCTTATTACCTCAGAAGAAAAAGCTAAAACTCATGCAAGGAAAACAAGATGAAAGCACACAAAGATGAAATAACGAAACTTCGACTCCCCTCTTTTGGTTGAAGAATCAAGCACTCATTAAAACCTCACGGGGTAAAAAAAAAACCTATTTTCACTCAACATCAAACAACACCAACATGCAACCATAAGCTTGCAAAATAACTCGATATCATCACAATATGTTCTAGAAACAAGAATCACATAGGTCTTTCGGGTTGAAGTGTTCGGCTCTTTGGACGGGTAGGAAAATATGGGGAAGAGTGGCTACAATTCAAACCCATGACTAATAAAAATCCAAGCAAAGCAATCTACAAAGCTTTCTTCTACCCTCCACAAATTCTCTTGAGGACAATGTAGCAATAAAATGGAAAATCCTTAGCATACTTTTAGTACACTTCTCCTATGAAGGTGTCTTTACTTTCAACACAAGTTCTAGAGTGATCATTTGCTCTTCTCAACAACTATCATTTCTCTTTTCACTCTATTATTTCTTTTTCTAGTTCTAGGAGAAGGACTCACTTTAAATTTATCAAGGGTAGAATCATATTTATCATTCTTGAAACATTTCACGTTCTTATGCTCCTCTAGTAGTTATCATTCCAAACCCGCTATTTTTATCAATCCCACTACCCTTGGCTTTTCAATAAAATAGTGATTATCATAGCTCAAAAGGGGCAGACAAAGGATGTGTTTCATAGTAAAAGAAATTTTTAGGCTCAAAAAGTTTAACAAGAACCACCTTAGGTCATCTTCATGTTTCTTTGAGCACATACATAATCATACGAGTTTGTAGAGCAAGTTCTAGAGATGCTAGCATTGTTGAAGAAACTCTTAAGCAAAGAAAAGTAATATGGCTCAAATCTCACGTGATATGCAAGACATGCCAAAATTTCATAATTTAATCTATATGCTAATCACCAATCACTCATTTCCATGCATGATTTTTCAAAAATTTTGCACAAATTTTTCATCATCTTAGGCAAGGTTACACAAATCCCTAATTATGTTCAATCCCATCCTACTTTTCTCTACTCATGCCAAGAAGATAAATAGATAATCAAGGACAAGAAAATATCAAAACAAGATTCTCACCCAAATCCGAGCATAACTTATTACATAGCCCAAATAAAATCCTAAGGATCAAATACATTCATACAAATCAACGTGGCTTATCGAATAATCCTAAATAACATGCCAAAGTATCCAAATAACATATAAGATAAATTGTTCATAAAAGACTGGAGGACTAGAGCTCAACGGTCACCAATAGCATACCCCCTCCCCCAAACTTGGACCATGCCAAAGGTCGCCCAAGTTTGGACGGAAGACAAGTGGGACCGTGAGAGATGAAAACTTAGTTCTTGGAGCGGTCTTGGTCTTGAGACGGTTGTTGCGGCTGATACGGAGGGTAGGGCGGATACAGATATGGATATGGAGGGTACTGCGGAAACTGCTGAGGAGGCCGCTGCGAAGAGGAGCTCTGTCCAGTCCACTACCGCATATAACCTGCAAAATCATTGAAACCAGATTGAAAAGCATTAAAGTTCCCTTGTAGACCGTGAATCTCGGCACTGATTCATGTGAAACGGGAATCGACGTGTGACTAGAGGTTGGAGAACCTCGAGTCCAGCTCCTCATGCATGCCCGTGAAACGTGTCCTAATATCCTCTTGGAGATTCGTGAACCTCATATCAAAGTTCTCCTAGAGCCCTGTGAAGCGCATGTCCATCTCTGTGCGCATATCTCCGAATCTAGAGGTCATATCTACCCGCATGTTCCCCAAGTTAGTCGTCATCTCAGTCATCATCCCCTTCATCTTGCTGAATCTCTCTTCTTGCACATCTTCCCTCGATCTCCTTGCTATCCTGGGTGCTTGAGATGTGGACGCTTCCCCTTGAGTGGGCCTTCGTGGGCCGGCGTCAATTACGGTCATCAGGGCATAGTGCTCTGGTGTGCTCATCATCCAGTTCCTCTGATCCTCAAAAGTGGTAATTGAGGTGAGGTGGGGGTTAGGCAGAGGGAACTGGACCCGGTTCTTCATGAGGAATTGGAATGGAAGGGGAGCAGCAGAGTCTATCATCCGGGCATTACGGAGGTGTTAGGTTGATCCTGCGGAACCCAGGCACAACAACGTAGTTTGTGAGGTCAACATCCAAAGCTCGAGCAATTGGAGTGATCAAACCCCCAATGCAAATCTTTCCACTGCCCGGTGCGGCTTGCCTTTTGCACTGATCGAGGAAATGAGCCACGAAGTCTATACTGATTGTCTTTAACATGCACCAAAGCATGTGGATCTTCTGAGTGCGGAATCCACTGTTCTCATGGCGTGCAAGGACTGTGGAGGATAAGAATCGCTGAACGTACCGGAAAACGGGATTCTGAATGTGGGAGGCCTTGGCTTTGCTGGAGTCATATCGTGCCATTCTGGGGTCGGGATCTATGATACGCCTCATAAAGTCTTCAAGGCAAAAAGTGGGATACTGGTGGAAGATGCCATCTTGTGGGGTGCCAAAGATGCGGTTCATCTCATCGACCGTGAACCGCCAATTTTGATTGCCCAGTCAGAACTTGCACCAAATAGGGCCTCGCCTGTCTGTAGACTTGACATTGAGTGTGGCCAAGAATTCTTTCACTAGTACTGGGTACGTGACCCATCCTCCTTCCAACACATTCGCCCACCCCACTCACCCGAACAACCGCCAAACATCCTCATTGATCCCCAACTGTCGGGCAGCTGCCGCATCTGTAAACCTGGTTGCCTTGATTTCAAAGTGTTTGGATATCTTCAACCATTTCACTCTGTGCTCATGTTTCAACAAACGGACTCCTACTTTACTCGGATGGTCCCCCATCCAGTTCAAAGGGGGAAATGATGCCTCATCCTCCTCAATTTCATCTTGATCAACGTCTTCTTCGTCATCCTCATCGTCCCCGACCTCTTCTTCGTCATGGTCTTCATTTTCTGCTTTCTCTTCTTCGGATTCCTCTTGGTAGTCATGAGCTTCTTCTTCACTACTATCGGACTCCACTTGTCTTCTACTACGCGTCTCCCTACCCCGTCGTGTCATACCTGGAACATTCACAACACAATTCCATCAAGACTCATTTTTAAGACAATTAACACATAACGGGCGCAGGCACAACTCGAACCCTTGAGTAGGCGACATTTAATCACACACTACCATTCAAACAATCTCTAACCCGTGAAGCATCTTACTATTAGCAAGCAAGCATCAATGCAATTCCTCCCAGGTTCATCATTCACTATCTCTTCAACATCTTAGAATGCGGGACAAAATGCTCAATCAATAATGCGGGATATAAATGTGCACAAATAAGGCTCAACAAAATCATATGAAACCATAGATTCTACAACCCCCATTCATGCTTCTCATTTGGGTATCTAACAACCAAACACAACAACATGACATGATTAGAACTTAGCTATCATGGGTATATACATATGGTGATAAAAGACATAGCATTTTCCAAACATTGTCGAAACCCTAATGCACAATATTTACAATATAGCACCATATAGCTATAATTCCACAAAATTCACCATACCTAGGGTCTATGGGTAAAACAACCTTCAATTTGTCCAACAAAAACATAATGAAGAACAAAAGTCAAATTATCCCCAAATTGTATAGAACCCCAGTTTTTGGGAATTCAAAAATGTGACCATAAATACCCAAATTGCACACAAAATCACCTAGAGTTCATGGATAGGGGCGTCATTCATCCAATAACATCCATTTGCAAGGATTAAAACATGATTTTCCCAAAGGGTGTTTGAAAATAGAAAATGTGAACTAAAAAGAATTTGAACCATAGAAAATGGAAAAGGAGAGATTAGAAACTTCATACCTTGGATTGAGATGCTCTTGTGTGTGAAAGAGTGACAATTTATTGAAAACTTAACTGTGCTCGTGTGTGGGTGCGAGAGGATGAGAGAAGTGTAGAAGAAGAAATGGAAGAAAATGAAAGAGTGGAGAGGGTTTTAAAAACCCGTAAATCGGCGCGACTGAGGGGGCGCGAATTAGAGGGCCGGTCGGGCTGCGCCATTTGGTGCGATTCAGTTGGTCGCGCCAGTCCTAGATCGGTCGGGCTGCGCCATTTGGCGCGATCGAGTTGCTCGCGCCAGTCCGACTCTGAGTCACGTTGCGCCCAGTAATGTGGTTTTTCACCCTCTGTGTACAAGCGCACTCGCGCTGACTCTGGCACCGGGTCGCACCATGCTGTGCTCGGGGCTCCATACTTGGTGAAATTTTTGGCCCAATCCCCTGCACTTTAGCACTACACTAAACAAAATATTAAAAACCACAACACAATGAGACTAATAACGACAAGAAACACAAAACAACATAGATTTAGAAAAGAAAAGAAATAAAAGCAACAAAATAAAAATTAGGTTGCTTCCCAATGAGCACTAAGTTTAACGTCGTTAGCTCGACATGGTTACCAAAACATTAGGCATCTTGTAGGTAACATATGGTAGGCTCAAGCTTGTCGTCGGGTTTGTAGAACTTCTTCACCCGATGTCCATTTACTATAAAAAGACATCCATCTCTTCCCTTGAGCTTGATAGCTCCTCCATCAAAAATCCTCTCTATTGTGAATGAGCCACTCCATTTTGTCCTCAACTTTCTGGGGAAAAGCTTAAGTCTTGAATTAAAGAGAAGTACTTCGTCTCCCGGGGTTAACTCTTTCTTCCTTATGAGCTTGTCATGGTAAACTTTTACCCTCATCTTCTAAATAGCCGAATTTTCAAAAGCTTCCATCCGAAACTCCTCTATCTCATTAAATTTGAAAATCGGTTCTCCCATGGATGATACGAGATCGAGATTCAACTTCTTCGTGGCCCAAAAAGCCTTATGGGAGAGCTCAATGGGTAAATGGCAAGACTTTCCAAACACGAGTTGATAAGGAGACATTCCAATCGGTGTCTTGTAAGCCGTGCGATAGGCCCATAATGCTTCATCCAACAATGAAGACCAATCCTTTCCATTTGTACGAACTACCTTATGAAGGATTTGCTTGACTTCACGATTGGCCAACTCGGCTTGACCATTAGCTTGAGGGTGGTAAGGCATTGTTATCTTGTGCCCGACTCCATGCCTAGCAAGTAATGCTTCCATCCATTTGTTACAAAAATGTGAGCCACCATCACTTACAACGGCTCTAGGGGCTCCAAACCTTGTTAAGATGTTCTTCTTGAGAAACTTGAGGACAACTTTTGCATCATTTCTCTTGGTTGGAATAGCTTCAATCCATCTAGACACGAAATCCACGGCTAACAAGATGTATATGTTTCCTTCCGAAGCAACAAAAGGTCCCATAAAGTCGATCCCCCAAACATCAAATAGCTCAACTTCAATGATATTCTTCATAGGCATTTCATCATTCTTTGATATGGACCCCATTCGTTGACACTTATCACAACTCTTGATAAACTCTCTTGCATCCTTGAAAATGCTCGGCCAATAAAATCCACTTCGATAGATTTTCCTAGCGGTTCGATTGGCCCCAAAATGTCCTCCACTTAATCCTGCATGGCATGCTTCTAAAATTTCTCCCCATTCTTATTCGGGCACACACCTCCTCAAGACTAAATCCTCACAACGTCTAAACAAGTATGGCTCATCCCACACAAATAATCTCAAGTCATGGAAAAATTTCTTCTTTTGATACACTTCTAACTCTTTAGGTGCAACTCCCGCCACCAAGTAATTTACTATATCCGCGAACCATGGCACCTTCATTGTTCCCACAACTAGGATCCTTTCATCTGGAAAGCAATCATCGATCTCCCTTTTGTCATCTTGATTCTTTTTAGTGTGCTCCATACGAGATAGGTGGTCGGCCACCACATTCTCACACCCTTTTCGATCCCTAATTTCCACATCGAATTCTTGTAGGAGAAGAAGCCACCGTATAAGTTAGGGCTTGGCATCCTTCTTGGCAAAGAGATGCCTCAACGCGGTGTGATCCGTGTGGACAATTGTTCGGGCCCCAATAAGATAGGGCCGGAACTTGTCAAAAGCGTATACGACCGCTGACAACTCTCTTTCGGTGGTTGTGTAATTGATTTGTGCTGGGTTTAAAGTTTTTCTTCCATAGTAGATCACCCGGAACAACTTCTCTCTCCTTTACCCCAAAGTGGCTCCCACGGCTACCTCACCCGCGTCACACATGAGTTCAAAGGGTTCACTCTAATCTGGGGTAATAAGTACCGGGGCCGTCATTAGGGCCTTCTTCAGCGTTCCAAACTCCTGCACACATTCGTCATAAAAAACAAAGTCATTAGATTTTTCAAGCAATTTACACAGAGGTTTAGAAATCTTGGAAAAATCCTTAATAAAACGCCGATAGAACCCGGCATGGCCAAGGAAACTCCGGACACCCTTTTTATTGGAGGGGGGTGGAAGCTTCTCTATAGCTAACACATTGGCGCGATCCACCTCCAAACCCGCAGTGGACACTTTGTGGACAAGGACTATTCCGTCTCTCACCATAAAATGGCATTTTTCCCAATTCAAGACGAGGTTAGTCTCCTTACAACGCTGTAAAACTCGGGTTAAGTTTTCCAAGCAATTATCAAAAGAGTTCCCAAAAACCGAGAAATCATCCATAAAGACCTCCATAACATTTTCAATCAAATCATGAAAGATTGCCATCATACATCTTTGGAAAGTAGCCGGAGCATTACACAATCCGAAAGATGTCATGTGAAAAGAAAAAATTCCATAGGGACAAGTGAAAGCTGCCTTATGTTGGTCTTCAGGGGCTATTAAAATTTGATTGTAACCAGAGTAGCCATCCAGAAAACAATAGAATTCATATCCGGCTAACCTATCAAGCATTTGGTCAATAAAAGGTAATGGAAAATGATCCTTTCTAGTGGCCGCATTCAATGCTCGATAATCTATGCAAACCCTCCAACCTGTGACAACTCTAATGGCAATTAATTCACTCCCCTCACTTTGGACAACTGTCATACCTCCCTTTTTGGCTACAACATGAGTGGGGCTTACCCACTCACTATCAGATATAGCATAGATAATACCCGCATCAAGCCATTTTAGAACTTCTTTTCTGACAACTTTTTGCATAATAGGATTCAGCTTACGTTGTGGTTGTACACGAGGTTTATACTCATCCTCTAACAAGATCCTATGCATGCATATAGACGGGTTAATCCCTTTTAAGTCAGAAATAGACCAACCTAAGGTAGACTTGTACTTCCTCAAAACTCTTAGCAATTTATCAAGTTCACATGCTGAAAAATAAGCCGACACAATCACGGGGTAAGTTTCATTATCACCTAAGAAGGTATACCTCAAGTGCCCCGGAAGGGGTTTCAACTCCTCCTTTTGCTCATTCTTCTCTCTTCTTTTCTTCTTCATTGCTTCTTTCTTTTCATCCCTCAAAGGTAAGAATCGATTCCCTCTCCTTGGAATTTTCTGTGAAGAGTCAAGAGCACAAACACAATCCAACATATCGGGGTTATTATCAAATAATTCAAATGAAGAAGAAGAGTAAAGAGATGCAAACAAGCTTTTTTCAAAAGCATCTTGGAAGGTATAATGCTCCATCATCGTCTCTTCAACGCATGCATCCACTAGCCTCATCACCTTGCATTCCTCCACCCGCATGGATTCCTCATCATCTTCGTGGAATTTCATCGCATTGTAAATGGAGAATGTGCTACTCTCATCATTTAGTCGAAGTGTGAGCTCTCATTTGGATACATCTATGAGGGCCTTCTCCGTTGCTAAAAATGGCCTTCCCAAGATGAGGGGCACGTTTTTATCTTCTTCCATGTCTAGGACGACAAAATCCACGGGGAATATCAAGTCGTTCACCTTGACTAGAACGTCCTCCACGACTCCTTTTGGGTAGGTGAGTGACCTATCCGCCATTTGCAAACAAATTGTAGTGGGTTTTATCTCTCCAACATTTAGCCTCATAAAGAATGACAACGGCATGAGATTTATACTAGCACCCAAGTTACAAAGAGCCTTCGTCTCTTGGCTATCCCCAATCATCACAGTGATATTAAAACTTCCAGGATCCTTCATTTTTACGGGCAATTTTTGTTGAATCAACGCACTACAATTTTCCGTTAAGTTCACGGTTTCATAATTGTCCAACCTCCTTTTCTTTGTGATAACCTCCTTAAGAAACTTAGCATATGTAGGCATTTGTTGCAAAGCTTCTACAAGGGGTAAATTTATTTGCACTCTTCTAAAGATGTCCAAGAATTTGGAAAATTGTTCCTCATTCTTACTCTTCCCGAGTCTTTGAGGGTAGGGCACATTTATCCTTAGCTCGACTTCTTTTTATCCCTTAGTAACTTCTTTGTCCTCTCTTGGGGCTTCTTCTTTCTTGCCTTCATTATCCCCTTTTTCTTCTTCACTTGGTTCATTTTCACCAAAAGTTTCATCCTCTTGATCCGGCATAGCGGGCTCTTTATAAGATGTGCCACTTTGAAGGGTTATGGCCTTGCAATTTTTTTTGGGGTTGATGGTGGTGTTTGAGGGGAATTGTCCTGGATGGTGTTGTCCCCCCAAAGCCGAGGTAAGTTGCCCTATCTGTTTCTCCAACATCTTCAATTGAGTATTCACAGCGGCTTAATTGTTTTCTATCTTCTCAAAACGTGCTTGTGAATCCTCCATATACTCTTCAGTCTTGCTCATGAAAGCCGTAAGGAGCTCGCCCATTTTAGATTTCTTATCTTCATCTATAACTTCATTGGTGACAGAAAATCAAGGAGGTGGTTAGATGTGATTGTTTGGGTTGGAGTAAGATAGATTTGGATGGGGTGGCCTTGGATGGTATTGGTTACCACCTTGTCCTTGTGACCCTCCAAAATGCGGCTTAAAGTTTTGGTTGAAGGGCCTTTGATAACCCCCATAACCTCCTTGACCAACAAAGCTTGCTTCTTCCAAATTAGGCATACTTGAGGACTCCGGTCTTGGTGACACCATAGCCTCTATTTTCGAATTCATGGTAGTTATTTGAGCTGCTAGAAGAGCTATAACATCATTGTTTGTGGTGTCCACCTTTTCAAAATTTGTACATTTTCCCGTTCCCCCGGCCATTGATAGGCCTTGGAGGCCATTTCTTTGATGATTGTTATAGCTTCTTCGGGTCCTCGATTTAGTAGCGACCCCCCAGTCGAAGCATCAAGAATACTTCTCACATTGGACTTACATCCATCATAAAATATGCAAACCTGATGGTCCATACCAAAACCATGACCCGAACATTTGCGAAGCATCTCTCGAAACCTCTCCCAAGCATCACACATAGATTCTTCGTCTCTCTGCTTGAACTGGGTTATCTCTCCTTTTAGCTTTAATGTCTTTCCAGGGGAAAGAACTTCTGAAGGAATTTAGCGAGCATGTCATTCCATGATGCAAATGAGCCGGGTGGTTAGTTCAACCACCATGTTCGAGCCTTATCCCGTAGTGAGAAATAAAACAACTTCAAGCGGATAGCATCCTCGGGTACCCCATTAATCTTAACCGTTCGAGCGATCTCCAGAAACTGATTTACATGTTCGTGTGGATCTTCTAATGCCGTCCCACCGAATTGATTCTGAGACACCATAGCCATCAATGCCGGCTTCAACTCAAAATTATTGGCTTGTATAGCCGGCCCATTGACGGCGCCTTCATTGAATATTGATTGAAATAAGTTTCGAATTGGGGCTTCTTCGACTCGAACCCTAGCTTCCTCTTGGGCCCGTAGTTGACCCCTCATCTCTTCAAGTTGTCTTTGCATTTGGAGGATCAACGGGTCTTGTATGGGAGGCGGTGGTGGTGGGTTGTCCGCCATTCTACGTCTTCATCTTCGAGCGTTATTATGACAACTCGTGGCTTTGATTTCGGTATCTAACTCGAGCAACGGGTCACCACATGCTCTAGTACGCATACACCACCTGCGAACAACTACAAGTAAGTTTGGTCCTTAACAAAAACAAAACAAAGTACTTGATCTAGCAAATAACAATTATGTTGATATTGCATAAAAACTTGAATAATAACTAAACTCCCTAGCAACGGCGCCAAAAACTTCATGGAGAATTTTCTACACAGAGTTTTAAAACCCAAATTTAAACTTGCAAGTGTACAAGTAAGTTGTATTACAAGGTAAAATGGGGGCGAATCCACAAGGAATTTAGAATGATTCAAGGTACACAAGCATCACATGCATGTCATTTTACAAGTCAAGCATTACACAAAATCTTGGGTTGAATATGGTTTTTACTCTAGGCGTGAAATTTTTTAAAGCAAATTAAAATAAATTCAAGATAATCAAAAATAGACTAGTAGAGGGACAACAAGTAAAGAGGGGAATCCTAGGGTAATACTCATCAACACAAACAATGGATTTCAAGATCAAATCGCAAATTAATACCAATCAAGATTAATTCCAACATTAATCAAAGGCTCTCTCGAGCTTCTAAGATTTAATTAAGAGAAAGAGAACTCTCCTATCTCTAGGATTAAATTCCAAATCCCTCAAATTTAGCACATTTAATCTACCAAACTCTAACTAGGCATAAATTCTCATTTAATACCTAAAGAGGCCCATGAATTAATTTCCAATGTTAATAAGTCTTTCTCAAAACTTAATCAACATAATATCTAACTTAAGATGGTCAATCCTAATTAGATGCATTCAAACCAATAATCCATGAAGAAAAGAAGAAAATAAGATATTAACATGCTTTTTCATCCATCAATCCATTCATTCAATGTTGATTCATATCACCCTAGGATTTATAAAATTTAGCTACACATGCTTAATCTTGAAGAAAAACAACAATAAACAAATAGAAAGAAAGAAACTAAGAGCATGGATTAGAGTAAACCCGAAAAGTAAATAGAAAATCTTCAAACTTCACTTTATCTTCAAAATTCTTCACAACCTTCAATCTTCTCTTCCAAAATTCTCTTTCAACTCATCTATCTAAAATTGGGGGCTATGGATTCAATGTTACCCTAGTTTTGAAACAAGGTAGGTATATATACTCTCATATTTCCGCCTATTAAAAGAAATTAAAAAAGAAAATAAAAAGTGCAAAAATCATGTCGGAACAGGGGGGCGCGACACGGGCTTGGTCGCGCCCCGATCGGGTCGCACCGGGTGGCGCGACTGAGGTGGTCACGCCTAGTAGCTCTGTACCTGAGCCGCACCGTTGGCCGCCTTTCGGGCCCTCTGGTTGGAAGCTCGGTCGCGCCGATTCTGTGCCCGCGTCGCGCCAGGCTCAGGTCGCGCCGGGTGCCGCGATCGAGCTGGTCGCACCTGTCTTGGCCTGAGTCGGGCCGCACTGGACTGCATGCTTTAGACACCTCTGTGTTGACGCGCGCTCGCGCCTCTTTTGTACCTAGGTCGCGCGGACTTCGTACCTTTGAGTCCTGACCCGATCGATTTTGCCCTGAAAGCGCACAACAATGTTTAAAAACACTTATTACACAATAAAACAAAAACACGGCACCAAGATAACAAAATAAGAGAGAAATATACTAAAAACATGCGGTCTATGCTTGGAAATACGGGCAAAAATCCCATTTTTCAGGTTACAACAACTATTATCGACCAAATCAAGAAGGAAATCCATACAACCGGTTTGGACGGAAGAATCATGATAAGCTGAGTTATGGAATTCCCAATAACTTTCAGCAGCCACCTTACGGATTCTCCACTACTAATGGAGTAATTAATGAATCTCCAAAGCCGGATTTGGAGAATATGTCGAGGTCCTTTATGACTGCCACTAAGCAAAGGATGGATGTGGAAGCGACAAAGGTGGACAACCTGACTATTGCATTCAGCAAGTTTACTGCTAATACGGGGGGCGCAACTGAAGTCTATCGAGATTCAGATTGGTTAGCTAGCTAAGATTGTTGGAATCCAGCAACAAAAAGGCCAATACCCGAGCAATATGAAGGTGAACCCTAAGTAACAATGCAATGCATTCCATGTGTGCAGTGGCATAAATGAAAAGGCTCATGAGCCTAAGTATGTGCCTCCTCCTGCCTATGTCCCTCCACTGTCGTTTCTCCAAAGACTGAAGAAGCAAGACATGGAAGGTCAGTTTGCTCGATTTCTTGACATCTTCAAGAAATTAACTATAAATATACCTTTTGTTGAGGAATTGGAGAAGATGCCGAAATATGCTAAGTTTTTGAAAGAGATATTGGCCAAGAAAAAGAATATTGGGGAAGTGAAAATGGTGCATTTGACTGAAGAATGTAGTGCAGTAATACATAAATAATTGCCGACAAAGTTGAAGGATCCGACCAGTTTTTCTATCCCATGTGTTATTGGGAGCTAACATTAATCTGATGCCACTATCTGTGTTTCAACAGTTGGGACTTGGCCCATTGAAGTTGACAACCTTAACTCTGCAGCTAGCTGACCGGACGTTGAGATATCCTCGCGGCGTGGTTGAAGATGTACTCGTGAAAATTGGAAAATTTATTTTCCCAGCTGATTTTATTGTGTTGGACATGGAAGAAGATTGTAGAGTTTCTCTCATTTTTGGGAGACCATTTCTTGCCACTGCGGGAGTAGTTATTGATGTGAAACAAGGGACATTGGTGCTGTAGGTGGATGATGAAAGTGAAATTTTTAGTGTCTATCGATCCCTTGAGAATTCAGCACATGAGGAAGTGAAGATGGCTGAACTGGTGGACACATATGAAGAAATTGATGGACCTCCTGCTCTTGTTAATCCAAAGAGGTCGATCAAAGCTCCAGAAGAAAAGAAAACAAAAGCCAAGAAAAATAATTGAGAGCATTGGGGACGAGCTGTTTCAATACCCCCAAAGGAGTTGATGAGATGAGGATTAGTGTGGCGTCGGGCTTCACCAAATTCTCCCTAGCCATTTTCAGAAGATGTCGAGCTTGAGATAATAAATCAAGCGCTAATTGGGAGGCAACCCAATATTGTGGTAATTTGTTGTTATTTTGTGTTTCTATTTCTTTTGTGCCTTTTTACTTTAATTTTTTATGCAGGTAAAAATAAATAAATGCACCAACCGTGCTGGAGCACGGCCCATGCCCTCTTTTTCTCCTAGCCATGTTTCTTCTCCAAAAGATGATGCAGCACCGGGGGCTCTAATTTCTCCCAACATGCAACTTTGATGATTTTGTGAGTTTAGTGATTCAAGGTTTTCTCGTCTATCTTTTCAAACTTATTCTTGCTCAAGAATAAGTTTGGGGGGGTGGATGGATGTTATACCTTGAATCCATGTTTTAAACTTTTCCATTATTGCTTTTTGCATGTAGTTAGTTTATTTGCATTAGTTTAGTTTTTAGTCTTTAGTGCACGTTTATTGTGTAGGGACTCGAACCCGAAGGCCCAGATGCTACTGAAAACACTCAACCAAAAAAAATGATGATAAACTTTTCGCGATTTAAAATAAATAATTTTCTTGGGTCATAAAAAATTGGGCAGCATTTCGTTTAAAATATTCAAATATCCATGCTCGTACAGACGTTTACCATTCAAACCTGTATGACCAAGACTAGTCAAAATTCAACATTCAGCATTTAAAATACGTTGTAAAGACCACAACACTCCTTATTGACCTTACAATAATTAAATATTTCATAATCATAAAGCGGAAGCATAAAATTCATACTTATTGACCACAAACTACACATAATTAATAATTAGAAATCATAAAAGTGGTCAATGAAATAAGAAGTCCCCACTGGTCCACGTCAGCCGCCAGCCGCCATCAAATACCTGAAAATATCATGAAAAATAGATGGGTTGAGTGCCAGAAAACACTCAGTGGGATTTTTAATTTTTGAAATATACTTGATCATTCAATAAATAGTTTGCATATTATACATATTTACTATAATGCCCATAAAAAGTATCTGCTCATTAACACACGGAAAGTTAACTCAATATGGTTCCCTATCATATAAATTTCACTGAGGTGACATATTTGTACCGTAGTATCATAATTGCACCATTGTGCCACACCACACCGAAGTGCTCATACCGCACCGAAGTGATATATCATACAACACAGAAGTGCTTAACCACACCGTAGTACTCATACCATAAATCATAGAGTTTAATATCTTTTGATGAGCCATAAAAAGAATATTTTGAACTTTGAAGCATGCTTTTATATAAATATATTTTCCTCATAAACATAACGCGATTTTGATATATAAACCACGTGTTAATTAGAAATCATTGAGCCATAAAGTAATCTGAAGCATGCTTAAACATAAACATATGTTATCATACATAGAACACATTTTTGAAACATAAGAAGTCACATGTTGAGTAATATTACCCACCTTATAGCTATAATAGCTAAAACTTTGATCATACTATGCTCGTTCTAGGCCTATCATCTCGGATAAGATTTATTATAAGATCATATCATAATAGCACACTAGAGTGTTGATCATATGTCATAGCATAAGGAAGGGTCAAGTGCCCGGGTTCCCAAATTGACAATCGAAATGACAATACTAGATGATCGAGCAATAATCATAGCTTATAATTTACTAACATATATCACAACCTATAGTGCATCCTCTAGGTCTCATTCCTCCATCAATTAGTACCACAACATCATCGCTTATAAGGGTTACTACATCTATCTCGTATGATATCATATATCGAGACAATGATTTCATATCCTAATATCAATTCCAATAATAATCTATAAGCATGATTATTTAAATCTCATAACAATTCATATAATGATAGCATCTAATATCATGCTCAATCATTTATCCCATCAATTCATATCCAAAACTCATTCCATAGTTGATTCCATAGATCAACATTCCATTTGCACATGGATGAGTACAGAATTACCCACCTTATTTACAACCTTGGAGTAGAGCCATGGCTTAAGATTTGTTCATCCGATTCTTCGAGCTCAATGTGTCCTACAAAGTCAATTTATGACTCATTAACCCTATCAAAAACTCATAGTCCAAAACATAATTAAAGGGATCTATCCATTCTCTTAACTACAATCTTGACACAGAATGCTTGACTTTAGAGACTTCTATTCGATTCGATGCTCGATGCATAAAAGGAATTTGACAATGCAATTTATTTTTAGATCCAATGATCGGATTAAAAGTCGATTCATAACAACCCCCTTTTAACAATATTTGGGAAAAATAAAAAATCTCATTTTAAATGTTTGTAATTTAGTCCAAACTTATATCAAATTCCCAACAAAATGCATTCCTATATTTTCTAAAAATTTGAAAACTGGCCCAACCATTTGAAGATAAATAAAATAGACTCAAGATGGTTTTAAAACATTTAAACATCTCCTAGGACTTAAGAACTATACAAATGTACTTATAAAAATATTCAAGACAAACTCATAAACACGTTCATCTTACATAACCTCAAGAGTTACCCCAAAATTAAATATTAACTATCACTGAAATGATAAGGAATAAAGTATGATTGAATATTGGAGAATTTAAGGTCTTTTTATCATTTATATAATTTTTTCAAAAACCAACTTCTTTCCAATTACACTCCTTTTCGTAGCAGTTCTAGTAAATAAATCATATCTCCCAAACTAAAACTGCAAATTAAGAAATTCCAAGTTTGGCAAAACCCCAAGACAAATATCTAAAATTGTTCATGAAATAAGTATCTCCAGACTTCATCGGTTAAGGGTTGAAAAGATTGAGTGACATGGAGACACAAAATCTGCTCAGAAACTGATAGGGCTTTGGTAAAATGAGCATAACTTTATCCTCAAAAATCCAAATGACATGATTCAAGTTCCAAATTGAAGCTAAGATGATAACCTAAAATTGTAAAATAGTTTGTATGTCCAATAACATCTAGATAAAATCAGTTTTATCGATTAAAATGGGTTATTTGCTGCTGTTCCAATAATAGATTGAGTAGGAAAATTTCCTTTTGTAACAGTTTTAGTAAATAGGTCATAGCTCGCAAACGAAAACTCCAAATTACAAAATTCAAAGTTATATACAACCCTAAGACACATACATAAAAATCTTCCTCAAATACACATTCCCAGATTTTGACACTAAAAGGGCTAAAAAGTCAAATTAAGCGGGAGTAAGAAAACTGTCCGGGAAATGTTACAAATTTTGCTTTCCGGCAATTTGGCCAGTTTCTGTCCACCGGAGGACAATGACATCAAAAGACAAAACAAAGAGCACATAGAGATTCACAAAATATCTGAAACTCAAGTGAAAAGGATAAGAGAAGAATAGAAACGAGGTCGACGAAGATGGCAGTTGTGGGGATGACTTAACGGCGGCAGCAGGGGCATCGACCTTCTTTTCCGGAAGCAGCGGCGGTGGAGCAGTCAGCTGGGCCGCGATGGCGACACCTCTTCGGCAGTGGTGGCCGGTCGGAAGCAGTCCGGCAGCCCTCCTCCGGCCATCTCTCTCTCCTCACCTCTTTTCTCCAATCTCTCTCAAACTCTCGGCTCTCTTTCTCTCTAACCCTCTATTTCTAAACTTAACCCCCAAGTTCTCTCTCTCTAATGACATAAATTGGGGATGGGGGAAGTATTATATATATACACTCATATACACAAATACATAAATTATATCTATTGGGCTTGGAAAAAAAATAAGGATTGCATGGGCTTAAATTTTAGGCCTCAATATAAAATTAATTTGGGCTCAAAATAAATGGACTTTAATTAAAATAAAATGGACTCAACATAAATCTTGAAATGGGCTGAGCAATTGGGCCAAAATCAGATTTCGACGAGAACTATCGTCTAATGTTCATTCATTCTCATTCAATAATAAATGGGCCAAAATTAAAAACATTTAAAGATTGGCTCATAAGTCCCATACTTGCCTATTTTTAACATAAAATGACTTTCTATAAAAATTGGGCCCTAAATAAAAAGATTGGACTTGAATTTAATTTTGGGGCGTTACATATTGCTTTCGTGATTAGTTTGCAACTTGTCTGGTGTTGAATTCTCTCTCTTGCTATGAGTGCGTGGTACGAGATGGTTGCTAATGATGAACACATTTAAATGGTTTGATAATGATAAAGTAAGCATGTTGTGAGCATGATAGGTGCAATTGCATTGAATTGCTTAGTTGTCTTGAATCATGACTGTCATGTGAGAATTTTGAGCCTGCTTACCTTTTTCTTGTGTATGATTAGTTGTTTAACTACTTGAATGTCTAGAACTTGCCCATGGTCTGCTCAAGTTTAACAGAATGTGTGTGGATTTTAGAGATGATTTTAGGCCATCTTTGACAGTTCTGTTTTCCTTGCTTATTTGGACCGAATACATCACAAAATATCCTAGTTAAACCCGTTGAAGTGTTTAGCCTTTTATTTGGTAGCCAATTCAATTTGACATTATTTTCATTATTTTCCTTTCACTTGGACTTGTTGAGTGGGTAGAAAATTGTAGGATGGTGGAATTATTGTTGGTGGAAAAAGGAGGAGAATAAAATGATGAAGTGTGGTCATGAAACAGGGCTATGTGAGTTAAATATTTTTCCATGGCACTTAGGGGACATAAAAGAAAAAAAACTAATAGCTTTGCGAAACTAGAAAAATCTAAGTGGCCATGCAGAGAAAAAAAAGAGAGAACAAAGAAAGAACGGAAAAAAGAGTGAGTAAAAATCCCATAAATTCGGTGGTGTTGTTTGATTTATGATTTTGGAAAAGGAGGAGGAAAGCTAGACAAAGTCTACTTTTACTTGATTGGTAGTTGGGACCGAGTGTTAGTGAGGATTGATGAGAGTGAATAACTCAATAAGTCCGATTTAGTCACTTAGCCACAAATTCCCTACCTTGTCCAATAGCCTACATTACAACCGAATTGAAAGTCCTTTATGATCTTAAATCTACACTCATTGCATGCAAAGGAGAGATAATATAGTGGGCAACCTTATGGTTAATTCATCAGTTAAGTCAGTTCTAAGTGCTTTCATGATTAACCTAAATACTTGAGAGTGAGTGATACACATGTCTAGTGAGGTTATTGGTTCAAGACTAAAGACAAGCTAGTAGTCACATTGTACGAGAATATTTTGCTCATGGTATGTTTGATTTCGATTTTTGATTTGTGTGGTGCCTGAAGCAATGATAATTGTCACAATGCCCCTCTTGCAAGAGTTTTTATTTCTCTATTCATTGTTCGAGGATGAACAATAGGTTAAGTTTGAGGGGTTAATAAACCCATGGTTTTCATGCTTTTTGAGGGTCATTTAGATGGTAGTTGATGAGCATTACATGTATATATTGAGAAGTTGTACATAGTTTTCCATATTTTGTGCAGTGTCACGTGTTTGCTCATTTTGAATGGATTTGATGCCAATTATTTTATGAGATGAAATTGAGCTTGAAAAGTACCTAAGAATATAGAGGATCGAGTGAAGAGCGTGCTGCAACTTGAATCGGATTAATCGGATGAGAAACGAGCGAGAACGGAACAAAAGTGTTTCGGGTGGCGGAAAAGAGCACGGTCTGTGCTATTGTCTCGGCGAAGCAAACATATTTTTCTCATTCTAGGAGCACGGACCGTGCTCCTTGTTGCACGGCCTATGCTCATATCGGTGATTAGCGGCGAGTTTCCTTTTAGATCAGGTTCTCTTTCCTTCTGTGGGCTTCCGTCCCTTATACTTTTTAAAGGCTTCCCTTGGATGAAAATTGCACTAATTTTTACCCTATAGAGAGAGTAGAGAACACCGTATAGAAGACAGAGAAGGGACCATTGAGAGATTGAAGAAGCGCATCATAAATTAAGTTTATTTTATGCTTTATTCAATTAGAACTATCATGTTGAATGCTTTGGTTTATTTATTTCCTTTGGATTTTGAAAATAACAGAGCAGCTAAATTAGCTGTGATCTTAGGATTGTGGATGTTATCAGATTTTCTGATTTGAAGTAATATATTATTCCTTTTTATTTCTTGTTTGTGCATCCTAGATTTTTGTTGTCCTATATGATTGAATTGATCATCTTTTGTACATGTGTAGTTAATTTGTTATTCACTCGAGAGAGATTAATAGATTAACGGATTAGTATTGCATAACACAATTTGCTAGATCGAGAGATTGGTAGGTGTTGTGAGGAAAATAAATCTTAAGTTT
This sequence comes from Perilla frutescens, assembly GCA_026008535.1. NCBI lineage: Eukaryota > Viridiplantae > Streptophyta > Magnoliopsida > Lamiales > Lamiaceae > Perilla > Perilla frutescens. The sequence goes on along the minus strand of BRKX01000009.1, from coordinate 48,150,462 downwards.
TATCTGGAGTTAGATAATAATTGGAGATCGAGAGATAAGAATTAGAATCTAATCTACTGTTATAGCTTATTCGAGAGAAAGGTTGTAATTATATTTATGATTCTCCTACAAGATTTAGAGTTAAATTGGTTTAATAGATTATTTGAAAATCAGAAAATCCAGTTAACAGAAACACCCTAGGATCCGTCTTTTATCTGTTTATCCAGTTTTCTCGTGTTCAATCTATTTAGTTTCTTTTGCAGCATTTAGTTAATTGAAATCAATTTTAAATCGGTTCTCTAGATAAAGTAGGATAATAGTATTGGGTACTTAATTAGCTACATTATTGTAACACCCCAGGTTTTCAGAACCTATTTAGAAAATTTAAGAAAATAATTGGAGCCTAGGTAAAAATGTTTTGGTTGTAAACCGCGGTTTTAGGAGTTATTTTTTGTGAAAACATCTTTTCAAGAATTTCGATTCCAACTCAGTCATGACCGATTTTGGTCACATTTGGAAAGTGTTGACCCAAGCAGCATGTTGGTATTTTCGGATTTCCAATCCGAGGTCATTTGACGTCCCGATGATGAAAAGCGTATTAAGTAAGAGCGTGAATAGTATTTTTCCGTAAAAGCATGATTTTCAGAAATTTGTGAAATCTCATGTGTTGACTCGAGCCTTGTTTCTTTAAGCCTACCCTATAGGAGATTTTTCAAGGAATCCGTTGGTGTTCTCGAATTTTCATTCTGAGGTCAATCGAATGCTCGGGAATTTTATTTGTTCCTTGTGTGGAATAATAATTCTATTCTTGAAAAGAAAATCTTTTCTCATTTTTCATCAAGACGACTCATTCTTTACCCCGAGTCGAGTTGGTTCAATAGTACTCGAGCCAACAAACCTCCTGATATTTTCAGATTTTGTGAACGAGGTCATTTAGACCTAAACATCGAATAAAGCACATTTTAACCGAATTCGAAATTTCGTAAGCAGTATTGTTGCACTGCAGTAGCTTCCAGGGGAAGCCTTAATTTCCCCTATATATATATATATATCATCCCCCCACCCCACATTTGGATCCCCATTTTGGCAAGAGAGAGAGAGAAACTTGGGGGCTAAGTCTAGAAAGAGAGAGAAGGGAGAGAGGGTGAGATCGAGAGAGAGATGAGAGGCCAAGAGGACGAGATCAGGAGAGAGGGGAGGCTTCCGGCCGGGGAGTCACTGGAATAGCAGCTAGCAGGTGGGTGGGAAGGTGTCAGATCACCGGAAATCCGTTGGGGCTCCGCTGCTCGTAATCTCCGTTCAGTTTCCATCTTCTGACATCTCATTTAGGTTCGTTTCTTGTCCTATTGAAGTGCTCTACGTTTTGTCCTTTGATGTCAATGTCATCCGATGGCCAGAAATGAGCCAGATTGCCGGAAAACGGAATCCGCTCCGGTTACTGATCAGTTTCGGTATTTTGGGATTTTGGGGCCTTTCGAGGTCCCGAACTGAAAAAGTTTCATCTGGAAAGTTGTTCGGAATATTACCTAAAGCGTGAAAGTTATTCGGATTTTATTTTTAAATCGAAGGTCGTCGGAATAATCCTGAATTTATATATTTGGCTGCTGTTATGATATGGGATATACTCAAATTATTTCATGATTTTTGGATGATTATAAGGTGTTGTTGAATTTTTGGTGAAAGCGTCGAAAAGGGTAAAATTATCGGGGCGTCATCTTTTGCCAATCTTTTCACTTGGTCGATCCTAAATTATTGTTTTAAGCATGTGTCATGTTTAGGCTGAGTCGATTAGACGTGTCTAAAGACGTGCAATCCGTAGAGTAGTCGTAGTCAAGGAATTCCATTTTTATGATTTTGGGTTCTAGGATCTTCGAATTGATCGCTAAGTCGATAATCGACTTTTGTAGGACAAGCCAAACCTCGAAGGAATCAAGGAAGAGAGTTGCAGCCCATTGCTTCAACTCGAGAGTAACGATAAAGGTGGGTAATACTATACCCATCTATTATTTGAGCTAGTGAGCTCTAGGAGCATGTTAAGAAAAATTAAAATATCCAATTAAATGATTTTATACTCTGCCTGATTAGTCTCTGTACAAGGAATTATTATGCTATGGGAATTGATGATATGAATCGTTATTTGAGCTCTTCTGCATGATATATTATGGATGCTAGCATGAGGTGTTATATGACTTATTCATTTGAGATATACATAGATGATCATGATCATAGGTTAACTTTGGTATTGATATTGTTGATGAGGATATATGTGTTTTTTTTAGAAATGATGCCTTGTAGTTTGATTATAGTATCCCTTATAGGCTTTGAGGCTATGGAATTGATTGAGGAATTAGACTTAGATGACTTATTCTAGGTTATGACCAATGCTAGCATGATTGAATATTGAGGATTAAAGGATGAGGATTGAATATCGATGATTGAATGTTGAGATTAAATGATTGTTAAACATGATATTGAGCTCAAGGAACGATGATCATCGTGTTGTAACCTTAGGGTTACTAGGTTGTGGTCTTTGGATAACTAGGGAGTCACTACTGGGTAACCCCCTCGCATACTCGAGTTACTACTGGGTAATACCCTCGCATACTAATGGATTGTAACCTTCAGGTTACCAAGTTGTGGCCTTTGGGTCACCAGGTTGTGATCTTTTGATCACTAGGGAGTCACTGCTGGGTAACCCCCTCGCATACTCGGTGGGATATTTGAGGTACCCCCTCTCTTATCCTAAGACATGCCTCTTGGTACAGTACACATCAGGTTTGAGTCAAGAAAGGCACCATAAAAAGAAGTAAAAGGTTTTGCGGATATGGAGAGGGCTTTTGCATTTTGCTCTCCATATACCGCTAGTTATGAATTAGATATTTCTAAAGTTTATCAAAGAAGTTTTCTCGTAAAACCCCACTGGGTACATTAGTACTCACACCCTCTTTTTCAAATGTTTTCAGGTTGAGATGCAAAGGTCGATGGTGGCTGTGAAGTGGGTTGGCTGCTGAGATCATGTTTTACTATTACAGTATTATTCCCACTATGTTTCTTGCTACTCTGATGACTTATTGTATTTTCTTGATATGATTCCGCTTCTCTGATTACGAACCTTTTTATGTCTAGTTATAGCATGTCTTTATGCTTTAACTATATGATGCATTTGTCATTAATATAAGGAAAGATAGCCTCATTCTTTGTTTTGTCTACTTGATCTTTCATTTTGGCCTATGGAAAGGCTTCATTTGTTAGGCATATTAGTGTCTGTTTCCTTTGTCGACCTATGAATGGATCTATTGATTGTTGGTATCTGTTTATTTGCTTCCGTGTGTCCTTTGAAAGGGCTTATTGAATTGTTACAGCTTCTATTCTTCTCTTATAAGTTGTTTATAAACGGGGATTCGCTATAGTTACAGAGGTTATGCTGTCCGATTTCTCAGAGGGCATATCCTATTTTTGGCATACTTAGTTGTTAATTGTTTTCCAAACATTAATCCTTTTTGGATTAACACCTCGTCTCCACTTAATTATCCTTTTCAGGACCGGGCTATTACAGATGGTATCAGAGCGAGGTTGCAACTCTGCAGACCTATCTCTTCTTGAGATGATTTATTAAACTTTTTTTTCTGAATATTGAATTGTTCAAAGGTATTAATCAGCAACCCACAGCTCACCATTACCCTCGCATCTTCAAGAAAATTAAGGTATGATTAAGTTAAAGTATTTTGATTATGTTTGGTATAACTTTTGAAGTACAGGATGAGGAGAAAATCTTTGAGTAAGGCAAGGATTGTCGATATTTCTTAAAAGAAAATCGAAGGTTATTTCTTTGTTAAAGAAATTTTTGATTATACCAAAGTTTAAGATGGAACTTATTGAAGTAAGTTCTAGGTAAATAATTTTATAAAGAATTTTGAGTCATTATAGACTCGAGCTGGAGCAAATCTTTTTCAGAATTTTATTTTCTGTAGATACTCAAAATATTTCGGTCATTTGGATCGTCAAAATTTTTGGGTAAGATATGAAGTTTGAAAGTTGATTCCAAAACTTTCTTTGAGATAAAGATTTGTCTACTGCCCATAAGGGAAGGATTGAGAATGTGTTGAGGACAAATGAGGCATAGAGAATATAGTCAGAACATAGACTATATAGCAAACTTGAATTAAGGAGAATTCTAGGATTCCCTTTAGGTTCTCTTAAGAACTCAGATTTAATAAGTTCCCTTTTAAGGAGCTAAATTTTAGTAGAACTGTTCGAAAGAACATTTTGTTGCAAAGGTCTTCATAAGAAGATTAAAAGGTTCCAAGATTCTGGCAGAATCAGGAATGAGGTTCTGAAGCTTTGACTTCGAGCCAGAAGTAAGGAAAGGAGTGGTAGACTTAAAGTCCACTTTTCAAATTAGGGACCTACTGCAAGTTTGAAAAAGCCCTACGTAAGCTTTCAGCTTAAGATTCGCGTCTAACGATATAATCCCGTTTATAAGGAATGAAGATTTGTTTCCCAGATTGAAGCTCTTCAATTTACTGGATGGGCATTCGAGGCTATTTTATGCTCTGGAGACTGTCGCTTGTTTCAAGTCGATTTTAGAATGAAGGTGAAGCTGGTCGTCACGACTGCAGCAAAAATAATTTCAGCACGGTTCTCAGTTGCTAACCATTGATTTCTGCCATATCTTTGTTATGTGCAAATCCTTCGAGTTTATAAGTCCTCTGAAAAGGCAACATTTTTAGCATATATAACCAAGTGTTATATCTTTTCTAGCCTTTGATCTTGTTAAAGAATTGTTGATCAGATAAAGTCCTCACTCGGAGGCATTTGTTTCCCTTAAATTCCATTCATAGGACTCGAGTGTGGATCTTGGAATAGAACAAAGAGTATATTGTAGTATTCCTTTAAGTCGTTGTTGGGGGAATAAGAGATAGTATTTCCTAATATGAAGTAGAATCCAAGTAGTGCTAGTTAGTGCTCTCCAAAGTAGGGCGCACGTTCTAAAGTAATTTCTCGGCTCGTTGTGTTTAAAGGCGATCTAAGGGATGTCAGTAAGTAAGTTCTGAACTTACAAACAAAGTCTAGATGTGCGATCTTTACGCCTGCAAGGGATGGTGATCACCAGCACGAGCCATAAAGTCAGACTACCACCTTGAAGAAAAGAAGACGACTGCGATGAGAACTTAAGATTGAGATGCATCATGAAGTACGCCCTAGGAAGATGAGAAAGTCGAAAGAAGTTAAAGATGAAGATAAAGAAAGTTTTGAACATGATGAAACGTGCAAGGAACCATCAAAGGAGGTGCTTGATTAATTCAAGTTTGTCGTCTACTTTGAGTTCGTTGAAGTTTTTTAAAGCTACGAGGAGTAAAGTTGAAAGTAAGAAAGGAGCCAAGCAAGACATAAGAAAGATGGACTCGTTGAGACCGCATGGCCTGTGCACAAGGAGCAAGCTTGGTGAATTTTTCTTTTCTTTTATTTCTTTCATTTTTTCAAAGAGCTTCTAGGGGTCCGCTTGAATGCAAGATCATAAGGAGCTCGTGTGAAGCGATGCTTGAGAGAGATCTCATGAGGAGGGAAAAGATGACCGATGGTCAAGCTTTGAGGAGTAAAAGAAGAACGATTATAGAAGTATTAGTCCTGTGTGAGGACTAAATTTATAAAGGAAGGCCTTAGGCTATTCTAAGCCGTATAGTAAAGGTTTCTAACCAATGTCGTTCCAGTAAGGCTGTAAATTCTTAAGAGGAATCTAAATCTCCGTTTAAGGGGAGGAAAATTTCGGGATGAATTTTTTTTTAAGGGATGCAGTCTATAATACCCAAGGTTTTCAGAACCTGTTTAGAAAATTTAAGAAAATAATTGGAGCCTAGGTAAGGATGTTTTGATTGTAAACCACGATTTTAGGAGTTATTTTTCGTGAAATCATCTTTTCGAGAATTTCAATTCCAACTTAGTCATGACCGATTCTGGTCACGTTTGGAAGGTGTTGACCCAAGGAGCGTGCCGATATTTTCGGATTTCCAATCCGAGGTCGTATGAGGTCCTGGCGATGAAAAGCGTATTAAGTAAGAGCGTGAATAGTGTTTTTCCCGTAAGAGCGTGATTTTCAGAAATTTGTGAAATCTCATGTGTTGACTCGAGCCTTGTTTCTTCAAGCCTACCCTATAGGAGATTTTTTAAGGAATCAATTGGTGTTCTCGGATTTTCATTCTGAGGTCAATCGAATGCTCGGGAATTTTATTTGTCTCTTGTGTGGAATAGTAATTCTATTGTTGAAAAGAGAATCTTTTCTTGTTTTCCTTCGAGACGACTCGTTCTTTACCCCGACTCAAGTTGGTTCAATAGTACTCGAGCTAACAAACCTTCCGATATTTTCAGATTTTGTGAACGAGGTCATTTAGATCTAAACATCGAATAAAGCACCTTTTAACCGAATTCAGAATTTCGTAAGCAGTATTGTTGCACTGCAGTAGCTTCCAGGGGAAACCTTAATTTCCCCTATATATATATCATCCCCCCCCCCACCCCACATTTGGATCCCTATTTTGGCAAGAGGGAGAGAGAAACTTGGGGGCTAAGTCTAGAAAGAGGGAAAGAGAGAGAAGGGAGAGAGAGGGTGAGATCGAGAGAGAGATGAGAGGCCAAGAGGGCAAGATCGGGAGAGAGGGGAGGCTTCCGACCAAAGGGTCTCCAGAACAGCAGCTAGTAGGTGGCTGGGAAAGTGTCAAGTCGCCGGAAATCCGTCGGGGCGCCGCTGCCGTCGCCGGAAAAGAAGGCTGCAACTGTTGCTCGTAATCTCCGTTCAGTTTCCATCTTCTGACGTTTCGTTTAGGTTCGTTTCTTGTCCTATCGAGCTGAAATTTTAGTATGTTGTGTATATTGAAGTGCTCAACGTTTTGTCTTTTGATGTCAATATCATCCGATGGCCGGAAATGGTCCTGATCATCGGAAAACGGAATCTGCTCCGGTTACCGATTAGTTTCGGTATTTTGGAATTTTGGCATCTTTCGAGGTCCCGAATCGAAAAAGTTTCAACTAGAAAGTTGTTCGGAATATTATTTTACATTGGGATAGATTGACATTCAGTTTTATTTTCGAGTATCCTGTCGTTTGGAATTTTGCCTAAAGCGTGAAAGTTATTCGGGTTTTATTCTAAAATCAAAGGTCGTCGGAAAAATCCCGAATTTATATATTTGGCTGCTGTTATGATATGGGATATACTCAAATTATTTTATGATTTTTGGATAATTATAATGTGTTGTTGAATTTTTGATAAAAGCATCGGAAAAGGGTAAAAGCATCGGGGCGTTGTCTTTTGTCAATCTTTTGACTTGGTCGATCTTAAATTATTGTTTTAAGCATGTTTCATGTTTAGGCCGAGTCGATTAGACGTGTCTAAAGACATGCAATCCGTAGAGGAGTCGTAGTCAAGGAATTCCATTTTTATGATTTTGGGTTCTAGGATCTTGGAATAGATCACTAAGTCGATCGACTTTTGTAGGACAAGCCGAAACTCGAAGGAATCAAGAAGGGGAGTTTGCAGCCCATTGCTTCACCTCGAGAGTAACGAACAAGGTGGATGATTCTATACTCATCTATTATTTGAGCTAGTGAGCTCTAGGTGCATGTTAGGAAAAATTAAAATATCAAATTAAATGATTTTATGTTCTGCCTGATTAGTTTCTGTACACGGAATCATTATACTATGGGAATTGATAATATGAATTGTTAGTTGAACTCTTGTGCATGATATGTTATGGATGCTAGCATGAGGTGTTAGATAACTTATTGATTTGAGATATACATAGATGATCATGATCATAGGTTAACTTTGGTATTGATATTGTTGATGAGGATATATGTGTTTTTTATTAGAAATGATGCCTTGTAGGTTGATTATAGTATCCCTTATAGGCTTTGAGGCTATGGAATTGATTGAGGAATTAGACCTAGATGACTTATTCTAGGTTATGACCAATGCTATCATGACTGAATATTGAGGATTAAAGGATGAGAATTAAATATCGATGATTGAATGTTGAGATTAAATGATATCATCATGTTGTAACCTTAGGGTTACAAGGTTGTGGTCTTTGGATCACTAGGGAGTCACTGCTGGGTAACCCCCTCGCATACTCGAGTTACTGCTGGGTAATACCCTCGCATACTTATGGATCGTAACGTTCGGGTTACCAGGTTGTGGCCTTTGGGTCACCAGGTTGTGATCTTTTGATCACTAGGGAGTCACTGCTGGGTAACCCCCTCGCATACTCAGTGGGATATTTTAGGTAACCCCTCTCTTATCCTAAGGTATGCCTCAGGGTGCAGTAGACACATCAGGTTTGAGCCAGAAAGGGCGCCAGGAAAAGAAGTAAAAGGTTTTGTGGATATGGAGAGGGCTTTTGCGTTTTGCTCTCCATATACCGCTAGTTATGAATTAGATATTTCTAAAGTTTATCAAAGAAGTTTTCTCGTAAAACCCCACTGGGTACATTAGTACTCACACCCTCTTTTTCAAATATTTTCAGGTTGAGATGCAAAGGTCGATGGTGGCTGTGAAGTGGGTTGGCTGCTGAGATCATGTTTTACTATTACAGTATTATTCCCACTATGTTTCTTGCTACGCTGATGACTTATGGTATTTTCTTGATATGATTCCGCTTCTCTGATTACGAATCCTGTTCATGTCTAGTTATAGCTTGACTTTATGCTTTAACTATATGATGCCTTTGTCATTAATCTAAGGGAAGATAGCCTCATTCTTTGTTTTGCCTACTTGATCGTTCATTTTGGCCTATGGAAAGGCTTCATTTGTTCAGCATATTGGTGTCTGTTTCCTTTGTCGACGTATGAATGGGTCTATTGATTGTTGGTATCTGTTTATTTGCTTCCGTATGTCCTTTGAAAGGGCTTATTGAATTGCTACAGCTTCTATTCTTCTCTTATAAGACGTTTATAAATAGGGATTCGCTCTAGTTACAGAGGTTATGATGTCCGATTTTTCAGAGGGCATATCCTATTTTTGGTATACTCATTTGTTAATTGTATTCTAAACATTAATCCTTTTTGGATTAATACCCCGTCCCTACTTAATTACCCTTTTCGGGATCAGACTGTTACAATTACATAGCGAGTCTCTGTGGATACAACTTTGCTCACCATAGTTTTGCTACATTTACCTCGTACACTTGCGAGTAATATTTTTCGTGAAATAAAATACCGAAGAAGTTTTGGCGCGTATTATGATGATTTAGCAGTGTCTTTCATCAAAACCTAATCTTGAACAAACTATGTTCAGTTTATTGCAAGATAATTTTGATGATGGAAAACTTATATGAACATGTTAACTCTAACAGTGTTGGCAATGTATATAGATTTATGTGTATATTTTTTTAATTTAGATTTTAGCATTGTCATTTTCTATGTTAGCATTATCATGACTTATTTTAGCACTAACATAATTCTTGTTTAGCATGACACATGTTTAACATTAGCATAAAAAATTCCATCGGCGTTGTAAAAAAGCCATCAACAAATTATGTAAGCCTCTGACAGCTATAATTAATTAACATCTAAAACCTTGAGTAGTACCACACAAGCTTTATTCATGTACGGAATAAATTCCACCTGCAGGGTTTCAACATGAACTTGTGTTTCCTCAAGAGAACATCATCAACCTGGCGCACCAGGACACGGTGCTCATGCACACTGCTCGAGACATCATGTATACATTGTTATTACCCAAGATATCGAATTCAATCTACGAAAAGATCTCACCCATTGATAAATCAAAGTAATAAACAACGCACACATATGCTCGCCAATATCACATGAGTTCAGAACCCGAACTTTATGGATCTTTATTCTCTCAGTAACTGGGTCAGAGACAGAGAATAGTATCCTATCGTGATCCTCCTCAATACACAATGAGTGTACTAGAATAATTAGTTAGTCAAGATAAACTAACTTATCAGATTATTCTACGGTGTACCGATGGTGTGTTCAGGACCATCTAAGCCGTGAGCTCTTTAATACAATACAAGGTTCTAATGATATGATCTTACCGTGTGACTCCCCACACCATATCATCTACAATGTAAGTATATGGAGCATTGCATAGAACAATTATAGAACATAATCTAAATGCAAACAGTGACTGCAATAACTTTCATTTCATATCATCATATCATCAGAAAAATATACAAAGACAAGTCTTCTAGTATACAAAACCAACAATCTCCCACTTATACTTGAAGCATGTCTTTCAAGCATAAAAACTAACAGGTTAACTCTCCAATCAAAACTATCGACTCAAACTGCGCCCCTAGGTCTGCATCTCACTCCCATTTTCTCCACGTGACCATCAAAGGTCTTAGCCGGTAGGCTCTTCGTGAATGGATCAGCCAGGTTGTCCTCCGATGCACCGCCACGTCTCCTCTCTTAACGATTTCTCGTATAAGATGGCACTTTCTCTCTATGTGCTTACTTGCATTGTGAGCTCTGGGTTCCTTCGAGTTTGCCACTGCACCAGAATTATCACAGTATATCATGATAGTCTTAGGCAAACCAGGAACCACGCCCAAGCCCAATAGGAACCCGCGGAGCCAAACAGCCTCTTTTGCAGCCTCAGAGGCAGCTACATATTCAGCTTCCATGGTGGAATCCGCAATGCATTTCTGCTTAATGCTCCTCCATGCAATGGCTCCATCTCCTAATGCAAACACATAGCCCGAGGTAGACTTACTCTGATCTTTGTCAGTTTGAAAATCTGAGTCCGTATAACCCAAAGGTACTAGACTATCAGAGCGGAAAACCAACATATAATCTCGAGTCCTTTTAAAGCACTTGAGAATGTTTTTGACCGCTGTCCAGTGACCTTGTCCAGGGTTAGACTGATATCTGCTTACCATGCCAATGGCATAGCATATATCAGGCCTAGTGCATAGCATAACATACATCAAACTTCCCACAGCCGAAGCATATGGTACTTTCTTCATTTCCTCTATCTCAGACTGTGTTTGGAGACACATTTCCTTGGATAGATGAATTCCATGCTTGTAAGGTATAAAACCTTTCTTGGAATCTTGCATGCTAAACCTAGCTAGCACTGTATCGATATAAGTCACCTGGGACAGACATAACATCCTTTTCTGGCGATCTCGAATGATCTTGATGCCAAGAACATGTCTGGCTTCACCCAGATCCTTCATATCGAACTGCTTGGACAACCACACCCTAATGTTAGATAACTCCTTCTTACTGTTTCCAATAAGCAAGATGTCATCAACATAAAGTACGAGGAATGACACCACGTTTCTATCACATTTCTTATACACACAGCTCTCATCCGGACTTTGCACGAATCCATATGACTGGATAACCTCGTCAGATCGGATATTCCAAGATCTCGATGCCTGCTTAAGTCCATAAATGGATCTCTTAAGCTTGCACACCAAGTGCTCTTGGCCTTTAGCAATAAATCTCTCTGGTTGTCTCATGTGAATGTTTTCTTCAAGACTTCCATTTAGAAAAGCTGTCTTGACATCCATCTGCCAGATCTCATAATCTAAATGAGCGGCAATTGACAAGAGAATCCGGATTGACTTAAGCATGGCTACTGGTGAAAAGGTTACCTCATGATCGATCCCTTCTTTCTGAGTGTACCCTTTCGCCACCAATCTAGCTTTGAAGGTTTCAACCTTCCCGTCAGCTCCTCTCTTGTGCTTGTAGATCCACTTACACCCAATGGGTTTAATCCCATCTTGTGGTTCTACGAGCTCCCAGACTTGATTGTGATCCATAGATCCAATCTCAGATTCCATTACAGTTTTCCAAGAATCTGCATCTTTATCTCGAATTGCCTCATCATAGGTCCTAGGATCCAATTCATTTAGTCCCTCTGGGAAATCTGAAGCCTCTCCCAGACCAATGAATCTATCAGGTTGGTGTACAACCCTCCCACTGCGACGAGGTAGTTCCTGTACTTCCGTGACATGTTGTGCAGTGTTTGGTGGTTCCTCTTCTAGTACAACTGGTGTAGGATTGGATCCTCCCCTTAACTCCTCAAGGATGATTTGACTCCTTGGTTTGTGGTTTATCATATAGTCTTCCTCTAAGAATCGAGCATTGGTGCTAACAATGATCTTCTGATCCATAGGACTATAAAATAAACCACCTTTCGTTCCTCTAGGATATCCAACGAATAGCCTTACATCAGTACGAGGAGCCAGCTTATCAGCTTTCTTATCCAACACATGTGCAGGGCTACCCCAAATCCGAATATGGTTCAAACTGGGCTTTCGTCCAGTCCATAATTATGTGGGCATAGAAGGAACTGATTTTGACGGAACCAAGTTAAGAATATAGGCTGCTGTTTCCAGGGCATATCCCTAGAACGAAATGGGCAACTCAGAATAACTCATCATCGATCTAACCATCTCTAATAGTGTACGATTCCTTCTTTCCGCCACACCATTCTGTTGTGATGTTCCCGGCGTAGTCAACTAGGAGGTAATCCCATTCTCTGCCATGTAATCCCTAAATTCACTCGAGAGGTACTCGCCACCACGATCAGAACGTGGTGACTTGATACTTCTGCCTGTTTGTTTCTCCGCTTCTGCCTTAAACACTTTGAATTTCTCAAAGCATTCAGACTTGCGACGTAGCAGATAGATATAACCATATCTAGAGTAATCATCAATGAGAGTGATGAAATACTCGAACCCTCCTGGAGCTTGAACTGACATAGGGCCGCACAGGTCAGAGTGAATCAAATCTAATATCCTTTCGGATCTATTTCCTTTTGACTGGAAAGGACGTTTGGTCATTTTACCTTCCAAACAGGATTCACACAAAGGAAATGATTCCAGTACCAAAGAAGACAATGGTCCATCATTTACAAGCCTTTGTATCCTCTTAAGGTTAATATGACCTAGCCTTAGATGCCAAAGATAGGTTTGATTTAATTCTGAAGGTTCTTTTCTCTTATTAGGGTTTATGATCGATGTATTCAACAGTTGTCTTTGCGTAGTGTTTTCAGTTGGTTTAAGAAAGTATAAGTGTCCATCCAATGTGCCAGAACAGATAAAATGTTTACCACTAAAGATAACTACTTTGTTATCAAAAGAAACAGAATATCCATCCATAATCAATTTAGAAACTGAAATTAAGTTTCGCCTAAAACCAGGCACATAAAGACAATCTTTCAAAACCAAAGTTCTATCACTACTGAAAGGTAAAACAACGTCTCACACTGCAATAGCTGCCACTCTTGTAGCATTGCCCATGTAGACGGTGATCTCATTCTCATTCAGCTGTCTTTTTACCAGGAACCCCTGTAAAGACATGCAAACATGATCAGTAGCTCCAGTATCTACTACCCATGACTGGGTAGAACAAGTTGCTAAACATGTTTCTACAACCAGAGTGTGAGATATACCTCTCTTCTTTTTCTTGTTAGGACACGCCGCCTTCCAGTGACCTGGTTGGCCGCACTTGAAGCACTTAGTCTTCGAATTGAATTCCTCGGGAGGAATCTTCGCTTTTGGCTTCTTTACCTTAGGCGCCTCATCTATAGCCTTCTTAGGTGCGTTTCTCTTCTTCCTTTTTCCACCAGAAGAAGACGCTCCTTTTTCAGCTATGTGGGCCTCAGGACTGCTCTTTTGGAGCAATTAAGCCGCCTGAAGGTCTATGAGTAGTTCAGTCATGCTAACATCCCTTTTAATCATGTTAAAATTCAGCCTAAACTGCTCAAACTTCGAGGACAAGCTATGAAGAACAATGTCGATTTGAGAATCGCCATCTAGCTCTCCACCCAAGGTCTCGATCTCAGATAAATACCCCATCATCATGAGAACGTGATCCCTAACAGGTGTGGAGTCAGACATTCTCGCATCCATTAGCTTCTTCATTTCCAAATGGCGTGCCGAGCGGTTCTGATGACCGAATAGCTGCCTAAGGTTGTACATGATATCATAAGTGGTTTTCATAGGCTCATGCTGATGTTGCAACACACTTGACATAGATGCCAAGATGTAACAGCGTGATATCTCATTAGACCTAACCCACTTATCATATGCAACCTTTTGGGCTTCGTCAGAACTCTCATCTAGCGTCTGAGGACAAACCTCTTCAAGTACAAACTTGTGTCCCTCAGCAACAAGTACCAAGTTAAGGTTACGAATCCAGTCATTATAGTTTTCACCGACAAGTTTGTTTTCTTTGAGGATTGAGGACAGATTGGAGAGTGCCATTGATGATATGAAAAAACTGAAATTAAAACATGCAGTACAGTCACAAAACACGTTTAGGATAAACAGTATATAATCGAAAACCTAAAAAAAATTATATACTTTTCCACCGACACTTTAAAAATGATTTCTATAAGCCACGATCGTGTGGACGTTTATAAATCTCATTTTTAAATAGGTTGAACCTTTAATTTGCCTCCAGTTTAATTTCCTTACAACAAGCGAATTAATAGCCAGATAAAAACACGGTCATGTAATCGTCTAACTGATAAGCCACGATCGTGTGGACGTTTATCAATAAATTACATCTAAGTGTGCATACCATTATCTTCACACCAAGATCACTATTCGAATTTAACCGCTCCAGATGGAGGAGTCAGTTAGTTCTAATAGTGTTCTACAGCTATCCATTTAGGAGTTTTAATTTCTAGAGAAATCTGTGATATGACACATCCGATATGGAGGAAGACCGATGTCAACGCGCATGCCCATCACTTCTCAATTAAACCAGATATTAATGGAGACCGTATGAGATTTCTGCATACTTTGGTATGAATCTCTCCCACTTAGTTATTTATGTTTGAGGTTTCATTTTATCCCATTATCGAACATGCAAACATAACATAAAATGATAAACATTCATTGCATGCTTCCAAATAATAATAATCCAACTATCATGGCTTATATCTCATGTTGATTGATGAGATAAAACTGGAAAGTTAGCTCCGGAAAAGGCTTTTGGCTGCCGTCCCTTCACCGCGCCTCGCCGAAAACCCTAGCTCCATTTAGGGTTTCGGGACGTGAACCGGTGAACCTTGGTGCTGAACTACTTTCCTTCTTTGAGTTGATCTCCGATGTTTATTCAATACAGACTATCTATTTCAAAAGGAAAAATCTAATATTGCTAGAATAAAAATTACAACTCAAAACTCGGCCTAACAGTTTTATATCTATTACATTAAAACATCGTAAAATAAAACTTAGACCTAATCCATGGATTTTCTCATGGATAAAAATCACATAGCCAAACCGGCATACGGCCAACATTCATTCAACATAAACATACATCACATAAAATAAAAGAGCCATGATAGTTGGTAAACCTGCAAACAAACACAGTCTGCAAAACCAACAATCATGTATAATATGATCCACATAAAATAACATATGATATCTATGCATGAGTATTAAATAATATTTGAATTTTACAATTAATTAAATTAATTAATTCGATATTATCCACAAGATAAAAATTGGAAATTAAAATAATTATCCACCAATTTTAATCTTGTTATTTTCGAAAATATCACTTAAATAAATCTGGAAATTATTAATAATTATCCACCAAATTTATTTAATATTTTCAAGCCACCCTAATTAAGTAATAATTGGATATATTGATATAAATCAAAAAACTAATCCAAATATTATCCATAAGAATCTAAATCTTCAAGGATAAAGTTTGGAGATTTGATTCCAATCCAAAATCTTCCAAAACTTATCCAAATTTAAAATCTTATCTCAATTGGATTTTGATAATTATTTGTATATATCCAAAAAATACCTTATCCAATTTTAATCCATAAATTTCGAAAATCACAAGAATAATAAATCTGAAAATTTGATCCACTTCAAATTCTTCCAAATTTAAAATTCTATTTTCAAATCTATCTAGATTAAAATAAGGTAAATTAAGATATACATCAAATAATATCAAATCTAAATCCAACACATCCAAATTTTCGATCCTCACTAATTAATAAATCTGGAAATTTGATTTTCATCAAAATCTTCTCCAAATTAATTTATTAAAATAAAAAATTACACTATATTTCACATTTGGAAATTTTGATATTAATCAAATAACTATTCCAAATAATATAGCTATAGGTTTCGAAATTTTCAAGAATAAAAATCTGAAAATTTTGATCCATTCCAAAATTACCAAATTTAAAATTCTAATTTCAAACTTATCTAGATTAGAATTAGGTAATCTTTGATATACATCAAAAATCACCAAATCCAATTCTAATCATCATAATTTTCGAACACACTAGGAAATAAATCTGGAAATTTGATCTTGATCAAAACATCATCCAAACTTAATTCCAAAAGTGCCGAAAATTACTACACCAAATTAGGGAATTTTATACACATCAAAAATCGAAATTTTTGACAACCAAATTTTCGAACCATGTGAAATAAAATCTGGAAATTTGAAGATCATCAAATATCATCCCAAATCTTTATTTCACAGTGGCTGAAAATTCATATACCTCAAAACTAGAATTTTCGATTTTTACATCTCAAATTCTTCCAAGTTTTGAATACCATAAAATCGAAACACATGCCAATTAAATCTGAAAATTTAAACACCATATATTTATCATCAAATTTAATATGTAGTTCGAAATTTATGTAAGAATTAATTCTAGAACAGTGCCAAAACCTGGCTTTGATACCATTGTTGGGGTTTTTTCGAATTAAACCACCGCAGGATCTATTTGGTTGTTCATTAATCCATGTTCATGCAAATCATAATTTTATGTAACATGCATGTTTATCACAGTCTAATGAAATAGCATGTAAAACAGATTTGATTCTAATAAAGCGGAAGACATAGAAAACGAATCTACTTACAAATCGACAGACGGTCTGTGGACAAGATTATAGATCTAATCTTGTTGTTGAATGAACAATGATAATGGAACCACTTATATCACACATGGCCACTGCACAATTCCACTCCAAGATCTTCTGTTGTATTCCTGGACTGTATCTAGATTTAGAGTGGGCTGAAATCTACTAGATAGAATTGTGAAATATGTGGATAACTTTGAGAGACAAAGAGAGGCTGATTTTTTATGATTAATATCCTTAAATTTTCGTGCCCCCCTCCTCTTATAAATAGGGAGGGGCGAAAATTTCATGTTCCAGCCCTATTGGGCTGGGCCTCTATCTCAAGTTCAATATCCAGTCCACTATCAGTCAATTGGACTACAACAGGGATCTAGAAGAATATTAAATTGGCCCACTAATTTATTTAATATCCAATATTCAATAAACCTAGGATATAATTAAATAAATTAAGTTTTACTTTTATTCCACTAAAGAAGTAAAACTGACTTACCAATTTAATACATATTTACGAATATGCTTTCTCCTTTAGTCCAGCCATTCCCCGTGTTTAAGCTATAATGTTCATTAATTAATTATGTAAGCCTCTGACAGCTATAATTAATTAACATCTAAAACCTTGAGTAGTACCACACAAGCTTTATTCATGTACAGAATAAATTCCACCTGCAGGGTTTCAACATGAACTTGTGTTTCCTCAAGAGAACATCATCAACCTGGCGCACCAGGACACGGTGCTCATGCACACTGCTCGAGACATCATGTATACATTGTTATTACCGAAGATATCGAATTCAATCTACGAAAAGATCTCACCCATTGATAAATCAAAGTAATAAACAACGCACACATATGCTCGCCAATATCACATGAGTTCAGAACCCGAACTCTGTGGATCTTTATTCTCTCAGTAACTAGGTTAGAGACAGAGAATAGTATCCTATCGTGATCCTCCTCAATACACAATGAGTGTACTAGAATAATCAGTTAGTCAAGATAAACTAACTTATCAGATTATTCTACGGTGTACCGATGGTATGTTCAGGACCATCTAAGCCGTGAGCTCTTTAATACAATACAAGGTTCTAATGATATGATCTTACCGTGTGACTCCCCACACCATATCATCTACAATGTAAGTATATAGAACATTGCATAGAATAATTATAGAACATAATCTAAATGCAAACAGTGACTGCAATAACTTTCATTTCATATCATCATATCATCAGAAAAATATACAAAGACAAGTTTTCTAGTATACAAAACCAACACTACCAACCTATAAAAATCACAAATCTCTATTATTATAATGTCTTTCTCATTATAAACAAAACTACAAATGCTAACATTGTCACCTACAAAATATTCAAGCATCAATGCTAAAAAGGAAATGAAAGTGCTAATACTTCAACTACCAATGCTAAAACAACAAATGCTTGAATGATAAATCTAAATAATAAGTAGACTGACCTGATATGTTGCATCAAATGACACAACATCCCCAAATAATGAAAAGTTCCTTCTTGATATTAGATCAGCCAAACAGACATCTCAACTGATCGTTCTTGTTAACTTCATAATCAAATGTAAAAGCAAAGCAGAGTTCATGCCTTTTATCCATTTTATCCAACATCGTTTGGGGATCTACGCCCACAACATACGCCTTGAGTTCTGGATTAAAGTTTTTGAAATCAACTACTATACACCCATTGGAATATCCACCAACGACTTCTTTAAATAATCTAAATATTTTCATAGATCCAATGTTTGTCCTTGCATAGTTCAGAATAAAACTTTTATGTGAAGGGTCTATATTCTTATTCAGATTCATAAAACTCTTTGTGTATCCAAAGCAAGAGAATGTAAATGTCTTTCTTCAATAATCCAATATTGCAATCATCAGAACCAACATACTTCAACCCCATCCTAGCCATACAACAAGTCCTCTTAGACACACAACGTCTTTTATTTCTTCGAAGTTTCACCAAAATCAACCGATGTGTTTTTAAGTCTCTCATAAATGCACAGAACATACTTCCAAACTATAATACTATCTTTAGACCTCTTTGTAGTAGACAAAGGAATATCAAATCCACATGATGCGGCATACACCTTGTAAAAAGTTATACCATCATCTAAAGCAGAAAATATTTTACCCAATTAAAGCTTCAAAGATAATTCACAGTCAAAGGTATAAAATTCAGAAAATCTAGGAGAAATCTCCAAAGTGGAGCCAACACAATCTGCACATACAAAAAAAAAACCCCAACTAAACACATTAATGCTAAAAAAATATATATCATGCTAAAAATGTTCACAGTAATGCTAAAACTATTTATAGCAGTGCTAAAACCTTTGATAGTATTGCTAATACTTCGTTCATCGTCAAAATACTCTGTTGACAAGATATTTTTATAATACTCATTTATTTTTACTATGCTAATAATTAGTTTGGTAATGCTAATAATACGTCTACACTACTAAAAAAGACATCCTATAATGCTAACAATTACTGCACTAACATTTGCAGAAATACATGTACACAGTAATGAGAAAACATAATCTGCAGAACAAAAAATATTTGTTCATCGTGAAGAATAAAAAATTCAACTTAATCAATTTTCAAAAATATATTACATATATAGCATAAATGAATGAACAAACCTAATCATCGAACAAATCTAAAACAAATCGGAAAAAAATTCTCTGAAAAATATATAATAATCATATTTTTACCTGACATCTTCATCCAATAACAATGGACAAAAAGAACTCCGATCATGACGAACTGAAATTCGATTACATAAAAGAGCAAATCAATATAAAAAAAGAAAAGAGATTTCGAAGGAAACAGATACGCAGAAAGGATTCCGTCCAAAACATAATAGAATCCCTAATTATAAAAATACCCTCAGGTCATTAAAACATTACGAATATTACAAAAATACCACCGCATAAAATTAAAATCCGGATCAAATCTGACCGTCCAAAAATGCGAGATCTGTGGCTGTCATTGGTTCTTAGTTCTCACATGGGGCTGTGGTTCTCATTTGATCCATTCTCTCCCTCTCTCTCTCTATGTGTGTGTGTGTGTGTGGATTGCAAAATTAATAATTGAGATGAAACAAAACATTTGCTTTTATTTTTTTTAAGATATAGAAGAAGACATAAAAATATGTTTAACAAGAAAGGATAGAAAAAATATTTCTTTGAATAAAATATGTAAAAAACGATAAAAGTGGATTTTAAAAGAAATGACAGAAAAAGAAGAAAGAAATATAAAATGGATTTAAAAAAAGACAATACAAAAAAATATATGTTAAAAAAAAGATAAAAATGAATTTAAAAGAAAAAAAAAGAAAAACAAGATGACACAAGGTTTGAAACAGAGTCGTGCAACACTAATGACTCAACCATTTATGTTTTTTTTTTTTTTTTTTTTTTTTACTTTCAACATAAAATAACTTTAACAATACAATTTTTATAGAACTTAGTTAAATTTTACCCTTTTTTTTACTCACACATTCGACCTGTGGTGTTGAGGAGATTTGAACTTGTGACCTTTGATCTCTAAACAATCTCACTCCGTCATTAGGCCATCATCACCGAGATTAGTTAAATTTTACCCTTAATTGCGTTATATATGTATAGATAGATGGATGGGTAAGTGGAATTAGGGCTATGTTCAATTCATTTATTTATTTCAAAGTTCCCCTCCCCTAAAATTATTTGGAAAAGATGACTTGACAACCAATTTAAAATGATTAATATATTTAGTATAAACAGACAAGAACCACCAATTAAAATGATTGGTGCAGTTCCCTAGCTAAAGAAAATGATTTGTATAGTTACATAAGTTATTAAAAATAAAGTTGCCTCTATTTTATGTCTTTTAAATGAACAGCCGCCCGCGTGCATTAATTAATGTATTCTTCCAACTCCATTTATGCATTATTGCACTTAATCAGGATATTTTTTCCTATCTAATTTTGTATTATTGTTCGACTTAGCAGCTAATCTGGTTGCAACTCCATTTGGATACTTTTTAAGTTTTTATTTAATATGACGTTAAATATATATATATAGTAATTTTCTATTAATATTTATAGTTGATGTCTTCTCTCTTATCTTGATTTAGTTTAGTCATTTAATTACACGTTTTAATTTTTTAATCTAACCTAGCGATATGAATCTTTTGGCCAATATTGTGTATCACTTAGTTTTTAAATTTCTTTTGTATAATAATTAGTTTAATTATATAAGTCGCGTCGTCCATAAATAGAACGCACGAATTAATCAAAATCTAGAGAAATGGCGCCTGATCATCATATTATTACATTAATAACCCTCCTCTTAATTTTCACAAACCTCGCATTTTCATGTAATGATCATCGCTCCCACGAATTTATGGAATGCCTCACCGATTCCAACTCAACCACAGATATCATATACACACCTGAAAATGCAGCATATGCATCTCTTTTACTAGGACAAAATCTCC
Source organism: Perilla frutescens (assembly GCA_026008535.1). Taxonomy (NCBI): domain Eukaryota; kingdom Viridiplantae; phylum Streptophyta; class Magnoliopsida; order Lamiales; family Lamiaceae; genus Perilla; species Perilla frutescens. The sequence goes on along the minus strand of BRKX01000009.1, from coordinate 48,129,105 downwards.
GATCAGCTGCAATCTCGCCGGAGAGACCTGATCTCATCCTCACACCATTTCAGGTGACCGAAATCCAGGAAGCGATCTACTGCTCCAAGAAACTCGACGTGCAGATTAGAGTTCGAAGCGGCGGCCATGACTACGAAGGCCTTTCCTACACCTCCGGAATCCCTTTCATAATCGTCGACATGAGAAATTTCCGATCAATAATCATCGATGACGACGACGAAAATACTGCCTGGGTGCAGGTTGGCGCTACTCTCGGCCAACTTTACTACACAATTTCCCGGAAATGTAACACTCTGGCTTTCCCCGCCGGTGTCTGCCCCACGGTGGGCGTCGGCGGCCACTTCAGCGGCGGAGGATTCAGCATGATGTCACGCAAGCATGCCATCGCCGCCGACCGCATAATTGATGCAAAACTAATCAACGCTGATGGTGAAATCTTGGACAGAAATAGCATGGGAGAAGATCTGTTCTGGGCAATCCGAGGCGGCGGAGGAACTAGTTTCGGGATTGTTCTAGAATTTAAGGTGAGGTTAGTGACCGTCCCCGAAATAGTCACCGTCTTCAACGTGACAAGAACGTTGGAAGAGAACGCGACGGAGCTAGTCCAGAAGTGGCAATACATTGCCGACAAGGTCGATGAAAACCTTATAATCCGGCTTTTTCTCAATCCCGACAACTCTCCGACCACCGGAAAAAGAACGGTGGCTGCTTCTTTCACGTCGTTGTACCTGGGTCGGGCTCGTGATCTTCTCCGAATAATGCAGGAGCAGTTTCCTGAGCTGGGATTAATCGAAGAAGACTGCATGGAAATGAGTTGGATTGAAAACGTACTATATATGGCAGGTTTGCAGGAGCAGCCCCTAGAAATTCTGCTGGTGACGAATTCACAGGGCTTCTTTACACCCAAATATTACAAAGGAAAATCCGACTACGTGAGCAGTCCAATTCCGGTGAACGGTCTGAGAGAGATATGGAGGTACCTTCTAGAAGACGGTTCTCATCATCTGCAGTTGAGTCCGTATGGAGGGGTGTTGAACACCTTCTCCGAATCTGAAACGCCGTTCCCACACCGGAACGGAAATATATTCATGATCGAGTACGGGGTGGCATGGAGCAGCCCGGATGAATCAGAAACGCACATTGATTGGATCAGACAGCTCTACAGTTCCATGACGCCCTACGTGACAAAATCTCCGAGGGCGGCTTACTTCAACTATAGAGATCTCGACATTGGAAGGAACAACGAAGGTAACACCAGTTACGATCAGGCTACTGTTTGGGGGCTTTGTTATTTCAAGAACAATTTCAGAAGATTAGTTCGTATCAAGACTCAGGTTGATCCCTCCAACTTTTTTAGAAACGAGCAGAGCGTTCCACCTTTGCTATCTGATAATATGATCGCCACTTCCAAATGATGTGAGGACTTTAATTTCATTGTATAAGTTTGGTATATATAGTACTAATCTTTGTTACTATATAATACATATAGACACAAAATATCTATGATTCAATTTGGTAATCAACATTGAAAAGAGCTATGAGATCTCTATTCCACATTTCATATTATATCAAATTTTATGTTTTCTTCCATTTGTTTTTTCAATTTTAATTTCGTTTTTTTGTTTTATTTTTAAAATTATTCATTTAGGGTTTAAATTATTTGACCCAATCAGTGTTTATATTTATTTAATATTTAATTTTAAATTTTTAAGTTAGTAATTCATTATTATTGTTGATTATTTCATAACATTTATATTTTTTTATTTTAATTAATTTTTTACTGATAAATGTGAATTATGGTTGATTATCTTAAATTAATTATATTTTTGTAAAAACTATAATATTAACATCATAAATTAGATTGTTGAGTATGATATATATTGAATGGGCAAGTCTCTTGTACATAAGATGTACATGAAACGGTCAACGCGTTGACCGGATCAACGCGTGTTGACCCGGTCAATGCTTTGACCAAAAAATCTGTCAAAATTAGTACCATTCATAATACTGAAAAGTATCATTTCAAAGGCTAAAAAGTATCATTTGTATCAATAAAAAGTATTGGGCAGAATAAAAAAATAAAGAAAAAAATTGTTAAGATCAGTATCAATTGACACACTAAAAAGTATCATTCGAAATTAAAAAAAGTATCAATTGTATCCCTAAAAAGTATCACAAATTTTCACAATTTTTTTGGTCAACGCGCTGACCGTCTCATATATATCTTATGCACAGGAGTTTATGCGATATTGAATAGATTATCTCAACTGCGAAATGATAAACTTTTCCCAAACCCTCTAAATACAACTTGTCCGCACCTTTCTTTCAGTATTTTTGCCCTCTGAAGGAAATGAATATTTTTACCATTTAAATACACACTTTGAATTTTATTAATTTTTCTTTTTTTTTTCTTCATTTTGGTTCTTTTATAATTATTATTTAGTATTTAATTCCTAAGAGTATAAGTGTCAACACATTTAGCTTGGGACCAAAAACATTAATCTTGTGACTAAAAGAGTTTTAATCCAGCTAATTAATTATTTGAAATATTTGAAAATAAGGAAATGCAATATATAGATGATTTCATCTAACTAATTTTGTTTTTAGTTTTTCCTTCATTTTCTTTCTTCGATTTCAATTGATTATGCTTTATATAATTTTACACTTCTTATCTAACGAAAAAGAGAATAAACGAAATGACGCGGCTAGAAACGAACAAGACTCGAACGAATAAAGAAACTTACTAGGAAATGAAGACACGAACTAGGACTCGACTGTTGACACGATGAACACCCTTGGATGGCTGGAACTCAGCGGTGATGGCTGGAATCATGGCGAACGACGGTGGTGGAAGGAATCTCGGCGGCGATGAAAGGTAGAAGGATAAATCAGGATCGGCGAACCCGTGTTGTATCAACTCGAACCCGCACGACTAATTCTCCAGATAGCAATTCTCCCAAGTACTCGTTGTACACTGAAGAACTTGAATAAGACTACTGTATTGCTAGAACAATAGAATTGTTTGTGCATAAATGATCAACCAAAGGATCGGAGACAAAAGGGAGGAATAAATCTCAAACTCAAGCAATTGTCTAAAATATAAAGTTCACAACTGATCCCTTTATATAGATATAAGGGATGGACAAAATTCTAAGTAAAAATCCTAAGAGAAATAAAAAAATAAAGCTATCCTAATCTAACAAGGATTCCTACCTTAATTAGAACTCTATTTAAGGTCAAAATCAAAAAGACCAAAAATAAAGATAATAAAAATCTAAACTAGATTAAGATAAATCCCAATGGACTTGGGCCTTGTAAATTAACGTATAAGACTATTATTGGGCTGAATTCCACATGTTTGCTTTATCCAGTCAATCCAGTTAGTATGCCCATACCGACTGTCTTCATGCAATCTGATCAGTATGCCCATACCGACTATCTTCATGCCTTCCTTCTCCATCATTAATTGATAGCTTGTTGACCAATCTCGGGCTGAATATTTGACCTTCATGGGCTGCTCATCATGTTCGAATTTATTCTTGTCTTGTTCTTCGAATCTTGATCTCCAATCTTTAATCTTGAACAACACAACAATCTTAGGGCTGCTCTCAACTCCTTCTTCATCTTCAAACTTCTTACATACAAATGCTTGGAAATATCCTTGCAATTGTATTGCTCGAAGTCGTGTAATTGGATCTCGAAATTGCAGCTCCGGGTTCGGTTTTTCAAGGCTTTTCGTGGTCATATCATTCCCCTCCTATTGAAAAGAATTCATCCTCGAATTCAAATCTCCGGGATCAAATACGAACATGGAAGGAACATCAATTTTTCTTAGATCAAGCATACAAAACCTTGACATGGCGTCCATGATCAAATCTGGTAGAACAACAACATTTAATGGAACATCTTTATCAATATGTAAAATAAAGATATCAAAAGAAAATGGTTGACAAATGATTTTAGAATTTGACTGCGTCTCCATGCTAGCTTGATCGAGCTCCATATAATCTACGATCATTTCCTCATGGATGTCATTTTCCTCTTCAAAACAAGGCTGGATCTCCATCAACTTCTCAACTATTTCGAATTCCTCAACTGTATCATTGGATTCCTCAACGGCGGCAACAATCTCTATTTCTTCTTCCTCGACTTTTCCAACGTCTAAGCACATGGGAACAGATGGCAATGAGATAATAGGTACTTCAATGAAGTCTAGAATTGGTACCTTGGAAGTAGAATCGTCATTGGTAGCAATGAACTCAGATGGTAACACAACGCTCGACTCTACTTGAACCACTTCATTTTGCCTCATCTCTAGACTCTCCAACCACTTCTCTATCTCAATGGCGTATTGCACCATGTCTTTTAACTTGTCGAAGTGATACAATGCTACCTTTTCTCGGATTGCCCTTCGTAGACCGGTCAGGAATCTATCCATGGTATCTTCTGGATATTCTTCTATATCAGCTCGTCTCATGGCTTCAATCATTTTGTTGTAGTAGTCATTTACAGTTCGATCTCTTTGTCTAAGCTTGTATAGCATTTCCTCCAACTCCCATTGGTAGTGGTCTGGAATGAAGCGTTTCCGCATCAAATCTTTCAACTCACGCCATGTGTCAATAGGTGGAAAGTGATCTCGATGGCATCGGTTCTGCTGTAATTCCCACCATGTTGCCGCGTAACCTTTAAAATTCAAGGAAACTAATTTCACCTTCTTTGGCTCGGGGAAGTCATAGTACGCAAAGATTTTATCAACTCTGCGTTGCCAATCTAGGTACGTATCTGGATCATGTAAACCCTCAAACTCTGGGATGGTTATCTTGTTGCGGTGTAGACCATCGACATCTTTGAATCGATTTCGGTGAGCTCGGACTGGATCCATGTGGGGCTGCTATATAGATGGTGTAAGTAAACCTGCTGATTGGTGTATGTAGACCACGGGTGTACGGGTGTATGGGTGTATGGGTGTACGGGTGTACGGACTATATGGTGTATAAGGTGCACCGGGTATAGGTGTGTGTGGACTAAAACTTTCGAATCCTATAAGGTATAGGAATCGAGATTTGGGGTGGATAAGTATGGAAGATCTTCATTAGATATGGATGAGGATGGAAGAAATCTAAACAAGGTAAGAAATCTAATGGATAAGGTAGAATTCTTTTGGATAGGTTTGACCAATGTGAACACAATCTAAAATCCCTAAATATGAGGAAACAAATCTATCTAGACTATGAAAGACACAAAAATCAAAATAATCAAGGAAATAAATCTGAATTTTCATTTTTTTTTTGACGATTTTTTTTGTGCTGTATGGATTCGATCCCTCTGCTCTTTTCTTCTTCTTTTTTTTTGTTTTTTTTTCAATGAACAATTCACGTATTACAACTTGAAAGACTCAAAACCATAAAACGAACAAAATTGATGTATTGAACCACGAACGATAGAAACCAACGTGGCTCTTGATATCAATTTATGATGTGACCCGGGACCTATGGGACACGACACGGACGAAAGGATGCGGAAGCAAGGAACGGAACAACATCGGATGCGTAAGGGATCAATACGAAAAAGAGAATAAACGAAAAGACGCGGCTAGAAACGAACAAGACTCGAACGAATAAAGAAACTTACTAGGAAACGAAGACACGAACTAGGACTCGACTGTTGACACGATGAACACCCTTGGATGGCTGGAACTCGGCGGTGATGGCTGGAATCACGGCGAACGACGGTGGTGGAAGGAATCTCGGCGGCGATGAAAGGTAGAAGGATAAATATTCAGGATCGGCGAACCCGTGTTGTATCAACTCGAACGCGCACGACTAATTCTCCAGATAGCAATTCTCCCAAGTACTCATTGTACCCTGAAGAACTTGAATAAGACCACTGTATTGCTAGAACAATAGAATTGTTTGTGCATAAATGATCAACCAAAGGATCGGAGACAAAAGGGAGGAATAAATCTCAAACTCAAGCAATTGTCTAAAAAATAAAGTTCACAACTGATCCCTTTATATAGATATAAGGGATGGACAAAATTCTAAGTAAAAATCCTAAGAGAAATAAAAAAATAAAGCTATCCTAATCTAACAAGGATTCCTACCTTAATTAGAACTCTATTTAAGGTCAAAATCAAAAAGACCAAAAATAAAGATAATAAAAATCTAAACTAGATTAAGATAAATCCCAATGGACTTGGGCCTTGTAAATTAATGTGTAGGACTATTATTGTGCTGAATTCCACACGTTTGCTTTATCCAGTCAATCCAGTCAGTATGCCCATACCGACTGTCTTCATGCAATCTGATCAGTATGCCCATACCGACTATCTTCATGCCTTCCTTCTCCATCATTAATTGATAGCATGTTGACCAATCTCGGGCTGAATATTTGACCTTCATGGGCTGCTCATCATGTTCGAATTTATTCTTGTCTTGTTCTTCAAATCTTGATCTCCAATCTTTAATCTTGAACAACACAACAATCTTAAGGCTGCTCTCAACTCCTTCTTCATCTTCAAACTTCTTACATACAAATGCTTGGAAATATCCTTGCAATTGTATTGCTCGAAGTCGTGTAATTGGATCTCGAAATTGCAGCTCCGGGTTCGGTTTTTCAAGACTTTTCGTGGTCATATCAAATACCCTAAATATTTTTTTAAAAATATTTTATTTGTTATGTTTTGAAAAAAATAAAAGAAAATGAAAACAATGAAAAACTAATTAATTATGTGAAGAATTAAATACTAAAAAGTGATAAAAAAAAATCCCAATTGTGTAGGATGAAATCTAAATAACAAGTACATAATTAAACCAAAACAAGAAAAATTGAAATCGAAGAAAATTTAAAATGAAGAAAAACTAATAAAATTAATTGTGCGATAGAAAATGCATCATGTAAATATAATGGACGATATCACCTGATTAAAAATGTTTAGATAGAGGAGCATCTTCTTTCCTAGTTCAGTAGGAACATATTATTATTATTATCAAACTTGAGTATTTCAATTCAAATTACACGGATTTTACGTAGTTGATGAAAATGATAATGCTAACAAGTTAACTGTTAAAAGTAATATATTAATTAATATGTTTTCAATATAGGAGTGATGTCTACGTATAAATTGGATTACCAGATGATTTTATCGGAGAGAACTTAACAATGTTGAGGTGGGGTTAATGAAACTGTCCAAAGGGAGAAGGCAGGAAAGGAATAAAGTTTCTAGCTAGGGGCTGTTAATTGTTTCGTCTTCCGGTCTAAAGAGGGCCCGCTTTATAAGTACTACTAATTTATTTGAACAAAAACTTCATGAATAATGTGATCTGATTTAATATCATTTCTTCTCTTTATTTTCCACGCACGTTAAGTCCTTGTATTTATCAAATTTAATATTAATCTAGTATTTTATATCATGTATTAATATACTGCCCACATGGAATATTTTATGAAATAAAACGAGGCACTAAAAAATATTAATTGTAAATTGTAATGTTGGAATCTACATATATTTTTTATTTAATTCTCAGCTCTCAAACTGAGTGTGCGTAGATGCAAAGCCACAATAATTAACTTATGTTCCGCTTTCTTTTACGCATCATAATATCAGTAAATAGTCTAACTAAATCCCTAAAAATCTGGCAGACAACTCAATTTGCATCATATATTTTGACTTTGTATCTTATTTTATTTTATAAAGGTGATTAAACTATCACTACTTGGATCATTGGATGCCATGCGTATTAATGTATGACATAAAATCCTTAATTGCTTATTAATTAAGCTTGTAGTTCATTGATTCATCCAATTCCAACCTTCAATATTAAAATCAATTGCCTCAACAAAAAAAAAGCTCCGCCAACGCCATATCAATTCAAACTATCCAAATCTCATTTATAAATAAAGCTGCATGCATCTAAAAAAATATAATGCAAGAAATTACCAATATTGCAAACCTGATGCAGTGATGCCGCATATGTTCTCATTCAAAATTTGACGAATTAAACCAAGTGTTTTTCTCATATATTCCCCTCTATAACTCCCGAGTCAAAGATAATTAATCTCTCAATTATTATGAAAACTTCAAACATGTTAACTCTTACTTTGATTTTTGTTGTGATCATTTCCTGCTCACGGGCAGCACCTACTGAAAATTTTCTTGAATGTCTGTCCAAAAAATTCAAGAACAACTCTTACATTACTTTCAACAATGTCTACACCCCAATCAACTCTTCTTATTCTTCCATCTTGCCATTTTCCATCCAAAATCTGAGATTCGCGTCAGATTCTACTCCAAAACCTCTTGTAATTATTACCCCACAGCACGAATTCCAAATCCTGCCTGTCATCTACTGTGCCAAAGAAAATGGTTTGCAAATTAGAACTCGAAGTGGTGGCCATGACTACGAGGGACTATCTTATGTATCACAAGTCATATTCGTGATTATTGATTTGATCAATCTTAGTGAAACAACTGTTGATGTTGGCGAGAAAACTGCGTGGGTTGGAGCTGGGGCAGCCATCGGTTCTTTATATTATAGAATCGCAGAGAAAAGCCCGATTCTAGGGTTTCCTGCGGGTGTCTGCACAACAATCGGTGTTGGCGGGCACTTTAGTGGAGGAGGCTATGGCACACTGCTGAGAAAATATGGCCTAGCTACAGATAACATCATCGATGCAAGAATAATCGATGTTAATGGAAGAATGCTTGATAGAAAATCAATGGGGGAAGATCTGTTCTGGGCTATTAGAGGTGGCGGAGGAGCCAGCTTCGGCATAATTCTTGCATGGAAGGTGCAACTGGTGGATGTTCCAGAAACTGTCACTGTTTTCAGAATCGGTAGAACATTGAAACAGAACGCGACTCAACTCATTCACCGCTGGCAATATGTTGCTCCTCAACTCAACAAAGATTTGTTCATTGGGATCACGGTAAGCATGGTGAATTCCAGCCAAGAAACAAAGAAGAAGACGATTAGTGCTTCTTTTTTCTCATTGTTCCTTGGTGGGATCGACGCATTGCTGCCATTGATGCAAGAAAATTTACCAGAACTTGGCCTTCTAAGAGAAGACTGCATCGAAACGAGCTGGATCCAATCAGTCCTCTTCATTAATGGTTTTACCATTGAATCTCCAAGGGAGGTATTGCTGAACAGGACTCAGCGCAGGGTCAGATACTTCAAAGGAAAATCTAATTATGTGCAGAAACCCATTCCCAAACATGGATTCCAAGGCATATGGAGACAGTTTCACCAGCCGGAAGCTGCGGCAGCGCAGCTCATCATAATTCCCTATGGTGGAAGAATGGCGGAGATTTCCGAATCGGCCATTGCCTTTCCTCACAGGGCCGGTAACTTGTACAAAATCCAACACATACTATTTTGGGAGGAAGGCGATTCTCAAAATTCGGACAGGTACATAAGATGGAGTAGGAGACTGCAACATTACTTGACTCCATACGTTTCAAGGTGTCCGAGGTCTGCATACGTCAATTACAGAGATCTTGATATCGGAGTCAACAACGTTGTAGGAAACACTAGTTATGCACAAGCAAGCATTTGGGGAATGAAGTATTTTAACAATAATTTTGATCGGCTAGTTCAGGTGAAAACCGTTGTTGATCCGGATAATTTCTTCAGGAACGAGCAGAGCATTCCACCATTGCTTCATGACTAATGAATGTGATCTGCTGTAAGTTTAAATTAGTAAAATAATTCGGATTATTCTACCATTTTGAGTTTTCTATTGCCATTTGCCTTTTGCTTGTTTAGTTACGTTACATTAGACCATTCATGCTTTATTTTATATTTAATGTTACTAGCTTAGTAAACATGCATTGCACACAATTTCAATATTTGTTTCTATATTCACTACAAAAAAATGGTCTTTAGAGACAAGATTATTAGCAACGACAAATGTCGTCACTAATACTAGATTTTTAGTAACAACATGTCGTTTCTAATAATCACATGTCATCTCTAATAAAATTTTTGTGATAATATTATTGTCGCTTAAAAATACACTACAAAAAAAGTCCATTCTAGCGACGGGAATTAGCGACGGGGCCGACACGGGTCGCCACTAGCGACGGAAATAGCGACGGGAAATTTTGCGACGGGATTAGCGACGGAGTTCCCCGTAGCTAATTCTAGCGACGGAAATAGCGACGGAAACCCCGTAGCTATTTTTTTTTTAATTTTTTTTTATTTTTTAAAATTTTATTTAATTATTTTTAAAATAATTAAATATGATTTCATACTATTCTAATACAAATATTTTCCCTATTAAAATCATTTTTATATTTTTATTCATTTATTTTAATTTTTCAAAAAATAATATCGCAATATACATTTATTAATATCACATCTTTAAATTTATATTATTTCCTTATTAAATACAAATTTATACAAATTAGCTTTATTAGTATTCTTATAAATAAACTAATTAGTATATTATTATATATTTAAAAAATGTATTAAGTTTAACATAATATTTATTATAGTTACTACTACAAGATTAATCAATTATAAATTAACAAACTAAAATATACTATGAAAATATATATACATAATATAGTATATAATGAATTTTAATTTTTAATTATAAAGTAAAGTAATTTTTATTTTTTTTTTAATTTTTTATTTATTTTTTAAATTTTATTTAATTATTTTTAAAATAATTAAATATGATTTCAATCTATTCTAATACAAATATTCTCCCTATTAAAATTATTTTTATATTTTTATTCATTTATTTTAATTTTTGAAAAAATAATATCGCAATTATACACATTTATTAATATCACATCTTTAAATTTGTATTATTTCCTCATTAAATAAAAATTTATTCAAATTAGCTTTATTAGTATTCTTATAAATAAACTAATTAGTATATTATTATATATTTAAAAAATGTATTAAGTTTAACATAATATTTATTATAGTTACTACTACAAGATTAATCAATTATACATTAACAAAATAAAATAGACTATGAAAATATATATACATAATATAGTATATAATGGATTTTAATTTTTAATTATAAACTAAAGTAATTTTTAATTTTTTTTTTATTTTTTATTTATTTTTTAAATTTTATTTAATCATTTTTAAAATAATTAAATATGATTTCAATCTATTCTAATACAAATATTCTCCCTATTAAAATCATTTTTATATTTTTATTCATTTATTTTAATTTTTGAAAAAATAATATCGCAATTATACACATTTATTAATATCACATCTTTAAATTTGTATTATTTCCTTATTAAATAAAAATTTATACAAATTAGCTTTATTAGTATTCTTATAAATAAACTAATTAGTATATTATTATATATTTAAAAAATGTATTAAGTTTAACATAATATTTATTATAGTTACTACTACAAGATTAATCAATTATACATTAATAAAATAAAATATACTATGAAAATATATATACATAATATAGTATATAATGGATTTTAATTTTTAATTATAAACTAAAGTAATTTTTAATTTTTTTAAATTTTTTATTTATTTTTTAAATTTTATTTAATAATTTTTAAAATAATTAAATATGATTTCAATTTATTCTAATACAAATATTCTCCCTATTAAAATCATTTTTATATTTTTATTCATTTATTTTAATTTTTGAAAAAATAATATCGCAATTATACACATTTATTAATATCACATCTTTAAATTTGTATTATTTCCTTATTAAATAAAAATTTATACAAATTAGCTTTATTAGTATTCTTATAAATAAACTAATTAGTATATTATTATATATTTAAAAAATGTATTAAGTTTAACATAATATTTATTATAATTACTACTACAAGATTAATCAATTATACCTTAACAAACTAAAATATACTATGAAAATATATATACATAATATAGTATATAATGTATTTTAATTTTTAATTATAAACTAAAGTTATTTATTATGTAAGTAAAAATAATTTAATTCATTATGATATTTAGCATGAAACACAAAGTAAGAAAATTTAACCACATTTTCACCATGATATATATATATATATATATATATATATATATAATTTTTAAAATAATTTAATTAATAAATTATAGTTCTATATACAAATATATAATACAATATCACCTTTATTATAATTTTTGTATGCATGGATACTTAATAAATATCACCTTAAATTATAGTTCTTATATACAAATATATAATACAATATAATATCAATATTATATATATATATATATATATATATATATATATTTGTGCACAAATAGATATAAATATATTAATAAGAATATAACACTTTTAATTTTTAGAGATAAATAAAAATAAATTATGTAAAGATCGTATAAGTATATATATTATTTAAACTATTAATATAACATCAATTGAACTTGCCCCAATGGATAAGTGCTTGGCCCTCATTCTAGGAGGTCACAGGTTCGAATCCTCTTAGGTGCATATTATACAAAATTATTCTTGAAGGGCTTGGGAAGGGCTTGGGCGCGGGCCTTTCATCGGGTCGGGTCAAGGGCTCATTAATGGGCGGGGCCCCCGGGTCGGGGGCTCATCGCGGGCCGGGCCAATCAATAATTTCAAAATTTTAAATTTGGCGGATAGCGACGGGGTACCCCGGGCTCATCGCGGGCCGGGCCAATCAATAATTTCAAAATTTTAAATTTGGCGGATAGCGACGGGGTACCCCGTCGCTATATCCGTCGCTATATAGGGACGGGGTCGCTAAGCCTTGGCGACAGGCGAGCCACCGTCGCGCATGATTAGCGACGGGGGTTTCCCGTCGCTAAACCCTGTAGCGACGGAAAACCCCGTCGCTAAATCGGAATTTTTTTGTAGTGATATTTTTTACAACGACATTATGTCGTCGCAAATAGAGCGTCCCGAAAAGTTCGTTCCAAATAAACTAAAAATTATTTTAAGTGACAACATTCTCGTCACAAAAAATGTCATTAGAAATGACATGTAATTATTAGCGACGACATGTTGTTACTTAAGTCTATTATTAGTAACGACATTTGTCGTCGCTAATAATATTGTCACTAAAGACCGTTTTTTTGGTAGTGATTGTGAACTACAGTAAATAGTGAATATAAGAATAACTTCCTCATAGTAATTAAAAGTTATGATCCCTAAAAGTGCACATCTCATACAAAGTATCTGTTCTGCAAACATTTTCAAAGATGTTCTAGAATGTTGTTGGATAATCTTCACTATAATGTTCACGATTGTTATAATGAACTTAAAGTAGATAGTACAAAGTAAAGTACGTAAGGGATTGGTAACTGACCACTATTTTATTAGTAGTAAAAATAATCGCAAGTATACGGTGTAATTCTAATACGTAGTGATCAAAGAGTATCGTATCCATAGGGATTGTGATGACAAATAACAATGTGAGTACTAAAATATAGACACCTCATTAATATCAAGATACTCAAATAATAAAAGAGAGAACATGTAAATAAATACTTTAAAAGCAAGAACACAATTAACATAAATAAAACAATTAATGAAAATAATGGATTCTAGAGGAGAGTTCATACAATGACTTTTAGGACAGATTTATTGACTACTTAACCTTATTTAATTTATCAATGGTGGAAAATCACTTAACTGTTATCAGACTGTTCATAGAACACATATCATAACAAATAAATAATGAATATGTATTTTACTGCGGCCGGTTCTTCACACACGGCATTAATCACAATCAAGTACCTTGGATTTAAATTCTTAAACACTTGTTCACTTGGTCGGTCCTTCCAAGCATCACATAAAATGATTAACTTATTTTATCCCATTAATTAATCAGTCACAACAAGAATCTTCCAATTAATTAACTTGCTGTAACGCCCCAAATTATTTCTCTAAATAAAATGGAACGCTAAACATGCCTTTATTAAAATATAAAAGAAATCCCAAATTCGAATCAGTATCAAGGTTCAAAAGTTACAGCGGAAATAGGAAAATATCTTAAATCAACTGAATTTTTAATTAGGTCTTTATTCATTATAGAACTAAGACCACCATCATCGCATCTTGCTCGATGTATCACCCGAGTCAACACCTGAAAAGATAGTAGATTTTTGGGGTGAATACTACTGACTCAGTGGGGAGTGTCCAATTATCCAAGCTATATAAAATTAAACAAGTAAATGAGAATAATAAAAAAATTGTTCAGTCCATAGACCAAACCATATAGCCCGTCGGCCCAGGCTCATTTAGCCCAGAGGCCCTGTCTCATTTAGCCCGGAGGCCCATTTTCGTTTATAGCCCGAAGGCCCTGTACTGTACTGTGTCATCACATACTCGTTAATAAAATATAGAGAGAATAATCGGGACAGAAATCACAAAAAACCCCACCTTCACTTTGACTCGGATATAAATTAATTAAGTTTTGCGCGCCTTGCCTATAAATTATTTATTACAAATCAATACAGTGCACGAGAAAATGCAATAAAACTATGCGTAAAAGTTATCTACGATACATGCTCAAAACACGATGACATAATTCTTTACTCTTCATTTATTCATTTAAACCACCAATGTCATAACATACATAATTATATATATACACAAGTTACGTATATGAAAAATCATGCATTAAGACCACATACAAAAAAACACATGCATAATTACTTGTATATATATATATACACGAACAAGCAATCGTATATATATATATATACATATATCTGTACATTACAACACAAATATATATACATATATATATATTACCTACACACATACACATTACATATATATATATATATATATATATATTATGTAAATATATATATACACGGCACTTACATGTATATATATATACATCTGCATAAACTATTTACATATATATATATACGTATGGACATATTTATATAAATGTATCTACTCATTATAACTCTTATAACATATATATATATATTATACGCATGTATATATATATATATTACATACATCAATCTCATATATATATATATAGTACCATACATAGTTTATATATATATATGATGAGTGCATAAATTACACTCATTTAGACTCATTTTGAGTGCTTTTGCACTTGGTTATCTTGTATATATGTTGTATATATATTGTTTATTTTTGTTTAATCTTTTGTTTAATGAAATGTGGCCAATATAGGGAATTTTTGACATCTAAAAGAGCAAAAACAAAGTCAAATTGATAATGAGATCAACAAGAAATACACAAGGCATTGAAAAATGAAGAAACGAGCAAGAAAACGACCAACACTGGAAGAACCGACCCCCAAACGCGACTTCAGGGGGTCGCGCTTCAAATGCACGGCGACACGCGATAGGGAAACGCGACTTAGGGGGGTCGCGCCTCGGCCTTGAGCCAATACGCAACCCCTAAACGCGACCGGAAGCTCGCTTTGCAAACACTTCAGAGAGCCGATTTTCTTCAGGCGAAACACGGGTCCAAAGCGTGACTTACTGGGGTCGCGCCTCGGCCTTCAGTCGAAACACGACCCCGAAACGCGACCGAAATCTCGTGTTGCAGAGCCTTCAGAGACCTGATTTCTTTTGTTCCAAACTCGACCCTCAAACGCGAGAGCCTGGGGTCGAGTTCCGCACTGACGAAAATAAAAAGTGACTTTTGGCATTCAATTATTGGTCCATTCATTTATATATCTTTTTGGCATTTCAAAACATATCACCATAGACCCTAAGGAACGAAAATCACTTGGAGAAATAGCAACAGAAGGGATTTTTGAAGATCAAGAGAAAGGAAGAAGATTCAACATCCATTTAAGTATCCAAGCCATAGGATTGAAGAAGGAGTATTCTACATTTAGTTTTATCACTTCTTCTCTCTTTTTAGACTTGTATTTAGAATGGGTTATTGTTTTCCTTCTTGTAAACTTGATTTTATTGTGAATATGGTTAGCTAGAGCCTTAGGGCTCTAGGATGTGGTGAAACAATGTGAATATTGATCTATGATTTGGGATATATATGTGTGTTATTGCCTTGTCAAGATTTTGATCTATGCTAGGGCTTGAATGATGTTGTTTGGTTGGCCATCTCACTAGCAACACATGTATGAATCACTTGCATCTAGTTAATCCCGTGATCATAAGCATGCTTGGATCGAATCTACATATTTGTCTTCTTAGTCGAATGTCATTATGTGGAAGGAAATGTGACCCTTAGAGCCTTTTATAGGTGCGACCTTAGAATGCGTTAGAGATAGCCATCTTTATCGCATTCGCAATTTAAGAGATATTCGAGAGATGCTCTTACTATATTCGTGGTCTTCCTATCTATGAACTTTGCATAAATGTATATGTATTCCCACTTTGTAGGTCAATATGAGTGTTGTGTAGCCATGTCCTAGAGTTTCGCCTTATTTATCATCTTCAAAGCTCTCCTTTGTTTAGTATTGACTCTTGAGTGAAAAATATATTGATAATTATTGATTGTTTATGAGCATGTGTCTTTTATTCTTGTTTGGCGCTTTGATTTAGTTAAATCACCCTCTCCTTATTGTTCGTCTAGATATTTTGCTCTTTTCACGTCGTGCTATTTGCGTTGTCTGAATTTTATTCCATTTTTCTGTAGATCGACCTCGTATCATCTCATCTACAATCACATGCTTGTACACTTGTAGGCATTGACGCGAGTTATAAATATTGAAACACATCACAGTAGGTTTGAGAGTGAAACAACCCTCTGTCAAGTTTTTGGTGTCGTTGCCGGGAAAATAACAGAATTAATTTGATAAATGCAATATTGTGATAACGATTGAGTGGATTACTTTGGACATTTTTACTTGTTTTAATTATAAAGAGTTGTTTTTGATTTGTTTGTCCTTTTTGATAGGAAGTGTATGCATACTCGTTCTCAAGGAGAACCACCTATTGCATTGGACTTAGAGATTGAAGCAATGGTTCGCCACAACAACGCACGTAGACGGAGAAGAATGGCGGATATACCTCCATACATTCAAGACCCGATGATTGCCCAAATGCAAAGGCAATTGGAGGTGATGCAAGAGCAATTGAGAGCCCAAGAGGAGGCTCACAATAGAAATGTGGAGGCACCAATCCGGAATCTTTTTCAACCCATCGTTGATCAAGGGGTGGCCAATGGACCACCCATTCAAGCCAACAACTTCGAGTTTAAGACCTCTCTCCTACTAATGATCAAACAGAACCAGTTCCGAGGGATGCCAATGGAGGATCCCCATGAGCATATCCGCAAATTTCTCAATGTTAGTGGGACAATGAAGATGAATGGAGTCCCAGATGATGCAATCCGCATCCGACTCTTTCCATTCTCATTGACCGACAAGGCGGAAACATGGTGGTTGAGTCATGCTCAAGGAACATTTCAAACTTGGGATCAATTGGTGACAAAGTTCCTACACAAGTTTTTCCCACCCGGAAACACCCTTAAATTGAAAGGAGAAATCACTGTGTTCAAACAATGGGATGAAGAAAGCCTATATAAGGCGTGGGAGCGCTTCAATCAGGGGTACAAACCTCAATACGGAGGCCAATATGGAGGAAATTCGGGTAATCAAAATAAAGCTCAACACCCGAACTTCTCCTATGGTAACCTGAACAATGCAATCCAACCACCACCGGGCTTCTCAGTCACAAATGGTGTAATTGACGAGGAGAAGAAGCCCAAGATGGATGAACTCCTAATGGCATTTATGGGGAAGACGGATAGTTACATGAAAAACTCTCAAGCACGAATTGGGAAGTTAGAGAAAACCGTCGGAGCAATTGGAAACCAAGTTAACACTTTGGAAAAGCAGATGGGACAATTTGCAACTATCTTAGGAAGCCAACATCAACAAGACAAGTTCCCAAGTAATACCACTGTGAATCCGAAGGATCAACACAAGGCAATTACCTTGAGGAGTGGAACCGCTTATGATGGCCCCGAGATGCCGGATGATGAGGAAAGTAGATGAAAGGTTGTTGAGCAACCAATTGAAAAGAAGACAGAGGAGGGACCGAGTCATGAGGACTTGAGTCCCTCATTAAAGAATGATGATGCCCTTGAAAGAGGGAAAGAGAAAGAGGAACGGGTGATGCCGGAACCATACAAAGTACCCATACCCTACCCACAAAGACTCCAAAAGGTGAAGAGTGACGAGCAATTCTCTCGATTCCTCGACATCTTTAGAAAAGTACAGATCAACATCCCTCTTATTGAAGCACTTCAACAAATGCCAAATTATCCAAAATTCTTGAAGGATGCGATTTCCAAAAAGAGGAGATGGGGGGAGTATGAGACGGTTAATTTGACCGAGAATTGTAGTGCTTTATTGCAAAGGAAGTTTCCCGCAAAGATGAAAGATCCGGAGAGCTTCAACATCTCGGTTACTATTGGAGAAAATCACGTTGGGAAGGCTTTGTATGATCTTAGGGCAAGTATCAATTTGATGCCCCTCTCGTTCTTCAAAGAATTGAAAATGGGGGAGATCAAGCCTACCACCATTTATCTCCAAATGACCGACCGCTCTTTGACATACCCAAAGGGTGTGGTGGAAGATGTGCTAGTGAAGGTCAACAAGTTCATCTTACTGGTGGACTTTGTGGTTTTTGATATGGAAGAAGACAAGGAAGTTCCCCTCATTTTATGATGACCATTTTTGTACACGGGTAAGGCCTTCATAGATGTGGCAAAGGGAGAACTTACCTTGAGAGTGAATGAGGAGAGAATCACATTCTCCCTCCAAAAAGTGATGCAACATCCCGAAGAAGAGACAGAATATGGAGGAGTGCAAGGTACTCCAATTGGTGGATGAATGCATAAAGGAGGAAGAGTTGAGGAACCTAAAGGATCCTCTTGAGATTTCCATTTCTAACTCTATCTTTAATTCTTTTTCTAATGATGATTTTGGTCTGTGTGATTCCGTTTCTATGATGAATTCATTTCAGGAATCCTACTTGAGAAAGCCAAAGTTCTTGCCATTAAGAGACGAGGACCAAACATCAAAGAAAGAGGACGAGTTGAAAGCAAAAGAAGAAATGGAGTTGAAACCCCTACCTACACATTTGAGGTATGCTTACCTTGATGAAGCCAAGCAAAAACCGGTAATAGTTTCTTCCTTCTTATCCGATGAACAATGCGATAAATTGTTAAGGGTGTTGAGAAAATATCAAAGCACCATAGGATGGTCAATTTCTGACCTTAAAGGCATTAACTCTTCTATTTGCATGCATAGAATCTTGCTTGAGGAAGATTACAAGCCTAAGGTGCAAAACCAAAGTAGACTCAACCCTATTATGCAAGAAGTTGTTAGGAAATAGGTCTTGAAATTGCTTGATACCGATATCATATTTGCTATTTTGGATAGTGAGTGGGTGAGTCCTACTCAAGTTGTTGCTAAAAAGGGGGGGGGATGACATTGATAGAGAATGAGAACAAAGAAATGATTGCTACTAAGGTAGTAATCGGTTGGAGAATGTGTATAGATTATAGGGCTCTAAATGCTTACACTAGAAAAGACAATTTTCCATTACCCTTCATCGATCAAATGCTAGATAGGTTGGCGGGTCATGAGTTCTATTGTTTCTTAGATGGGTATTCAGGATACAATCAAATCATGATTGCCCCCGAAGACTAAGAAAAGACCGCTTTCACTTGTCCCTATGGCATATTTGCATATAGATGGATGTCTTTCGGGTTGTGTAATGCACCCGCAACCTTTCAAAGGTGTATGATGTCCATCTTTCATGGATTAATAGAAAACATCATGGAGGTGTTTATGGATGACTTTCCTGTGTTTGGTGATTCATTTGATATATGCCTTGATAATTTAAGATAAGTTTTGCAGAGATGTGAAGATATTAATCTACTGCTCAATTGGGAGAAATGCCACTTCATGGTGAGAGATGGCATTGTTCTAGGACACAAGGTGTTGGGTGAAGGTTTAGAGGTGGACCGGGCCAAGATAGTGGCCATTAAAAAGCTACCTCCACCAACAAATGAAAAGGGAGTTAGAAGCTTCTTGGGACACGCCGGGTTCTATAGGCGCTTTATAAAAGATTTTTCCAAAGTTTCTAAACCTCTTTGTCGTTTACTTGAAAAAGTCATTGAATTTGATTTTGATTCTAATTGTTTGCAGGCTTTTGAGACGTTGAAGAAGGCCCTAATCACAGCACTCGTGCTTATCACACCCAATTAGAGTGAGCCTTTTGAAGTAATGTATGATGCAAGTGAGATAGCGGTGGGAGCCGCACTTGGCCAAAAGAAGGACAAACTCTTCCGAGTCATCTATTATGGGAGTAGAACTTTGGATCCCGCTCATGTCAACTACACCAACACGGAAAGAGAACTCTTGGCGATCGTCTATGCATTCGATAAGTTTAGGCCCTATCTCATTGGGGCCTGAATAATTGTGCACACCGACCACGCCGCTTTGAGGCATCTTTTTGCCAAGAAGGATGCAAAGCCAAGGCTTATCTGATGGATTCTTCTACTCCAAGAGTTCGATGTGGAGATCAAAGATAGAAAAAGATGCGAGAACGTGGTGGCGGATCACTTGTCTTGGTTAGACCATATGAAAGGAGAAGAGGAGACCAAGAGGCCAATCAACGAAAGATTTCCCGATGAGAGAATCATGTCGGCATAGACAAAAGTTTCATGGTTTGCGGATATTGTCAACTTTCTAGTTGCCAAAGTGAAACCCGTGGAGATGGAGAGCTACTAAAGGAAAAGGTTTTTCCATGATCTCAAATTCTATATATGGGAGGAACCTTATCTTTTTAAGAGGTGTGCCGATTCCATCCTTCGAAGATGTGTGCCGGAGGAAGAATGGATTGAAATAATAAAGGCATGTCACGATTCTCCTTGTGGAGGCCATTTTGCTTCCAATAGAACCGCTAGGAAGATTCTACAAAGCAGGTTCTATTGGCCCTCCATTTTTAGAAGTTGTGAAGAGTTTGTGAAGACATGTGAACAATGCCAAAAGATGGGCTCAATTTCAAAGAGAGATGAGATGACGATAAGTGCAATTGTAGAAGTGGAATTATTTGATGTTTGGGGGATTGACTTCATGGGGCCATTTGTGATGTCCGAAGGAAATCTCTACATACTCTTGGCGGTTGATTATCTCTCACGATGGATTGAAGCAATTGCAACCAAGACCAATGATTAGAAGATTGTGCTTAAGTTCCTTCAAAGGAATATTTTGACAAGATTTGGGGCTCCAAGAGCCTTAATTAGTGACGGGGGCACTCACTTTTTTAATAAGTGGATGACGAGCCTCCTAGCACGGTATGGAGTGAAGCATAAGGTGACGACTCCCTACCACCCACAAGCCAATGGGCAAGCCGAGCTTGTAAATAGAGAGGTAAAATAAGTCCTCCAAAAGGTGGTGAAGACAAACGGGAAGGATTGGTCGAGCCATCTTGATGAAGCATTATGGGCCTATCGAATAGCCTACAAGACTCCATTGGAGATGTCTCCCTATCAAATGGTATTTGGGAAGTCTTGTCACCTTTCAATCGAGCTCACTCACAAGGCATACTGGGCCACCAAGAAACTCAATCTCGACTTTGAGATGTCGGGAAAAGAAAGAATTTTCCGTTTGAATGAAATCGATGAATTTAGGCTTGAGGCTTTCAAAAATTCTTCCATTTACAAGATGAGGACCAGACTTTATCATGACAAGTTCTTAAGAAAGAAAGAACTTGCACCCGGTGATGCCGTGTTGCTTTTCAACTCGAGGTTGAGGTTATTTCCCGGGAAACTCAAAACAAAATGGGGAGGTCCTTACATCATCTCAAAGATCTTCAAGAATGGAGCAGTGGAATTGCAAGCCAAGGATGGGAGCCTATTCGTTGTCAATGGGCAACGAGTGAAGAAATTCTACAATGCGGAGGAGCAAACCGGAGTGTTTGTCCTCCATTTGAAAAATGTTTGAAGAACCGTATCCCGTCGAGCTCACGATGATAAATTAAGCGCTAATTGGGAGGCAACCCAATAGGTTTTAAGTTTTCATTGTTTTAAGTCATTTTTATCTATGTTTCTCTATGTTTCAATTGCCTAGTTAATTAAATTAGTTTGATTGCCTAAGTTAACTTAATTAGTTTGCAACTTTTGTTTTTGTTGAAGGAATTTATGTTTTTGTAGTAAAATATTGTAGGAAATGGTGTCGACGTTTGGGAATGTACATAGTATGAAGAAGGATCCCAGAAATGCTAAAAAATCCAAAGAGACTGAAGACGCGAGTACGAAACCCGACCGAGGAAGTCGCGTTTTGGCACATAGTTGAAACGCGAGCAACAAACGCGACTACCCAGGGTCGCGTTTTACACAGAAGGCAAAACGCGACTCGGAAACGCGAGCCATAAGCCATAAGTTGTGTTGCAGAGCTTTCAGAGCCACGAACTTGCTCAGTTAAAACGCGACTGCAAGGCGCAACTTACCCTGGTCGCGTTTCCAAGCAAGGCCAAGACGCGACTGCAAAGCGCGACCCCTGTCGCGCCCCGCTGCCTCCAGACAGGTTTTAACCCCTTTTTCCTCTCATTTCATACATTCTTTTCACTCACCCTCACTCTCACTCGAACACACACACACATGAAATTTCACCCTCTCCCATCAAGATTCAAGGTAATTTCTCAACTCTTTCATCAATCTACATACATTATCCCTATTTATGTTGATACTAGAATCTAAATGTTCTAATGCATGAGAAATTAGGGATTTTTCTATGTTTTGTGCCCTAAGGCTTGAAATGAACGAAATTGCCAATAATTTTCCTTGATATATGCTTACAATTGATGAAGAATGGAATAGAAAGCATGGGTTTGGTATAGGGTGTGGTAATTTGTTGAATTTTGGTGGAATTTGTTGGATGTTGGTGAAATTGGGTTGAACTCTACATGAAATTGGGCAAAGAGCATGATGAATCATATTTTTTCTTTTATTTGCTTGGTTTTTGTTTACATCTTGCTCAAGATGAGAGAATGTGCTTGATATTTGAACTTTGGGCTATTATACCTCAAATGCAAAAATGTATAGAATGGTATAGAATGAATTGTTGAGGCTTGATTATGCAACCAAGGTGCATTTTTATTGCATAATGTGGGTTCTTTGATTGAAGTCTTGTTGTTCATTTTCATCTATATTTCGTTCTAAGCATAATTCATGAGAATAGGAATTTTGATGTGAAGCATGCTAGATTAACAAGGGGTCTTTTGTGCTTTGATTTTATCATATGCCTTTGAAGACCCTCTTGCAAAAAAAGTTCGTACCTATTTGACTAGAGTAAGAGTGGAATAGAGTGAATTTTTTTTAGCATGTTTAATCACTTGGGAAGACTTTGTTTATATCCTTAACCAATTGAACGGGCTTTGGTATTTGATTTTATCATATTTGTTTAGGTCCTTCCAATTGGGATTATGGTATAAAAGATGTTATTTTAGAGGCATTTCTATCTTGCATTTGATTTTGATATTGTTAAAAATGGTTTTAGGCCATTTATGTCAAGACAAAAAGTTGTTCTCTACATTTAATGATTGTTGTTAGTCATGTGGGTGAATTTTGGTAAATAAACAACCACAGAAAGCATGAGTTGCTTAATGTAGGATTGGAAACTTTTAAATGCAACAAAGTTTAAAGTGAGTGAGTTTAGATATTGTCATATGCGTTGTTCACTTTATATCTTGTTGACATTGTGAAAATAAGTTCTACTCTCGTGCCTAAACTTTGTTCCACTCTTTTGTAGGTACCACCCTACACACAAAAAAATGCCACGATGAGGGAGAAAATCATCACGAAGAGCCGAACCCGAATCTGAGTCCGATCCGGAAATTGAAGCCCAAGATGAAGAACAAGATGAGGATTTGGCGGTTAATCATCCGATGCGATTCCGCATCTACCTTGGAAGTGATGAGTACTATGAGAATTGGCAGTGGCTTTTCAATGTCAACCTTGTTATAACCAGGTTCATGTGCAGCAACACGTGTAAGGCACTTGGGATCAAGGATGATGTGTGGAGACTCTTAGACCAAATGGGATGGCTCCAGGCCATGAATAGGAATTGCATGACGTCTCCTCTCTTGGTTAGAGAGCTGTTGAGCACATTCGAGATGAAAAGGACGACAAAGAGGGGGCTAGTCAAATGTACCTTCCGGATGGGAAACACGGACTGTCAGCTCACTGTTGATCAGTTGAATGAGATTTTCAATACTCCTACAGACGGTATCTATCACCACCCTCGGGAATACAATCAAGATGTTGCCTACCGTCTCCTATGCCTCACAGAGTCCGAAACAGAAAAATACAACTCCAGCACAGCAAAGGCATCTGCAATGCCTAATCCGATTTTCCGATACCTACACCGCATCTTGGCAAACACAGTGTTTGCATGAAGAGAAAACAACAGGTTGAGGACTTCTGAGCTGTTTGCACTTTGGGCCATGTTGAATGGGGTCCATTTGAACTTTGGTGCTTTCCTCATGGAGCAGCTCTACAGACCATCACACCTTGACAGCGGGCACATTTGCATTGGAAGGATGATCACTCCGATTGCCGAACACTTCGGCATCAATCTTGAGGATTATCTTGATAACAGAGGGTCGAGGTTGTTGAACCTCAACTATTTAAGGAATGTGAAGATCTTGAGCTCAGACTTACACACATATCTGCTAAACATGAGAACTGGAGGGACATTTCCATTGCCCAACACGGCGCTGGCCCATGTGTCGAACTATCAAGAGAGGACCAATTGGAAGATGGAGACAGTCGCTCATTTTGCGGCTATTGCTGCAGCTGGAGGACCAAGAGGCATTCGAGCATCCATTGAAGACCAAGGAGAGGTCGGTGGTGACAATGTGGGAGAGGGATCTTCCACAGCTACATTTAGACGAGGCCGGCGGTGCTCGGAAGAGCAGATTGCTGGTCGTTTTGACACATTGGATGGGTACATGACTTCCATGGACGAGACCATGCAGCATTGAAGGAGTGACGTGCACGATGAGTTTGGCCCGCTGAGGCAGGACATGTACACGAGGTTCGATGATATCCGACATGACATGTATGGCAGGATGGGACAGATTCAGTCCAGTGTAGACGATAGATTTCATGCCATACAGATGGACATTGACGAGAGATTCATGGGCCTCAGAGGGGACATCAGGGGTCTAGCTAACAACATGGGGTCATTTCGATCCGAGATTCAGGACCTATCCGGGCTCTTCAGGGGAATGAACACCGGGTCTGGGTCACAGCAGCAGCTCTATACCCCATCTCAGCATCAGCAGATGACTCCCTACCATTCCTACCAGCCACAACAGTAGTTCTAGCAGCAGCCTTTCCAGTCAATGCAGCAATTTCCGACTGGACAGTTTTTGGCTTCCTTCTCCTCTTAGCAATATCAGCAGATGCCGACTGGGCAGTTCATGGCTACCTCCTCATAGCAGTTTCAGCAGTTCCAAACCTTACAATTTATGCCGTCATCCACTTCTCAGCAGTTCCCGCAGCAATCTCCGCACCACCAGCAGCATCCACCCCACTGAGCCGTTAGTGACCCTTGCCACCACCTTTTTACCTCCAAACTTATTTCCTCCTTTGGATTGAAATAAGTTTGGGGGAGGGGGAGAGAGTAGTGGTTGACAAGGATCTTTTCTGCTCATTTTGACCGCTTTATTTCATAAGACTTATTTATTTATTTATGCTTTCGGATATTGAAGCATGCTAGCATGCTTATGTTTTTTTTTATGCTTGGATTATGTTAGGATTTTTATGCTTTCATTGGAATGTATGGATGATGGTAGTTGTTAGATAATGAGATCGCATGCCGTTTTGCTTCATGAGCATGTGATATTTTATCTATATTTTTGTTCAATTACCTTATGATTGTGGATTGGGGATGTTTTCACTTAAACAGGTGTATGTTCTTATAACAATAATAAGAGTTATGAGAGCATGATAATTGATGAAATTGAAATCCTTGTTGAGCACGAGCTTATGTTGAAAATTTTTTGCAAAATTTTGATAAAAAGCATGATGTTATGGCATGATTTTGTAACCAAAGTTCTTTAAGGTCTCAAAAGTACAATTTGGGAAGGAAAAACTTACTGTGAGGAAATTTTGATCCAAAGATTACACGAGTGAAATCTTTTCCTTATTGAGTGTTTGATGGTCTTCATTGTGCACTAAGTTTTCTCTAGAACTTGCTTTGTGACTTGATTGAGGTTACATGGGTGTGTTTGATCTCTAGAAAATGAATTAAGGCCATTTGTTGTCTAAGCCTCATGCAAATCCAAATTCTTAACCTTCCAGTATAAATTTAATCCATTGCAAGCCCTTTGAGCCTTGAAATTATTTTATTGATTTTGTTGGGTGGGGAATGGAGTAATTGGCAAGTTTTGTGTGGTCCTTTTTCAAGTAAATCTTTTGAGAAATCTTGTAAAATGGAAGATGTAAAACAATGAATACTCATGTGATGGAAAAGAACACAAAGAAGTGAATCATCTTGTTTACATTTGAAAATGAAGCAAAAGAAAGATAGTTCTACATATGCATCACAAACAAGAAAGTATGAAAAATTGTAAGAAATTTGGAGAGATTTTGGTTGTGTAGAAATAAGGGTAGAAGAGAACTTGATTTGTTCTACTTGCTTGGAATGAAATTGGTAATATTGGAAAGTCACTTAGCCAAATTTTTACCTACCCTTCCGAAAGGCCTTCAATTCAATCCCAAAAGACCTTAATGATTCTTGGTTGATAACACACACTAAGTAGTGGAGATAGAAGTCACTTTGCAAGCATATGGTAGAATTCTAGTGCACTCTCGACCTTGAGCGATACACTTCTAGCCTATACACTTGAGAATGAGCGTCTATTGAACCTTGAGAGAGTTTGAACTTCGTAAATTGTATCATGATGATCTTGTTTATGATTGATTGCCGTTATCATCTATGCAACTTTTGTCTTTTGATTTTTGAAGCAAAAATGCCATCTTCATTCCAATATGCTCAATTACCTTGTCCTTCTACTCTTGTTTTTGTTTGAGGACAAACAAATGTTTAAGTTTGGGGGAGTTGATGAGTGCATAAATTACACTCATTTAGACTCATTTTGAGTGCTTTTGCACTTGGTTATCTTGTATATATGTTGTATATATTGTTTGTTTTTGTTTAATCTTTTGTTTAATGAAATGTGGCCAATATAGGGAATTTTTTACATCTAAAAGAGCAAAAATAAAGTCAAATTGATATTGGGATCAAGAAGGAATACACAAGGCATGGCAAAAATGAAGAAACGAGCAAGAAAACGACCAAAACTTGAAGACACGACCCCCAAACGCGACTTCAGGGGGTCGCGCTTCAAATGCACGGCGACACATGACAGGGAAACGCGACTTAGGGGGGTCGCGCCTCGGCCTTGAGCCAAAACGCGACCCCAAACGCGACCGGAAGCTCGCTTTGCACACTTCAGAGAGTCGATTTTCTTCAGGCGAAACGCGGGTCCAAAGCGCGACTTACTGGGGTCGCGCCTCGGCCTTCAGTCGAAACACGACCCCGAAACACGACCGAAATCCCGTGTTGCAGAGCCTTCAGAGATCCGATTTCTTTTGTTTCAAACTCGACCCTCAAAGGCGAGTTCTTGGGGTTGAGTTCCGTACTGACGAAAATAAAAAGTGACTTTTAGCATTCAATTATTGGTCCATTCATTTATATATCTTTTGGGCATTTCAAAACAGATCACCATAGACCCTAAGGAACGAAAATCACTTGGAGAAATAGCAAGAGAAGGGGTTTTTGAAGATCAAGAGAAAGGAAGAAGATTCAACATCCATTTGAGCATCCAAGCCATAGGATTGAAGAAAGAGTATTCTACATTGGGTTTTATCAATTCTTCTCTCTTCTTAGACTTGTATTTAGAATGGGTTATTGTTTTCCTTCTTGTAAACTTGATTTTATTATGAATATGGTTGGCTAGAGCCTTAAGGCTCTAGGATGTGGTGAAACAATGTGAATATTGATCTATGATTTGGGATATATATGTGTGTTATTGCCTTATCAAGATTTTGATCTATGCTAGGGCTTGAATAATGTTGTTTGGTTGGCCATCTCACTAGTATCACATGTATGAATCACTTGCAGTTAGTCAATCCCGTGATCATAAGCATGCTTGGATCGAATCTACATATTTATCTTCTTAGTCGAATGTCATTATGTGGAAGGAAATGTGACCCTTAGAGCCTTTTGTAGGTGTGACCTTAGAATGCGTTAGAGATAGCCATCTTTGTCGCATTCGCAATTTAAGAGATATTCGAGAGATGCTTTTACTATATTCGTGGTCTTCCTATCTATGAACTTTGCATAAATGTATATGTATTCCCACTTTGTAGGTCAATATGAGTGTTGTGTAGCCATGTCCTAGAGTTTCGCCTTATTTATCATCTTCAAAGCTCTCCTTTGTTTAGTATTGACTCTTGAGTGAAAAATATATTGATAATTATTGATTTTTTATGTGCATGTGTCTTTTATTCTAGTTTGGCGCTTTGATTTAGTTAAATCACCCTCTCCTTATTGTTCGTCTAGATATTTCGCTCTTTTCACGTCGTGGTATTTGCGTTGTCTGAATTTTATTCTATTTCCCTGTGGATCGACCTCGTATCATCTCATCTACAATCACATGCTTGTACACTTGTAGGCATTGATGCGAATTATAAATATTGAAACACATCACAGTAGGTTTGAGAGTGAAACAACCCTCTGTCAATATATATAATATATAAACACCCACACACACCACCAAACCATGCCTTCATATATATATATATATATAAAAACGACAACCTCTGAAAAAAAAAGACACGGTCCCACCTAGAAATTCTCTGCCAATAAAAAAAGAGGTTATTTTTTTATATAGAAAATACCCTATCTCTCTCCTACAAAAACAACCAAACTAATGCAAAGAAGGAAAAGAAAACGGACGCAATGAAAGTTCATACCTTTAGCTGGACCGAATCTCAAGTTTTCGAACTCTCTTAAATTTTGGGGTGAGAAAAGTGAAAGGTTGAGACCCCTATTTATACTAGTATTGCTAGGGTTTCATAGAGGAGTTTGGTAGAACAATGATTCTCTCATGATTATCTTCTACTTGGAGGAGAAGATAATAATAATAAAATATATATATATATATATATATATATATAATACTGATTTGGGCCTTCTTTCTACTGGATCTTGAACTTAAAGTAATTGGGCTTCTAATTAAAAAAAAGAAAACTAGAAATAAACTTTGGAAAAAATAAATAAAATGTAACACATTAGGCACTTTAATTATAAAAATTAAATGCATGCTCATGCTATAAAATTACTATATGCTAAAATGAATTTATGCTTATAAATTACTTAGGCGCAGTTTATTAGACTTAATTTATTAATATCACATAAATAGTAAAATTATATGTATATTTTTTTCTTAAAAGAACGCAGCCATAAAAATAAATCGGTCGCTACACTTGCGTACATATGCTGCTGCAGTCAACATACACATGAGAAATCCGAATTAGGAAACTAAATACCTAATGATAACCAAAAAATATGTATCAATAAGTCAAACCATAAAATCTAATGTACTTATAAATCAAAGAATCCAACAAATTAATTATCTAAACATAATTAAATAAAAAGAATAAAACATGAAAATAGTAAACAAAATAATGTTCAACACAATAAAAAATCCAGAGTCATTCAATTTTGACGTAACCAAAACCTTCGCTTCTCAAAAGCCTCTATTGTGCCTCCATAATTGTATACTTGTATATCAATTTATATCTTTTTGTATCCCCTTTTGTATGCCTCTTTTCTCATGAGTAGAGGGGGTATTTATAGTGTTGGAGGGACCCTATGGTTAAAATGAAGCCTAAAGTGGAGAAAAGCATCGAAAATCCTGAACTGGGTCCGTCCAGGTCGACTGATGGGTCGAGTGACTGGGTCAACCGGTGGCTCAACCCGACCATGAGTATTTTGTGAAGGACTGGGTCGACTGGTGGGTCAGCTCGACTCAGCGCACGCAGGCTTCATTAAAACGGTCCCTTCTCACTTGTTTCTCGTCTGATTGAGCTGATTCAACTTGCACATGCTCCTAACTTGATTCTCCATCTTTATAGGCTCTTCAATCACCCATTTGGATTATGTTGAATTATTTTTATCAAATTCTTATGGGCTTTGCCCTTTAAATCCGATCGAATGGCCTAATTGGTCCCTCCTTTAGCTCTCCAAGCACATACTTGATCATTTTACATCAAATAATCATCAAATTCACCTCAATTACTGCAAACTTACAAATACGTTAAAAACCTAAAATGATAACATAATGAACATAAAAGCTATGCAAATCACACAGCTTATCAACTTAAACATCATCAATTCACATCCAAAAGTTGTGTAAAATGCACAACTGTCAAACCCCCCCAACTTAAATTGTTGCACGTCTTGAGCAACAAAAAAGAAAAGAAATTAAAGAGAAGATATGGAGTGATGACCACAATACATGCCTTGGAGTTCTCTCTCATATGCGTCAAACTGAACATGGAAATATTAGACATATAAAATTTACAGCACATATATCAATTTCATTGGAATTACAGACTTCTTGAAAGGTAAATACGAAAAATTTACTCCACACTCAAGTGTATAGAGTGTACTCTCAAATCGGAATACACAACAATCAATCATAGGCTTGCAAATCGTCTATCTCTCAACCACTTAAATGTATGCTTAAACTAAAAATCAAAAAGGACTTTATATTTGGTTGTAATGTAGGCTCTTTGGATAGGTAGAGAAATATTTGGCTATGTGACTAAGCTTGAACCAAATAAGTTGATCACTCTCAAATACTCCAAATCATAAAACATCACTAAATCATAACAATTTTTAGTAAAACTAAACTTTGTTTAGTTTTCTTCTTCATTTTCCAATCACCGTTCAGAATGAAACAAATCATCAAATAATTCATGTTGAATTTTCACAAGAGAAAAATACCGATGGCTCTTTTATGCTCTTTTTATATATTTTTTTCTTCTTTTTTCATTTTTTTCCTTTTCATGAGCTTATAAGACACCATAATAATTTTTCAGCATCACAACATTGTTCTAGAAAATGATCAATTATCGAATTCTCATCCATATATCTCAACATGAAATTCATTAATCCCCCGACTTATAAAAAAGTGCTTAAAAGGCTCAAACGTGTTGACTATGGAATTTTTCAGAGATGGGTATAAATTTAGGATAAATCAAAAGGTAACAAAAATGGCCTAAAATCATTTTTCTAATTCAAGCATACTATGTGGTCTCGAGACATATACCAAAGCAATAACTAGAGATTAGTTGCATAATCTGACACACTCAAGAAATAAACCATGCCAAAAATGTAGATAGTAATCGAAGCTCAATTTCTCACAGGTTCATTTGTTTTTCATAATTCCAACAAAATACCAATTCATACTATTAATTTCCACTATCAACAATCACCATGCTCAATAATCAATGAAAAAAATTTGATTATCTCATGAAATTTGTGAATCCTCATAGGCAATTGATCTTACCAAATCACAACTTTAACAATTGAATCTCTCATTATTGATCGAAAAATAAATAATAATTTAAAATGAAGATGAAAGACTACTCCAGGATTACCACTCATCAACAAAGGTACTCCAAAGACACACAAAATTTAAAAAACTGAACAAGGTAAAGATACAAAAATAACAAATAGCACATAAGCTCCGAGAAAAATATAAATCATTAAATAACCCCATCGAAAAAATTAGAATGATGCAATAAAAATATCATCATGTAGGCATCAGAAAAATAAAAACAATTGTACCTTAACCATGTTCACATCCTCTAAACTTATTTAAAACACCATAAATAATAAGTTTGAAAAGAGAAAGGGTTAAGATAGAGATACCTCTCATAAAGCTCACTGAGTTCCACATGCTGCATAATGTATGTCCACTGAATCACATGCATCCATGATCACTACAAAAGCATAACAACTAACTCTCTACAACACAATTAGAAAATACTCATCCCCCATTGTCTACCAAAACCATACAAATTAGGCCAATTAAATTCCACTTAAATTCTTGTTCATTTAAACCATTCTAATCCATGATCATGTTAACAACTTCATAGTTAAATCAGTGCACAAATTCAAGGAAATCTTCATCAAATGCATATAACATTAAAACCCTAATTTTATTAAATCTCAACAATCATAATTCATCAATTAACATGCTCAATAAATTAGACTAATTCCTCTTAAATTAAACATGTACAACATCATAGGAATACAATTGAATCATCAATTTAAACAAAATAATATCTCACGAGAAATCCTCAAATTACACCTTAAGATTAAAATCAACTAAATCACAATTTTACATTGATTAAATCATTAATCAAAGATAGCGTAATCACCATCTCATATGAACACAAGAAATAAATGAAAGAAAATTAACACACCTTGATAGTTTGGGAAAAGAGATGAGAGAGTTTTGGGAGTAGTGTGTGAAAATTGTGTGAGAAGTAGTGAAAAAGAGAGATAAAACTTCAAAACCACAACTCGGGTTGAGTGACGGGTTGACCGGTTCAGTCGAGCCCCAGCTCAACCCGTCCTAGTGTCAATTGTGAAGGACTTGGTCGAATGGTTCAGATCTACCCCCAGCTCGACCCAGTCACGTGTGATTCCTGAAGAGTCGAGTCGATTGGTTCATCCCGAGTCGACCTAACACTATCTCGGCTTACTACTATGTAATACCCCATAAATTGTTGCGATTACTATTTAGTATAGTAATTTCCAGTCAGATTAGGGTCGAAAGTATCCATTAAGTTCCATGGAATTTAAGATCAATAATTCCCATAGGTGAATTAATTATTTCTGTTAGGGTTCAATTCTCTTTTTAATTATGGAAAGCCGAAATTGTAATTTCAGATAAATTCAATCCCTATTCTTTTAAATTTGCGGTGTGTGTTTATCGTGAATTAGATATTCCGATAAATATTTTTAGGACTAGGAGAATCAGATATTCTCTAGTCATTAGTATTTAAATTCAGATAATTTAAACAGGGAGATTTAAAATCCGAAAGAATTAGATATTCTCTAGATCGGATGTTTTGATGGTCGAGAAATTAAAACTAGCATTTCGAAGTGGTATTTTAAAACCAAATAATTTTAGATAATTTATTATTTTAAAGTAAGTGAATTATTTTTAGCAATATCGGTTTAAGTTTGGGATTTTTCTGAAGACGGAAAATATCACGATAGTCGGACAATCGGTATTTGAACCGGGTAGTTGATTAGTCAAACCAAGGCATGTTCTTCCCCTCACCTCACCCCATGCCCCATGTCTTTATTTCCTTGTCTCCCAAGAGCCAAGCCATTCTACAAAGTGATTTTGGCAGATGAGGGACCCCAGCTTTACTTCAAGGAATCCACCTCTTCATTTCAACTTCTTCACCAAGTTTTCGAGAGAGCGAGGGAGATGAAATAGCAGCCAACTTCTTCTACTTCATCTCCATTCCATCTTTTTATCTCCAGTTCTTGTGCACATTTTTGAAAGAGAGAGAGAGAGAGAGAGAAATAGAGAGCAACAAGAACAACCACTGCCATTTTCAGTTTTCAAAGGAAGAGAGAAGGAGAGTGAAGTTGCAGTCACTTGTTCCAGCCTTCTTCTCCCATCGTCAACCCCATTCAAGCTCCTTTCATCTTCACTCCATTGTTGTTTTGAAAGGTATTTTCGAAAATCATGAGCTATGTATAAACATATATTTTCAGATCTAAGCTTAAGAAGCATGTGTGGATATTTGGTGTTTTAAATGGCGTTAATGTTTAGAAAATTAGTTGGTTATGTGAAAGCATGTGTAGTCCGGTTTGAGATGTTTTGAGGTGATGAAAGCTTGGTATTTGAATTGAAATAAATCAGTCCTAGCTTAGGCTAATCAGTTCTAGACTGAAGCTCATCAGTTGACTGATGAAGTGAATCAGTTGAAGAATCAGTTTTGGGAGAAAAAATATTATGTTGGACTGATCAGTTCTGGTAACCAGCTGACTGATCAGTTCTGGGAGTCAGCTGACTGATCAGTTCTGGGAACCAGCTGACTGATCAGTTCTGGGAATCAGTTGACTGATTTAGAGTTTGTTTGGAGTTCGCACAGACGGCGCGTTGCGCAGCTTGGTTCGGCAGTTTCGCTACCCTTCAGTAAAACGAACATAACTCCCTCGTTAGACATCATATTGAGCCATCGTAAATTTTTTCGGAAACCACACTTAAGTGGCTTTCCAATGGTATATGTCTCATTTTTTTATTCATTCTGGGTAAATTATGAAAAATCGGCGAAGTTGGGTCATGTTTCTGTTTTCAGGAAGTTATGGCAGTTCTGCCACCTTTCAGTAAAACGGGTATATCCATTTCATTTGTTATCATCTTGAGCGACTGTAAATTTTTATAAATACTAGACTTCCGTGGCTTTCTATTGGTATATGGCTCAGTCCTTAACTCTTCCTGAATTGATCGTGAAAAATCTTTAAAGTCCGGTCACGAGTTCGTTTTCAGAAACTCTGGCAGTTCTGCCACCTTCTAGTAAATCGGTCATAACTTTTTCGTTAGTTATTATCTTGAGTCCCTGTAAATTTGGCCATAAACTAGACTTCTGCGGCTTTCCATCGGTGTATGGCTCATCCCCTGCATCTTAACGAGTCAAAATAGAAATGTTTTCAAAGATAGACGTTGTGCAGAACGTTGTTTAATCTTTGAGCTTAGTGTTGAGTTTGTTTCTAGAATCGAATTATGATGGATGTTAAGGTATTTTTGATACCTTAAATGATGATGATGTGTGTTGTAAGATGTTTAAGAGCTAGGGTCGAGATTAACCCTTAAGCTAAGAAGAATCTAGAACGGATACTAGACCCTAATAGGCTTTCAATTTCATGTTGAGTCCAAACAA
Organism: Perilla frutescens; assembly: GCA_026008535.1. Classification (NCBI taxonomy): domain Eukaryota; kingdom Viridiplantae; phylum Streptophyta; class Magnoliopsida; order Lamiales; family Lamiaceae; genus Perilla; species Perilla frutescens. The sequence continues at coordinate 48,094,146 of BRKX01000009.1, read as the reverse complement.
CGTATTTGGTTCAACGTACTCAGTTTTATGTTAACTCTTTAAAGGCAAGCCGTCCAGTGCGAGATAAAGCGCGAGGAGGAGCATTTTGCTGCTGTATTAAAACATTGGTGAAAGGCGGGCTTTCTTTTCAACGGACTCTTAGTCCAAATAATGATTTGAGTTTTCACTCACCCGCAGTTAATTATTCTGATTCAAATAAATTATTGTCATGCATAAAATGTTTTGTTTTGTATGATATCCTTATCCGTATTTAGTTAGCTCGCAAGAGGCTTTCTAAATCTTAAATCGATCAGGCCTCGTGCTAACTTAGCATGTTAACCGAGGTTAGTGTACACTTGGGTCGGTGATATTAGGAAGAGGGAAAGGCTGAGCGGAACTATTCCTGACTAAGACATCGATGATGCTAAATGTTCATGGAAAAGGCTGAGCGGAGCTATTCTTCGACATTTAGTTATGTTAAGCGTTCGAGGGAAAAGGCTGAGCGGAGCTATTCCCCGACGGTCGTGGAAAAGGCTGAGCGGAGCTATTCCTCGACTTTCAGTGGGATATGGATGATCATACAACAGAAAAGAGCGCTCAAAAATAGAAAATGATTTAGTAAAATATAGGGCCTTTTTAGATAAAACCCATGTGTGTTTACTCAGATGCATGACAAGAAAATCAGTGTTCAATTCAGTAAATATTTTTGGCAATGTGTTCACTGAGTACCCTTGTACTCAGCCCTGCATGTTTGTTTTTAAATGTGCAGGTTGAGTTGGTGTGGAAGGGAGAAGTGCTGAGAGTGGAGTTCTTTTTGGTGCAAGGCTCAGATGACCTTGTATTATCATTATTATTATTATTATTATTATTATTATTATTATTATTATTATTATTATTATTGTCTTTCTTTTGCTTCCGCAACTTAGTTATATCACAAGTCCAACATTTCAACTTTTGTTCTGAACGAGTCCCATAACTCTATAATCATTTGAGTACTATTATTATTCAGTCATTTGTGAGTACTTAAAATCAGTCTGGAATTAGAGTTCTCAGACCAAATATCGGTCCTGGAAGATAATAGTTCACTTCCTTATTTAATTATTTCAGGTTCATGTCTTGATCCATCCTTCATTGGGATCGAGTCGTGCTAGTCACACTTCATATTAACCAGATATTAATTTGGGGTCGTGACAGAGTGGTATCAGAGCCAGGTTTGTTTTGGCTCTGAGCTCTAAGTTCTTTCAGCTAAGTCTAAGATTGTTCCTTAGACTGTTCAGTGATCAATTAACAACTCTCAACACTCCTTCACATCAGTCTCAACCAAAGAAAGAAAGGTATGTGATTGTCAAAATTACAGTATTCAAGCAGGCCATTCAGATAATGGCAAGATTGTGAGAATCTTTGAGTTCAGGCTATTCAGATAATGGTGAGATTTTGAAAATCTTTCAGTTCAGGCTATTTAGATAATAGCAAAGTTATAAAAAAATTTCGGTTAAGCCATTTAGATAAATGGTGAGATTCTTGTAAAAGTATTCAGATCAGGCCATCCAGATGTTGGCAAAATTTTCAGTAAGACCATTCAGATAATGGCATGGTAAGACCAATCAGATATTGGCAAAAGTTTTGCATCCACTACTAGAAAAATGCTAATAGACAACGGGTATTCCCCGTTGTCTATAGAGAAATCGCCCGTTGTCTATAAAGGTGTTGTCTATCAGCGTGCGCTAATAGACAACGGCCAATACCCGTTGTCTTTATAATAATAGACAATGGTTATTTTGACCGTTGTTAAATTCAGAAAAACACATTAAAAAAAAGACAACGGTTGTCCTGAAAAACCGTTGTCTGTATTCAAATGGACAACGGGTTGATATCTGACCGTCGTAAATTTTTTTCCATCAGACAACGACTTTCTGTGACCGTTGTCTTTTTTTTTTTAATTTCTTTCTGCTATTTTTAAATACATATAGCCCTGTTTATTTACAAAATTTCCCATAATAATAAACAATTAAACCGAACAATAATTCATTACATAATAACCATAATGTATACAAAATCAATAATACAACATGTAAGTTTCCCAAAATAACATGATTAAATCCGAGATAAACTAATATTAAATATTTTGTATTCAACATTGTTATAAGTTCATAAGCTCAAGTAGTAAAAAAAAATTCGTCTTTTCTAGCCTTCTGCTCCTTCCCTTGCCTCACTTATAAGAATGGCCACTTCATCAACTCAACTAAAAAAACAATTGTCTAATTAAGTATCAATTCCATTAATGCATGTCATATTAATTTAAAAGAAGCAAAGTTAAGATTAATGATTCAAAGTTACAATGTCAATCTGTATAATCTTGGACACACTCAGCCCATTCGATACGAACTTCATCAATTTCCCGTCGAGTCTAACATCCTTCGGAAAACTAAGAAAATAACACATATTAAACAATTATTTAAAAGATAATTGTTAATAATAGAAATATATAACATTTTAGGATAATTACCAATGAAGATAGTGTAATAGAGTCCGAAGATCCACAATTTTCAATTATTTCTTTCATGTAGCACATTACATAGAACCCACATTGCTTGGAATTGGGTTGTTGTGGACACTGTGTAAAAAGAATATTTTAACTGTAACATAAATAAATTGAATTGTGTATATTAAATAAGTTTTTGGGGAAAAATTTTCATACCTTTATCCATTCTCGTAATTAACAATCTATCCAGAAAATTAATGTCATTAATTACTAATTAATGCAATACAACTACACCAGACAATAAGTTCTTTTTTTTCCCTAAAAGTTCTAATATGTTAAAGAGCAGTGCTATATGGCCACAATGTGGCCAAGCCACAATTAAGTGAACCGGGTTTCACTAATCCGATTTCACTGTAAACCGGTTTTTTTAAAAAACAAATTTTCAGACTACCTAAAATACCCTTTACCTCTAAAACCATTCTCCCTCCCACCCATCAATAAATTCTCTCTTCTCTTCCCTCCCAATACTACTCGATTTCCCTCTCATCTTAAATAATATTTACCAAAACATTATTAGTACTAATAAATTAATGACGAAAAATTATATTAATAATACGTTGACTAAAAAAAATATATTGAATTACGAAAAAAATATATTTTTAATATATTGAGGTACGAAAAAATATTAAATAATAAAAATAATATATTTAGTCACGAAATCAGTATTACTAGTATAGTATTAATAATATTAATAATATGTTGATGTAAAAAATATGAACAGGACGTCAAAAAATATATTGAGTAAGAAAAATTTTAACGATAAAATATTAATAATATAATGACGATATAATATGAATAAGATATTTGTAAATCATGATAAAAGGGAATTATATCCTTTCAAATCTTTAGAAAATATTTGTTGCATTCATCTAATATTTAGAATCAATTATTTTAATTTTTATTTTGAGTCAGAATCAAATACTATGTAGTACAAAACAAAAAAAATCCAAACAAATATTTTTATTAACCAGTCTCTTTAAATTATTTAAAAAAAAGCATTGCATTAATAAATTACGAAAAAAAAATAATACTATTCATTAAAATATTAAATAATAAAAATTAATTTATTTATTGTGTTAATTAAACTCTCTCGATCCAGTTTTCAAATCAAAGTCTTGAGATAATCGTTTAAATATTGAGTTCAAATTAAACTCTTGACAATACCGTTAGGTTCCATTAAATTAAGATTACTCTTCTTGATAGAAGGTAGCCATAAACCCTAATCTTTCCCAAAAAAAAACTCAAACGCCATGGATATCGATACTAACATTCCTGTTCATGATACGATTGTAGATTTGTTTGGAGATGATTATGGTACAGATGCAAGTCTATCAAATTCACAAAATTCAGAAACTGAATCTGAAGAAGATGTAGAAGTAGACATGGAGGAGACCGAAGAAGAAGTAGAAGAACAAGTTGTGGATGAAGAATTTTTAAATGAAGGGCCGAAAAAAAATATGCAGTTTCGGAGTAAGGAGAACCTCTTTGCAGCGTATCAATCTCATGCCAAGCATAAGGGTTTTTCCATTGCCATTCGAAGAACACGTGGTAAGTATATTATGATTGCGTGTCATAGAGGTAGAAATCCTGAAGCCTTGAAATCTTCGAAAAGGATTAATTGCCCAGCGAGACTGAATGCTATACAGAATGTTAATGGTAGTTGGAGCATTTCTAGTGTTAATCATGTCCACAACCATGAGCTTGACCCTGTGAATTCAGTTTTTATGGCTGCTCATAGAACTTTGACCGTGAACATGAAGAGGCATCTAGAAAATAATGATATTGCAGGGTTACGCACTTCTAAAAGCATACGACTTTTGCAAGTGTAAGCCAGTGGACCTCAGAATTTAGGAGTGGATAAAAAAGATTGTAGAAATTTTGTTGAAAAACAAACAAGGTTGAGACTAGGTGCAGGGGATGCCGAAGCCATTCACAATTTTTTCTTGAGGCTTCAAAAGACCGATCGTAATTTTTTCCATTTGATGGATATCGACGATAAGGGAAGGCTTAGAAATGTTATGTGGATACATCCTCGTAGCGTGGCTGCATACGAAGAATTTAACGAGGTTGTAAGTTTCGACTCAACATACCTCGTCAACAAATACGATATGCCATTTGCAACTGTGGTGGGGATCAATCATCATAACCAATCCATTCTTCTAGGTTGTGCGTTGTTGTCGAAGGAAAACAGTGAGTCCTTCAAATGGTTTTGGAGTAATTGGTTGGAAGCTATGGGGAATATAGTGCCTACGACTATTTTGACGGATCAATGTGATGGTATTAAGAATGCTTTAAAAGAGGTAATGCCCGACACCATTCACCGTCTTTGCATTTGGCATATTCTTTCGAAGGTCCTAACCAAATTCAAGGCCGTGTGTGATCCTAAAGAAGCCGGGAGAGAATTCACTGAGTTGATATATGAAAGCATTACTATCCCTGAATTGGAGTCGAGGTGGAATGAATTTATTGAGAAGCACAACCTACATGAAAATAGGTGGCTTTCAGATTTGTGGGAAGTAAGGGAAAGTTGGATCCCCGTCTACTTGAACCATATTTTTTGGGCCGGTTGTAAATCTACCCAAAGGAGCGAGTCGATGCATTCCTTCTTCGATAACTACATTCATTTAAGAAGCTCATTGAAACAATTCGTTGAGCAATATGAAATGCGGTTTGTGATAAAGTGTATATCGAGATGCGAGCCGACTATGATTCCAAAACAAGGGTGATTAAGTGTTTTTCCATTTTTAAATGGGAAGAACAATTTCAAAAGGCCTACACCAACAACATATTTCAGCTTGTTCAAGATGAAATAAAGGGGATGTGGGTTTGTGACATTACTAACGTGCCTATTATTGGGGAAGATGTTGAAATATTTGAAGTGGTGGATAGTGGTATGATGAGCAAATATCACAAGCAATATACATTCAAGGTGGAGTATAGACCTAAAGGAGAATATCTAGATTGTGATTGTAAGAAGTTTAACTCGAAGGGTATTCTTTGTCGCCATATATATAAGGTGTTGGTGAAAAAGAATATTGATTCGGTTAATGAGAGATATCTAATGAGAAGATGGAGGAAGGATGTGTATAGGCGACACTCAAGTATTTGTTTTGCAGGTGGTTATCCTCACATGACCAAGGAATATTCAAGGTATCAAGACGTGGAGAAGGTGTTTCAAGAATGCACGGATAAGTCTTATCAAGATGAATCTAAAATGAAGTTCATCAAGGAAACCCTAAAAGAGTGTAGTGCTAAACTAGATAAGATGATTAGTACTAGTGTTGCTATGCAAGGAGAAGGAGAAGAAGCTAGCCATAATCTTGTCTTGGATCCGGAGCAAATTAATCGTAGAGGAAGGCCAAAAAAGAATCGGGTTAAATCGATCAATGAAGTCATCAAGGAAAGACAGAGCAAGGCGACGAACAAAACGAATAAGAAGAAGAAGAAGAGTGGTTGATCGTTGTACTTGTGTTTCAATTCGGTCATATTGTATTGTATTTATGACTTTGTGTTTCGCTTTAATTTGAGTTGATTTATAAGTTAAATTACTAATTTCCCATATCAATAGTAATATAAGTTAAAGTTTAAGGAGTATTTGATTCAAAGGAGCTCGATTAATAGTCTTAAGGAGTATAAAAGAAATAAAATTATAGTTTCGGTGAATATAATCAGTGTAATTTTATGATAAATTTAATTTTATTATATTGTGTAGGAGATATAAATTTTGTCCCAAAGTTAATTATACACTAAAAAAATTCAAAATTTAATAGTTTAATAAATGATTGTAAAAAAAAAACAATTTTTGGGCCTGATTTATTAATTATAGTCAGGCCCATAGTAATCAGTAAGAAGGCCCAAATATGAGGGCCCAAATATCAGGTATTATGCATTGATGTTAGTGGGATCCGACCCCAAACGTGGACATCAAGTGCTGCATGTCCTATTATTATATTCAAGCTTTTTTCTTTTCATCTTTTTGATGTGGGATGAAAAAAAATTATGCTTTTATTATTAATTTATGTATTAAATAAGTAGGTAAAAAAAAAAACACTTTTTGGGCCTGCTTTAATATTTATAGTGAGGCCCATAGAAGTCAGTTCAAAGGCCTAAATAAGCAGGCCCAAAGCTCAGGATGTATGCATTGATGTTAGTGGGATCCGACCCCTAACAAGGACAACCGGTCCTGCATGTCCTGTTATTATATACAAGCTTCTTTCCTTTCATTTTTTCGATGTGGGATGAAAAATTATCCTCAGAATGTATTTCTGAAGCAGTTTCTCGTACAATTTGGTTTAATTCTTTTAACTTTGTTAGCCATTATATTTGTAACGAAGATGTCTTGATCTTTTTCCATTTATATAATGCTCAGATTATGTGAATATAGAAAACTTATGCCAACATATTTATTCTTCTCTTCCATGCCCAGAAAAATAATCTTTGGTCGAATTTAAGCATCTTTTCCCCATAATTTAAGCATTTTAATTTGTCCAGAATTATTTTTCCCTTAATTAAATTTGTACAATCGATTTAATCAATGAAAACATATATATGTCAAGAATAATAGTAAATGACAAACAAATTATATATTCATAATTTATGGCCCATAATATATTGTCCATAGCTACATTCTGAACATTAAAATTTAAAATTTACATAAACACATAAAATTAATCTTTTTGGTTCAAGCGAGCACGGAGAACCGCCAACCTAGCCTGGATACACGCTAACTCGGCTTTTCTCCACTCAATTTCTTGCTTGATTCGTAGTTTTCTCTTCTCTTCCAGCATGTCTTTGTGAAATTGATCCTTTTCACGCTAAAAATATTACAAAAAAAATATTAAATTAATTAAAGAAATACAAATAAAAAAAAAACAAAAAACAAACTTGATACCAGTTGCGCTAGAATCATTCGATTCACACTTGCATCTGCTTCTTTCTTTGCTTCAATAGCAAGGGCAAACCGCTCCGATTCCCTCGCATACTGTGAACATGAAAAAACAAATCAAAATATAAAACAATATATGCACAAAAATAATAAAAAAAAATAAAAACCAACAGAACCTTGTCGAGTAGTTCTCCCGTGCTTATTTCACTTAATCTCATCCTCTTCTCGGATGAGTTGCTCCCCTCTTCGGCCTGCCTTTTGGAAGAAGACATTACAGAATTTTCACAAGAAGTTTTGAGAGTATTTGAAGAGAGAGAAGTAGAAGTAGAAAGAGGCGACGTGACTCTTTTTAATCAAATGATAGCCCTAAAAAATTGTGATAACTAATCCATTAAATAGTGTGTGAAGATAAAGGAGAGAAGTTGGAGTTGCCAATGCGTTGTGTCCTTTCAAATTCATTCCATTTTAATATATGACAATTATAATTGGACTAATTGGCACAATAAGATAGTATTTTATTATTAATTTATGTATAAGATTATAATTATATATATAGTTACGAAATTAGTGTAATTAGGCCAAAAATTACTACATAAATTGGTACTATAATCATATCATTGAAAAAAATATTAGATTAGTTGCAATTGGACTAATTAGATAGAATTTTTATTATTATATCAAATTATATCAAAAAAGTATAATTAGTTGGTGTAATATCCCCAAATGTTTTCATAACTATTATTTAGAAACCTAGATACCTATTCGGAGATAGTCATATTAAGACCTAATGATAATCCTATATTAAAAATCCTATCTAAATAAATCAGAATTTATTTAAGACAAATATTATTATTTAGTAATTGTACTATTATAAATTGGTAGCAAATTAATTAAATTTATACAAGTATAATTTATTAGTGGTAGTAGGTGAATTTGTAATATCAAATTTTAATTTATTTGATTACACTCGATAGAATTAGTTGGATATGATGAAATCTAAAATTTCACCCTTAGTAATAAAAATATTAGAGTTAGTAGTTGAATCTAGAATTTTACTTTCGAATCTTAAAATACCTCTCGAGTAGTGTTTATTTGCAAGATTTATTTTGGTAATTATTGTATATATATTTTTATTGTTAGGATTATTAAATGATTTTAATAAAAAAATGATTAAAATATTTATTAAATTTATTCAATTTCCTCTTTAATTGAAAAGGCAGGTGCCAATTCAGCAAATTGGCGAGGACACTTGTCTAACTTTTATTTTCTTTACTAATTAATCAAGTACCACATAAGTTTATCCCTTTCCCCTGCAAATTAACGTAAAAACAATACAGAACTTTTACCAAACTCATCATACGGAAACCTGGTTTCACTGCAACTCACTCCTCTTGGTAAGCTTTGTTTGAATTTAATTTTCTGTAATTGCTTTATAAATTATATGCCCAAATAACTTTAGCAAAATTTCCCCAATTCTAACCAAATCAAAACCCACGAATTCATATTACTGTAAATCATCAACTTATTCTTCATAAAGCATCAATTCAACACCAAAATAAAACCACCCTCAATTAGATTTTCCGAGACCATTTTCAATACAACAAATTCCAATCAAAATCCTCATGCTCAAATATGTGAATTTCATACTATAGGTATTTTAAAATTTAGAGCTATGAAAGTTGTAGAATTCCAGAAAAAAAAAAAATGAAATAAATAGACTTAGAGAGAGAGAAGTCGTTTGGGTTGAGTCGAAGCAGGGGAGGTTGTCGTCGGCTAGGCTCGGGTCTCGGTGATGCTAGTTTGAGTCGTGGCTGAGATCTGTGTCCCGGTCGGTCAGCCGTCGACGTCGTACCGAGCTTCGGATGAAGTCGAGTCACCAAGAGCTTGCGTCGTGGTGTTGTTGTGGCTGAACTTGAGTCGAGCGGCTTCACGATTGGAGTTGTCGGTCGGGGTTGGGTCCAGCATCTTCGCATCCTCGGCGGCCGGTTGGTGAAAAGGAGAAGAACGGAAAGAAATTAGGGATTGTGTGAATGGAATTTGGGAGTTTCTATTTTGTTCCTCATTTCTAGTAGAGAGAGGGAGTGAATGAGAGAATAGATGAAAATGAAATTGGGAATCTTAATTTCCATTTGATTTACACATGATTTAAGAGAGAGAGAGAGAGAGAGTGTGAGAGTTGACTTTTATTTTCCAAATTTGGTTTTGATGTGTCACGATTTTAGAAAAAAGAAAAAAATGTCTCTATAGCAAAATAAACAAAAATAATAAATGACCAAACTTTTAAGAATTATATATATACATATATAATAAACATATCAGCACCTATTTTGCTTTCTTCAAAGGTTTGGCACTTGAATAATAAATTATTTAAAAATCAATTTAGCCATAAAATTTTATCTAAATTTTCTATTTAACTAAGAATTCATAAATTAATTATTTAGGAATATAAATCTTTTCTTTTTAGATATATTAAAATTATATATATGTATATATACACATATACATTAGCGCATATTTTAATCTCTTTAGAAGTTTGGTACTTAAGTAATAGATTATTTAAATTTAACTTTAACTCATAAAGTTCATTGAAATTTTATATTTGATCAGGACTAATAAAATATTTAGTTAAGAACATAAATCGAGATATTAAAATTATAATTGGCCTAAATAATTTATTTGAAATTATTTTGATATTAGGTGCGGCCCAATTAGGACCCTTGTCCACACTGTGATCCCCTGCTCAAATACTACGCGTTCACTATTATCAGGTAGGTTATATTTTTCTCAAATTATGTTCAGCTAATAAGCTCAACTGTTTATCAACTGTATAGCATGAATACCTGTATCAAAATGATTTAGCTCACTGTTCGCGTTCGTCAGTATCTTACTAAAACATTGAGTGCTTAACTAGACTCGAGTTCGGATCCTTTAAGCTTTGGGACCGTATACACTATCCTTTATTAGACAGCTGGGCTGGAGGACGTGTATATAAGTTAAGACACTGTAGGAAGGGACAGTTGAGACAGAGCGTGTAAGGTTAAAAGTAGCTTTGTATACATGGAATGTTTTTTTTTAGCTTTCAAACATTTCCATTGTTATACTTGTGTGGATACAATATTCATATTTATAAAATGATTATGAACTGTTTATCAAATTTGCCACTGGGTACACTAGTACTCAGCCCAGATCTTTTCTAAATATTTTCAGGTTGAGAGGCAGGCTGAAAGATGACGGAGCTGAGGCAAGGGCTATCTTTTTGTTGATATTTGTTTACACTTTTTGCGTTGTTTAGAGATCTTAGATACTCTAAAACAAAGAAGTAGTTGGAAATATTTCGCTTAAGTTTAATAAAGATGTTCTACGCTTGTTCCGTTTACTCTGATATAGTTTGTCTTCAGTTGTTTGAATCATAATATGATTTGTGTTTGTTAGTAAGATCTGCCCTTACCATTAATTGGCGGGATAAATTCCCTTTGATGATTGATAATTTATTCAGGTTCTTTCTAAACGCCTTAGTGCGTGGTTCTATTACAGTTATAGAGGTTATGCTGCCTAAGTGTTTGGGGCACTAACCCTATTTCTTTGATTATTTTATACCGCAACCCCTTCCCCCTTTCCTCAGTAGTGCACCAGTTCCTTGTCACTATTATTCCGGGACTGGGGTGTTACAGATTGGTATCAGAGCCAGGTTTACAACTCTGTAGACCTGCAACATTATTCTTTGAGCCTAGAATTAAGTCTAGTCTCCTAAACTATTTATTCGGCAGCCCTCAGCACGTCATCTATGCCGCTCTTAACGAAAAATGTATGCAAACATTTATAAAATTAAGGTTTATGAGATTGTAGTTAGTCACGCTGTATATTTTTCCAGGTTTCATGATTATATGTCATGATTCATTTATCAAAGCTATACCCAGGTTTCACGATAAGAAATCGTGATTCTTTCTATTCAGGTTTCATGATAAGAGGTCATGATTAAGATATTTTCAGGTTTCATGATCAGATCTCGTGATTCATTTATTTAAAAAAAAATAATTTCTTTTAGGTTTCACGACTAGTTTTCGTGATTCGTTTATTGAGAATCTTTTACAGCTTTCATGATTATCTATCATGATTCATCTATTTCAGAATATTTTTCCGGTTTTGTGATAAGATATCATGAATTGATTATTTATAATATTTCAGGTTTAATGATTAAATTTTGTGATTCATTTGAATAAAAGTTATTAAGGTTTCACGACGAGAGTTCGTGATTCGTCTAAAGTTACTCGAAGATGTTAAGACATCTAGATTTTAATTTTAACCAAAAGATAATAATAATTAAAATAGATTAGAATTACTTTAAGTGATGAGAATAAGTTGTGAATGACTTTTAGATTGAATATAGCAAAGCATTTAGATTATAGTACGTTGAACCTATCATTGACCATTAAGTTATCTTGTTGCTCTTGAAAACTTAGACTAACTTAGTGAAATTCTTCAGATGGCCAGGGTGATTGAGACACCACGAAAGCGTACTCAAAACTTCTATACTTTTGAGGAACACATTAAGAGATTTCGTACATATGTTAAAGATCGATCCGATACTGTCCCCGAGTATATTGGGCATTTTGTATCGCTTTGGCGACGTGCCAGTGGAGCCGAGGGAGGAGTCTTAGACTTTGAGGCCTCTTTCAGGCTGGCTTATGGTTTACCACCTAGCTGGAGGCGGAGAGCACTACAGGTATTGGGTGATACGGTCGAGCGTGACCCTGATACCATGGCCGAGATCGGAGATTTCCCTAGATATTGTAGTATGATTCTAAGAATCTGGGCACTTTATAGAGGATGTCCTCCAGTAGACGAGGCAGTACCCTCGCATAGCCACGGTGCACCAGATTCTGTCATGCAGCAGGGTATGGAGGTAGATGCTAGTATACATGTCTCTAGTTTCATTCCTCATGTAGGTACTCACGATGCCGAGGCTGGACCATCAGGCACGCAGGCTGATCAGACTGATGGGTCAGTAGCACCTAGAGCTCGGGATGATCGAGACGGGAGGTGCGACGTGATGGAGGATGATACAGATGATGAGGACACAGAGGAGGAGGATCCTGTTGAGAATGAGATAGTGGATTTGACTGGAGATTAGTAGATGGTTGGATGATGATAGCACCTGGCTAGGTTAGCTAGGCATCTCTTTTTGATTGTATCGTGGATCTGGTAGCCTTTTTGTTCATACCGACCCGATATCTTTTTGTATGGGTAGTAGTTTGTATTGTATAGTTTGGTATATATATATTGTATGTATGATGTATGATGTATGATGTATGTATATAAACAGTGATCATTGTATATATGTAAAAGTCCTCTTTTGGAGGCACTTTTCCTTTATCGTTCATGTATGGCTATTACTGTTTATGACCTTGATTTATATGTGTATAAAAGCCATTATTATGAGGCAACCAATGTTTATTTTATTTTATTCTATATTACTTCTTATTATTACAATTTAAAAAAAAATTATACATATTAACTTATGTTTTCAATTTATATTTAGGATGCCGCCACGTACGAGATTGCCAATCTCAGAAATCCGAGAAGAGATACCAGAGGTAGAAATACCTATTCGCCTGTCACGAATTGAAAATGACTTTCGAAAACATAATCCACCTATGTTTAATGGAGCGGGTGATCCAATGGATGCTAAAAAGTGGATTCGTGCTTTGGAACGAATCTTTAATTTCATGGCTTGCACCGATGAAGAAAGATTATCTTGTGCTCAATTTCAGCTGACAGATGATGCAGACTATTGGTGGGAGTCTGTACGTAGAACAATGACGGAAGAACAATGGCAACAATTTTCTTGGGAAGATTTTAAGGCTGAGATATATCAAAAGTATATTCCAGACTGTTTTAGAGAGAAGAAGGAGTCAGAATTTTGGAATCTTCGCCAAGGAAGATCTACTATCACAGAGTATGATAGAAATTTTAACCAACTGTCAAGGTATGCCCCACATCTCGTGGACACTGATAAGAAGAAAGCAAATAAGTTTCGAAAGGGCTTGAGACCAGAAATTGGAATGACCCTAGCAGGTCAGGATGAGATGACATATGCACAAACTTTGAGTAGGGCTCTAAACATAGAATTCATAATGCCAGCGGATCGAGTACCACAACAGTCACTACAACAAACTTAAGACCCAAAAGGAAAAAGGAAATGGGAGGATAACAGTAGAGGAAATTTCCAAGGAAGAAGACAACCATGGCAGGGAAACAATCCGAATAACCAGTTCAATAAACAAAGAAACAACGGGCCATGCCCAAGATGTCATAAGTACCACTCAGGCAGATGTATGGCGGGAAATGATGGATGCTTTATCTGTGGAAAGCCAGGACATATGGCCAGGGATTGTCGCAATAATGTTAGAAATAATAGACCTCCTCAGCGACCAAATCAGGGAAACAACCCTAGGCCGAATCAAGGAAATAACTTTAGGCCACAACAAGGGGAAAATCCCAGGCCTAATCAAGGTAGCAACCCTAAGCCAAACCAGGGACAGCGCGGCCAGCAACAAGCTAGAGTTTATGCACTGAACCAGCAGCAAGCTGCACAAAATCCAGAAAACCTAGCAGGTATGATTAACTTGCTTGATATACCTGTACTAGCATTGTTCGATACAGGTGCAACACACTCCTTCATTTCGCAAGAAACATGTGAACAATTGAACTTAAGACAAGATGAAATTGTTAATGCCTTAGAAGTTAGCATTCCCTCAAGAAAAACTTTGATAGCAGATAAGATGTGCTTGAACATAGAGCTTGATATAAGTGACAAGAAATTCAAAATAGACTTGCATGTTATCAAGATAAAGGATTTTGACCTAATTCTGGGAATGGATTGGTTAACCACGGTATATGCAACAATATGTTGTCATGAGAGAGAAGTTATTTTTAAGAAACCAGGAGAAAAAGAAGTTAAATTTTTCGGAGCAAGGATAGGTACAAAGGTATCAATCATTTCAGCACTCAAAACTGCAAAGCTGATGAAAAAGAGAACTTGTCAGGTCTTCATAGTAAACCTAATAGAAAAGGAAAATGACAACATAACGATAGATCAAGTCCCTATTGTTCAAGAATTTAAAGATGTATTTCCACAAGATCTACCAGGAGTACCACCGGATAGACAAGTTGAATTCACAATTGATTTGGAGCCGGGAGCTGCACCAACTTCCAAAGCACCATATAGAATGGCTCCCAAAGAATTGCAAGAATTAAAGGTACAATTACAAGAACTACTGGACTTAGGTTTCATACAACCTAGTGTTTCGCCTTGGGGAGCGCCTATATTGTTTGTTAAGAAGAAGGATGGGACATTGCGGATGTGTATTGATTACAGAGAACTAAATAAATTAACTATAAAGAATAGATACCCTCTTCCAAGTATAGATGACTTATTTGATCAGCTCAAGGGGGCACGCGTGTTCTCGAAAATTGATCTACGATCTGGATACCATCAACTTAAGGTTCGAAAGGAGGATATTCCAAAAACTGCATTTCGGACACGTTATGGACACTATGAAATCATAGTAATGCCATTTGGGTTAACAAACGCACCGGCAGTCTTTATGGATTTGATGAACCGAATATTCCATCCATATTTGGATAATTTTGTCCTTGTGTTTATAGACGATATTCTTATATATTCCAAGAATGAAGATGAACATAAAGAGCATCTGCGAATAGTGTTGGAAACACTACGAAAAGAAAAGTTATATGCCAAATTCAGCAAGTGTGAATTCTGGCTTGAAGAAGTGATGTTTCTTGGTCGTATTGTGTCAGCACAAGGGATTAAGGTAGATCCTGCCAAGATTGAAGCAGTAAGCAACTGGAAGTCACCTACCAGTGCACATGAGATAAGGAGTTTCTTAGGATTGCCTGGCTACTATAGGAGATTTATTGAAGGATTCTCTAAAATAGCAAGACCAATGACCCAAATGTTGAAAAAGAAGATCAAATTCACTTGGTCTGAAGAATGTGAAAAGAGTTTTCAGATACTCAAAGAAAAGTTAACCACAGCACCGGTACTAGCCATACCGGAAGGAAATGAGGGATTTGTCATCTTCACTGATGCATCCTTACAAGGTTTGGGTTGTGTTCTCATGCAAAATGGGAAAGTCATTGCTTATGCATCTCGTCAACTAAGACCACACGAGTTGAATTATCCTACACATGACCTTGAGCTAGCAGCAGTAGTGCATGCTTTAAAAATTTGGAGGCACTATCTGTATGGTGTGAAGAGTGAAATTTACACAGATCACAAGAGTCTTAAGTATTTCTTTGAACAAAAGGACTTGAACATGAGACAAAGAAGGTGGTTAGAATTGGTGAAGGATTATGATTGTACGATTCAGTACCACCCCGGAAAGGCCAAGGTAGTTGCAGATGCCCTCAGTCGAAAATCCAAGTCGAAATTAGGATGTTTCTTGACCCAACAAGAGAAACTCGTGCAAGAATTTGAGAATTTAAGAATAGAGTTGGTACGTCCACCAAGATCTACAAAAAGTTGCATAGCTGCTTTAACAGCTAAACCAGATCTGAGAGAAAGAATTGTAGAGGCACAGAAGAAAGATGGTTTTTTTGAGAAGATGCGTTCACAAGCAAGATCAAATGATCCTAAAGGTTTTGCTGAGGCAAATGATCATGCTCTTATGGTCGAAAGGAGAATTTGTATACCCCACAATCAAGAGATAAAGAATGAGATAATGAGTGAAGCTCATGATACTCCTTATACAGCTCATCCTGGGAGTACAAAAATGTATCGAGATCTGAAAAGAAATTTCTGGTGGAGAAATATGAAAAGAGAAATAGCCTCATTCGTGGAACGTTGTCTGTCCTATCAGCAAGTGAAAGCAATACACCAAAGACCATCAGGACTTTTACAACCATTAAAGATTCCTGAATGGAAGTGGGACCACATCAACATGGACTTTGTTGTTGGTTTACCAAAAACAGCACGTGGAAACACTGCTATCTGGGTTGTTGTTGATCGATTAACCAAATCAGCACATTTTCTTCCAATGCGAATGACCTTAGGACTGGACAAGTTAGCACAATTATACGTCAAGGAGATTGTCAGATTACATGGGATACCCATATCTATCACATCTGATCGCGATACAAGATTCACATCCCGATTCTGGAAAAGTTTGCAAGATGCTATGGGCACTAAATTGAATTTCAGCACAGCTTTCCATCCTCAAACTGATGGGCAATCAGAAAGAACAATACAAACACTTGAGGATATACTTCGAGGAGTAGTAATTGATGGAGGAGGAAGCTGGGAGAATATTCTACCTTTAGTAGAATTTGCTTATAACAATAGTTATCAGGCTTCAATAGGGATGGCACCATATGAAGCCCTGTATGGCCGAAAGTGTAGATCACCACTTTACTAGGATGAAGTGGGTGAGAGAAAAATATTGGGCCCAGAGATCGTTCAGACGACGGTGGAAATAATTGATAAAATAAGAAAAAGAATAGTTGAGGCCCAAGACAGACAAAAGGCTTATGCAAATAAACGTCGTACTGATTTGCATTTTAATGTTGGAGATAAAGTATTCTTGAAAATATCTCCGACAAAGGGAGTTGTAAGATTTGGCAAAAGAAGCAAATTAAGGCCAAGGTATATAGGACCCTTTGAAATTCTTGAGAGGATTGGAGAAGTTGCTTATAGATTGGCATTACCGCCAAGTCTAGAAGGGGTACATGACGTGTTTCATGTATCTATATTAAGAAAATATGTGTTTGATCCTAAGCATGTAATTAAACATCATGAAGTGGTCCTAAGCGAGGATTTAACCTATGAAGAAAAACCAATAGCTATACTTGACCGGAAGGTGCAAGTATTGAGAAATAAACAGATACAATTGGTGAAAGTTTTGTGGAGCAACCATGGAAGTGAGGAAGTTACATGGGAGCTAAAAGATAAGATCCAGGAGTAATACCCTGACTTGCCATTTAGAGGTATGTCAAATTTCGGGACGAAATTTATTTTAAGGGGGGTAGAATGTAATATCCCCAAATGTTTTCATAACTATTATTTAGAAACCTAGATACCTATTCGGAGATAGTCATATTAAGACCTAATGATAATCCTATATTAAAAATCCTATCTAAATAAATCAGAATTTATTTAAGACAAATATTATTATTTAGTAATTGTACTATTATAAATTGGTAGCAAATTAATTAAATTTATACAAGTATAATTTATTAGTGGTAGTAGGTGAATTTGTAATATCGAATTTTAATTTATTTGATTACACTCGATAGAATTAGTTGGATATGATGAAATCTAAAATTTCACCCTTAGTAATAGAAATATTAGAGTTAGTAGTTGAATCTAGAATTTTACTTGCGAATCTTAAAATACCTCTCGAGTAGTGTTTATTTGCAAGATTTATTTTGGTAATTATTGTATATATATTTTTATTGTTAGGATTATTAAATGATTTTAATAAAAAAATGATTAAAATATTTATTAAATTTATTCAATTTCCTCTTTAATTGAAAAGGCAGGTGCCAATTCAGCAAATTGGCGAGGACACTTGTCTAACTTTTATTTTCTTTACTAATTAATCAAGTACCACATAAGTTTATCCCTTTCCCCCTGCAAATTAACGTAAAAACAATACAGAACTTTTACCAAACTCATCATACGGAAACCTGGTTTCACTGCAACTCACTCCTCTTGGTAAGCTTTGTTTGAATTTAATTTTCTGTAATTGCTTTATAAATTATATGCCCAAATAACTTTAGCAAAATTTCCACAATTCTAACCAAATCAAAACGCACGAATTCATATTACTGTAAATCATCAACTTATTCTTCATAAAGCATCAATTCAACACCAAAATAAAACCACCCTCAATTAGATTTTCCGAGACCATTTTCAATACAACAAATTCCAATCAAAATCCTCATGCTCAAATATGTGAATTTCATACTATAGGTATTTTAAAATTTAGAGCTATGAAAGTTGTAGAATTCCAGAAAAAAAATAAAAAAAAATGAAATAAATAGACTTAGAGAGAGAGAAGTCGTTTGGGTTGAGTCGAAGCAGGGGAGGTTGTCGTCGGCTAGGCTCGGGTCTCGGTGATGCTAGTTTGAGTCGTGGCTGAGATCTGTGTCCCGGTCGGTCAGTCGTCAACGTCGTACCGAGCTTCGGATGAAGTCGAGTCACCAAGAGCTTGCGTCGTGGTGTTGTTGTGGCTGAACTTGAGCCGAGCGGCTTCACGATTGGAGTTGTCGGTCGGGGTTGGGTCCAGCATCTTCACATCCTCGGCGGCCGGTTGGCGAAAAGGAGAAGAACGGAAAGAAATTAGGGATTGTGTGAATGGAATTTGGGAGTTTCTATTTTGTTCCTCATTTCTAGTAGAGAGAGGGAGTTAATGAGAGAATAGATGAAAATGAAATTGGGAATCTTAATTTCCATTTGATTTACACGTGATTTAAGAGAGAGAGAGAGAGAGAGAGAGAGAGAGAGAGAGAGGAGAGAGAGAGAGTGTGAGAGTTGACTTTTATTTTCCAAATTTGGTTTTGATGTGTCACGATTTTAGAAAAAAGAAAAAAATGTCTCTATAGCAAAATAAACAAAAATAATAAATGACCAAACTTTTAAGAATTATATATATACATATATAACAAACATATCAGCACCTATTTTGCTTTCTTCAAAGGTTTGGCACTTGAATAATAAATTATTTAAAAATCAATTTAGCCATAAAATTTTATCTAAATTTTCTATTTAACTAAGAATTCATAAATTAATTATTTAGGAATATAAATCTTTTATTTTTATATATATTAAAATTATATATATGTATATATACACATATACATTAGCGCATATTTTAATCTCTTTAGAAGTTTGGTACTTAAGTAATAGATTATTTAAATTTAACTTTAACTCATAAAGTTCATTGAAATTTTCTATTTGATCAGGACTAATAAAATATTTAGTTAAGAACATAAATCGAGATATTAAAATTATAATTGGCCTAAATAATTTATTTGAAATTATTTTGATATTAGGTGCGGCCCAATTAGGACCCTTGTCCACACTGTGATCCCCTGCTCAAATACTACGCGTTCACTATTATCAGGTGGGTTATATTTTTCTCAAATTATGTTCAGCTAATAAGCTCAACTGTTTATCAACTGTATAGCATGAATACCTGTATCAAAATGATTTAGCTCACTGTTCGCGTTCGTCAGTATCCTATGAAAACATTGAGTGCTTAACTAGACTCGAGTTCGGATCCTTTAAGCTTTGGGACCGTATACACTATCCTTTATTAGACAGCTGGGCTGGAGGACGTGTATATAAGTTAAGACACTGTAGGAAGGGACAGTTGAGACAGAGCGTGTAAGGTTAAAAGTAGCTTTGTATACATGGAATGTTTTTTTTTAGCTTTCAAACCTTTCCATTGTTATACTTGTGTGGATACAATATTCATATTTATAAAATGATTATAAACTGTTTATCAAATTTGCCACTGGGTACACTAGTACTCAGCCCAGATCTTTTCTAAATATTTTCAGGTTGAGAGGCAGGCTGAAAGATGACGGAGCTGAGGCAAGGGCTATCTTTTTGTTGATATTTGTTTACACTTTTTGCGTTGTTTAGAGATCTTAGATACTCTAAAACAAAGAAGTAGTTGGAAATATTTCGCTTAAGTTTAATAAAGATGCTCTACGCTTGTTCCGTTTACTCTGATATAGTTTGTCTTCAGTTGTTTGAATCATAATATGATTTGTGTTTGTTAGTAAGATCTGCCCTTACCATTAATTGGCGGGATAAATTCCCTTTGATGATTGATAATTTATTCAGGTTCTTTCTAAAGCCTAAGTGTTTAGGGCACTAACCCTATTTCTTTGATTATTTTATACCGCAACCCCTTCCCCCTTTCCTCAGTAGCGCACCAGTTCCTTGTCACTATTATTCTGGGACTGGGGTGTTAAGTAATTTTAAACAATATTATTTTATTTTTTATAAATGTTTTCACGATATTTTATACACTATATGAAATAATATTTAAAATAAAAAAAAATAAAATTTGAATTTTTCGGTTTAGGGGTTTGTAGTATAAAAATATACTATATTCATACTTAATTAATCTACAATCAGAATATACAATATTAAAAATTACATAAAACATAAAATTAATCCATCTGGAACAAACAAGCTCGAAGGACCTTTAGCCTTGCCTCGATACACTCTAGCTCGGCTATTTGCTTCTCATATGCGTGCTTGCTCCGTTGTTCTAGCATCAGTTCACGCATTTCTTGCTGGAATTGAGCCTTCTCACGCTACAAAGATTTAACAAAACAAATTCATAATTAATCAACAGATAAAAAAAACACGAATCTAATGTAACAAATTTTCTAAGAAAAAAGTTGCTACCTGTTGCGCCTCCACACATCGATGCAAATTTGCATCGGCTTGTGCTTTGGCTTCAACAATTTTGGCAAGCCTCTCTGATTCCCTCATAAACTACAAACAAAAAAACCATTCAAAAAAAAAATTCGATGCTAAAATCATACATGCAAAATAAAAAAAAATGATAATAATAAATAAATAAATAAAACCAACAGAACCTCTTCAAGTTCCGTTTCTGTGCTCAACCTAATCCGCTTCCAGGACGAGTTGCCCTCCTCTTCGTTTGGCCTTCTTGATGAAGAAGCCATATCCAGAATTTTCAAAGTTTTTTGAGAGTATTGGAAGTAGATAGAGATAAATGAGGAGACGTGACTTTTGAGATTTTCCCTAAAAAATTGTGATGATTTCATTCATTAAGTAGAGTGTATAAATAACTTGAGTAGTTGGAGTTGTCAATCCATCGTGTCTATTCATATTCACTCCAATTTAATACATTACTATTAAGATAGTATTTTAATATTAATTTATTTATTAAATAAGTAGTATATTTATAGGTACGAAATTAGTACATGTTTGCTTAAAAATTATATTTTGGTAACTATACTAAGAAAATTGTTACTTTAGTCATATCATTGATAAAATGAATGTGTAATTTGCATTAGAATTATTAAAAAATTTTGATTTAGAGTTTTGGAGCATTACTAAGTCAAATTCATAAAAAATGACGATTATAAAAAATATGTCAACACACACTTCTCAATAAACCCTACTCAATAGCAATCATCATCTTATACCCTAATATTGATATCACATGACTAATTGGAATTCAAATTACAAATTTACTACTAGTATAGTCACAAATTTGATCTAAGATCACTTATTGGAATTCCAATTGCAAAATTACTACTAGTATAGTCTAAAATGACTACTAGTATAGTCCCAAAATTGATATCACATGACAAAATGGATTTTCAATTGCATAATTACTACTACTATAGTACCAAAATTGATATCACATGACTAATTGAAATTCAAATTACAAATTTACTAAGAAAATTGGTACTATAGTCATATCATTGATAGAATGAATGTGTAATTGGCATTACAATTTTATAAATTTATTGATTTAGGGTTTTGGAGCATTAATGAGAAAGAAAATGGTTGTGTGTAAGATGAAATTAATTATGCTAATTTTACTACTTTGGAAATATATTGACCAATTCTCATTAAATTATAGCCAATTTACGTCCCAGAATTGTAATCCGAATTTAAGCTAATTTACCAAAAATATTTATGCTGCATAATATACAGTAGGGTTTAAGCATTTTTACCAAAAAATACATATTCCGAATTAAAATGAACCGAATATATAGTTCATTTGGACATACAATATTACCAAAATTATAAAAATTTACAAAAATATAATTTTAATCGAGATGATCCAAGCGAGCTCGAAGGACCGCCAATCTTGCCTCGATGCACTCTGTCTTGGCTTTCTTCATCTCTTCTGCGTGCTGTATTTGTTGTCTTTTTATCATAGCAAGAGCTTCCCGATGGAAGCGATCCTTTTCATACTACAAATATTAAGTAAAATAATATTAATTTAAACCAACAAATAAAAATAACACAAAATAAAATAACAAATTTTGTAAAAAAATTGATAATACCAGTTGGTCTAATATCAGTTGATTCAAACGTGCATCCGCTTCCACTTTGGCTTGAATGGCTCTGCCGAACCTTTCAGAGTCCTTCGCAAACTATTAACGAGGAAAAAAAACAAGCGAAATATAAAAATCAATGATCAAACCCTAATAGCAAAAAAAAAACATGCCTTTTCGACTTCCTTTTCGACTTCCGTTTCCGTGGCCGTTTTAATCCTCTTCGACGAGGATGTGTTTCCATCTTCGTTCGACCTTTTTGCAGACTCCATTTACAAATACTTCGAAGGAGAAGAGAGTGTTGTAGTTGGAAGGTGGAGAAAGAAGTATGAGATATATTAGGAGACGTGACTCTTTGATATGATCTCTAATAAATTGTGATACTTTCTCTCACCAAATATTGTGTGTAAATAGGTTGAGAAGTTAGAGTTGCAATGCAACGTGTCTTTTGAAATTACTTGATAAATTGTAGTTGGAAGGCTTTATGTCTTTTCAATTAAATCCAAATAAAATTAATATTTTATTTTCAATTTTATTATTTTTTAAAAAGATTAAATAAATTCGTATTAATATTTTGTTTGTAATTTTTTTAATTTTACAAGTTATAAGTATGTTTAAACAATATTATTTTATTTTTTATAAATGTTTTGACGATATTTTATATACTATATCAAATAATAGTTAAAATAAACAATATTATTTTTTTTAAAAAAATGTTTTGACGCTATTTTATATACTATATCAAACAATAGTTAAAATAAAAATAAAATAAAATTTGAATTTGTTGGTTTAGGGTTTTGTAGCATTAATGAGAATCAATGATGGTTGTGTGTAAAATAGAACAATTAAAGAGTAGTTTTCACACTTCTCAATAAACCATACTCAATAGTGTGATTTTACTTTCAAATTTTTAATCGTTTTAAAAAGGATAAATAAATCCGTAATTGTGTTATTTATTATAATTTTTCTTATTTTTAAGAGTAATAAGTAAATTTAAACAATACTAAGTTAGATTTTATACTATACCAAACAATAGTAAAAACAAAAAAATAAAATTTGAATTTTTGGGATTAGGGTTTTGTAGCATTAATGATATTAATTAATGATGGTTGCGTGTAAAATGGAACAAAGAGTATTCACCTCACACCTCTCAATAAACCTTACTCAATATTAATCATTCATCTTATACCCTACATTCACTATATAATATTCAGTCATTTTTTTATTTTACGTAAATATTTTTTTCGAATAATAGTTTGGAATTATCCATGCTGCAACTTGCAGAGGTGTTTTGGTTACTAGTCTTTTCATGCCTTTAATGAAGAACTCTATTTTCTTTTATATAAGTAGGTAGTTGTAATTGTAATTTCATAATCTAAAAAAAAAATTGCCAGAAATCATGTCTTGGTCCAAATCTGATGAGGCCGTGTTTGTTAGTTTCTTACGTCTAAGGATTGGGTTCGTCGATCTTTCTCACGCACCGGGCACTGCATTGACCCTGGACTTACTCGCGAAGTTGATGTCTGGTGCTCGGTATTGTCATTTTCGGACCATCGAACTGGTCCATCAATTGAAAGAATTGAAGGAGCTATTTTATTCATTCGAAAAATTTAAAATGCTTCCGGGGATCACCTACGATGAAGATAGCAACTGTGTCAAAACCACTGATGCCTATTTCAGTCTTTTCAGTGATATTCGACCTGTAAGTGAACATTACCATTTCGTTATTTTAATTTTTTTAATGACACTACTTTGCATTTACATTTCACCACAGGAATGTGAGATGCATAAAGACTTTCGACTGAATGGAATGCCGGAGTATCGTGGAATTCGTGACATTATTCAACTTGGAGGCGTTGTCAATACTGATTTTGAGAGTTTAGTGAATAGGTTTGCTTGAAGAGTTTAACCTTGTCGTTATGGGGTGTAGTTAAATTATCTTTTATTATATCTATAAAAATTATCTTTTATTATCATTGTTTTTATTGTAGTCTACATAAATAACATTAATTAGATCAATCCAAATATTTTTTTCATTACAAATAACACTTTTTTATTCAATATTAATACTGATCCATTAATCAAACAATAATTCATCCAGATCTTATTTTCACTTAAATTTCGAACAAAATGTAAAAGACTGAAATTAATAATAGTGTGCACAATATTATATTTTCGATAATTGGTACCCGATTAAGTGAACAGAAAATTTATGCAACAAATGCAATTTTTTAAAATAAATACAAAACCCTACATATAGTGCATCCCTATAATATTTTAATTGAATAAAATTGTTTATTATAACAACTTTTTAAAAAAGACGAAATTACAGAGTGAAAAAAATATAAAATTATTATTTTGGTTAAAATAATAGGTCTGATTTTATAATAAGTGTAATTTACTTTTCATGTATAGGAGTTCTGCTTTGAAAAAAATAATAATTACACAAAAAATTAAATTAATTAATAAATTTAAAAAAAAAACTATTTCGTGGGCCTGAATTGTATTTCATAGTCAGGCCCATGTGCATAGTATAATGCATGCATTGATGTTGGTGGGATCCGACCCCAAACGTGGACAACCGGTGCTCCTAGGCTGCCTAATACATACATGCCTTTTTTCTTTAAGACATTCGATGTGAGATGAAGTTGAAGGCAATACTACACTATCACTAACTACACTTTCAAGGGAAAACTCCAATTTCCCTTATTTCCCCTGTATCTTTTACCCCTGCATTATTCAAACTCTAAAGCAAATATTTTACCCCGCCTTATTCAATCTCAAAATTTTAAAGGGACGAAACCTCAAAAAATTACATATTCTATTTTCCAAAATAAATAGTATAGTAGTAAAATTTGACAATAATTTTCTTTTTTTGCACACACGAAACCTCATAACTTTCGATTGTAACAAAATTTTACTAAAATTAATCGATATTACCATAATTAATTGACTCTAACAAAATTTTACTAAAATAATTCGAGTTGCATACTTACTACTAGTATAGTCATAAAATTGATCTAACATCACTAATTGGAATTTCAATTCCCAAATTGGATCTAGCATGACTAATTGGAATTCCAATTGCATACTTACTACTAGTATAGTCACAAATTTGATCTAACATCACTAATTGGAATTCCATTTCCCAAATTGGATCTAACATCACTAATTGGAATTCCAATTGCATACTTACTACTAGTATAGTCACAAATTTTATCTAACACCACTAATTGGAATTCCATTTCCCAAATTGGATCTAACATGACTAATTGGAATTCCAATTGCATACTTACTACTAGTATAGTCACAAATTTGATCTAACACCACTAATTGGAATTCCAATTGCATAGTTACTACTAGTATAGTCTAACATAACTAATTGGAATTCCAATTGCAAAATTACTACTAGTATAGTCACAAATTGGATCTAACATCACTAATTGGAATTCCAATTCCAAAATTGGATCTAACATCACTAATTGGAATTCCAATTGCAACATTACTACTACTATAGTCCCAAATTGGATCTAACATGACTAATTGGACTTCCAATTGCAACATTACTACTACTATAGTCACAAATTGGACCTAACATCACTAATTGAAATTCCAATTCCAAAATTGGATCTAACATCACTAATTGGAATTCCAATTGCAACATTACTACGAATATAGTCACAAATTGGATCTAACATGACTAATTGGACTTCCAATTGCAACATTACTACTACTATAGTCACAAATTGGATCTAACATCACTAATTGGAATTCCAATTCCAAAATTGGATCTAACATCACTAATTGGAATTCCAATTGTAACATTACTACTAATATAGTCACAAATTGGATCTAACATGACTAATTGGAATTCCAATAGCATACTTCATACTAGTATAGGCACAAATTTGATCTAACATCACTAATTGGAATTTCAATTCCAAAATTGGATCTAACATGACTAATTGGACTTCCAATTGCAACATTACTACTACTATAGTTACAAATTGGATCTAACATCACTAATTGGAATTCCACTTCCAAAATTGGATCTAACATCACTAATTAGAATTCCAATTCCAAAATTGGATCTAACATGACTAATTGTAATTTCAATTGCAACATTACTATGAATATAGTCACAAATTGGATCTAACATGACTAATTGGAATTCCAATTGAATACTTACTACTAGTATAGTCACAAATTTGATCTAACATCCCTAATTGGAATTCCAATTCCAAAATTGGATCTAACATCACTAATTGGAATTCCAATTGCAACATTACTACGAATATAGTCACAAATTGGATCTAACATGACTAATTAGACTTCCAATTGCAACATTACTACTACTATAGTCACAAATTGGATCTAACATCACTAATTGGAATTCCAATTCCAAAATTGGATCTAACATCACTAATTGGAATTCCAATTGCAACATTACTACTAATATAGTCACAAATTGGATCTAACATGACTAATTGGAATTCCAATAGCATACTTAATACTAGTATAGGCACAAATTTGATCTAACATCACTAATTGGAATTCCAATTGCAACATTACTACTAATATAGTCACAAATTGGATCTAACATGACTAATTGGAATTCCAATAGCATACTTAATACTAGTATAGGCACAAATTTGATCTAACATCACTAATTGGAATTTCAATTCCAAAATTGGATCTAACATGACTAATTGGACTTCCAATTGCAACATTACTACTACTATGGTCACAAATTGGATCTAACATCACTAATTGGAATTCCAATTCTAAAATTGGATCTAACATCACTAATTGGAATTCCAATTCCAAAATTGGATCTAACATGACTAATTGTAATTCCAATTGCAACATTACTACTACTATAGTCCCAAATTTGATCTAACATCACTAATTGGAATTCCAATTGCATACTTACTACTAGTATAGTCACAAATTTGATCTAACATCACTAATTGAAATTTCAATTCCAAAATTGGATCTAACATGACTAATTGTAATTTCAATTGCAACATTACTACTACTACATGCACAAATTGGATCTAACATGACTAATTGGAATTCCAATTGCATACTTACTACTAGTATAGTCACAAATTTGATCTAACATCACTAATTGGAATTTCAATTCCCAAATTGGACCTAACATCACTAATTGGAATTCCAATTGCAACATTACTACTAGTATAGTCACAAATTGGATCTAACATCACTAATTGGAATGTCAATTGCAACATTACTACTAGTATAGTCACAAATTGTATCTAACATCACTAATTGGAATTCCAATATTACAAGTTGGATCTAACATGACTAATTGGAATTCCAATTGCAAATTTACTACTAGTATAGTCCCAAATTGGATCTAACATGACTAATTGGAATGCCAATTGCGAATTTACTACTAGTATAGTCCCAAATTGCTTCTAACATGACTAATTGGAATTCCAATTGCAAAATTACTACTAGTATAGTACTATAGTCATGATATTTAGCATTATACGACTACATTACTTATTTTTTTTAAAATTACTACTATAGTCAAATAATTATTATAATATTAAATTTATTCCATATATATATATTATTAACATTTATTTCTGAATTATTTCTTAAGTTTTTTTAACATATACACTGTAGTAATAGTATATGATTATTTTTCTCGAATCATATTTTGTTCCAAATATTTTGTTCAAATATTTTGCTCATATTAAAACGGTTGACCTTGCATGATTTATGATGAATAAGGCAAGTCTCGATATTAATTGAATGTTCCTTTTCAATAAAAAACATAATCATTGAAATTGCTACAATATCAAGGCAAAATGTAATGAAAATCTTCTTTACCATAAATGCGTTGTGCTTCTCAAAAAAATACTAGCCGAAAAAATTTGAAAGGTTTATACACCAAAATTTTGAATTTTTTGGCAAAAATATTCGTGCATGTTTTGCATCTTTATATATGGATGAATCTTCTCCATATTACACCATCACCTTAAACTTCAAACAAACAAGAATTCCCAAAAATGAAATCTGTGATAAAGGCCTCTAACTCTAGCAAGAAATGGGGGAAACACTCGCTCCACAAAGTCTCGGTAAGCACTCCTAAAAGAAGAACCACTCCAAGAAAGAAGATAAGCAGCCCAACCAAGACGCCGACGAACACTCCAACGAAGATGCCGACTACCACTCTTCCATTGGCGTCACCAACTACGACGCCAACAAAACAATATTTCTCTCCAATTCGACATATGCAGTTAACGTCCGAATGGAGCGTGCCACCCTCCCCCAAAAGTCTAGATATATTGTATCAAAACTTGAGGGAGGAGCACAACAATTTCAAAGGGGGGGTGGATCACCTCTTGCGTCGCATGGTGGCTGCTTTAAATGAAGACATGGTGATGGAACTGATTCTGGAGGTTCACTCTCTAACTAAGCTATATGAAATTTTTCTACAGCTTAAGAATCATGGTGGAGAAGACCCTTCCAAGCTTGGAGGCGAAAAGGGTACTTCTAACCAGGTCCCCATCGTCATTGAAGACTCCGAAAGCACACCAAGATTTGATCATCTTCCTTGATGTTGTTTTTATCATGCTTCCTTATGTATTGCCCGCAATAGCCGGCGTTTAGGGTTTACAAAACCCTAAACTTTATCAATATATCTATGCATTTTCTTTTTCATTTGTTGCGTCTTTGTCTATACCCTAAGCTTACTCTTAAATAAGCCATTAAGAATAATTAAATAATTAAATAAATGCCGATAAATTATATTATTTAAACTTATATTGCAATTTAATCATATTGCGTAATTTACACGTGGTGTAGTACCCGCCTCAACTAATTATATGGCGAAAATATGTGATTTAATCAAATATTTTATATAAGAATATTTTTTTCCAAGTGTAGTTGTACCCGCCTCAACTTATAAGTGTGTCTTTATTTTAATGTTTAGGGGATTTATTTTGGTCAAAAACAATTCTACACTAATAAAAAAATTAAAAATGAATTAATAATATAATTAGAGTATAAAATAAATAAAATTAGAGTTTCGGTGAATATAATCAGTATAATTTTATAATAAAGTTAACTTTATATTTTATTGTGTAGGATATTTAATTTTTGTCAAAAATAATTATACACTAAAAAAAATAATTTAATATTTTAAAAAATTATGTAAAAAAAAAACAGCTTTTGGGCCTGATTTATTATTTATAATCAGGCCCATGTAGTAGTCAGTTCGAAGGCCCAAATATACAGGACCAAAGCTCAGGATGTATAGATTGATATTAGTGGGATCCGACCCCTAACAAGGACAACCGCTCCTGCAAGATTATTCAATATATACTGCCTTTGTTTCACCTATTTTTTCGAAGTGGGATAAACAAGTATGCCCAAATGCTATTTCTCAAGCTCTTTCTCCTCTGCAGTTTGATTTAATCTTTTCATTCACTAATTGAAATATTTTATGACGTGCAAAAATATCTTCCCTCTTTGTTAGCCGCCTCTACTAAATAATTGAAATATTTTAAGAATCAAAATTGACATTCTGTATCCAATTAATCTCTCGATTATTAAATATTCATACTTAATTAATCTAATGAAACCAGTAACCCTAAACACTACAAAATAAAACTTCATGGAATCAAAAATTCTTTTCGAATTATGCGATAAACTAACAAGGTCATAATCAAATAGATTCAATATCATAATTTAGCGTTATACATCAAGAAAAAAATATTATATATGAAGAACATATGAATAAAATGCGATGAACGAAATGGTCTTGGAATTGATCAACATTCAAATTTGACTATATTAAGCCAATGAAACAGTAAATTATGAACACTCCAACTTAATGGCCTCTCTAGTCCAATGAAATCCGAAACCCTAAAAAATCAATCTTCAACAACTCAACAATTCTTTTGGAATAATGTCATAAAACATCAAGGTGATATTCAAATACATTCAATATGCTAATTTAGCTATACAAATCGAGAAAAAAAATTCTAATAACGAAATTTATTACACTCTATTTCTCCTTTAAATCTTGTATCATGTCTCTTGTCTCCTTCAAATCTCGATTGTTTGATTCAACATATTTACCTCCTTCAAATCTTGTATCTTGTCTCCTGTCTCCTTCAAGAACTAATGGCATTAAGACAACAAAAAAAATTCCTTTGCTCGATCTATTTTGCTTTATTTTCATGTCGATTGGTGATAGTGGTGGGGAAAAATTGAATGGAGATGGTGGCGGGGAAAAATTCGGAATGGAGATGAACGCAAATGACGATGAATATAAACCCTAATAAAATATAAAATGGCGAATAAAACTTAAAATGACGAGGCTAATGAATGAATGGATTAAGTAATAATAAACTAATTAATTAATATTAGTTGAGAGGATGAGAGAGAAAAAATTTTGAATTTCAAACTCAAAATAACATTCTCTCACTACATTAGGAGGGAAAGGGTATTAGGGTAAAACACAATATAGACTTAATTAAGTAAATGATTAAAGAATATAATTAATGAATGAAATACCCCTTTTACCCTTTGTGGCTTGGCCACATTGTGTCCACATAGATTTACTGTATGTTAAAAAGCTATAATCGGTGAAATTCAACATATATAAGTTCTATCTATTCATTTCTTACTCTAGCAAACATTATTCAATCATATGCATGCATATTGCAAACTTGAAGCCAAATAATCCCAAAAAAAGAAGAAAGTAAATGAGAAATAATAATAATAATAATAATAATAATAATAATAATAATAATAAACTCACTTGGAGGCAATATTATTAGTTAGGCATGGACACCGTGTCTAAATAATCCTATGTAGGCAATATTATTAGTTAGGCGTGTGGGTTTATGATTTTAAATGAATAAACAAATAGTTTAGATAAATGATGATGGTTGTAGATATGCTGGGATTTGGACACTAATGCAAAGGCCTGCTGCATTTGTCTCCTTAATTGCAGCTAATCTGTCTGAAAGTGCAGCATAAAACAACCTCCATTACTGACATGGCAAAAAATATTTGACAAGAGAGCAGTTAGCAGCGACGATTTATTATTACATTGAACGCATCAGTTTTATTGCTATCTATGTGTAAATGTGACTCCTGACATATTAAAATTGGAGTTTTGCCTTTGTCCCTGAGACCCTGACCATGAGGGGTTTAGAGAGAGAGCTAAATTGGCGGTCTTTGGCATTATGATGATAAAACCAAAGTGTATATCATATATACTGTACCTATTATATATATATATATATATATATATATATATATATATATTAGTGCTGTTGCCAGCTTCAAGACAATTAGCTCGATCGAGTCCAATAGATAAGTAGGAATGTGATGCAACACCTAATGATCTACTATACTAAAGTTAATTAGTTGGCTCAAAGGAGGCTCTTCAATTCAATTCAGTCTTGATTAATTGAGATCGAGATTGTAAAAAGTGAAAATAAATAAAGTAATAATTTATCTTCTCAGCTGGGTTCTTTTAATCCTCTAGAACAGATATTTAAATAAATGCAATCTAACATCCTCTCATGCTATAAAACCAAACAACTCCAGTATTGCTAACTTTATATAGAATTGTTTTCTCAACAAAAAAGCATCTAGTCGAAATTAACATGAATGAGGCAACTACAATACGTGTATTTATCAATTTAAAAAGACAATGTTAGAAGTGATTTTAGATCAAACAAAGGAAAAAATGGATTGAGAAAAGTGCAATAGTTAATAGAGATATGAGAGTATATCAGGAAAATAAACAGACCCATAAGCCCTACCAAAAACAACTGACTCCGAATATTGATGCATTAATTACTTCACTGTGAATTCCTTAAAGGTAGCCTCTATATCAGACATACATATAACACGTAGTAGGTTTATTATATAAATTTTGCAAAGGTAAATAAAAGGTGATGGATTGGAGGAACTCCAATTTGCAGTGCCTAAGGTCATGCTAACAAGATGAGCATCCTGATAAGAACCTTAAATTTTATGGGAACAACAGGCATCAAGATTGAAAGTTATGACATGAACCAAAAAATAGTGAAGTCGAGATTTTCACATTTCAAGCAAATTGACATAGTTTTTGCAGGTAGTATTCATGGAACCCTCAGTAAAAAAAATAAACCAACCAAAATCAGGGCACAAGCATTAGAAACCATGCATGAATATTAATAATGGTAATAGCAGTAGTAATCATAACAATAATATTAGTAACAATTATTGTGCCAATAATATAATTTACCCTGAAATAATATTATTAATTATTTCTTTTTGTGCTTTTAATTTGAAAAGAAAGTCAACAATTTGCATGAGTCCATTTTATCATATCATCCAAAAAAGAAAACCAAACTTAAGTTTACCCAAAAAAAAAAAAAATCAAGGGGACAAATTGAGAGAGTGAGAAGTGCGTCACTTTCTGTTTTCAGGGTAATAAGATTAGGGAAACTCTACCTCTGAAGTTTTCAATGCAAGGTAAAGAATATCAACAGGAATTCTGTGCTCCCACTTCTTTAATAGCCGAAGAACAGCTTTTGCAGCAGCAAGTTTCAAATGAGCCTTATCTACTAAACTGTGAAAATGAAGAGAAGTTTAGAACAACTTTTGCAGCAGCAGAAAATCTAAATCGATAATCGCACAAATGAAGAGAAGTTCAGAACTATAAGCTCATCAATTACTAATGATCTATAACCCATTTTTCTGCAAATTTGTATTCTCTTTCACCGCATGATTTAATGGCTATGAACCATCTTCTAGGGTCTCATTTATAAATTGTTATTTTTGTTTTCTCTTTTTTATTCCTTTTGCTGAGTCCGATTGCACCATTCGCTTCGAAGCAAACCCAAGCAAGATGAAATTAGTAACTGAGAAAAGAAGAAAAAAAAAACTAAAATTGAATAATCCACATGGAAAGACGTCCAAGAACACAACCGCAACACATGGCCCTCATCTGGTGTTGAATGTTTGGAGCTTTATGGTGATGAAGAAAATATACGAGATCAATAAATTGAAAATCGGTGGGGGTTATAACTTATAAGTGTAAAAGAAGGCTCAATCTAACGCAACTTTCAGATATTTCGTGAATTTTTTTTCGATCCTAATTCATCAATGTGCACAGAGCAACAAAAAAGAAGGCTCAATCTAACTCTGATTTTTCTGCTGCTTTAATCTCAAAACCGCACCTTCAACGAACCTTAATTCAACTCCGGCGGGTCGGCGACAATGGTGAGACGTCTCACGGCGGCGACGGCGATGGTGGACGTCTCACGGTGGAGGCGGCGCGACTTGCTCTTCAAATCGCCATTCAATTTAATTTGGGGGCAAAAGTATTTTATTTCGCGTGACCTAAATAAATTTGGGGATATCCAATTTATTTTAGTTTCTGAAAAAAAGACGTCGTTTTACCAATCACACAGACAACGGTTTAGTAATAACCGTTGTCCTTCCACAACGGTTAGACAACCCGTTGTTTATATAACGTTGTCTATGTGAAAACGCTGATACAGACAACGGCTATTGATCACCCGTTGTCTATTAACATATAGACAACGGGTTTTTAAACCGTTGTGTGAAAAAAATTAAAAAAAATTAAAAAATGCGGCGATAGACAACAGTTTTGACTTTACCCGTTGTCTATCTCTATAAAGACAACCGGCAGAGACAAAACCGT
This sequence comes from Perilla frutescens, assembly GCA_026008535.1. Lineage (NCBI taxonomy): Eukaryota > Viridiplantae > Streptophyta > Magnoliopsida > Lamiales > Lamiaceae > Perilla > Perilla frutescens. The sequence continues at coordinate 48,059,949 of BRKX01000009.1, read as the reverse complement.
TGTCTTTAATGCATTGTCTATTAGCGTTTTTCTAGTAGTGATCAGAAAAAGTTTTTGAAAGCCCTTCATGTTTAAAAGAGTTTCAATTATTTTGTTTCATTGAGGCAAGCTCACGATGTAACAGTTAAGTAGGCACCTAAGGTTGCCAGATTGCAGCAGTGCATTTTAGACAATTGCAAAATTTAAATAAGTCAGACTTTAGATAAGTCGAGCTTTTACACGATCAGACTTCAGATAAGTCAGGTTGCTTCATGAATTTAAGCCTCAGAGAACGTAGAGGAATTTAGAGGAATCTAGATTGCCTTAGTTCTCTTTAAGTTGGCTTTCACTAAGTAAAGACTCAGTCGGTGAAACCTGATGAAGAAATTCAACAAGTTCAAGAACTTGAACGAAAAGGACAAGTTTGAAAATCAGATCCAGTTTCAGGAGGCATGATGATCAGGGATTCCAGTTCCAGTAGCTGATGCATCAAGTCCTCATTTTAAAGGTTTGCGAATTAGCGTTTCGAAACCTCGAGCTGAATTTATTTTGAGTCAGTGTCTCAAATAAATCAGTCCAGCAACCTTCAAGATAGAATCTTGAAAATTTTAGTTCGAGTCAGCGTCTTGAACTAGATCCATCAGACATTTTACTTTTTGAGTCAGCGTCTCGAAAAGGGTAACCTCAAAATTTTTATCTTGAGTTAGCGTCTCGAGGTAAAACTTCAGTATTTGAGTCAGCATCTCAAATAGTAGGTTCAGAATTTTCAAGTTAGAAACTTGAAAAGTAGCCAGAAGTTTTCTATTTCAAGTTAGCGCCTTGAAATAGAGTTTAAGAGTTCAGGATTTTCCAGAAGATGTTTCGAGATTTGGTCGGGAATGTTCAAAGGAGTTAAGAATATTCGAGTCATACTACGGTTGTAGGTGTACTTTTTAGGCGTGCCTATATAAATGAGTTTCTCACGAAGATTCTCCTTTATGTTTCAGATGGCGGGATAGAGATGTACGGCACGGAAGAGTGTACCCCATTCGATATCCGTAGCACAGTATACCTTTTGGTTTAGGACTTGTGAGCCACAGAGCGGGGAGACCCTAGCAGGGTTCTTGTCACGCTACCACGAGCTATGGTTGCATGCGAGGCTCAGTGATGTGGAGGGCATTCATTGCCTGCTTAGAGTGCTTCCACAGTTGTGGCCTAGATGGACGACAGAGGCCTCATACTATTACATATGCCAGCACTCTCAGACTTTTGAGCTGATGGCGAATTTGCCTGAGTTTATCGCCCTACTCATGCATCAGTACCTTACTCAGCGTGTACCTCCTCCAGGCCCATATGCTCAGATGCATGGCTATCTTCTCAGGGATGAACCACCTAGGGGAGTTTATGACCGTCTTGTTCCTCCCATTTTTGCAGCACAGACAGCACCACCTCCAGAGTCAGCAGTACATGTGGACGCTGATCTCCTGCCACATCAGGGATGCAGGAATGATGAGGAGGCTGGACCCTCGCGAGTGAGGCGAGTAGCCTCGGGAGATACAGATGATGAGCTTCTTCTCAGGAAGCGCCAGACAGTGATGGGTTCTCCGGAGAGGACCATAGAGGTTGTGCACGAGGTGCGCTGCCAGAGAGCTGAGGAGGGACGTGCAACAGCTGCAGGCCGTCTGGTACTAGCCGTTGGAGAGGAGTCAGAGGAGGATCCCTCGGAGGATTCGCAGCCAGAGGACGGAGATGGTACTTAGAGGATCCAGGATGGTAGGTCGGCCAGTAGCTCGTCTGCCTAGTTTAGCTTTTGTGCTATGATAGTGTATTTTGTATCAGGACGACTATCTATTTTGCTATGTAGTTGAATGTGTTCCCTAGAGGACCATTCTTGGGACTTAGGTATTCCCACCTTTTGAGACAAGAATGCGTAGCTTGTAAGCACCTTTAATTGATGACTTGAAAGAGTTATGGGAGATAGGTATCCAAGTATATGATGGGTATCGTGATCAAAGCTTCACACCAAGATCTGTTCTTTTATGGACAATTAATGATTTTCCTACCTATGGAAACTTGAGCGAAAGTTCAGTTAAAGGATATAAGGTGTGTCCCATTTGTGCAGACAAAACTCATTCAATCCATCTGCCTAAGAGTAGAAAAATGTCTTCTGCAGGACATAGGCAATGGCTGCCTCGTTACCATCCTTACCGAAGGTAGAAAAAAGCTTTTGATGGCAAACCATAGTTGGATCCTGCCCCTAAACCATTGAGTGGCAGCGAGATTTTAGAGAGAATGCAAGCATGCAATTGTGTGTGGGGAAAAGCAAATGGAAAAAATTTATCAGATGAAGGAAGTTTCAAGAAGAGGAAGATAAATGGGGCAAAGGGTGAAGACATATCAGCCACATCTTCTGATCAAAACTCTTGTTTAAAAAAAATTGATATTTTTTGAGCTAGGGTATTGGGAGCATTTACATATTCATCACATACTCGATGTGATGCACTTCAAAAAAAATGTGTTGGAAAGTCTTCTTGGTACATTACTTAACATTCCGGGGAAGACAAATGATGGAATCTCCGCAAGGCAAGACTTGGTTGATATGAAGATTAGGCTTGAGTTAGCACCAAAGGATGTTGGAAAAAAAACATGTTTGCCTCCTGCATGCTATACACTGAGTAAAGAGGAGAAGAAAAATGTGTGCACTTCATTTCTTGGGATGAAGTTTCCTGACGGATACTCTTCTAACATTCGTAGACTTGTATCCATGAAGGACCTGAAAGTTATTGGATTGAAATCACATGATTGTCATGTTTTGATGCAACAACTTCTTCCAATTGCTATTCGTGGTGTTTTTCCTAAGCATGTAAGGATTGTCATTACTAGGATGTGCCTGTTTTTCAATGAGATATGCAACAAGGAGATACAAGTGCCACGGTTGGAAAAAGTTCAAAAAGAAATTGTGACAACTTTGTGCCTCCTAGAGAAGTATTTCTTACCTTCTTTCTTTGATATAATGGTACATTTAATAGTGCATCTAGTACATGAAGTTAAGTTATGTGGACCGGTATAGTACAGATGGATGTACCCTTTTGAGAGGTACTTGAAAATTTTGAAGGGGTATGTACGAAACCATACTCGACCTAAGGGCTGTATTGTTGAGTCGTATATTGTTGAAGAGGTTGTTGAATTTTGCTCTGAATATTTATCCGATGTACACACTATTGGGATTCCATCTAGTCATCATAAGTTTGACGTGACAGAGTCTTCATTAGGATGTGTTCAGAAAATAATCAGTGATGAAGAACAAGAACAAGTTCATCGTTATGTATTGACAAATGATCCTGATATCGATCCCTTTATCGAGTAAGCCATTAATATTGTTAATTTCTTTTATAAAATCAAATTATAAAACTAAACTGAATATATATATATATAGGAAACACAAGGCACAAGTAGCATCACAGTTTCCTAAGAGAAATCTGAAGTGGCTTCAAGATGAGCACAACAAGTCATTTCTTAGTTGGATGCATGACCACGTAAGTTGCCCAATGTAGCTCTTAGTTTTGTCTTAAAAATAAAGCTTAATATTAACTAAAATTTTCGTAGGTTGCTGTCGATTCTAAGTATGAGTTATCTCATAGGTTGAAAATTCTTTGTGGGTGGCCAACTAAGCAAGTATTATCATATGCTAGTTACAGGATAAATGGTGTACTTTTTAGTACATTAAAGCCTGATGAAACTCGAGTTACTCAAAATTATGGTGTTAGCATGTGTGCAACTGTCATGCAAATTGTCAGTGTTAAGGATAAGAATCCAATTGTGTAAAATATGATGTTTTATGGAAGGATTGAAGAGATATGAGAGCTTGATTACACCAAATTTAAAGCTATAGTGTTTAGGTGCAGTTGGGTTGATAACAATAGTGGTGTTAAAGCGGATGACAGTGGCTTTACCTTAGTAAACCTGGATAAAGTAGGATACCAATCAAACTCCTTTATTTTGGAAAGTCTAGCCAAACAGGTGTTTTATATTCAAGACCTCGAAGATGTAGCATGGTCAGTAGTACTAGCTAATCCCAACAAATGATACACTGAAAGGATCAATCGTGATGATTTGGGAGACACTTCTATGCAACTGTAGAGTTTTTCAAAAGGAGTGCTAATAGCTGACACAAGTAACGCGTCAGATGACAATGAACCGCCATGTGTTTGTAATGATTGCGATCCCATTTGGGTTAACGGTGCAAATTTAGAGTTTGGTGAGCTTCTAATAAACTATATTGTGTTAGTTTTGATGATTTTTTACACAGATTTATGATGTTGTTTACTGCTGAAAATCTGAAAAATATATTATTATTTATATTGCATCAGTAAGTTACAACATGCTGATTCCTTGTTTTGTTAGATCTTTTTTTCTTTTTTGGAGTATATAGAGCTAAAGTTGGCGATAAATTGAAGTTCTGACTTTTGTGTTTATATTTCAAATACAAACATATTAATGTTGTCACTTGTGATTGAATACATACCTATACTGATGTTGTTATTCCTCTCAAGAAGTAAGTACTGTAAACCAAGATTCAAAATTAAAACAATTTACAATGCCTTAGGTTTTTCTTAAAATTCTGTGGTTCTGCTCTGAAATTTCTACCAACTTTTTCTTCTCGCTTGGTTATTTCTGTAGTGAGGTCTACTCTGATCTGATCCTTATCTTGAAATTTTGTGGTTCTGCTCTGATCCTTATCTACATGTATTTGTTGAGCAGGTTCTTAAAAACTTGGCTTCACAGGGTGGTGATAATGAAGTAAGTGGATCTAAAGATAACCAATCCACACGTGCAACCAAAGCCAAGAGAGGAAAAGTATGATTGAATAGTGTTGTTGTGCGAAGGGTTAAGGGAGTTATCGAAGATGTTGAGTTTAATAAAGATGGTCAACCAGTGGGGAAAGCTGCATCTCAACTGCAAAGTTATATTGGTCTTCTTGCACATGAGCATGTTAAAATAAGTATAAATAATTGGAAGCTTGTCCCAGATGACACGAAAGATCTAATATGAGAACAAGTTAAAGTAAGTCTTAGAAAATATTTTGTTGGTTCAGTCACTACAGTTGCTACTGTTATTTGTCTTTATAAAATGTGTTTGTAATTCATGTGCTTGCAGACTTCTTATAATGTTCCGGAGACATGGAAGGCTACCTGCTTGGAATCAGCAAATTCCAAATGGCGAACATGGAAATGTAGGATGCATAAGGACTTCATTCTTTCAAATAAAGATAATCCAGATGAGTTGTATAAACCACCAGCAGATAGTGGCATACTAGACCATGACTGGGGAGTGTTTGTACATAGTCATGTATCAACTGAATTTCAGGTAATTAATATCGTAAATCATTGTTACTTTTTCATATTTTTGTTTCATTTTTCTATCATTTTTGTTTGACTCTTATCTATTTTACTTAATCAACTTGTAGCAATTGAGTGAGCAGCAGAAGGAAAGGAGGAGTAAACATTTATACCCGCATCGACTGTCCCGGAAAGTTTATGCAAACTATGCCGAAGAAATCAAGGTTTAGATACTTTTTGAATATATTTTGAATTAGGAATATGATTTATAAATCTATTTCAGGTTCTTGTTTATCTTTTTAGTACTTTGTTTAAAAATGAGGGCTATGAGAGAAGAAGATGAGGGCTGTCTTTAAGTATATAGAAGAAGATTAATAAATTTAGTACTACTAGTAGATATATTAATCATGATTGCTTTGCTGCTTTTGGCCTCATGTTCGTTCCTTTTTTCAGTTAGTGTGCAATTCTTATGTATAAACATTAACATTGATCATGGTATTCTATGTAAGGATTTGCACGGTGATGAAGAGGTTGATAGATATTTGCTGTGGAAGAAAGCAATATTGAACAAGGAGGGAACCACTGACAATGAAAATTTGAAGATTGCTATCCAGAAAATAGTATGACACACTATTCTTTTATTTTTTCAATTTAATTCTTCTTGTTAATTTATTTTATGTCAGGTTTTAATAAACATTTTATTTGAAATGAGTAGGATGAATACATACACGAAAAAGAGGAAGGGATATTGCATTCAAAAGCAACTTCAAGTGATTTGCTTTCACATTCACTTGATAAACCAGAACATGCCGGTCGTGTGTGAGGAAAAGGATCAGGTGTCAAGCCCAAATCCTACTTCTAATCTAGTAGACAAGCAACAAACCAAGGTTCACAAGCCTTATGTAATGCTGAATTCGAGGAAGCAAAGAGAAAAATAGAAGAACAAGCTGGCCAAATTTAGATTTTAGATCATGTGGTCCACGAGTTAAAGGGTAAAATGGAAAGGTTTGAATCTAAGCATGCTGAAAATGACAAGGAGTCTAAAGGATTGGCTAGTTGTTCAGTGATGAAGATTGTAAATCAGGAGAAACAGAATATGGAGTCTCCCGATGCGGTATGTATTGGAAAATTAGATTTCTTACAGGTAAGTGTAGTGATTTCCATAAAATTACTATATGCACCTAATAATTATATTTGCTTGAGACTTTCTTTTAATATGTAGGGAAAGGTAGTGAAGTTACTAAATAGAGTCTCTAAAAAGCTTGTAACTTATGGAACAATGTATGTTGCTGGTGCTGTCCTACATGGCTCTCCAATGCCTCTATATTGCTTCCGTGTTTCGATTGATGAAGTTGTAGATGAGAATGCAGAGCTACCATTTCATGTTTCAGATGAGATAGAGACAGTAGGAAGTGCACTAGGAACTCATGTGGCATAGCCTACCCATTTGGTGGTGGCAAGACAGAATGAGGTAGTTTTATAGAATATTATGTTGTCTTGTGTTTTTAATAGTGAATTATTAATAATATAATGTCTCTAATTATCTAGACACAAGATAAGAAAAAAATTGGAAAAAAGTTGTTTGAGGAAAATGATCAAGATACGAAAATCAACTTGTCATCATTGCCTCCAACGTTACTTGCACTGTATTTTTCATTTGAGAGAACTTTCAAGGATGAAGCAATATGTTTTATGTTAAATGTTGAATTGTTTGGGCATGAGGTGAAGGTTCACATTCTTCTGAAGCATGTATTCATTCCATTTTGTAAGATGAGGAAATTGCATCAGTGCATATGTTTGGTAAGCTCATTAACTCTATTTCTTTCTTTATAAGTGACATGTGTTATTTGTATAACTGTAACATGTTATCGGCAGACATCTGTATAGCAAAATGAAGAAAAATGATAGTGTTTGCAAGCTTATCTTTGTGAATCCATTTGTTGTAGCATATGGACGGAAGGATGATGATAGATCGTGTGCATTATCAGAAAGATTACTTCTTGTAGCCTCAAATCAACTCGTACTCGTGACTTGCAACGTGGGGTACGTGAATTAATTTGATCCCTTAATTTGCATATCTATTGCATTGGGTTCGAGTTGTAGTGGTAGCCTTATATATTTATTTCTTGTTAGTATGATGCATGTTTTCTGGCATAATAATTTGACACTCTTATGAAATAGCGGGTATTGGATTCTGACAATCTTCCAAGTTGAAAAAAATCAAGTGTTTCTAATGGATCCTCTTTGTCATCATAATAAGGACACTGTATGGAAGTCTGTCGTCGACACGTAAGTTTTGCTTTTCAGCTGATAAATCATATCACTTTCATTTTAATAGATGTTAATGTTAACTGTCTTAATAACTTCCCTTTGAAGTGCCTTAAGTATTGTCCAAGCAAACAAAGGAAAGAAATCCAAAAAAGCAAATTGGGAAGTTATAAAGGTACATTCTCATTTATAGGTCAGTTTATTAATTATTATTATACACTTACCATGTCTTATTTATACTATATAGGGTCCTATGCAACCTGATGATAAGCAATGTGGCTATTACGTGATGCGGTTCATGAGAGAGATCATCACAGGGGTTGAAAATGCTACATCATCTACTTTTCAGCTGTCATCACTGGTATTTAAATATGTGCTCGAATATTGTCTAAAATAGGATGTGTAGTTATTAATCAAATATGATCTGTTTTTATTCGTAGTTCAAGGGTGTTCGTACTTATTCTCAAGCTCAACTCAATGAGGTTGGTGAAGAATGGGCATAATGTGTGATAAACCATGTATTGGATTGATAGGTATTGTTTCCAGTTCAATTATTTTTACTTGAGACAAATGGTTATCCTTTTTATTTGTTACTTATGGAATAGATTTGATCAAATTAATCTCACTATGTTACTCATCTCTGTAACCGTTTGCTTACTGATATTCACTAATTTACTCCAAAAAATGGTGCCTAGCTAGTAGCTTCTTGATGAAATTATCAATATGAATATTAGCAGTCATACTTAAATGATGTTGAGGAGAGAAACTGGTAATTTAATTCAAGAAAGGATACTTAAATTGCCTAGCTAGTGAGATTTGTTACTTGGTTTTATTTGCTTGAGATTGGGCTGTATGCATGATTTATACTGCTCTGATTATACTTCTTTTTTTGCATTCCCCTCTCTTTAATTTCTATTTTGATTTAATATTGTGAAATAATATACATAAGAAGTTGAGCAGTCATTGTAAGCTATAAACCTCTCATGTGTGCAGATATGCAGATATACATATATGGATGTAGCTGCTGCAGGCAATCTGATTTTTGGATATATATGTTATGTTTCTTTTGACACTATTACTATGTAAACGTGTGTAGAATATTGACTGTATTCGGATGAATGTATGAATATTTTTTGAATTAGATCTATGATGATTTATGGGAATTTCAGTTATTTTTATTGTTTTACAATTATTTTAATTGCTAAAAATCTATAAAAAAATTGTAGCAGGCATACATAATGGGAGTGAAATAAAAGACCGTTATGTATCAAAACATACATAATGTAAAAAAGCTTTATCTAAACTACAAACAATGTTATGTATTAATCTAGGTGGTGTATTTTATAACGGAGAAAAATAAATTTTCATAATGGTACAAACCGTTATATATAACAATAATAGATCACGCAATGAAGAGTGTTATGTATGAAAAAAAACTGTTATGTAATCGATCTTAGATAACGGAGAAAAATGAATTTTCATAACGGTACAAACCGTTTATATAACAGTAATAGATCACGCAGTGAAGAGTGTTACGTATGAAAAAAAAGTGTTATGTAAAAGTTCATAGATAACGGAGAAAAATGAATTTTCATAACGGTACAAACCGTTATATATAACTGTAACAGATCACGCAATGAAGAGTGTTATGTATGAAACAAAAGCGTTATGTAAAAGTTCATAGATAACGGAGATAGTTAAACTTTCATAACAGAATAAACCGTTATGTATGAGTGTTATAGATAACATAATATCCGATGTCATGTTTGTTGCTATAACTGTTATGTATACTAACATAGATAACGGATATTATTTCGTTACGTATAAGCGCAGCATACATAATACCAGTATACGTAACATAGCTTTTCTTACATACGTAATGGATTTTATCCGTTATGTATGAGCGTCTTTTTTTGTAGTGTGCATGCAAACTTACTGCCTTTCAAAGCAGTAGAGAAGATGAATGAAGATAACAACAACAATAGAGATAGCAATTCTCTAAGAATATTTTCATTCCTTATCCTTGTCTTCTCACTTATCCATAGTCCCTTCCCTTCTCTTCTCATATCATTGACGAATGTCTTCTTCATTCCGATCGATGAATATGGAGTTCCTTATAAAGCAGCTCAAAATGGATAAGTTCATTGATCGAGCATTTCTTCAAGCTTAAATCGGTCAAGAGAAGACAAGCATGATCTTCCACTTATTAGAGACATGCAGGCTCTTATCCTTTATGACATCACAGCCTAAAAGGAAGCATCTTCCGCTAGTAGCAGAGTTCTACTATCATGCGGAAATCTCATTACACAACATCATCTCTGTTGTCCGAGATCAGGTTATCATCATCAACAAAGATGTGCTAACTGAACTGTTCTAGCTTCCCGGTCATGGCCCAAAGGTGTGTGAACTAGCGTTCTCTTCAAAGTTGGAGTTGTTGAATGACTGGAAACGTCCACACGTTGATCATAGAGACTTCTCAAACAACTTGAAAGATAGTCTCTCTCCAACCATGGTCCAAATCCTAGACATAGTGAGGCACATCTTTCTTAGTAGCATCTCAAACGCACAGTTCAATGATAAAATCTCTCATCTTATGGCCTCAATATACTATGGATGCAAGGATGATTGGACATCCTATATATTGGTAAGGCTTCGTTGTCATGTGAAGCATGCTGAGACCGATCTAACCTCTGGCACATTCAAAACCAAGTTAGGATTTTCAAATAGACTCAGTTATATCATCGCGGAGCAGCTCGGAACAGTCCCTGGTGGATACATTCTCACCAGATTAGATCTCCTTCATATAGTCTACATTCACTAACGACATCAGAATGTAACTGGCCACCCTAGGAAGTCGAGACTTCAGCTCATGGAGGACCACAACCCAGCTAAAGGAAAGCAGCCACTCCTTTATGCTGATCCTCCAGCTAATGCAGGTCAGTTCTTAACTGATAGTGACTCCTACACTTGTACAAGGGACAAGTCTACTGTACCTGTAACCAGCGAACCTCCTTATGTCGCTATCCCAGAATCTCTGGAAGAAGGCTTCAATACAAGCCTTGACCAACAACTAGAAAGTTGTTTTGGTCAAATAAGGGAGCACAGTCCCTTTCTCTTCGAACATCTTCAAAGATATCTCCAGTATCACCTCTGGAGATAGTAGGTGGATGATGCCACCATGTTAATGATGGCAGACAAGTGAGGCTACTCATACTGGATAGAGAAAGGTGAATGGAGGCGAAACCTGATGAACTATCCACTTAATATGCGTCCATCAGTCCCAGAAATCATGGATTCCATGATTAAGAGGTTTCCAACCTCGGTGCCTCATGATGCACTCCTTCCTAAACATGAGCCCTCCAACTCGTCCACAACTCCTCTTCAAGAGGATGCCATCATTACCATTCCGGATGAGCCACTTCTCGAAATCGCATCAGCTTCTTCTCTTCAGCAAGATCCATTATCTCTCTCCGATCTTGACCAGCTGATGACGATAGAGGAGTTCTGTGCATGGTTCTCTGCTCCTATCCCTGCACCCCAAGCTCTCCACTTCACGAACAACTTGCTGGCCACATCTTTCTCTCATTTGCCACAGTTGTCACTGCCTTATTGTGAATTCCATCAACTCGCCCTTTTGGATGATGCCAAAAAGGGGGAAGGATATATTGATGATGGAAAATCATATGAGCTCTGGCAGGATGATATAACTCTTTGGGATGAGATCCAAAGAGAAGTTTAAAAAGAGGTACAACTTCAGAGGCAAGCTGTCTTTCAGGAGGAAGCTACTCACGAGGGGGAAGCTACCCATCAGGGGGAAGCTATTCGTGAGAGGGAAGTCCAACTTGAGCAATGCCCAGCTCAAGAATACTGTTGGACTTGGGAGAATGCTCAGCTGAAACAACAGTAAGAATGGGGTATCCATAGCATACCCAGCATCTCTTCCTGCAAATTTGAAAAAGGAAAATCGAGCAAAAGAAGAAGGAACTGAGTGGTGAATAGTTCCAACTGAAGAAGGAAGTTAAATATCAAGTCTTAATATTCTCTCTCTTTTTTACTTCCTATAATTCTTCATCTTCTATGCTCAATTAGTTTCTAAAACATACTCATTTGTTCATAATACAAATTATTCTGATCATGCTGATTTGTCCCTTCAAATAGCTTAAGGCTTTCCATGCGCTCAAAAATTTAAAAAATCTACATGATAATCAGAATTGAGCTGTGTTTAGAACTGAAACATTTGAAGCTTTTCAAGCTATGCAAATGAGTACTCAGATATCTGGAGGTCATTTTAGTTGTACTTTTCAATCAGCAAATATCTGATACCTTACAGATAAAACTCGTTACTCTTGTACTCATCTTTTTATCAAAGCTTTGATGATTATATCAAGCATTGATACTCATGAATGTTAGCTTTCAACAGCTACAAGCATCTAAGACTGTTCTTTTGAACATGGTCTAATTTCAGCCTCGTTACCAGAACTGGTATAGGTTCAGATGCTCATTTATGAATGATAACCCTGCACAGTTTTGCCAACATCAAATCAACTGGCTTTGATATCATTAAAAAGGGGGAAATTGTTAGGAAAATTGTTGGGAAAATCCCAAATAATGGTTTTGATGAAATATCAAAACATGTGTGATGATTTAATGAAAAACTGCAGGTTATGATAAGCTGGAAATCATGGAACAATGACCAAGTAAGACTTCAAGTTGAGATGAGAGACAACTATTCAGAAGCATGGTCAACCAACTTACAGGTTGCCTGATCAGACCAGTTAGGGTAAACTCTTCCAAGCTTGAGATAAGTTGTAAAAGGGGGAAGAGAACTTTGGAGTCTGGTAGGCATCCGCAGATGAGTCAATCATCAGTCTTAGCGAAAAGCTAAGATAGATTGATGAGCAGAGTCAGCTTGAAAGTTGAAACTGATCTGATCAAGAGATCAGTCAGAGCTAACCCGTTTACTGGTAAAACAGTTCCAAATGCTTTGAGCATTCACTGAACTGACCATAGTTCAGTTTAGAGAGAAAAAGCTCAATTAGGTAGCCAGCTGATAAGTCTAGAAATGGAAGCTTTTAAGCTTAGCTGATGAGTCAACTGAACTAGACAGCTGAGAGCCCATCAGCTGAATGTCCAAGAAATGATTGCCGAATCACCTACTCCTACTCACAAGCAGTTAATGAAGATCTCAACAAGAAATATTTGGAAGATCCTAATGATCTTAGAGCAGTGCATATTAAAGTCAAAACGGCTAGTTCATTAAAAGAGTTTCAAACGGCTACAGGCATTAAAATGCCACCGGTGATTTCTAAACATCACCAATCATAATGGTGAAAATTCATTCAACTATTTAAAGATGGTGAAATCAATTTTAGCGAAGACTTTCACCAATCCAACTTCGCTATTTTGCAGAATGAGCTATTTCTCTCTCTCTCTCTTTCTCTCTCTACAGCTCAAAGCTCAATATTCTCAAAGTGCAAAAAGTCTTAGACTGAGAAGGCGTGAGTCAATTCAAAGCAAGATGCTAAGCTGACGCAGAATTCCAGTAAGAGCAAAACTTCTTAGTTTAGTCCCTCAAAGATCACCCACTCAGCTCAAAGAGAAAGGAGCACTCCAGGTTGATAACAGTTTCAAGACTACCTTCTTGAAGATCAAGCGAGATCTAAAATCATGTAACGACGGGCAATAGTACCTAAAATCTCAGCGAGCAGTTGGGACCAGTAAGTGTGAGCTATCGACCCAGAAACTGGCTGAGGAGGAGCGTGTACCGATAGGTCTGTTCTTCCAGGACATCAACAGTTGGAAATGAGGCCGCGTTGGGGTCCAACAGGAATTCTTCACTGTGTAATTGTAATAAATAAACTTTACACTTGCATAGTGGATTGCTCTTCTGCGGAAGAAAGAGATGACGTAGAAGCAGGATGCTTCGAACCTCTATAAAGTTCTTTGTGTGCTGCTATTACTGTTTTACAGTTTTGCAAGTTCTTTAACTACACATATTAACATACACAGACTAAACTGACAAGTTTCAGCCCCGTCTTCAAGCTATCAGCTGAAAACTGATCAGCTCACCAGCTAAGCCTCTGTCAGCTTCACTCAACTGATCAGTCAGTATAGATAAATCTCAAAAGCGAGTCAGGGCCCTATCTATTCCGCAATCTGTTTTAAAAGTTTTTGAAGTCAGTTTATTCACCCCTTCTCTAAACTGACAAAGGCTCATATTGGGACCAACAAATTGTATGGATACTTGATCATGATAGATGCTTGGAATGATAGAAAGAGAAGAAGCATCATGATTTTGTGTGTCAATTCTCGCTTGGGTACTGTTTTTCTTTCTTCTAAGGACTTTTCAAACACTGCACACACAAGTGAAGTAATATTTGAGTATGTTGATTGATACAGACTCAAATTCACATCTTTTTTACTTTGTCTTTTTACTCGTCTTTTTTCTTAGTTGTGTCTAGAGTCTTGTTAGGGACAAAGTGTAATAGGGGAAAGAAGAAGCACGTTTGGATCCATTATGGGCATAAATGTGATGTCTACTCCACTAAGGGCATAAAGATGATGCTGAAGCTTTGAAAGTTTGTTGCGAATTAAGTGCGGAAGTTCAGCAACTGCCTCTACTCAACAACATAGATCCACATTAGCAGTGGTTCTGAAATAGGAGGGGATCAACGGTTTAGAAGAAGTTCCAATTGAATTCATACCCCTGTGTGGGCTGGGCTGGGCTGGGCCTAGTGTGGCCAAACTAACAACTATAAATACTAGCTTTCATTTTTAGTTTAGAACACACTTGAAATCATTTTACGATTCCGCATTTAGTTTCTGTATTTAGCTTTTGGATATTCTGCATAGCACTCAACAGTTTGCCCTCGACTGATGCTCGCACCTATTTTTACCCAAATTTAGAGTTGGGTCCAGATCTTATGTAACACCCGCCCCAATAAAATAAATGTAAAATATAAAGTAATGTAAAAATACGGGTGAGGTGTTTCTTTGTAAAAATATAAGCATGCACTTTTCCATTAAAAAGTGTTGAACATTAAAAAATATAGGTGAGATGTGGTGCATGTAAAGTGGTCAGTAATTATAAATTATAATTTACTAAAGAGTATGAAGAAATTATTCCTTTCTTTGTAGAAATATTCTAAGAGTATCCAGATAAATTTGAAACCAAACTTATGACATCTAAGCAGCAAAATATAATAAAATAAGCCATTGCCCTCCTCACAGGTCGTCATCCATGTATACACTTCTCAGGACTTGTCAGAGCTTTAAGCATTCATGCATCAATGCACCACGCGCTATCACTTCGCCTACAATGCATGAACTACATGAGCTAAAGCTCAGTAAGCAGAAATCATGCACATGCATGTTCACTAGCAGTCACAACACGTGCAAGTCACAACACCACCACAAACATGAAATGCTCATGAATAAAATACTTTTATGCCATCTCAAAAGCATTTTCATCGGTTAGGAACTTGGCTCCCTTCAGCAGACACCAACATGAGTCATGAGCTCATAATATAATCAATATCACTTAGCCAAAATGTGATTAGTGCACTCATGTGGCTCATCCTTCCTGGACCCCAAGGGACACGCCTCTGCCTGTTCCCTTTGATCCCACATGAAAGTCATCCCACATCAGCCACTCATCACCTCAAAGGTGCAGTCGAAGTGGACCATCCTCCCTGGACCCCAAGGGACACGCCCCCTGCCTGTTCCCTTTGATCCCACATGGAAGTCATCCCACTCGAGGCACAAATATCAACACAGGACAACACAGGTTGGTGGTGACCAATCCCAAACAAAACATTTTCTCTCTCAAAACCATTTCATGCATGCAACCTCGACAATATCTACATGACGTGCATGCATATGCTCGTGCTCATGTACAAGATATTTAATGCAAAGAAATATAATACCACAATTAAGTATATTAATTGCTTTACACAATCATGCAATATAACTTAATAATAAATAATAAATAATAAACACATAGTCAAATAATACTATGTTCATGCATTGTAGTTGAGGATGAATTTCTACTTACCTGAAGTCCCAAGATTATGATATTTGAAATCCTAGACCACACACTTTTGAATAAATTCTATTCAAAACATGTTATATATCAACACGTCAATATATGAAATAGAAATGAATCACATATATATACTAACTAAACTATAATCTGAATGTCCTAAACCAATCAATAATTAATAAGTTTAACTACGAATTGGAAATATATTACAAATTATTAAACTTACAGTAGTTGAGCTATAATACTTATTATTTAATACCACATCACATTCAATTACTCATTATCTGAATTATAAGAACAGAATATAAATGCATGCATAGGTATAGAATGCATATTATTATTATTATTATTATTATTATTATTATTATTATTATTATTATTATTATTATTATTATTATTATTATTATTATTATTAAATGTCTCAATAATCAACACCGACCGACAGATCCTTAATTTGTTAACTATGCTCAAAATATGAGATTTATATTGTCAAATTTAATTAGGTAGAATAAATTATCACTTTGAATTTTATCACTCTATTAACGGAAATTAGAGAATTCTAATTGTTATAAAATTAATTCAAATTAGGGATAATGTATATATGTATGTATGTATGTATGTATGTATATATGTATATATATATATATATATATGGTTTTATTCTATATTTTTCAACATGCTAAACATAGAGCAGTTGTATTAATCAAAGTTCATAAGTAAAAATTAAATTGTTAACATATGAAAGATTATACTAATTACCAATACAAAATTCACTTCTATGTATAAAAATTAACTTGCTCATTTTGATAATTAACCATTATTATACTCACAAACACAAGGTTCTCAATTCAAAATAATAAGGTCCACAATATAAAAACTAATTATTATTAATATTAGAAATAGGGAGAAACACTAACCTGAAGAACGTTTTCATTTCCCTCTTTTTTGTTCTATAATTTTCTTATTTATAACAATTATCACCACTACCTTACAACTATTCTTGATATGCAAGTCTTGTGTTAGGCCAAGTGCCACTTACGTGGAGGAATATTATTAACATTTTTATTTTTCTTTGGTTTATCTAACCATTCCAAATAGGTATATATATAGTCTATATCCCCTAAACCTTATCCTTTATGCTTGCAAGTTTCATGGATTTAGATTAAAGGTTATTTAATATCAAGTCCTGCACTGTAGTGCATGCATATATATACATAATATATATTTTATTTTATTTACAATATATTATCCCAACTTGGAGGTAATATATGTACACGTACATGCAAATTATAATTCACCTTCTTTTGTGTTAATAGAACTTTAAATCTAAAATTTCTAATTTAAATTAAATAAATAAATAAATAGACATGGTCAAGTTGACACATATACCTATATATAAATATAATTGGCTTGAAAATAAGCATGTATGAAATATACAACAACTAAGTGAGTCATAAGAGGTTCGGGTATTACATCTTAATCTAGTTTGTTTTCTTTTCATCATCTGTTATTTATTTATTTATTTTTTCTTTATTATTCAATATGATTTCTGGCTAAGTAATTAGTGTTCAAGTCAAATGTGAATAGGACTAAGATGGAACGTATGCATGATGCTAATCGATCTGAATTTATCTTGATTTGATTCCCAACTTCATTCTGGACAGAATGATGATAGGGCAATGCTGAGGTTAGGAATTGGTCATTTTTAATTGAATTATTGTTTATGTAAGTCAGAGTGTAAGTAAGGGCGACCGTACCCTGATGAGCCACTAAATGATAAAGCAGGCGTCGAAGCTTGGAGAGTGAAGTATTGGTGGATCTAGTGGGCACACCAAGGATGTGCCCATATTCCAGTGTTGGGTCCCTCTGAATCAAGGCTGCTATCCTTGCAAACCCTCTGCGTGACTATCTTCTTTGGGTCTTGGATAGTTAGGAACTAAGAGTCACCGACCGTATCGCTCTTAGCATACATAGTAAGAAGGAATTGGGAGGTGTAAGTTGATCGTACTTGTTCTCTATAACTAATCGGTCATATCAAGGTATCTATGTGTTTGTGCCCAGGATTGCATATGTCTACCAAAATCGAACTCACGTTTGACTTGAACATGATTTTTATATTATTTAATTCAGTTATTATTTAAGTGTTTGTGTAGATTAAGTTGTGCAAGAATGAATTAGTGACAGTAATTCCAAATAAGTTCCTCAAGGTTATAAAAGAAGATAGAAAAGTTAAACACTCCTCGTGGGACGATATCTGTCTATGGACGCTGTACTAGCCTCTAAGGGCAAATTTAAGCATTTGTCGGGCTTTGCCCACGGGTGTAATTTTGCACACAAAACGACAGTGTGTCATTGATCAATTCATTGAAGAAGTTAGCCAGATAATGTGGTTCAAATTGTAACTGACAATGCATCAAACAATATGGGCCCTGCAAAATTGTTGAAGGGGAAGAGGCCAAAGATCTTTTGGACGTCGTGTGATGCTCACAGTATCGATCTTATGCTTGAGAGTATTGCAAAACAACCAAAGTTCAAGAAACTCATTGATCAAGCAAAAGTATTAACTGTTTTTATTTATGCACAGCACAAGGTCTTAGCATTGATGAGGGAATATACAGAGAAGAAGGAGAGACCTGGTGTGACACGATTTGCTTCCGCATTCCTCACTTTGCAAAGTGTATATAAGAAAATAATTGAATTAAAGAAAATGTTTGGATGTCCCGAATGGGAAGAGTACAAGTTTTCAAAGAGTCTCAATGGAAAAGATGCTTACACAAAGTGATGAGCATGGAGTAGTGTTGAAAGATGCGTGCTAATTTTTTAGCCTTTAATTAAGGTACTTCAGATTGTTATTGGTGATAGAAAATCGTCAACGGGCTTTGTTTATGGGAAGCTTGTCCAACCAAAGGAAGATATCAAAATTGTTAAAAATAATCTTCCAAAAAACTGTGAGTCGATCATTAACATAATTGATGCACGAATCAAAGATAGGCTTGATAGTCCATTACATTTGATGTCTTATTGGTTGAATCTGTTTTATCACTACAAGAATCCACTTCTTTATTTGTACCAAAATGCCTCTCTTGGTATGATGGAGTGTTTAGATGCCCTATTTCCGGGAGACTTTTTCTTACAAGGTAAAATCCTAAGTGAAGAACTTACTTCGACAAGGAATTAACTTTTGGGAAACAAGTTGTTATTTCCATAACATTTTCTTTGAACTGTATGTTTTGGAAAATATAACTTATTCTTTGATTTTTTTTTGTAGTAAGTTGGTTGTTGATTTTTAGTTCCATAACTCTTAACTTGCAAAGATTGGCTATAAGAATCCTTTCATTGACAAGTAGTTCATCCAGTTGTGAAAGGAATTAGAGCTCATTTGAAGGGGTTAGTTTAGTTATCTTTATTATTGTATTCTTTTAGCTAATTTAATATATTTAATATTTTCACTTTTGTTAATTGTTATTTTGTAGGTACATACAAAAAGGAGGAATAGACTAGGCACAAAGCTACTCAAAATTCTTATGTTTGTCCAATTTAATGCAGGATTGTTGAACAACCAAAAGAGAGAAAAGAGATAAAAGAAATATGGATTGCTACTTTTCCACGAGGCAACTTCTGCACAAGAGTGGATTATTGATGGTGTTGATGATAATGTTGATGTCGATGATGATGTGGGTTATGTGGGAGGATATAAAGCTCCAACTCCAAAGTATCGAACATTAAGAGAACTATATGATGAGGATTTTGAGTCCGCAGATGAGGAAATCATTGAGAATGAAGTTGAAGTTTGAATATTTGTTTTGTTTTGAATTTATAATGCTTTGAACTTTGACTATTGGTTGTTTTGATGTTTAGATATTTTAGAAGCTATGTTTTGATGTTTGGATGTGTAGCGCCCCGATCCCGAAAGACCGTGGAAATGGACGCCACGAGGGTTGGAATTAAAAAGCGGGAAAGAAAGGGAAATAATCTGATTAACAAAATCTCAACAGAAGACTCAGAATAACCACAGATGCTTTTTAATACATATACTTATCTGAAATACCAAGATCATGGTTCTTAATGTTTAACAAAAGAGTGGCATAAATGCGGAAGCTTAATTACCAAAAGAATATTAACAAAAATATATAATGGGAAATAAGTAAATAACAAAATCCCATCTCTCAGTATCGTCACGTCCACGCGCCAGTCTACTGACCTGAAAATGTTTAAAATGATTTGGGTTGAGTACTAATGCACTCAGTGGGCAAGTTTTCACAATTTAAGTTATGCAAATCATTTTCTAAAAGTAATCTATCTCTGTCCATGCAGATAGTGAAACTTAGGAGGTTTTAAAGTTGAAAGCAATCTAAGTTCACCAAAATATTTTATTGTGAAGCACTTAAGAGTATAACCAGTCACTGCCTGCAACCCGTACTACATCACCAATGCGTAAAGTTGAGTGTGGCCAAAGTATACCCAATGAGTGTAACCAATAAGTGTTTCATTTTAGTCTCACCGATAAAGAGTAGGGCATGATGAATAATGCATGCATACTGTAGCTACTCACATTGACACAACGTTGGTATATAAGACTCCGACAACATACAGTAGCACATAAATAGTTAACACAGATAGTCACATATGTAATTTTAACAAAGCAGAGCTTAATAACTCGAAAGATACAATTTGCAAAGATATAGTATAGCCCACCTGATTAGCTAATAATAGTTGAAACTTTACACGCGACTTGCGAATCCTAATTAATTTCGGGTCTCGAGTTTGGGCCTACAAAGGAAAAAACTACCTATTAGTGTCATGTTAAACCCTAACACTATATCATAAGGTAAGTATAAGCTTAAGGGACGACGAGTTTGTCTTGCGTGCTATACGATAAGCTGTTAAGATCAAGCAACATAGAAGCTTGAAATGTGACACCCTGTTCCAAAATAAAACTATGAATTACTCCGACCATATAGAAAATTTGTGTTGTTTATAGAATGCTTTGAAATGATTATTGAAAATTCCAAACATCAAGAAAATGACTCCCAAAGTTGACTCAATTCTATTCTTCAAATCATGTTGCTTTCTAAATCTTTCTTGATCACATATCTTGTTCCTCATGACGAGACATATCCATGAATCTTTTCCATTCGTCATTTGGACGTTTATTGAATCTTGTGTGTCCTAATTATTGAAAGACCATCTTTTCATCCTTAAAAATTCTACCATTTTATTTTAAACTCTGAAGTTGACTTCATCTTTGATTATGAGTCTCAAATATTTTCATTATCATGTGGTCATCAATTTCATTAAAAATGAAGTTCTCTTGACCTTCCAATGAAATTTTATTCGTTATCTATTACAACGCAATACCGTATATTAAAATACATCATAAATTGATTGCCACCACTCTATCTTATCTTGCTTCTTATGTCACCACACATGTCAAGGGTGGGAAGCTGAACATCCTCAACATGAAAATAATGAGAAAGCATAATGAAGCATCACTCATTTATCTTCTCTCCCTATCATCTCAGCCCTCTCCTCCCTAAGAAGCCATTTTTCTTTCATTCTTTTGGGAATGAAATCAGTTGAGAAAAATTATGAAACTTTATACACACATTTTTTTTCAAAATAGAACAAAATTTGTTTTGATGTTGTTTCCAACTGGTGCTTGAAAAGTTGAGAAAATGGGCCTAGAACCTCAGTGGTGTTGTCAGTCACTGAGTTATGTTGTAGTCCCATTGCGACATCTTTTTCCATTAATCCAGCCATTTCTTTCCTCGATGTTTACATCATTGTAAACATAGCACTTCAAACTTTTTATAACAAGTCTCGGATTGTTAATATGATATCATTTGGTCTATCAAAGACACGTGACAAATCGACGTGTGAAATCTGCCGCATAAATTATTGTGTTGCGAGTTCAACTTCAGAGGTTGTTTTCCGTTGTTTTCTCAATTGTATGGACTTTTAGTTTTTGGTATATATCAATTACTCCTTGCAGTCTTTCAATCCCTTGTGTCCGATCTAAGATCAGACATCATTTCATCATTCTAATCTGAACTATAAGTTTCTCAAAAACCACACTCTTTTCTGGCAAATTCCATCTATGTTGAAGATGCTATATTCCTTGGTCATTTCCAGTCATTGTAGCCATTTTATTATTGACCCATTTATTTCATTAAAATCTTTATCTTCCATACTATGAAAAATTGTACTTCTGATTAAAAATCTGTTGACTATCAAGCTTGATCGAGCCCTAAACTTCTTGTTGATCGATCAATCTGTTCGGTGAGCAGTAATAATTGTTTTTCTGGCTGATTTCAGGCTAGGAATTTGTCTCTGAATCCTTCTGACTGATTGTACGACCTATTGTGGTGAACTCGTGGCCACTAACCATGTCTTGATCAGATTTGAATTGAATTTTCTATAATTTTCTGAAGTTTCTGCCCTGTTTTAAGTCATTTCATTTTTTTTTCAAGTTAATTAAAGAGTATCGTAAGAATCTATTATCGAATTATGTTGAATGGAAACACAACCTGGGAAGATGTTTTACGTTTGGTGGACTTTGTGTATAATAACAACTATCAATTAATTATAAAAATGGCACTATATAAAGTCTTATATGGTCAAAATGCAGATCACCCCTGTACTGGGATGAAGTTAGGGAAAGAAAGATTTTAGGTCCATAAATCATGCAAACCACTGTCATGATAATCGACCAAATTCGAGCAAGAATGAAAGAAGCACAAGACAGACAAAAGGCATATACAGATAAGCACCTGCAGTTCCAAATTGGTGAAAAGGTTTTCTTAAAGGTATCTCCAAGACGGGGTGTTGTGAGAGTTAGCCAGAGAGGAAAAATTGAAACCAAAATATATTTGACTGTTTGAAATCCTCGAAAGAATTGGTAATGTTGTGTTGGTCCCGGGCGAGTCGGTATCGGTTTAGAGGGGGGGTGAATAAACTGATTCAAAAACTTTTACTTCAGATGCGGAATAACAGGGCCCTTTGACTCACTTGATGAAACTTATCTATGCACAAACTTGTTGATCAGTTCAGACAGTTTGAGTACAGCTTGTGTGATATTGTGTGCAGTTCAAAGATATGCAATAATCAATATAGTGCAACACACAAGTGATTTATAGAGGTTCGAAGTCTCAAACTTCTACGTCCTCTCTTCCTTCTGCAGAAGGGCAACTTCACTATATAACTTGAGTTTCTTTACAAATTACACAATGAAGGAGAGTTGGCTGAACTTGGTAACTGCTCGCTACCTCAGCGAGTCGACGGCTCACACTTGAAGTCCCTAACTGCTAGCTAGGAAGGTAGGTACTATTGTCATCTTTACAAGGTTTTAGATCTCTTTCGATCTTCAAGAGGTGAGTCTTGAATAGGGGGTATCAACTAATGTGCTCCTTTAATTTGAGCTGAGTAGTTGATCATTGAATAGCTGGAACTGAGAAGGCTGCCCTGGCTGGATCGTCAACAGCTGGCTGAATATCTTAATTCTGTGAATTCTTCTTCTCAGTTGAACTCTCGCAGTTTCTATCAAATGTCGCACTTGAGCTTGAGTGGAAGGGAGAAAGAAAGGCTCTTGCTTGTATATGCGAAATTTGTGAAGGCGTAGAATAGATGTAGTTAGCAAAGAGTATTTTAAACTCTGATTCATTCGTCTTTTATAGAGGAGTGATTTTATGACCGTTGAGTTCCATTGTCCATTGATCGGTGGCTCTGTTGGCTCATCAATGGAATATGGTCTTTAATGATCGCTTGGAGCATTTGGTTGAAGTAGCCGTTACTCTGCCAATCGATATTTATTAATTTCCAGGATCTTTGGAAAAGCATTTATTCCAAGATTTGCCGGTTTTGAGCAACAAACTCCAGGGTTCTCTGGCTTCAACTTTCTTGGTACTTTTGAGTTCCAGTTGGCAGTTCTGGATTTGTCAGCTCAGTTGATTATCTCTCCAGCTGGCAGTTTCGAGATTGTCAGCTGAGTCTGACTGTTGCTCTAGTTGACAGTTCTGAGCTTATCAGCTGAGATTGGCTATTGCTCCAGTTGGCAGTTTTGGGCTTGTCAGCTGAGCTTGGCTATTGCTCCAGTTGGCAGTTCTGGGCTTGTCAGCTGAGTTTGGCTATTGCTCCAATTTGCAGTTCTAGGCTTGTCAGCTGAAATTGGCTATTGCTCCAGTTTGCAGTTCTGGGCTTGTCAGCTGAAATTCGCTATTTACTGCAGTTTGGCCATCAGTTGGATACTTCTAGTCTATAGCTTAAACTGATGCTTTATCAGTTTCTTCAGTCTTTAGTCAACTCTTTTCTCCCTTAGCTCAACTGACTTGGTTGTCAGCTTGTTTTGACTGGTATGACTCTTCCGCTGAGATGAATTCAGACTAGATGACGTATCCTCCAGCTTGTAGGCCATTCTTCAGATTGGTTGACTTTGACTCTACTTGAGTTCCTTCTAGATAATGCCCTGGACTGGTCAGCTTCGATCTACAGCTTGAACTTTAGTCAGTTTTTCATAACTAATTTTGACATCTCATCAAAACCTGATCTATGGGTTCCTTAATAGTTTTTCCTAACAATTTCCCCCCTTTTTGCTGATGTCAAAACTTTGTTGATGATGATGGAAAAAATACAAGTGTAGAAAATGCTTAAGTAGAACCTTAAAAATAGAGAAAATTCAGAGCACGTTGAGAGACAAATTGATTCACGATTTTCCTTCAAGTATCAGAGCATTTGTCATTCATGCTAATATTCAAGTATCAGAGCATGTCAATTTCAAGAGTAATTTGAACCTCTAATTTCAGAGCATTCTTTCATTCTTTCTCTTTGAGCATGCTTTCATTCAAGTATCAAAGCATTCAAACTGAAGTATCAGAGCATAAAGTATCATGTCAAAACATTCAAGCTTCAAGTATCAGAGCATAGTATATCTGAGCATGAGCATTATAATCATGACAAGATTGAAGTGTAAGCATGATCAAAACTTATATTATATATTCATTTCAAGGCATATTTAAATTTCAAGAGTAGTAAAACTACTATTCTACTTCTTCAAAATTGCTCTAATTGCTCATTTTCTTTTTGCTCGATTCTCCCCTTTCTTGGACTCCTTGTAATCTCCATGATTCCCCCTCATGATGAATTTCTCTTTGAATCTGATCCTAAAGAGTCAAACATCCATCATCATACTGTCCTTCTTCCCCCTTTTTGGCATCATCCAAAATGTGGAATGGATTGCATGATGGTAGTGGCAAGTTTGGCAGGAACGTGAAGGCAATTGCCAATTTGTCATCAGGGATGGAGGAAACTGAAGGAATTTGCATGGGTGAGGAGAGCCATGATAGGCATCTTCAGTTGTCATGAACTGACCTTGAGTAGAGATGTCTTGCTCTCTGAAGTTCATGGAGGCCAAGTTATTGGAAGAGGTGGATCATCACCGAATGGTGTGCATGAGGAGTTGGCCGATTCATTGTCGGGGAGAGGAGCATCGGCTGGTATCTGGAGGTAGATTCGTTTGATCATTGAATCCATGATGTCTGAGAGCATTGGTGGCGAGGAGAGTGGATGATTCATCCAGTTTCTACTCCATGTACCTTCATTGATCTAGAAGGTGGAGCCACGGATGTGGATGAGGTGGAACATTGTTGACTCATCCAGTTGAAAGTGCCATATGTGTTACTGTAGGTACCTCCGGAGTTGTGCGAATAGTGAGGAGTCGGAGTCCTCAATGAGACCGAAGCAGTTTCTGAGCTGGTGGTCTAGAACTGCTTCAAAGTCAACCTCAATGGAGTCACGTTGGACTAATTGTAGAGGTTGGGAGCTGGCTCATATTGTAGGCTGATCATTCAGCCTTGAAAGAGGTTCGCTCTCAAGCATCAGCTTCCTTTCGTCAGATGAGCTGACGGGTGCCTCCAAGGGTGCCTTTCCACGATCTGAGTTAGAAAGCCCTTGTGGATGTGAACGCTTCGGGATCTGATGGTAGTAGATAGTTGGGAACATGTTCCTTCTTCCGAGTAGTTCGCCAGTTGGTATGATCTTATCAAACTGGCTTTGAATGATATGGCTTATGCGATTCATAAACCCGACCTTCTCTTGGAATGAGCCAGTTGACGGATCATATGCCGCTCGCTCTACATTAGCTCTTAGTTGAGCAAGGATGAAGGAGGCCCAGTCGGCTTGACATCCAAAGTATAGAGTGGCTATCAGATGGGCTTTGATCTCAGAGAGATGGACTATCTCCAAGTGCCATGAAGTTAATGGCCGGTGATATGCAAGAGTTAGATGATATCACTTGGCATGCTATCCTTTAGTCTGTATGAACTGTCATTGTGGCGCACGTGAGGAAGCTTCCAGGTATCCCATAGGGCGTATTTAGATGGCAGATTTAGGTCCATCACATCTAGACCTTTGCCGGGGAGGTGAAGAGTGGACATCATCGTATCCTTTGTTACTGTGATCACCTAATTTTTGACGGTGGAGATGATGTTGTGGCCGTTGATGGTTATGTTGTAGTAGAATTCGGAAACATAAACAGGTATGTTCTTGACCGGCAGGAGTGTCAAGAAATGATGTGACCCGGGACTCAATGACCAACGAGACACAAAAGACGCGGAAGCAAAGGAAAGAAACTACGTCGATTACGAAAGGATTCTATACTCGAATAACTAGACAACTAAGACTCAATTAAAATACCTAGACAATGACATACAAAATAACACAAATCAAAATAGAAATAGGGCTGTTTTGGATGAGTTTATGGACGGCTTGGATGAAGGTAATTCGATGGTAATGAATGGGTTTAGAATGGCTGGAGTAGATAGGGTATGATAGAGATGAAACGGACTTACGGATTGAATCAGAACGAGATGATGTTGAACTCGAACAAGGGCTGGACTTGGAATGGACGTTGATGATGAAGGCTGGACGATGAAGATGTTGTGAATTACAACCCGATTAATCCCCGGCGAATCTTGTACGACGAAAACGAATCTCTAAGTTGTTCTTCGTAGCGAGTTCACCCTAATTCTTCGTATGAATTAGAATGTTCCCTTGATGTAAGACTCAAAGTTTTCTAGGCTTCAAGAATGATAATTTTCGAGGAAAACAATCAAAAGCTAAACGGTTGAGACACAAATTGAATGCAAAAGAAATTTTAATCAATAATGTCTAAAATATCAAAGTAACATGGTTTCCCTATTTATAGGGCCTATTATGCACGAAAATAACTAATAAAAAGGCCTAAAAATCTGATCCAAAAGGATCTCTAACTATACTATAGAAATACCTAAACTAGAATTCTATTCAAGGTAGGAAATTGCCTTAAATACAATTCTAGTCAAACCTATGATATTATGAACGAAAATTATACTTATTAATTAATTAAAAACTGATCTAAACTATATTCTAAAGTAATTAAATAAATACTATAGTCTAGATAAAAATCAACCCTTTAATTAAATTAAATCAAGGGCGAAAACAGCTCCATGCACAAATGCACTTCTTTTTGCTATTTTCTTCAACTCTTCAAGTTATATTCTCCATGGTATGATCTTGATCTTCATTAGTTAATAAATTAAATAAAGTATGGCTGCACTTTTCAACTTCTAATTCATCAAACTTCTTGCGAATCATCACTTGGAAAGAACCTTGTAATTTCTTCGCTCGAAGTCGCGTCATTGGACCTTTGAATTGCAGCTCGGGTTCAAGGCCTTCAATGCCTTGCATGGCTTCATCATTCCCCCCTGCTGAAGAAAATTTGTCCTCGAATTTGGATCATCGTCGAGATCGAACTCATCTACAACAAACGGAGATAAATCAGCAACATTGAAAGTTGAAGAACATTTATACTCACCGGGAAGATCAATGCGGTAAGCATTATCGTTTACACAACTTAGAACTGTGAAAGGACCATCTCCACGTGGTGACAACTTGGACTTTCTCAGATTTGGAAATCGTCCGGGACTCAGATGAATCCAAACGCGATCTCCGGGCTGAAATATCACTTGCTTGCATCGCACGTTTCTGGAGGCGGCCGTTTGCTTCCCTTTGTGCTCAATGCGAGCACGCACTCTCTCATGTATCTCCTTAAATTGCTCAGCTCTTCTCAAACATTTAACACTTGTTAGATGCTCAACAGGTAAAGGTAACAAATCAGTAGGCGTTAACGGATTAAATCCATAAACAACCTCAAAAGGAGACATATTAGTAGAAGAATGTACCACATGATTATATGCAAATTCAGCGTAAGGTAAACACTCTTCCCAAGACTTTAGATTATTTTTAATTAAGGACCTAAGTAGTGTGCCTAAAGTGCGATTCACAACCTCAGTTTGACCATCGGTTTGTGGATGACATGCAGTAGAAAACAACAACTTAGTCCCTAATTTTTCCCACAAAACTCGCCAAAAGTGTGCTAAAAACTTGGAATCCCTATCACTAACAATAGTTTTAGGAATACCATGCAATCTAACTACATGCACAAAGAACAGATTGGCAATATGCACAGCATCATCAGTTTTTCTACATGCAATGAAATGCGCCATTTTAGAAAAACGATCAACAACCACAAAAACAGAATCCTTACCCGATCTAGACCTAGGTAATCCTAAGATAAAATCTATAGACAAATCAATCCAAGGTGAACTAGGAGCAGGCAGGGGCGTGTATAATCCAAACTGATGTGAAGTAGACTTAGACCTATGGCAAGTAACACATCTACTACACACATGCTCAAGATCTCTTCTCATATGCGGCCAATAAAAATGCTCATGCAGCATGCTTAATGTTTTATTCACACCAAAGTGACCCATTAAACCTCCCGCATCCGATTCTAAAACAAGTAGCTCACGCATAGAACAACTAGGAATGCATAGCTGCGAACCACGAAATAAAAATCCATCATGCACGAAAAATCCATCAAAAGACTTAGACTTTTTCGAACACTCATCAAAAATCGAAGCAAAGAATGGATCACATGCATACAAACTCTTAATCGACTTAAAACCAAGCATTCTAGCATGCATTAAATTCAGCGACGTGTACCGTCTAGATAGTGCATCGGCTACAACATTGTCTTCTCCTTTCTTGTATTTGATGATGTATGGAAAGGACTCGATGAACTCGACCCATCTCGCATGCCTCTTGTTCAGATTTTGCTGCCCTTTCAAATGCTTTAAGCTCTCATGGTCCGTGTGAATCACGAACTCCTTTGGCCACAGATAATGCTGCCACGTCTCCAATGATCTCTTCAATGCATACAACTCTTTGTCATAGGTAGAATAACGCAGAGCTGCACCATTGAATTTCTCACTGAAGTAGGCAACTGGACGCTGTTCCTGCATCAAAACAGCACCAATACCTATCCCGGAGGCATCACATTCAATCTCAAAAACCTTATCAAAATCAGGTAAACACAAAACAGGTGCATGACATAAAAGATGCTTTAAACGTGTGAATGCTTCATGCTGTGCTTTACCCCACTCAAACTTTCGATCCTTCTTACTTAGCTCAGTAAGAGGCACGGCAATGCTAGAGAAATCGCGCACAAAACGATGATAAAATCCGGCAAGGCCGTGAAAGGATTGAACCTCCGTGGCTGACTTGGGTGTTGGCCATTCTTCAATCGCTTTGATTTTAGAACGGTCAACCTCAATACCACGTACACTCACAACAAAACCAAGAAATACAACCTCATCTAAACAAAAAGAGCATTTAGACAGATTTCCATACAACTTGGCTGATCTCAGAATATCAAAAACACACCTAAGATGTGCTAGGTGCGCCTGTGCATTGTGACTGTAAATCAGGATATCATCAAAGTACACGACTACAAATTTCCTAATCACATCACGCAAAACATGGTTCATTAATCTCATAAAATTGCTCGGTGTATTAGTGAGACCAAAAGGCATAACTAACCACTCATATAAACCATGCTTAGTCTTAAAAGTTGTTTTCCACTCATCCCCTTCATGCATTCTAGCTTGAAAATAACCAGAACGCAAATCAATTTTGGAAAAGACTTTAGAACCGGATAATTCATCAAGCATATCATCTAATCTAGGGATAGCGAATCGATACTTCACTGTCATTTTGTTGATGGCGCAGCAGTCCATGCACATTATCCACTCGTTGTTCTTTTTCGGCACTAGAATGACTGGAACTGCGCAGGGGCTCATCGACTCTCGAATCTGCTTCTTCTCAAGCAACTCTTTCACTTGTCTATCGATTTCCTTGGTCTCTTTAGGGGACGTCCGGTATGCTGGTCGATTTGGCAAGACGAAGTTGGGCTGGAAATCGATCTGGTGCTCGATCCCACGAACTGGAGGTAATCCACTTGGAATCTCTTCCGGGAACACATCCGCGAACTCCTCCATAAGTGGCTGCACAACACTAGGCAAAGAAACATTATTAATAGCACTACTCTTATAAGATAGAAGAACAAAAGGTAAACATGCTTTTAATGTTTTCTCTACGCCTTTCACTGAAATAAACAGGCTGCGGTTTTGATCTTTCTTTGCAGCTGATCCAGATGAATTCCCATGCACAAGGGAATCATTGGAGGACGGTTTAGGGGCTGAAGAAGTAGAAGTGGCGGCCTTCTTGGGGGTCTCAGTCGATTGGGTACCGTTGGCGGCAATCCGGGCGGCGGCGGCAGCGGCTTATTTTGCTCTCTCAGCTCTAAACCTCTCTTGCATAATTCTTTGATCTTCTGCAATGGCTTTAGGGGACAGTGGCTTGAGTGTAGTAGTCCGTCCATCTCTCTTCACGATGTATGTGTTTGCGAAGCCATCATGAATCGTCTGTCTGTCAAACTGTCATGGTCTACCTAACAACATGTGTGCTGCATCCATAGGAATAACATCGCAAACAACAGAGTCAAAAAATCGACCAATAGAGAATGAGACACTTACATGAGCCGTTACTTTGATCTCTCCTCGATCCGTAAGCCACTGCAACTTGTATGGCTTCGGATGCTTGATGGTGGTCGGCGCCAATTTGTCAACTGCATACTGTCTTATGGCATTGATCACACTCCCACTATCTATTATCATTGAGCAGGTCTGGTCTTTGATAGTAACACGTGCGAAAAAAATGTTCTCACGTTGATCCGGATGCTCTTCTTCACGATTGATGCTCAGACTGCGTATAGACATAAGACTAAGATGAGGAAGCTCGGGTTCCTCTTCATCCGAGTCGACTGGAGGCATCTCTGGCTCCTTCTTGGTGTCAACTATGGGCTGGTCCTCGTCCTCACTGGCTGACTCGATCTCATTCTGTTCGGTAATGAACAGAACACGCCGGTTCGGACACTGGTTTTGAAAGTGGCCCCAACCTTGGCACTTATGGCACTAGATGTCTCTAGCTCGATTCTGATTGGCACTAGGTGCTGGGTTGGGTGGATTGGGTCGTGTATAGGCTGGTCTGGATGGTGGTGCCGGTGTAGACTCGGGTCTACGACTGGACTGCGGTGTAGAACGGTCAAAACGCCGCTCGGGCGGTCTGAACTGACCTCGGGGTCGAGTAGGCTCAGTAGAAGAGGTAGAAGATGATGTGGGATTCGTACCTTTGTTCCATGGGGGTCGAACAGGGGCTGAACTGTGGTGCGATCTCCGTCTTCCCTCTCTGAGCTGTCTCTCCACAATTGATGCGTAGTGCAAATATGTATTTAGTAAATTTATAAATTATACATGAGTATGATATTAAACCTATTCAAAATTTTGACAGATACTATCAGTCGAAAATATTTTTAATTAGCATTCATCTTCTTCTTTTTTAATCAAAGAATATTGAAGAAACCAAATAATTCAACACATTAATCATTCGTCTTTCTATTTTTTAGTCAAAGAATCTTGAAGAGAACAAATAATTTAACAATATTATCAAATCATGCGATATGAATTATAGTTTTAAAAAATTCGTATAGAAATTAAATAAAAGTTAATAATTTAGTTGATTATGTCTTAGTTATTTATGGGATATATTTCAAGAAAATTTTTTATTGATACGGCAAGATCTTGCATTATGGGATTTATTTAGATAAGCACGATAGAAATGGGGGAGAAGAAAAAAGAAATTAAAATAAACGTTGATATGGAAATACCTTTTATTATGAGATTCATTTGCAAAATAACTATTGTATCCTTATTAATAAAAATGTTAGAAGTAAAAAAAATAAGAGCATTAAATTCCAATCTCAATCTCTACCCTTAAATATCATAGATCTAATGGCTAGGAATAGTTCCTAGTTCTCACATAAAGACCTAGTACTCATTTGAACCAAATCATATATATATATATATATATTTATATATTAAATATGGTATGTACCGATGTGCCAGTATATGCCGTCATACCGTACCGCGGTATATTCGGCATATAGCGCGGTACGGTATGACGGTATATACATTCACTTCGATATATACCGCGGTACGGTATATATCGATATATGACGGTATACCGAACTTTTGGTATATGCCTGTATACCTTAATTTTTAAAAATTCATACACTTACCTTACCGTAAAGGTATAACGTAAATATCGGTATCTTCGATATTTTTCGGTACGGTATGGACGGTATTCCGGCATGACAGTATTTTTTGTTAGCCCTAGGTAATCGTAGTATATTTATTTTCTCAAATTCAATTTTTGATGAGTGAGAAATTAATTGTGGAAGCTGGTCACAAGATTGGACATTTATGGAGTGTGGAAAAATGTGCGTAAGGCACATTGAATACTCCCACATTAAATTCTTAACTGAATTAAGAAGTGTATTTAAGTGTTGTAACATTTAAGCGTAATATCTAAAGCAAGATTGAAGAACTCGCTAGGCACTAGTCGAGCGGCCAGGAGGGGGAGGCTAGAGCCTACGTGGTCTAGGCGGGGCCTAGGCGGAATCTAGACGGTTTGTTTTATAATATTTATTTATTTATTTATAATCTAACAATTTTGAAATAATCATTTATAAGTTTATAAATAGAAACATTTCTAACAATATATTGAAATTTCAAATCATCCTGTAGGGCCCTGATCCCGATAGACCGTGGAAATGGACGCCACGAAAGTTGGAATTAAGAAGCGGGAAAGAAAGGGGAATAAAATCTTAACAGAAGACTCAAATTAACCACATATGTTTTTTAATACATATACTTATCCGAAATACAAAGATCATGGTTCTTAACATTTAACAAAAGAGTGGCATAAATGCGGAAGCTTAATTCCTAAAAGAATATTAACAAAAAGATATAACGGGAAATAAGTAAATAACAAAAGCCCATCTCTCAGTATCGTCACGTCCGCGCGCCAGCCTACTGACTTGAAAATGTTTGAAAAGATTTGGGCTGGATACTAATACACTCAGTGGGCAAGTTTTCACAATTTAAGTTATGCAAATCATTTTCTAAAAGTTAATCTATCTGTGTCCATGCAGGTAGTGAAACTTAGGAGGTTTTAAAGTTGAAAGCAACCTAAGTTCACCAAAATATTTTATCGTCACCAACGCATAAAGTTGAGTATGAACAAAGTATACCCAATGAGTGTAACCAATAAGTGTTTCATTTTAGTCTCACCGACAAGGAGTAGGGCATGACGAATAATGCATGCATACTTTAGTTACTCACATTGACACAACGCTGGTATATGGGACTCCGACAACATACAGTGGCACGTAAATAGTTAACAAAGATAGTCACATATGCAATTTTAACAAAGCAGAGCTTAATAACTCGAAAGATACAATTTGCAAAGATATAATATAGCCCACCTGATTAGCTAATAATAGTTGAAACTTTACAGGCGACTTGCGAATCCTAATTAAGTCCGGGTCTCGGGTTCGGGCCTACAAAGAAAAAAACTACCTATTAGTGTCATGTTAAGCCGTAACACTATATCATAAGGTATGTATGGGCTTTAGGGACGAGCTCTTGAAATTCTGGCTCAAACAGACAACTTTTAAAACTGGATATATTTAAATTGGCCTAAAAGACTTAATTAGAGTCTTGGTTATTTAAGACATTTTAGAAGAAACTCTTGAAATAAATGGATATTTTATATATATATATAGAAATGATGAAAATAAAACTTCTCAAAATAAATCCATAAATATTTTATAATCTTTACATAACTTATTTAGTTAAAATTTAAAAGATGGGATTAAAATAAAAACACTCCAAACTAACTCACGCACACACACAACAGTACTCTTACTAAAATGAAATTTCAAATTCAATTTCCTCTTACTCTCATTCTCACTTCTCTATCTTACTTCTCTACAGTTTTAAAAAAAATGGGAACCAAACAATTTGATAAAAACTTGTATGAGAGGGTCTCATACATGAGACGGATCAATACATGTGAGTTAATGATACTTTACCCATAAATAATGATACTTCACTCATAAATAATGATACATGTGAGTTAATGATACTTCACTAATAAATAATGATACTCACATGCGGGTATAAATAATGATACTCACATATAAGTTAATGATACTTCACCCATAAATAATGATCCCCGCATGTGAGTATTGACCCGTCTCATGTATGAGACGGTCTCACCCAAATCTGCCCCAACAATTTTCTCTTTCATTGTATCTCTACCCATTTTTCAAACAAAACTCATTTGCCTTTCTCTTTCTCTTTCTCTTTCTCGATTGCACACACACACATTAAAACAAAACCTTTTTAAAATCAACACATATCTCATTCTCTCTCTACTGCACATACACTTAAATTGAAGAACACATTCTTTACTTCTCTCTTTACTACAAAAACACGCATGAAATTTTTCTTAGTTAATAAAGAAACAACATAATAATTTCTGAGAAAACAAAATGAAAGATTCGGGAGGGATTTTTTTTTCCAAATAATCTTAAAACATTCGGCAACCTGTTAGCGGTGTTGAACCCTTCAATATTTAAAAACCATCATTTCAGCCCCAAAAACTTGAGAAGAAGAGCTCATAGTTCTCGTTTATTTGTAGTTGAATTTTCCTTAAATTATAAAACTTTTTATAGGTACTTCATTCATAATTAATCAAAATACTTATAAAAGATGCCTCAATCTATTCAAAAGAATTCAACACAGTTACTTTCGTACTCATACATTCACAATCTCAACATCTCATACTTTATTCTTATTTCAATTCAGCAAGTTAAATAAAGAATTGAAAATAAAAAGATTACAACTAACCCACTCCATTAATTACAATAAGAAATGAAATCTGTAATCCCAACTTTTTTTTTACGATAACCCATTTCATGAATTTGGTGAGCACTTTAGCATTTTAATTCTATGTTTTCAAATACTATTTCTTAATATCCATCAAGTTTAGAATCTATATTTACCGACATCATCATCATCTCCTTGCCCAAATTTCAATTCAATTTTTTTTCCATTAAATATGCAAAAATGAAAACCCCCACCAAAATAGATGTTAAAAATAGAAAAAATAGGAGCTCACGAGGAAAACTTCAGTTTGATGACAAATCTCGAAGAATTATATGATCACAAATTTCCACTGCTATCCTCACCGATTAACCGAGTGCAAGAGAAGAGATGAAAGAAAATTAAAGAGAAAAAGGTTGAGTCTCGCTATGAACGAAAATAAATCAAAGGAGAGATGTATGAATAGTAATATTGAATAGTTTAGGTGATGACAAGTGTTACCCCATGCGTCTCACCCTCAAAATGACACCTCAACATCATTTGGGCTTACATTATTAGGCCTAAATTTTGATTATTTTCAATCTATTGTTTGTGGCTAACAATATTGACCTACTAAAAATAATTATGATCAACTACAAAATGTTTTAAAAAAAAAACTTCGATACTCATTTCAGCTATGAGATTTATATTCCTAATTAAATTTAGATAATAAGATTTGGGGTTATTACACTCCTCCCACCTTAAAAGAATTTCGTCCCGAAATTCAAGTACTTTAGGACATCTCAGGATATTGCTATCTTATCTTGCTTTCAATTGCACAAACACCAATAGAATTTGTTTATTTCTTAGGACTTGAACTTTTCTATCAAAAATCTCATGGGGTTTTTCTTCGTATGTTATGTCAGAACGTAGAACTAACTCACTTTCTTTGATAACATATTCCGGGTCAAATACGTATTTCTTGAACATTGACACGTGATACACATCATGAACTTATAAGCTCAGAACTGCCAACTGGAGCAATAGCCAATCTCAGCTGATAAGCTCAGAACTGCCAACTGGAACTCAAAAGTACCAAGAAAGCTGAAGCCAGAGAACCCTGGAGTTTGTTGCTCAAAACCAGCGAATCTTGGAATAAATGCTTCACCAAAGATCCTGGAAATTAATAAAGATCGATTGGCAGAGTAACGGCTACTTCAACCAAATGCTCCAAGTGATCATTAAAGACCATATTCCATTGATGAGCCAACAGAGCCACCGATCAATCGATAATGGAACTTAACGGTCATAAAATCACTCCTCTATAAAAGACGAGTGAATCAGAGTTTAAAATACTATTTGCCAACTTCATCTATTCTACGCCTTCACAACTTTCACATATATAAGCAAGAGCTTTTCTTTCTCCCTCCCACTCAAGCTCAAGTGCGACATTTGATAGAAACTGCAAGAGTCTAACTCAAAAGAAGAATTCACAGAATCAAGATATTCAGCCAGCTGTTGACGATCCAGCCAGGGCAGCCTTCTCAGTTCCAGCTATTCAATGAGCAACTACTCAGCTCAAATTAAAGGAGCACATCAGTTGATACCCCCTGTTCAAGACTCACCTCTTGAAGATCTAAAGAGATCTAAAACCTTGTAAAGACGACAATAGCACCTACCTTCCTAGCGAGCAGTTAGGGACTTCAAGTGTGAGCCGTCGACCTGCTGAGGTAGCGAGCAGTTACCAGGTTCAGCCAACTGTCCTTCATTATGTAATTTGTAAAGAAACTCAAGTTATATAGTGAAGTTGCCCTTCTGCGGAAGGAAGAGATGACGTATAAGTTTGAGACTTCGAACCTCTATAAATCGCTTGTGTGCTGCACTATATTGATTATTGCATATCTTTGAACTGCACACAATATCACACAAGCTGCACTCAAACTGTCTTAACTGATCAACAAGTTTGTGCATAGATAAGTTTCATCAAGTGAGTCAAAGGGCCCTGTTATTCCGCATCTGAAGTAAAAGTTTTTGAATCAGTTTATTCACCCCCCTCTAAACTAATACCGACTCGCCCGGGACCAACAAGTGGTATCAAAGCGGTTGATTCTAAGGATCAGCCGTTTCTATAGATCAACTGAATCAAATCTAATTATCTGTGCTAACATTCCAGCTATGGGAAACCATAAGCTACCTTTGTTTTCAGTTGAGAACTATGATTACTGGAGCAGGAGAATGAAGGCGCATCTTTGCTCAATTCATGAGAATATGTGGGAAGTCATCGAAGACGGTCCAATCATTATCATGATGGATAATGACGCTCACATAGTTGATATCAATCAATAGGAAAGGATCCCGAAGCCAACTAATCTTCTCACCAGTGAAGAGAAGAAGTTAAAGAATCTAGAGTTCGTTATTCAAGCCGCATTATTTCAAAATCTAGATGAAGATCGTATGAAGGATACAAAGAATTGCACAACTGCCAAAGAGATATGGGACCTACCAGCAGATCTTTGCAGAGAGTCCGAAGACATAAAAGGAAACAAGCTCCAACTGGCAGTTGACAGGTATGAATCCTTCAAAATGCAGACAGAAGAGTCCATCTCAAGCCTTGAAACTAGATTTCTAGTCATCATCAGTGAGATGAACAACCTCAGGAGGTGTTATCCCAACTCTGAGATGAACTCCAAGATATTGGATAATCTCACTGACAAATGGGATATGAAAGTGATAGCTACAAAGGAATCAAGAAACCTTAATAGCATCACTCCAAGGGAACTATTTGGTTCTCTTAAAGCTCATGAGTACAGTCTAAACCGAAAAAATGAAGCATCGACATCGTCAGCTCAAGACGCAACTTTCTACGGTGAAAGGACCAGGTTTAGAGACACTCGAGGAAGAAACAACTTCCGACCTAGGAGCTCACCAGCCAAAGAAAACCAAGACGGATCTTCAACTGAACGAAAAAGAGAGGCAACTGAAAAGAAGGAGAATCTAACTGATGACATCAATGATCAGATACAATCAGTTACCAAGTTGCTAGAAAAGTTGAAGAGAGCTCTGGATAAGCAACCAGTCTCACCTCAAACTGATGAAATCCCAAAAGTTGAGAAAACCTACCAACTAGCTGAACCGTCAGCTGAACCATTCAGAAGTGGCAACCGAAATGTTGGAGAATGTTTTCATTGCCATAAACAAGGACATTACAGGTTTGAATGTCCAGAACTCCCCGAAGACAAGAAAGCTAAAGTAAAAAGGAGCTTCTTCAAAAGAAAAGTAATGGTCGCAAATCTCGAGAATGCCGTGCTGGATGATTCAGACTATCCTTCTAGAATCGATTCTGACGGTTACAGCTCAGATGATGAAGCACTATTCTGCCTCATGGTAGACAATGATGAAGAGGGCAAGAGCATCCTATCTATGAAGAAAACCAAAGACATATGGTATCTAGATAGCGGGTGCTCCAAGCACATGACCGGAGACAGAGAAGATCTCGACGGTTATGAAGAAATCAAAGGCTCACTTGTCACATTTGGAGACAATTCCAAAAGCCGAACCATTGGAGAAGGGTTCGTAGTCAAAGGAAAAGTAGTAGTGAATGGAGTCTCCCACGTGGATGGACTGAAGCATAAACTACTCAGCATCAGCCAGCTGTGCGACAATGGTTACTCAGTTGACTTCACCAAAATCACCTGCAACATAAGAGATAAGTTAACTGGAGTAATTCTGGTAACTGGCATCAGGAGAGGCAACATCTACATTGTTGACTGGTCAACCGGCTACTCAGAAGCTTGCTTCCTTTCAAAAGGATCAACTGAAGCAAGTAGGCTATCGCATCGATGACTGAATCATCTCAACTTCAAAACAATCAACTACCTAGTCAAGACAGAGTTAGTTGAAGGGCTTCCCAAGGAAATATACAAGAAGACAGGTGTATGTGGACCATGTCAAAAAGGGAAGCAGGTGAAGTCATCCTTCAAGAATAAGAGTCATCCACCAGGAACAACTGATTGCCTTCAATTACTTCACATGGATTTGTTTGGTCCAGTAAGGTTCACTCTTATAGTAGTTGATGATTACTCAAGATATACATGGGTGGAATTCTTGAGAAACAAAGATGAAACTTATAACAAGCTAACGGCGCTAATCAGAAGGCTACAAACTGAGAAGGAAAGATCAGTTCAAAGGATTTGTTTCGACAATGGAACTGAATTTGTGAATCAACACATGATCAGCTTTCTCAACTAGCTTGGAATCATTCATGAACACTCAGCTGCAAGAACTCTACAACAAAACGGTGTAGCCGAACAGCGTAACCGGACACTCAAAAAAACAGCTCAAGGAATTATAGCTGATGCCAACATATCTGAAGGGTACTGGGCTGAAGTAGTCAACACAGCTTGCCATACTCAAAATCGAAGTGCCATTGTAGCAGCCCATGATAAGACACCTTATGAACTGTACAAGGGTCGTAAGCCTTCTATCTCATATTTTAAAAATATTTGGCTGTAAATGTTATATTGACAATAATGGCAAGACTCAATTGAAAGCTTTTAGTGCTAAAGCTGATGAAGGTATATTTTCTTGGATATAACTCACCTCATGCACAAGTTTACAGAGTGTTCAATAAACGAACTCTTGTTGTGGAAATAACATGTCATGTGGTATTTGATGAATTTGCTAATGAGTACAGGAACAAAGAAAAAATAGACACATCAGTTCAAGTACTACCTAGTGAAACTGAGAACTCGCAGGACTATATGGATCACATTGTTCCAGAGCGGTTTGAAGTTTTACTAGAAGAAGGCAATGAAACTGGCACAAAACCAGTTGAGAACAACTTGGTAAATGAAGACACAAATCGAGCTGAGACCACAAACCCCACAACTGAAACAGGGGGAAGAACTGATGAAAATACTGAACCAGCTGATGAAAGGGCGACTGATGACATCACCACAGAAGAGCCAGCTGAAGACCCAGCTAAAGCCACCTTACCCAAATGGCTCCGAAGCCACCCAACTGACAAGATAGTTGGTGATCCAAGAAGTCAAGTCTAGACCAGAAGCTCAACTGAGCATGCATTATTCACATGCTTCATATCTCAAACTGAACTGGCAAACGTCAAAGAAGCCTTAGAAGACTCAGACTGGATCATGGCAATGCAAGAAGAACTGAACCAGTTCACAAGAAATGACGTATGGTTTCTTGTTGATAGGCCAAAAACCTAAAAGGTCATTGGCACAAAATGGGTCTTTCGAAACAAATTGGATGAACAAGGAGTGATCACAAGGAACAAGGCTAGACTGGTAGGCAAAGGATACCCACAAAGTGAAGGGATCGACTTTGATGAGACATTCGCGCCAGTTGCAAGATTGGAAGCCATCAGATTGTTCCTAGCCTATGCAGCGCACTTCAACTTCACAGTCTACCAAATGGACATCGAGAGTGCTTTTCTTCAAGGAATGCTCAAAGAGGACGTTTATGTCGAGCAACCGCCAGGCTTTGAAATTGGTGATCAAGTCTTCAAACTAAAGAAGGCCCTCTACGGGTTGAAGCAAGCTCCTAGAGCGTGGTATGAAACTCTAACAACATTTTTGTTGAAATACGAGTTTCAAAAGGGAGTCATTGATCGAACAGAGATCTTAATGGTTCAAATTTATGTGGATGACATAATTTTTGGATCAAAAAGTAAAGATCTATGCACACGATTCGCTCAACTGATGCAAAACGAATTTGAGATGAGCATGATAGGAGAAATGACATTCTTCCTAGGACTCCAAGTAAAGCAGCTGAAGGATGGGACCCATATTAGCCAGGCAAAGTATACCAAGGAGCTAGTCAAGAAGTTTGGAGTAAGTAAAGGAAAAACTCTCAAGATTCCAATGAACACATCAGTTCAACTAACTCTTGATGAAGAAGGAGAATCATTTAGCCAAACATACTACAGAGGAATGATTGGGTCATTACTTTACTTAACAGCCAGCCGGCCAGACATCTCTTATTTAGTCGGTCTATGCACACGGTTTCAAGGCAACCCAAAGAAAAGCCACCTTGAAGCAGCAAAGAGAATTATCAAATATCTCAAAGGAACCATAAATCTTGGGCTATGGTATCCCAGAGATGAAAGTTTGAGTCTAATTGGCTATTCAGACTCAGACTTTGGTGGATGCAAGATCGACAGAAAAAGCACTAGTGGAACATGTCAGTTTCTAGGAAGCAAACTGATATCCTAGTTTAGCAAGAAGCAGCACTCAGTTGCCACGTCAATAACTGAAGCAGAATATGTAGCTGCTGGAAGCTGCTGTGCTCAAATACTCTAGATGAAGCAACAATTGAAGGATTACAAAGTTGAAACTGAAGAAGTGCCTATCTACTGTGACAACAACAGTGCAATTGCGATTTCTTAGAATCCAGTTCTGCATTCAAGAACTAAGCACATTGACATAAGGCATCACTTCATCAGAGATCACATCGAGAAGAGAGACATATGCATTAAATATATCAACACTGAGAAGCAGATAGCTGACATCTTCACCAAACCTTTGCCTGAAGCAAGGTTTATAGAGCTATGCATACAGTTGGGACTACTAGAGCTAGCATCACAGGATGAAGATGATAAACTGGAAGAAAAAGGCCAAGGGACCACTCCAGCTGAAGAGAGGAACTGAATCAAAAAGACGAGAAATTGATCAGTTAGTCACATAAGCCATCAGTTTGAAGTAAAGGCAAGAAGCTGCTGAGATATAAGTAAACTGGAGATAATCAGTTTACCCCATCAGTTCAACTAAATCATCAGTTCAGTCGCTCAAACTGATGATCCAGTCAGTTATGCAGAATATACAAGCTGCAAATTGATCAAACTGATGAAGGAGTAATAGGAACTGAAGTCAAATCAAAAGTAGATATCAGTTTAAAGACCAGCTGAAGGAGAACAGTTGAACTGGGAAGTAGCTGGATAAGGGTCTAAGCAGTCAAGACTAGTTCGGAACTAAAGAGAAGACATCTCAGTTGGAATTGATCAACAGAAAGATCATCAGTTTCACTCAAGCCAACTGATGACGTAATCAGTTTTCAAGCCAACGAGAAACAGCTAAGAGAGAAAAGATAAGTTCAAAAGATTGAATAGTGGAAACGGTAAAAACACGTGTCATCTCAATGTTACTGTTGAATTCTCTCTCTCACTCCTCATTTATCCCCAACGGATAGAAATTAAAAGCCAATCGACGGGTCGATTGATCTAATCCGACCGTTGAATATTGGGCATATCAAGCGTCACAACTGTTGGATGAGCCAAATCTCTCTATATAAATAAGGCGGCTGAATAATTGAGATAAGCTTCCCGATTTTTACCACAGAGTTATTGGTTTTCTATCTACTTCTAATCAATAGCAAAAATCTTCAGCCCTAAAAGATCAATTTCTCAGCCTCTCAAATTAATCTCTCTTCGAAGAATCATGGCCCAAAATCCATCACGTAGAAGATTTAATTTCCATCAATCTGGAAAAGACTCTAAAGCTTTCTGTGATAAGCTCGATAGAGACAAGTTTTTCAATCCAGCCGGATTTCTTCAAGCCTGAAAAGCTTCTCCTCTCAGCAGAATGATCGTCGAAAAGCTTTCTCAGGCCAAGCTGAAGAAGTTTCTGAAGGTGTTTCCAGAACAGATCTACACCGAACCAGTTGCTGAATTTTATCTAAATTCAAACGGATCTTCAAATCCCAGAGAAATCAGATAGGAAGTAAGAGGACACGTTATCGTCGTAACAGCTGAGTCTCTGAGCAACGTGTTCGAACTACCCAACAACGGGCTCAAGCTGGAAGACATTCAAGTAAATTTCCAGGAAGCTTATGACTTTTGGAAAAAAGGAAGGAGAGCCTCAACCGTATAAGAGCAATCACCTCATCTCAAAATTTCAAGATGAATTTTAGGTGCTCGCTACCATTGCCTCAAAGATAATGGTAGGAACAACTGACAGCCAATTTGAAATGTCAGCGATAAAGTACAAAATTTGTGCCGCCATCTACAACCGAATGGAGATCAACTGGGCACAATACTTATTTGAACAACTGAAGAGGTACGTTGATATCATTGAAAGAAGCTGGGATGGTGAGAAATTCCCTCAATGAATTAGATATATCAGTCGGGTCAGCATCATGCTGGAAAAGCAGTTTCCATGGATGGCTGAGGAGAAAGAGTTCAAAACAATAGTCAGTAATGACTTCATCTTAAAGCCTCTCAGAATTGTGGAGATTGATCCTGAACAAACTGACCAGCCAAGGAGAAAGAAGCATG
Organism: Perilla frutescens; assembly: GCA_026008535.1. Classification (NCBI taxonomy): domain Eukaryota; kingdom Viridiplantae; phylum Streptophyta; class Magnoliopsida; order Lamiales; family Lamiaceae; genus Perilla; species Perilla frutescens. The sequence continues at coordinate 48,016,914 of BRKX01000009.1, read as the reverse complement.
CAGTTGAATGTAAGGGAAAGAAGCCAGTTACTGCTAACTCTGATGATGACATTCCAATAGCTCAGAGATTCAGGCAACAAAGTTCAGTTGTCACCAGAACTGACATGATCGGACAATCAGCTAGGCAAGCCGCTGTCAGATCAGCTACTGATGAAGCCACGAAAAGCCTTGAAGAACTTAATCCGGAGCTGCAAATACGTGGTCCAATTACACGATTTCGAGCAATACAACTGCAAGGATTTTTCCAAGCATTTGTATGTCAGAAATTCAAAGATGACAAAGATGTTGAGGGCAACTCCAAAATTGTTACTTTGCTAGTAATTAAAGATTGGAGATCAAGGTTTGAAGAAGAGAACATGAAGAACTCGTCGAGTTGTGCATGCGTGCACGAGATCAGATTTTTGGCCCTTTAATTAATTTACTTATGGGGTTGATTTTATTTAGACTATAGTATTTATTTAATTATGTTAGACTATAGTTTAGTTCAGATTTTTAATTATTTATTATGTAATTTTCGTCCATAATATAGTCATAGTTGACTAGAATTGTATTTAAGGTAATTTCCTACCTTGAATAGAATTCTAGTTTAGGGAACTTCCTAGTATAGTTAGAGATCCCTTTTGGATCAGTTTTTAGGCCTTTTTTTCTTATTATTTTCGTGCCTTTTAACCCTATAAATAGGGGAACCATGTAACATTATTATTTTAGACTCTATTTGATAAATTTAGCTTTGTGCTTTCAATATAGTCTCACCCCCTTCAAAACCTTTGTGATTTGGTTCGAAAATTACACTCTTAAAGCTTAGCAAACTTTAGGTTTTATTTCAAGTCTCGTTCTAGTGCTCGTGTGGTGCTAGGGTTGGATTGCTACGAAGAGGATTCAAGTGGTGATTCGTTTGGTGGAGTAATCTTCACTAGGTGGACGCTCCGAGTTCGATTCATTCTACAACAACATCGACGCCTCCATATCGACGTCCTCCATCTTACCACAATTCGTCCATATCACTATCAAGCCATCACAAAGTCAGTTCGAGTTCCTTCCATCAAGTTCTCAAGTCGTTCCACTAATCCGTAAGTTCATTATATCTCTATCATATCCTATCTACCCAAGCCGTTCTTCACCTCTACCTCACACACGTTAAACCTTCGTCATTGTCGTTCTTTTAGCCTTCCCAAAACAGCCATTCTATTTGGATTTTGTGTTAATTTTGTGTGTCGTAGTCTAGGTATTTTAGTTGGTTCTTAGTCGTCTAGTTAGATACGTATTGATCCCTTTCGTTACCGGCGTAGTTTCGTTCCTTAGCTTCCGCATCATTTATCTTTGTCGTGTCCCATAGGCCCCGGGTCACATTTCAAATAAAGTCTCAACCCCTTTTAAATCTTTGTGAGTTTTGATTTAAAATTCATATTCTTGGAGCTAGCAACTTTAAGTCTTATTCAAGGGTATTGCTTAATCCACTTGAGGGATTAACCGGTATTCGCTATCCGAAGATCAACTTGGAGATTTCAACCTTGGATACGTTCGAGATTCAAGGAGGCTATCGGGTTGTGATTCACATCAACGAATCATCATCCATCAACCATAATCGACGCCATCCATACTCCATCAACGCACGCCTCAATTCAGCCCCGTGTTCGAGTTCAAGTTCTACACCGGATCATTCATACCGTAAGTTCAATCATACTCTATCATATCCTACCTACTCCAAGCCCTTCTTCACAAGCCATCACACACATAATATACCATATTTCCAGCCCATATTCGCCCCTTTTCATCCCTTGTTATCGTTGGTATTGTGTTACATAGTTTGTGTCATTCTCTACGTATTTTAATTGTCTAGATTAGTTAGTCTATTTGAGTCGGATTGATTCCCTTCTTTAGCTGACGTGTTCGTATCCTAAAGTCTTCCGCTACATTCTCCAGATTCGTCCTAGATTAATAGTCTGGGTCGCATCAGCTACAAAGAAGAAGCCAGCTGATCAATCAAAAAAGAGAAGAATACTACTTTCTTAGTCCAGAAGGAGAAAAAGATCAAGCCCTATACAAGATCCAACGATCCCACCAAATTTAACTATTCAAGATACAGCTTCATGCGAAAATCCAGATGATATCATCCCTACAAAAGGGATTCCTCACAATCGAGCTGGAGCCGATTATTTCCAGATGACTTGCCCTCCAATGGCTCAAATTGAAGGAAATATAAGAGCCTACTCACAAGGAGAGTCCGTGAAGAAATGGGCTGATGAAACCACGCAAAAGCACATGGCTCAACACTATGCCCAGGAGCTAACTGGCCATGAGGAGCTCTTTCACATCTTAACCAGGTACATCTACTGGTTTTTATGGAGACATGTATACCAGTCAGAGTAGTTTCTCTCATTGCTCGCATTCCATGGAATGAGCTTCTGGAGGCGAGAAGAAGAATGGAGCCTATGGTGGACGGACAATGAGAATGTCAGTATCACTAAGGGCAAACACCTTATGAGGCAGCTACAGCTGAGGAAAGAGTGCACAAACCCAGCTGAAGGATCGATGAAAGACGTGTTTGATGAACTGTGCAAGATTCACGGCTTAACATTGCCAGTCATCACTACAGAAATAGAACAAGAAAGATGGTCGCACCCCCATGTTCAACACAAATGGCTATTCAATCAGCTGATGAAGAAATCAAAAAGCCATCAGTCTGGACAACCATCAACTGCTATAAACGATCAAACCTTCAATCTAGTGGATGACATCATTGATGAGGTGATGAGAGAACTTCACTCTGAGAAATCCCCTCACAAAGCTGAAGTGGAAATCAATGTCATTCCTGAAGAATCAGATGAATCAGCTAAGAAAACTCATCAGCTTGAAAAGGCAACTGAACCCCAGACAGCTCCCTCAAAAGACCCAACTATTAAAGAAGGAATCACTTCACCTATTCCTCTAGCTGATCAAGAGCCAGCTCCTTCAGACAAGTCAGCTGATCAGCCAAGTCCAAGAAATGATCAACTTGACTATCGAACAAGTGTGGAAGCAGATAAAATTTCCCACACAGTTCCTTGTGAAGAACTCGTTGGAACTGAAGAAGGAGAGGAAGCGGACTCAAGAGCAGTCTAGTTCGTCACTCAACCGAGCAGTTTCACAGTCTAGCTCCCTTCCCATTATGTGGAACTGATCGAATCCCTGCAGCAACAGGTTAAACTGTATACTGAGCAGATCAAGCAGCTGCAAGCCGAACAGAGACTCCAGTTAGCTGAAACTGAGTTGGCAAGTAGCGATGAGGATGAAGAAGATAACAGCTCAGAACCGCTGGCCAAGAGGAGAAAAACTGATCACAAGAAGGACTGAGTGACTGATCAAATTAAATATGATTAGAAAAGCCCTAAGTGTACTTCTTGTTAATCAGTTGTAATTATCTTTTGATCCATATTTATAAAAATTAATCTTTTTGATTTCAAATAAATGTCAAGCTTTACATTTATTTTGAAATTTTGACCGTTGCAAAACAATGACACGTGTCAAGGTCATTAATTGCCAATGACCAAAAAGAAATCAGAAGCTAGTACCATTTCAACCATCATATCTATGAGCATGTCCAAACACTCATAAAAAGCCTCTCTCTCAAGCCTCTCAAAAAGCCTCCTCCTCCTAAAATCTCAAAAATCTCTCTCTCTCAAAAGATCTTGAATTTCCCAAAAATTCAGCCAACCTCTAAGATGGCCGAATTATCCAGATCATCAAATTCCTTCAAGGAACAACTCATGAGAGATAAATTTCTTGATAATAAGAAGTTTCAATTGATTCTAAATGAATCAAATAATTCAACACTTCTGTCAAATCTGCACAAAACAGGAGCTCTTCACTACCTGGAAACACTACCAAGATTCTTTAGACAAAATTTGGTGAGTGAATTTTTTCTTCAAGCAAAGTTATCTGCAGATGGGAAGATGATATCATCAGTAATTCAAAGAAGGATACTACACATCAATGAGAAAATAGTTGCCGAACTGTTCCAACTTCCACAAGAAGGCTCATCCGTTCAAGATCTAAAGGAATCTGCAGAGTCACACTAGAGAGAATGGAAAACCTCAACCTGCAACAAGCACTTCAGTTTTACCACCGTTAAAAATGACCTCAAGCCCGAGTATTGAGTTCTACTTGACATAAAGAACAAAATGATGTTCGGAGCAATTGGAAGCCTAAGCCAACTTACTCAAGAGAGATACAAGGTCATGATTCAACTTGCTGAAGGGAGACAAACAAACCGGGCAGAATTTGTCTTTCAACAATTCAAGCATAAAGTTATCAAGGCTACAGACTCCAAGAAATCTGGCAAATTTGAGTCCAAGGTAGAACTTGTTCTAAGGATGAGCAAGATGCTTGAAGACCTGCTGAAACTTCGAAGTGATGAATCACTACCGGTTCTAATCTCAGACTGGATTCCTAAGAAAGGAACTGCTCATCTTCAGTCACTAAAGAAAAAGAGAAGAGGCAAGGCCAAGATGAGCAACCAGAGTTTGAGCAACTGAACTGCCAATGTCGTTCACTCTTCAAAATCAAAGAACGGATCGCCAGTTGATTTCCAGGTTTGCTCTTATCCAGATGAGCTTATTCCATTTGGTGGAATCCCCCACCCAAACTATGGAGTGGACTACTTCAGAGGCACATGCCCTTCGCTCCAGCTCACTGAAGAGAATATTCATACTTTCTACAGTGGTGAATATGCAGTCAAAGATGCACAAAAGGAAGTGACTAGTCTCATTCTCACTCACTTTACCTTTATTGCCTAACGTGATCAAGAGTTGTTCAAATAACTCCACCGGTACTTCTACTGGTACAACTGGAGACATTCTATGTCAATCTAGTCTCACTTTCTTCTAACTTCCTTTCATGGCATGAGTCACTGGCAACGAGAAGAAACTTGGAGCATCAAATGGATAGGTTCATCAAATCCATTTCCTCCAACCATTGTGCAAGTTCCGCACATCATGAATCACAGGCTTGTTAACAAGATTCCAGCAACCGCCTTACTGGCGGAATTCAAATCCAGCTTCATGACCCAAGTAGTTGGGACTGCAGATCAACCAGTCAACTGTCCAACTGGCTCACTTTGTCGTCAGCTGAACTTTGATAATTTATCAAGTCAGTTAGCTAAGCCATCACGACAAACTTCACCTGTCGTCCAATGGAGAGAACCTCATCTCTCATATGCTAAAGCCATGGCTTCTCAGAAGAATCCAAGGCATACTGATGAGAGTGATAGTGATGATGAAGACACTGCCACATCACCAAGTCTCTTATCCAAAAGCTATGTGACTCCACTGCTCACCTCTAGCTCAAAAGGCATGCAACTGCTGGTGAAAAGCGATCAGTTTGGGTCACCGCCAAAGGGAACTTCACACTTCCTTAGTCGAAGGATGAAAAGCTCGTCAGTTGAAATCCAGCTTCACCTTCGCCAAGCCAAGAGGACAGCAAGGCCTGAACCATCAACGCACAAAGCTACATCCAAAGGAAGCAGTGCTGCCAGTCCAGCTAAGCCATTCAAGAAGCGGAAACTATCTACTGAAAAGCCGAGCAACTGATCAAGCCAACTTATCTATTCAGTTCAGTTGCAGCCTCAAATGTAGCCAGCTCATCAGTGATGACTGAGCATCAAGACTCAACTGTTCATCCAACCGCCGAGTCATTAATCAGTTGGACTGTATGCCAACTGACTAAGGATAAGTTTTTTTTTTCGAATTTCAAAAGCTTACCTTAATTATATTGTTACCGTTGCGATTATGAAATATCTTATATTATATTTCAAAGGTTACAATTTGAAAATAGGGTTCTATATCACAAAGTTGCCATTAATATTTATGCATGGATATTAAACCAACTCTTCAGAGGAAGAAAGAAAATATAATTTTTTAATGAGCTATAAATAGAAAGATCTGCTAGAAAATATTTCGCTATTTATGGCAACTACCCCATTTTCAAAATCGCTACATCTCAGCCACAAGATCATAAAGTTACTTAACCATTGCATGGCTGAGATACAAGCATTATTAATTCAGCTAATCAACCATCAAATCGGATGGTTGATCAGCTAAGAAAATCAATCAAGTGCCCTCGATTCCTGCATGCAAAGATGCATAAATATGTGCAAAGAGATGAAGACTCCGATCATCTGAAAAACTCTCTCACTCTTGTTCGATCACTTGTTAACCTTCTATCTCTCATCAAAAATCTTGTTATCTAAACTAAAAGAGCATCTTTTTGCAGAAATAAAGCCCCCATTTCACATGGTGGATATTAAAGCTCTTGAGCGCAAGATGGGAAAGGACAAGTCTCTAAATCTAGAGATGCTCAATGCACGTCTCGGCCCGGATGTATTTCAAAATATTTATCGACCATTGGAGGCGACTGGTCTGCTACCTTTCTTGATGAAGCCATGCAAGGCATTGAAGGCCTTGAACCCGAGCTGCAATTCAAAGGTCCAATGACGCGACTTCGAGCGAAGAAATTACAAGGTTGTTTCCAAGTGATGATTTGCAAGAAGTTTGATGAATTAGAAGATGAAAAGTGCAGCCATACTTTAGTTAATTTATTAACTAATGAAGATCAAGATCATACCATGGAGAATATAACTTGAAGAGTTGAAAAAAAAGCAAGAAGAAGTGCATTTGTGCATGGAGCTGTTTTCGCCCTTGATTTAATTTAATTAAAGGGTTGATTTTTATCTAGACTATAGTATTTATTTAATTACTTTAGACTATAGTTTAGATCAGTTTTTAATTAATTAATAAGTATAATTTTCGTTCATAATATCATAGGTTTGACTAGAATTGTATTTAAGGCAATTTCCTACCTTGAATAGAATTCTAGTTTAGGTATTTCTATAGTATAGTTAGAGATCCTTTTGGATCAGATTTTTAGGCCTTTTTATTAGTTATTTTCGTGCATAATAGGCCCTATAAATAGGGGAACCATGTTACTTTGATATTTTAGACATTATTGATTAAAATTTCTTTTGCATTCAATTTGTGTCTCAACCGTTTAGCTTTTTTGATTGTTTTCCTCGAAAATTATCATTCTTGAAGCCTAGCAAACTTTGAGTCTTACATCAAGGGAACGTTCTAATTCATACGAAGAATTAGGGTGAACTCGCTACGAAGAACAACTTAGAGATTCGTTTTCATCGTACAAGATACACCGGGGATTAATCGGGTTGTAATTCACAACACCTTCATCGTCCAGCTTTCATCATCAACGTCCGTTCCAAGTCCAGCCCTTGTTCGAGTTCAACATCATCTCGTTCCCATTCAATCCGGAAGTCCGTTTCATGTCTATCATATCCTATCTACTCTAGCCATTCTAAACCCATTCATCACCATCGAATTACCTTCATCCAAGCCGTCCATAAACTCGTCCAAAACAGCCCTATTTCTATTTGGATTTGTGTTATTTTGTGTGTCATTGTCTAGGTATTTTAATTGAGTCTTAGTTGTCTAGTTATTCGAGTATAGAATCCTTTCGTAATCGACGTAGTTTCTTTCCTTTGCTTCCGCGTCTTTTGTATCTCGTTGGTCATTGAGTCCCGGGTCACATCATAAATTGGTATCAAGAGCCACGTCGGTTTATATCGTTCGTGGTTCCATACTCATTTATTTGCCCCGTTTATTTTGTTTGCATTTTATCGAGTTATAATTTAATTTCCGTATTGTTCATTGTTTAAAAAAAAAGGATCGGATCGTACAAAAAAAAAGAGAAAAGAAACGATCAAAAAAAAATCGGATAAAAAAAAATCCGAAAATTCAAAAAAAAAAGAGGTATATCCATTGTTTCCTTTTGTGTTCTATTTTATTTTGGTACCTTCCTTTTAGGTACAAATCCATAGTTAGTTATTTCCTTTTAGATTCTCTTTCTTTTAGGAAGTTTCCTTCTTAGTTTGTTTTGATTTTGGTAACTATCTTAGATATCTTATTTTATTTTTGGTTCTTTCCTTCTAGAGTCTAGGCTAATTAAGGTATTTAGATTGTGTCACATAGATTGATACATATCCAAATCCTTTTCTTCCCTTCTTTCTTCATTTCTCTCCTACCTTTTACCCTAACACACCCGGTTTTCCGGTTTTCCATCTTCTCCCTACTATTTCTGCTCTCGACCTCTGATTTTTCTCCACTATACCATTCCGGAAACATCTCGATGAGACGAACCAAACTCACTGCTTTGCTGTGACATAAGGGCTTTTTAGGCCAAATTCCATCAGCTTCAAGGTGAAATCACCCCCAGAAGTTCGAGAGAAGCCGATTTCAAGCAACGGAAGAGTCGATTAACACCACCATATACACACCTCTCACACGAGCACCACCACATACTTGAGAGCATACACGAGGGATAAAATACAGAGAGAAAACATGAGTGATTGTGAGGAATTGTGAGGTCCTACACCCTGTTTTCCTTTCACGTTTGTTCATTGTTTGCAGGTATGCATGGAATCCAGAGACGGGTATAACAAAACACATGATAAGGCCCCCGCTTCACCAAGTTCTCATACAGACGCGGCTTCATCGATGCCACAACCATGAGATGCCCAGTTCCACCATCAAGAACTGGAGCATAAGCTAGATAGTTCGTTGGCCAAGATGATGGCGCAACTCGAGCTTATTGCTGCTCGAATTCCTGTACCACCACCAATTCAAGGAAAACCTGTCCAACAGCCAGAAGTAGTTCATCAGCCTGAAGCAGCTCGTCAGCCAGAAGTTCATGTAGCCGAGCCAGCCAGGGCGAATGCTAGAGCACCACAAGCTCAGCGGCGCCAACCTCAAGTGTAGTTTAATGATCATTATGATCGTGATGCTGAAGAAGACTATGGTTACTATGCAGAGGAGTTAGAGGCTGAGTATGATCCATATCAAAGACGTGACCGACCACGTCTGCCCTACAGACAAGCACCCCGACGTGCAGATCCCGACAGCTTGTTGAACAACATCAAAACAAGCATCCCAGAGTTTGAAGGCCTTCACGATCCTGATCTGTACTTGGATTGGGAACGTAAGGTTGAGAAGATCTTCGACTGCTATGACTTCCCTGAGCAGAAGAAGGTCAAGTTAGCATCATTAGAGTTTCGAGGCTACGCAGCCTCATGGTGGGAGATGTAGCAGGATCGACGCCGACGTGAGAGATATCCACCCGTCGATACTTGGGAAGAGATGAAAGGATTGCTGCGTGGCAGGTTCATTCCTGTACATTATGAGAGAGAGCTCGAGAAGAAGCTCACCCGGATCAAGCAAGGGACCCGATCAGTTGAAGAATACCACAAGGAGCTTGAGACTGCCCTGAATAGAGTTGGGAAACAAGAGACCTTAAATGCTACCATCATTCGGTACATTGAAGGCATGAATCCTGACATCGCATGTGAAGTTGAACTTAAGAACTTCACAAGTATAGAAGAGATGGTATTCAAATTCAACTTATTTTATGAGCAAGTGCTACAATATTTTATGTTATTGGAATCAATCAATTATCATGAGATTATCGTTTTTCTAAAATTCGGGTGATACTTTTTTCATCGGAATAGCTTAGTTTTAGTTTATTGTAGTAATCAACAACTTTATTCCTTCTAGTCTTCTACGTATATGTGCTAATTTCAGTCTTCGATCCATGATTAATCTATAATATTTTAGATAGTTATAAATTTATGCTTCAAATTTCGTCTTAACATACAAAATTAATTATCCATACACAACCAATAAAAATATTCTATTGATATACATTAAATTTATTAACATTATCGAAATATAAATATCAAATTCTATTTTCTGTCGTATGTTTTTTGTGCTTGTTTAGTATAAATTAGCTTGGTTTGCAATGATTTTGGTGTTTATTTTCTTTCATTGCCTTCTATATTGTGTTTCGTTGCTTTCAATATTACGTTTCATTGATTTTCTACAACTCAACAATACTTAAAATCATACATCATCTAATTACAAATAACACACAATTGCTTGTTATGATTCATTTTAATGTTGATTTATAGCCGCAAGTTGTATCTTATTATGATTGAGTTTGGTCCTTGTTTAATACATTCATATCGTATTATGCTCGATTTCACTGCATGTTTAGTATTAATTCCTAGCTTGTTATGATTGATTTTGGTGTTTGTGTAATAGAAATTTGTAGCTTATGTTAATTAAGTTTGGTGCTTATTTAGTAGAGTCTCATAGCTTATTATTATTTTTTGTTTATACTTGTTTAATAGAAATTCACTAAACTTAGGCCAATGTTTATATATAATAATAAGTTATGAATATTTACTAAACAAATAGCGAAATCAATCATAATAATCATTTTTTTTTTTGCATCTCACATACATTATAACATTTTCATTACTATCTTTCTTATGTTAGTCATCATTGATCATTAAGGTTGCATCATTTAGTCATCATTGATCATTAAGGTTGCATCATCGTTGTCTCTATCATTTTTTCCTCTTTGTTATACACAGTTCTTTTTGTAATTTGTTCAATATATTAAGAGATAGTAGCCTTCTAGCTTTCTTCTCCTCGCCATGATTGGTGATATTTTCTGATTATGCCCTCTTCATCTTGCTTGATTCTGTATTGCCGATGGAATGATAAAAAAAGAATTATTAATAATTAATAAAACTAAACTAGTATACAGACAAAACATTCTGAGCATTAAAACCACATAAGTATTTCAAATAACCTGCGGATCCCTACTAATCAACAGCCAAATAGAATGCATTTGTGCATGGATTCTTTCTGCAGAACACCAAAATAATTATAAATATTTTATTGAGTGATGTAATTCCCTATTAATCAAGCATCAAATTCACTCATATAGAGCATTTGTTTATTATGTCAACTTAAAATTGAAATCATTATAAGTATTTTTAATAAACTATGAATCCATACATATCAAGCACGAAATTCACTCATACAAAGCATTGCGTTTCTTTCTACTAATCACTAAAATCTTTATAAGTATTTTAATAAATAATCTAACACTACTAATCAAGCACCAAATTCACTCACAATAAGCATTTAGGTGGTCTTCCTACTAAGCACCAAAATTCTTATAAGCATTTCAAATAAGCTATGGATCCCAATTAAACAAGCACCGAAATCACTCATAAAAAGCATTAGTGTGTTCTTTTCTATTAAGCATCAAAATTGTTATAATCATTTTAATTAAGCTACGAATCCTGCTAATCAAGCATCAAATTCATTCATAAAACATATTTGTGTGTGATTTTCTATTAATCAAGCATCAAATGTAATATATATGAGTCCAATTTTGTGTTCCTTAGATAAAGTGGCGAGATAGAAAATGTTCATTAAAATTAAATATTTGAATTTTTATTGATATCAATTTATCATCACAATCAACAAAAAATTAGAATAATAACAAATGCACCAATTATTACAAACACTACTTTACTTGTAACAAAAAAGTAGACAAAAAAAAAACACAGAAACAATGCTAAATTCAAAATAAATAAATAAATTCACCCAAAAGTCAATCATGAACGTAAATTTAATAGCATATTAATAAGTTCAATTAATCAATCGAGACGGGACAACAAGGTCGTCGAAGACGATGTAGAAGTTGTCAAGGCCCCTCGGCGATTGATGATGGCTGGAAGATGGTTGTGCTACTGGTTGACGATGATTGGATGATGGAGAAAAGATGTTGGACGTCTTTCTCTCCTCCCCTCTCTCCTCTGCAATCGACAATTTCTTTGGGGGAGGATAAATATTAATCTAGGTTTTTGAATTCTCTCTTAATTTCTTTGGAGATTTGATTGCATTTTTTGTATTAAGATATGCACACAATTACATCTATATTCATATATTCCTAATTTATCATAAAATATAAAATAATTATATCATCTACTAATTAAATCTCTACGATCTATAAAGATAAATTGGAGGGTTATGATTAATTCCTAATTCTCACATAAAGAGTGGTACCAATTATAACCAACCCACATATATATATATATAGGGATGCATTAGGATGTGAACTAGGGGTTTGCAAATACCGAACCAACTGAATTGACCGAACCGGACCGACCGAAAAAAGCTCATTTTGGTCGGTTATTACACAAAAAAGTTTGGTTTCGGTCCTAACTAATGGGACCGAATTATAAGATCGGTCGGTCTCGGTCTTTGACAAAATGCGACCGAATCGACCGAAGGACCAAACATAGCATATACATTATTACATTAATATATATTATATATATCAGTATAAATGTATAATATATAACTGCATTTATGTATCTTGTTATATATTATATTATATATATAATATATATAATATATATTAGAATTAGATATTCTAATTTAGACTAAATAAACTAAAAGTCTAAATCAATTAATCAATTATCAAAAATCAAAATATCAAATAATCGTGAAGTGAAGTTTGCCCTAGTTTCCCAATCCCAATTGGCGAGAGTGGAGAGCTCTCACTTCAGAGTTATCACCGCGAGCCCAGCCCCACACCATCCGCCGCCGCTCGCTAGTAGCCTAGTTCACCAGTCGAGACTCAAGAGCTGAGAGTGGAGAGCTCCCAACACATCATTCCTTCAGCGACACTTCATCACCCACCTCGCTAGAGCCCTGACACCGTTGCTGCAACGAGAAACCTTTCTCTTTCCCACCATCGCAAACTGCAATCGATCGACGCCACCAGTAAGCCTCAACGATCTCATAGACCATAATTTTCTTAGTTTAGAAAAGATAAAATTCAGAACTGTAATTTTTTTTTATCTATCTTGCTATATTTTCAAGAACTGGAATTTTTTCCAACTAATTATAGTATAGCACATACATTCATTGATTCATAGTAAGCCAGTCAAGGTATACCAATGAAAGTTTTTTTCTTTCACATTTGATTTTTAGAAGCTTCTTTCATTGTAAGTCATTAATTATGCTTAATTTATTTCTCTGCATTAATCTAGCTCTACTTGTACTTTTCTTCTCTTTTTAATTAATTCTGCCTAGCTCCTGAATGAACGGGAAATTGAGAAATATTATAGTTAATGTTTTTAATCTTTTTCTTGATTCTAATTAATAGCCAGCCAGGAGGCCCAGGACATTGAGAAATCTGATCTTCAGGGGTTTGATTTTACATATAAATAAATTGTTTCGAAATATAAGGAAGTTGAGGATCGCATTTGATTTCCTTATAATCTTGACAACGGAAGTTTCTTTCACAGCAAACCAATATATATTCAAATGTTTTAGCCAGGGTATTATTTGTCAAATTTATACAAATATAATATGAAACAGAGCTGCTTGATTTTCTGCCCAAGGCCTGCATTGTAGTGTCTTTGATATTCATACCCCTTTTTACTAGATTTTTAGATTCTAATTATTATTTTCCTCTTTGCTACTTATTGTAGGAATTAGAATGTCGCAACAAAATCAAGAACATGAAGATTTGGATTGTAATGATGATATGAGTGAAGAGGAAGCCCCATCAAATGAGAATGAGAGCACAATACCGGCGGCAGCAGGCGATGAATCAATTTCTAGTGTGAAGAAGGGGAAGGGGAAAAAGAGAAAGAGGAAGGAAAAGGCAGCAATAAAGCCAAGGTCTAAGGTGTGGGCTCACTTCACTAGAATCACTGTGAATGGTGAAGAAAAAGGCAAGTGCAACTATTGTCCTAAGACTTATTGTTGTGATTCAATTAAGAATGGGACAACTAGTTTGAAGCGTCACATGGTAGATTGCAAATTTAATCCAAATAATAAAAACCCTAAGCAATCTCATTTATCACTGCAGCCTATAAGTGAGGGGGTAGAAACCATGGGTAGTCTTACTACATGGAAATTTGATCAAGATGCATGTAGATTGAAATTGACTGAAATGATGATTAAGGATGAACTTTCATTTAGACTTGTGCATGGGGAAGGATTTATTAGCTTTGTTTAAGCTTTACAGCCTCAGTTTAAGATGCCTTCACGTTGGTCTGTTTCTAGGGATTGTTATCAATTATACCTAGATGAAAAGGTGAAGTTGCGTGAGTTTTTCAAGAAATCTAGACAAACTGTTTGCCTTACTACTGATACATGGACATCCATTCAAAATCTTAAATATATGTGTATCACTTCCCATTACATTGATCAAGATTGGAGTGTGAACAAAAAGATTATCAATTTCTGTACTGTTGATAGTCATAAGGGTGAGGAAATGGGTAGAGCAATTGAGAGTTGCTTGCGTGAATGGGGGATTGCAAAAGTGTTTGCAATCACAGTAGACAATGCAAAGTCAAATGATACTTGTCTTGCCTATTTTAAGGGGAGGTTGAGCCTTAGAAGTGGTACTGTGATGAAGGGGAGTTATCTTCATATGAGGTGTGTTGCTCATGTTGTGAATTTAATTGTTGGTGATGGCTTAAAAGAAATAAATTCATCAATTAAGAGAGTTCATGAAGCTGTTAGATATGTGAGACACTCCCCTGCAAGAATGGCTAGATTTAAATTATGTTGTGAAGAAGAAAGCATTGATTGCAAGAGTATGTTGTGCCTTGACATGTGTACTAGGTGGAACTCTACATATTTAATGTTGAGTGTTGCACTTAAGTTTGAGAAAGCATTTGATTTATATGATATCAAAGATCCTCACTTTAAGATTGATTTAGTTGATGGTGTGCCTACATTTGTGGATTGGGAAATTGCTAGAATGATGGCTTAGATTTTATCAGTATTTTATGATATCACACTTAGAGTTTCTGCTTCTTTGCATGTCACATCTAATGTGTATTATCATGAAATTAGCACAGTGAGATTGTTGTTGGAGGATTGAGTTAAGAGTGAGGATAAAAATGTGAAGGCAATGGGGCAAAAAATGAGGTTGAAGTATGATAAATATTAGCGGAATTCTAAAGATATGAACAAGCTTATTTTCATTGTTTTTGTTCTTGATCCAAGATATAAGCTTAAGTTCATTGAGTTTGTTTTGCAAAAAAAAGTATGGATTTGAAGAGGGTAAACAACTAGCACTTGATCTGAGGTTTGAGATGGATGAATTATTTGATGAGTATAGAGCACTACATCTACCTCAAAGTGATGGCACGAATAATGAATTATCAAGCCGAGGTCAATCTCCTGAAAGAAACCTCTATACAATGTGTGCACTATGGGCGACATGTTCAAGAGGATGAGACGTGGAAGTGGAGATACAAGAAAAAATGAGATTGATGTCTATCTCAAAGAAGATCCTCTTGATGTGGAAACAAATGATTTCGACATATTGAAGTGGTGGAAGCTTAACCACATGAGGTTTCCTATTCTTTCACTTATTGTTCGAGATATTTTGTCAATGCCCATATCTACAGTTGCATCCGAATCCGCTTTCAGTGCGGGAACCAGGGTTCTTGATCCTTTTAGGAGTTCTTTAACTCCTAAAATTGTAGAAGCTCTTTTGTGCGCTCAAGATTGGTTGAGGGGCTCAAACCAACCCAAGTCAATTGAAGAAGATTTAGAGAGTATTCTACAACATGAAGAAGGTGTTTATTTTATTTACTTATATTTTATTATTGTAACATTTATAGTAAATATCTAATTATATGAATACTTTTTTGTAGGTATCAAAGACATTGAAGCAAGTCTTTCCAATGAAACAACAATGACACAATGTTGATTTGAATGAATTGGTGATTTAGGACTTGTAATCGTTTTTTTTAATGACTTGTAGGTTATTTTTATTGAATCATGATTGTATTTGTATTTGAAAAATTGGTGATTTGGTGACTTATGACTTGATAAAAACTCGGTTGCTCTTTTTGTTTCCCTTGTGATATGAATTTCATTTTTTTGTTGTTTTTTTAGCTCTTTTTTTGGGAGTTTTTTTTGCTGTCGACTCTGCTATTTTGCTGTTTATTTTTGCTGTTTTTTGCTTCTTTTTTTTATGTTTTTTGCATATTTTATTGTGTTTTTGGATTGTAAGTTACTGTCCTCCTAAGTTTCTTTCTATTATTTGGAAATTAAAACAGTTGAACAAGGAACAAAATTGAGAAAAAAAAGAAAATAATTGGTCGGACCGAATGGACCGACCGAGCAATTCGGTCGGTCTCGGTTCGGTCATAATGTTATTTCGGTCCGGTCTAGACAAAAAAAATTACTTAAATCGGTCGATTCGGTCCGTCTAGTTCGGTTCGGTCCTGGACCGGACCGACCGTTTGCACACCCCTAATGTGAACACTAGACTTGGGTGTAATTTATGAACAAATCGTATTCATTGATCTTTATAGATCAATGGATGGCATTAATTAGGGTTTAAAGTTTCAATAATGCTATTTTACTATGGTCTGATGCATTATGTGGTAAAAATGTCCATATTTTTATTAAAAGTTCAGAAACGTATAATATTTAATATAATTTAATAATTACATTATAAGTAAAAATCAAACAATGTGAAATAAAATATAATAAATAATAATTATATTATTTTTCAATGTTTAAACTAAAAGTTATGATGAATGGTCTAAACATTTTAAAGAAAATGAGATATACTATTCAATAATATAATATTTACGCCTTAGTATGTTTATTATGAAAGTTTTTGAACATTATTAAATTTCATATAATTCAATACTTAAATTATCACTACAAATTGATCAGTTTGAATCAAAATTTATTGATATTCTTTTATTTATTTTTAAAATTTTAGACATAAAGTTATGATGAATAGAAAAATATAATAAAATGAGATATTATATACAATATTATAATAATCAGTATGTTCATCATAAAAGTTTAGGAAAATATTATATTTCATCTAATTTAATACAAAACTCCTATCTAAAAAATGAACAATGTGAAATCAGATGTAATAAATAATAATGTTGTATTATTCTTTAATCTTTAGAATAAAAATTATGATGAATTATAAAAATAATTAAAATAAAATGAAATAAGCTTATATAATGTTATAATAGTTAGTATGTTCATCATAAACGTTTACGAAAAATATTATATTTCATATAATTTAATACAAAACTCCTAACTAAAAATTGAACAACATGTGAAATAAGAGATAATAAATAATAATGTTATATTCTTATTTAATCTTTAGAGTAAAGTTATGATGAATTATCAAAAAAATTAAAATAAAATGAAATATGTTATACAATGTTATAATACTTAGTATGTTCAGCATAAACATTAAGAAAAATATTATATTTCATATAATTTAATACAAAATTCCTAACTAAAGATTGAACAATATGAAATCAGATGCAATATATAATAATCTTATATTCTTCTTTAATTTTTAGACTAAAAGTTATGATGAATTATCAAAAAAATTAAAATAAGATGAGATATGATATACAATGCTATAATATAGTATATGTTCATAATAAACATTTTGGAAAATATTGTATTTCATATAATTAATACAAAAATATTCCTAACTAAAAACTGAACAATGTGAAATCTAATGTAATAAATAATAATCTTATATTCTTCTTTAATCTTTAGACTAAAAGTTATGATGAATTATTGAGAAAATTAAAAATAAAATGAGTTATGATACACAATACTATAATACTTAGTATATAATCATCATAAACATTTAATATATCGATAATTTTGATATACCGTGATGTCAGTATGGTACGGACCAGAATATGATTACGATAAGGTATACCAAACTAAAGTACAGTAAGATATACCAAAATAAAGGTATGACAAAGGTATGCATTATGTGTCATACTGGACTTAAGGTATACCAAACTAAAGTATACCGGAGGTAAATGTACGGCAACGATATGATTTTTGTCTTACCGTAAATTAAGGTAAGGTATAAGGTATGACAAAAAAAGTAAGGTATGTCGTACCTTGACACCTCTACGATTACCTACTACAAATATAGATCAATCGTACACTATTTAATTAAATACCTTAGTTACCAAAAATCAGATAAAATGAGTCACGACTCAGGTTATTACATCCAATTTTTCAATAATTTATTCTGAAACTTGTTCATTCCAGATCTTGATATCCATTGATATTGTTTTTATATTTACAGCGTGACCACAACAAATCCTCATTTTGTTACTGTGACACTAAAAGAAAAGATGCACAAGTCCATGTGGGATCGATCATTACTCACTTCTGGCTACGCCTATTGTGGGCTTAAGGAAAATTATAAATTTATTTTAGAGCGTAAATCAACCGCATGTTAGAGATAATAGAATATTAAAAGGTTAATCATAGATTAATTAGAGTACAGAGAATAATAAAGTATTAAATAATATTGGATGACTACATCATTACCCCTCATTTAAAATATAAAATAAGGTTATACAATAGATAAACTCAAAATTATAAGATAATTAGAATGCAAAGAATCATAAAATATTAATTAATATTAAATGATTACATTATTGCTCGTAGATAAAATATAAAATATGATTATAATTGATAAACTCAAAATTATAAGTTAAACACACTTTTTATATTAGTATATATTATATATGTATATAAGTACAGATTAATGTATGTTATGATATCATTAATGCAATATTTTATGAAATAATGGGATTGTTCAATATTTGATTCTATATCTCATCATATTTTATTCTCTAAAGTGTACACACACACATTAGTATAGAAATGTACAGATTAATGTATGTCAAGATATCGTTAATGCAATATTTTATGAAATAATGGGATTCTTATATATTTGATTCGATATCTTATCATATTTTATACTACTGATTATTTACTCGCAAATGATCACATGCATATTTAATTAAAGATGAGATCCACTAGTTCAATTTTTTTTTATCCCTCCCATTACCAAATTCACTGTTTTAACAATACTTGTGTAAAAATAATAATAATTATAATATAATCAATCATAATTAAGACTCATGCATAAAAATATTTGAAAATTATATTCCATCAACTCTAATCAATTATTATCTTAAAAATGAACATTAAATAATAAATATAATTCAAATCTAGTTGTAAAATTAAATTTTACCACAAAAATGAATTATATTGAAGAAAAAAGTGGAATAAAAACTAATAAATTAAAAATGAGACACTAGGTGCAATAGGAAAAATGGACTAGAATCTAGAGAATCTCAAGTACTTTAATTTGGCATAAACTTGTTGAAACTAGTATTGTTTTTTTTTTTTTTGAAAGTGTATCATCTCAATTCACATGCACGGGATGAGATCTTCTATTGCACCTTTTGTGTTACAATATTCACTATTACACACTCAATTTTTTAGATTTTTTCATTTTTTATTTGAATTTCTTGTATTTTAGTTTAATTTTATATTGTTAATTTGATTTCATCCTAGTCAATTAATGTGTACTATATTTTTTTAGTATTTGATTTGTAGCTTTTAATTATTATTGATTATTTTAAATAAATAAATACTAAAAATTATAATAAACTCTAATCAGTAGATGAAGTCTAAAGAGTAATTGTAAAAACTAAATTAAAGTACAAGAAATTAGTTATGAAATCAAAAAATTAAAAAAAAATTAAATTTAAAATATGAAATACAACATATAAAATGTGTAATTGACGATTTTCTTTGTAAAGATTGCTGACAATAAGTTGGATGTAATAATATGTATCAAGCTATGGACCCATTGACAATGAGTTCTGTTCATATTGGCCAATTCACATGTTATTGCTGAGAATAAGACATAAACATCGTAGATATGATATTGCAGACTGCAGATTGAGTTGTCAATCAGAACTTCAATTTGTATTTAGGGATAATGCAGAATTATTAATGCATATATAAAAGAAAATGGAAAATAAGATCAATTATTTGTGCGGATGCAATCTTTTCTATTCTAATTTGGTGTTCCATATGATATTCCAACCATTGAATTTATGCTATGTATATATAAAGAATTAAATTATTGTCAATTACAAAAAAAAAAAAACAAATACACGTGGTATAAATTCATTAGTTGGAATGCGAGATGAAACACCAAATTAAAATAGAAGTTCAATTATTTGTGAGGGCAATACTCCAAGTAGTAAAAGAATATAGTACACCTTAATTAGGTTGGATTAATAAATAAATATAAAATTAAACTAAAGCACAATAAATTGAAAATGAAAAAAAAGAAAAAAAATCTAAAAAAATCGAGTGTGCAATAAATAATGTAACACAAAACGTGAAATAGATGATCTCATCTCCAATCTTCACCACATGAAATTTCCTATTGCACTCTATGTGTTACACTCTGTATTACACTTTCAAATTACGAGTTTGTTTTGTACTTTTTCTTCAATTTTATTTTTTTATAATTTAGTTTAATTTTATAATTGTTTCTTAGGGTTCATCCACTCGATTAGGGTTTATAATTATTTTTCAATATTTAATTTTCAAATTTTAATTATAATTCATTATTATGGTTGATTTTTTCAAAATTTTGTATTTTAATTTTCTAATTTATTTTTTTTATAAATATTGACTGTTATTATTTATGTATAATTAATTTTTATTTTATAATAATTATTATTAAAATTATAAATTTAATTATAAAATATGAAGTGAAACACCAAAAAAGCGTAACATGAAATTTCGACCCACCGTTTACAATAATCTTCGAGAGCACATCATAAAAGCCTATAAAAGGAGTACTTTTCTCTTTCTTTTATCATCTTTTAACCTTTTCAAAGTCATACGACTTAATTGAAGTTCGCTGGTTGATTTTTCTCTTTCTTTTTCTTGTGATTTAAAATGCATAAAGAAGTGACGATGAAGATTTGATTTAGAGATTAGGGTTAGTGGTCTATTTGTGTAACAACAAAGTTTTTGTATGGAAATTAAGCTTCTATACATACAACTGTATTTATTGGGAATATGAATTCTTTAGTCCCAACTTATGTGTGTTAACATTAAAATTTTATATTTTTAATAATATTTTCTATAAAAATAAAATTTATTATATTATAACTAATCATAATTAATATTTAATTTATTGCTAGAAATTAAAAAATTTAAAAATTATATACCGTAAGTTTGAAATAATCAACCCCAAAAATCAATTATATTAACTAAAAAAATAAAATAAAATATTAAAAAATAATTATAAATTCTAATTGGGTGGAATAAACCCTAAATAATAATGTAAAATTATACTAAATTAAACCAAAAGAAACTAAAATTGAATAAAAAAATGTAAGAAAAAATAATAGTTTTGAGGTTTGACAGACGCGCGGTTGGCACACACAAGCCACAAGTTGAAACTAGCGGAGAGATCCTCTGTTGCCAAACCTATTCCACTTGGGTTGCATAACTACATTTTATTTTATTTTTATGGTTTTTTTTAAATTAACATACCTTAATTGGGAATGGATGAACCTAAATAAAAAAGTTAAATTAAATAAAATCATAATAAATTAAAAATTAAAAAAATATTTGAAAAAAAAAACTAAAAGACTTAGAATAGGGAATGTAATAGGTAATATAACAGGAAATGCAATAAGAGATTTGATGTGTGAAACTAGAGCTGATGGAATCCTCTGCAACACTCTGTGCAATACTTGGTGATGCACAATTAAATTTATTAATTTTTCTTCAAATTTTTAATTCAATTTCAATTTATTATGCTTTATTTTAATTTTACACTTATTATTTAGGATTCATCCTACTCAATTAGAGTACATAATTATTTTTTTATGAAATAATCAATTATTAATTAAAAAATAAAATTTATTATTGAAAAAATAATTATATACCCTAATTGGGTAGAATGAATCCTAAATAATAAGTGTAAAATTAAAATAAAGCATAATAAATTGAAATTGAATTAAAAAATTAAAAGAAGTTAATAAATTTAATTGTGTAGCACCAAGTGTTGTACAAAATATTGCATAGAATTTCATCCAAAACTAGAGGATCTCAAGTGGTTTATTCGTTGTCCATTAGACAAACTTGTTTTGAAATTGGTTCTTTTGAAAGTAATATACCAATTAACTGTCCCGAACAATTATGACTAAAATTGAAGGTCTTCTAAGGTCTGGTGGGGTTAGCTTAGTGGTGGAGGGAAGTTGCACTTGAGATCCTCTAGTCCCAACTTGCGTGTGCCAACTGTGTGCCACACCTCAAAATTATTACTTGTTCTTTTATTTTTTTCTTCAATTTTAATTTCTTTTGATTTAGTATAATTTTACATTATTATTTAGGGTTTATTCCACCCAATTAGGGTTTATAATTATTTTTTAATATTTAATTTTCATTTTTTAGTTAATATAATTAATTTTTGGGGTTGATTATTCCAAACTTAAGGTATATAATTTTTTCAAATTTTAATTTTTTTACAATAAATATTAATTATGATTAGTTATGATAAAATAAATTTTATTTTTATAAAAAACATTATTAAGAATATATAATTTTAATGGTGGCACACGGTTGGCACATATGAGTGGGACTAGAGGATCTGTACTCGGGAAGTTGCTTGGAGATCAAAGGAAAAAAAAAAAAATCTGAACGTCTTCTAAGTCCAGCTATTCAGAGTTCACTTATAAAATAGAATAGGAGCGAGAACAGCTTCCACAAACAGATCTCTCTGAATCATGAAAACTCTTAGCATTAATCTCACTCCTACTTTGATTCTTCTTGTGATCATTTCGTGCTCACGGGCAACATCAACTGCTCATAAATTCGTTGAATGTCTCTCCCATGAATTCAAGAACTACTCTTCCATTTCCAACAATGTTTACACCCCTATCAACACATCCTATACTTCCATCTTGCGATATTCCATTCAAAATCTGAGATTCGCGTCAGATTCTATTTCAAAACCGCTTGTAATTATCACCCCCGAACGCGAATCCCAAATCCCACCTCTCATCTACTGCGCCAAAGAGAGTGGCATCCAAATTAGAACTCGAAGTGGCGGCCATGACTACGAGGGGTTATCTTATGTCTCGCAAGTCCCGTTCGCAGTCATTGATTTAATGAAACTCAGTGAAACAACTGTTGATGTCGAGGAGAAAACTGCGTGGGTTGGAGCTGGTGCAACCATTGGTTCTTTATATTATAGAATCGCGGAGAAAAGCCCGATTCTAGGCTTTCCAGCTGGTATTCCCCCAACTGTCGGTGTTGGTGGTCTGTTTAGCGGAGGAGGCAACGGCGCATTGGCACGAAAATATGGTCTGGCTGCAGATAATGTCATCGATGCAAGAATAATCGATGTTACTGGTAGAATTCTTGACAGAAAAGCAATGGGTGAAGATCTATTTTGGGCTATTAGAGGTGGCGGAGGCGCGAGCTTCGGTGTAATTGTTGCATGGAAGATACGACTGGTGGATGTTCCGGAAACAGTCACTGTATTCATAGCCAAGAGGAAGTTGGAAGATAATGCAACTCAACTCATTCACCGATGGCAATCCATAGCTCCTAAATTGAACAAAGATCTGTACATCGGGATCATAATAAACAGAAACCTAACGATTGATGTTTCTTTCTTTTCTTTGTTCCTTGGTGGAATCGACAGATTGCTCTCGTTGATGCAAGAAAGTTTTCCTGAATTGGGGTTAGTGAGAGAAGAGTGCACCGGAGTGAGCTGGATACAATCCGTGGTGTATATAGCTGGTTTTCCCATTGAGACTTCACCGCAAGTTCTGCTCAACAGAGCTAGTTTTGTCAACGTATATTTGAAAGGAAAATCGAATTATGTGCAAGAACCCATACCTGAATCGGGGTTAGAAGGCGTATGGAGATGGTTGCACGAACCAGAAGCCCTGCAATCTCAGATCGTGATGTCCCCATACGGTGGAAGAATGGATGAAATTTCAGAATCCGCCCTTCCATTTCCTCACAGGGCTGGTAATTTGTACGAATTGTTGCATTCGGTGTTCTGGGTAGAAGATGACAATGGAGATTCGGACAAGTATATAAGTTGGACGAGGAGGCTTGACGATTACTTGACTCCTTATGTTTCGAGGGATCCGAGGAAAGCATATCTGAATCTCAGAGATCTCGACCTCGGAGTGAATAAGGTTGATGGAGAGACGAGTTACGCACAAGCCAGCATTTGGGGGAAGAGATATTTCGACAGCAACTTCGATCGTCTTGTTGGGGTCAAAACTGCTGTTGATCCCGATGATTTCTTCAGGAACGAACAGAGCATTCCGCCATTGCACATGTGCATTCAAGACGCTCTGTTTTCTTGTCATCAATAATGCAGCCATGCACGTGCTTTCTTTTATCTGATTGCATTGCTGCATTTGCTAGTGAAAATCAAATAAAATAAAATGTTGCAATAACTATTGTGAAAATGGGTAAAAGTCGACAAAAGTGAATAGTGAATGGGATAAAACGACAACATTGAAAAATAGGCAGTTTCTTAGGCAATTTTTACTTTTTCATAGGTAAGCCATAGTCTGAATCAGTATGTCAGTGTACTTTTGCAATTTAATATTACGTGCACATCAACATGCAATTTAATATTACGTGCAAATATTTAGGGTTTTGCAAATAAAGCATAAGATTGTGTTATAAAATGCTACGACTAGTTAAGGATGTGATACGATTATTGTAATAAAGCATACGATTGTGTTATAAAATGCTACGACTAGTTAAGGATGTGATACGATTATTGTATAAAGTGAAATAAGTGCTACAATTATTTTAGGTTAATAGTGCTACGGTTAAATTTTTGGTTGACCAATGATTAATTATTTTGGTAAATAGTTGTACGATTACAATTTCGGTAAATAGTTGTACGATTACGATTAATTATTTTGGTCAATAATTGATGAGAAAAGATGCTACGATTAATTTGGGAATATAAATCAATGATTATGATGGGCAAGCTAATTGAAAGTGCAAAATAGAACAGACACTTAAAAACGATGCTACGATTATAGCTATATGCTACGAACAAGCTTAAAGATTGCTACGATTAACGTATTAAATTGATACGATTAATCCAACATGATTTGAATGCTACGATTGACTCATTAAAATGCTACGATTAAGCGAACATGATTTGTAAGCTACGATTATCGAAGCAACGCATACAAATGAAATTAATCGTATGTTACTAGGAATAAAAAAAAGCATACGATTGTTTGAATTTAATGAAGTCCTGTGTATGAATCAGAAACATCTGAACTCTACTAGCTTCATTAAATAAGCATCAGTGGGTAGATATGAATTGACCAAATTTACTGCAGGATTTTTATTGTTGTGTAAGAACGGTAGGTGATTTTTGTAAATAAATAGTGACCGATTGGGTTGCTTTATACATCACAAAATTTTAGCAAACAAGTAAGAGCAATAGGTCGACAACAAAAATTTGAGGAATCATCAACACAATTTCTTGCAAAGCATCCATATTTTCAAAAGGTGCGTTTTGTTTAAATTCGCGTATATTTCAATTGAATTAATTGTATCCGTCTTTTAAATAATCGTATGCATGATTTACTTGAATGTGCCATGTATTTTAGATTAATCGTAGCATACATATTAATTATTCCTAGGTTTTTTATTTTATCATAGCAAGGTTGAGGTAATCGTAGCATGTAAAATTTGTTGAAGGTGTTGAAAAAGCAATCGTATCATACATTTGAATTAATCCTAGGTTTTTTATATTAGTCGTAGCAACTTAAAGTTAATCGTAGCATGTTTAAAAATTATTCGATGTATTTAAAATATAATCGTATCATAGTATAAATAGTCGGTGCAAAGGTTCTATTGGTTGGACCTTTTTTTAAATTCACCGTATCATATGTTTTCTTAATCGTAGCATGTATATGAATCTAGCGTAGCATGTATTAAATCTTTCGTAGCATTTTTAATGAAGCGTAGCATGTTTAGTAATTAATTGCTACGAATAAGACAATTTTAATTAATCGTAGCATGTTAAGACATTTTTAACATAGTCGTATCTTTCATATAAGTCTTCCTAGCATTCTTGGATTAATCCTAGCAATTTAATTCAATCGTAGCATGATTATAGGTTAGTTAACTGTTGGTACGAATTTAATAATTATTCGTAGCATGTTTAAATTAGTCATAGCTATTGAATGTATTATCTTAGCATTTTTTTTATTCGTTGCATTTGATTAATTATATCGTTGGATGTTCAAAGCTTTAGTAATTGTTTTATGAATTATCGTAGCCCTTTTTAATTATTCGTAGCATTTTAATAAATAATCGTCGTAACCTTTTAATTTGTTAAGCGTTGCATTATTTTTAAATAAGCGTTGCATTTTTTTTATTGATGGTAATATTTTTTTAATCAATACGTGTCATTATTTCAATTAATTGTGTTTTAATTGAAATGCAGATGGTAAGACGTCGTATTATTGTACGACACAGTGGCCGATGGGTGAGATCAGAATACGTGGATGGGGACGAGCAACTTCTGGTTATGTCGTCTGATAATCTGTGTTTTAGCGCACTGGAGAAGGAAGTGCACAAGTTATTACGTACTGAGCCGAGTACTGTGGAGCTCGAATTCTCTTACTTGACGAGCACCAATACCAGACGGATGATAAGGGCATCTTTACGAGATGATGGAGATTTGCTTGATTTGATGCACGAGCAGACCACCGAGATGGTTGTGTACGTGATTTCGAGATATTTGAACGGTTCCAGTGTTGGGACGTGTCTGTTGGCACGGATTACATAAATCCAGTGAGGGATGATTATGTTCCCTACTTTCCCCAATACTTTCACGGATCGGGTAATCCGATTCATAGTGATTACCCCCGGCATGAGGAGGCATTTGAGACACGTGTTGAGGAGGAGGATGAGGAGGAAGATAAAGAATATGATGAACAAGAAAATGAAGAGGATAACGGGGAACAAGAAGAAGAGAATGAAGAACAAGAAGATGAAGAGAACGAAGAAGAAGAAGAGTCTAATGACAGATCGGCATTGATGGATTCACTAATGACGGAATTCGCCTTATGGATTGTTGGGATTGACGGGGGGCAGTGCCATCATTTTCTGCCGGTCTTGGGCATGCAGCTGATAGAGGTTCCAGCAACTGGGTAGTTCCCCTTGCTGATTTAGACATTGCGGGGCCACTGTCTTGGGATGAGCGACGGGCAGCACTGACAGATACACTACGCGAGGGAGCAATTTTCCGGACAAAGGATGATTTGGCTCTGGTGGTGGGAATATATCACATGCAGAATCGAGTTGAGTACTGCGTGTATCGATCAAACAGGAGCCGACTTGGCTATGTATGCAAACACGGTGGTGACTGCCCGTTCAAGTGCTTTGCTGTTGCTGAAGGACAGATGTGGAGAATCTACAAGTTCAACGGAACCCACACATGCCACCTTGATATGAGTCAAGTGGCTCCGCGTCAGGTTCCGGCTAGAGTACTCACGAAGTATTTTGCGCGCAAATTGGTGGATGAGAGGACAGTTTTGAAGCCGAAAGAGATGATTGCTGAGCTTGTGCGAGAATTCGGCATCCATATAGATTACAGTTTCGCAATGCGCACCAGAAATATTTCCATTGAGATGGTCTACGGAGACTGCGACAAGTCATACGCGTAGCTGTCCGCATTTCTGCACACGTTACAATTGATGAATCCGGGGAACCTTATAGACCTGCACGTCACGAGTGATTACACATTCAAGCATATGTTCCTTGCGATCGGAGCGTGTGTCCGAGCATTTCTGCAGTTTGCCCGTCCGGTGCTTGTGGTGGATGGCACCCATCTGAAGGGAAAGAACAAGGGGGTGTTGTTTGTTGCTGTGACGAAGGATGGTAATGAACAAATATTGCCGGTTGCAGTCGGGATTGGACCGATAGAGAATGATGAATCATGGAGCTGGTTCCTGGGCCGAGTACGGATGTCCGTGGGTGATGTAGACGACCTTCTCATCGTTTCGGATCAGCATCAGAGCATTAAGAATACAGTGGCATCTGTTTTCCCGAGAGCGGCGCACGGACTGTGCTACTATCATCTGAAGAACAAGATGACGAAGAGGGGAAAGAACGTGCTCGCACTATTTGAGGATGCAGCATATAGCTATGGGACAGATATTTTTCAGGCGAACATGTCGACGTTGGAACAAGTCTGTCCAAATGCTTATGTGAAGTTGTGCAATATCGGTCCACAACATTGGTCCCGCTCACAGTGTCCCGTACGGTGCTATGGCTTCATGATGTCTAATGCGGTAGAGAGTCTCAATGCTCGACTGTTGTGGGCTAGGAGGTTGCCAGTTTGTTCGCTCCTTGAAGTCTATAGATCCATTGTTGAGAGATGGTTTGTCGAACGAAGAGTGGCTGCACACGGAGCGAATCATGTGTTGACGGAAGCAGCTGTTGAGAAGCTCAGTGGGAGTGTCGAGTAGGGACGCCGCTATGCAGTCCGACCTACGACAATATCTTATCTGTGGAAGGTTGAGGTGAAGAGAGAGAGAGTTACATGGTCGATCTTCAACACCGGACTTATGATTGTCATGTGTTTCAGCTGGATCTGATACCATGTTCGCACGCTGCAGCTGCCATTTGGTATGACATGTTACTTGTTATTTTTAATGTTATATGAATTATATGATCTTTGGCTGATTCGAACCTCTTGTTTTTTTTTACCTTCTTCACAGTGCCACTGGCGGGCTCATATACGACTATGTTGGAAGTTGTTATAAGGTGGAAAGTCTGATTGGCATGTATAGCGAAGTCATACAGGGTTTATCACGCCCAGAAGAGTGGATTATTCCCGATGCTTATAGAGATCGAGTGGTGATACCGCCAGATATCAGACGTCGTGCTGGTCGTCCATCTTTGTCAAGAGCTCGAGCACCATTTAAGGCATTGTCTAGTGCACGCAGACAATTTTGCACTAGATGTCAGGGACCGAGGCACAACAGGTGGGTCTACACAGACGCTGTACCTATAGGGCATGTGGACCTCAATTCGCAGCCAGATGATGCCTCTACACGGAGAAGAGCACCTAAGAGATGCAGCATTTGTGGTAGCACTGAGCATACACGGCCCAAGTGCCCGATTCGATTATCGGCTGACTGATTTGTTGTTTTTTCAGTTGAATAGTTCATGTATTGTACAATTTGAATTAAAACTCCTTGTTGTTTTTTCAGTTGATTAGCTCATTCCCTTTTTTTTAATCAGCAAATAGTAAAAATCCAAATAGAATCCGTAATGCCAAACATACAGTCATCTAATCCAAACATACAATCATCCAACCTGTCAGGACTCAGGCCTACCACTATAAGTCAAGGAATATATCCTAGCCCCAATACATGCACGATATGCGTCGACGAACTGCTGTGTCACCTCCAAGGGAGGGTTTTCACCTAAAAGCCGATGCACGTACATGCACGCGTATACTCCGCAACTCTTCACATCCACCTGGACATACTGCTCCGGGATCGATCTGTCCAACGTCATCGCGTAAATATGGCGAGGCGGCATATGCCTCTCACGCCAGAAAGCAGCAGCATACATCAGGCGTGGCAGTAAGCGAAGAAGCGGCGTCAACTCTCGCTCCCGCTGGTAATACAGCTCGCGGTCACTGGGATCCGACATCTAAAATAAGAGCGGGTCATACAGCTCTACGACCCAGTCTGGAATCCGAACACGAACAGTCATCTAGTGCTGTCTCTCAATGTTGCAGACGATGATCACCTGCAGTGTCATACACGCACGTGTGGTATAAAGGATTGTCAAATTAAACGAGGGATGTGAAATTAAATATTATAGAAATTTAACTTACATAATCGGCATTCCTCCATGGGATCTGGTATGGACCATCCTCACTTGTGATCCGATGAATAAGCCCCTCTGCAGGCCTCCAACGTCGGTAGTCATCATCCCCGTAACTCTATCGGCAATCAGGGTCCTGGGGTGAAATACCTTCCATGCACTGACAAGAGCCTCCTGCAAACAAAAAATGAATGAGTCATGGTTTGAACAAGGCTAAATCATAAATATTTTAAAACAAAATGCGTTTCAACTTACATATAGACCGGTGGCCGCGATCACTGTCCTGCATCTGGTATCTCGCTTCAATCTTTGACTGGTCGCCGATAAGAAGTAGCTGATGGCCTGTTCGTAAATCTCCTGCGCTGGATCCTCGAGCTCGTCAAACCACGCTTGCCACAGTAAAAGGTGATTCATATGAATCATGACGTTCGCACCTCTGCCCAACTTCCTGAATCAGCTGTAAGCAATGCTCAGAGTCATGTTGTCCTGAGAGTTCATTAGCTGCTGAAGGCCGCTCATACGAGATGTATCCTCTGACTGGAGAGGTGGAGTGGCCTGTGGACTCCCAGATGGCTCGCCTGTCTGCGGGGGAGGGGTGGGATGTCGAGAACCCGGTGGGACTCCTGACTGGGGAGGTGGAGTGGGCGACCTGCGCCTCTGGCCCATCTCTCCACGCAGCGTGTCTACCGCCCGCTGGATAGCGGCCTCGATACGAGGCATGAGGTCCTCTCTCACGGCTACCACAGTTCTCTGCATCCAGCGCTCCATGAAGCTCTCTGATGGCTCATATGATGCTCGTGGTGCCCGCTCGTGCTCCCCGCTGCTCCGAGACCGATCCCTCCTCGACCGCTTAGTCCTCGCTGCACGAGGAGGACTGTCTCTATGCTCCGGGATCTCATGACCGGAACTCTGATGTGTCAACTGCATCTGGAGCTCTGAGGCCCGGTGCTCCTGAATCGCTACATATGAAGCTCTGAGGCCCGGAATCTCATCGTCCGGCTTGTCTCTCAGTCCTCAGCTCGAGGATGAACCCTTCTGGGGTCTACGACCGGGCCTCATCGCTCGGGCGGACGGGTGCACTGCACTATCAGCATCAGTGGAACAACAAGATGCTGCAGCACGAAGCATCTTCTTCTTGTTACCCTTCCGAGGGGCAACAAATCTCACACCCAGTGCATCATCCTCGGTCTGCATGCTCTGGTAATACACCATCGCTGTCTCAACCGGCAACGGCACGAACAAAGCCAACTGTAACTGTATTATTTTAATCAAATAATTAATAACTAATTATCAATTTGCCAGTTTAATTTTCAAAAAATATAAAAAGTGCATAAAACATACCTGTCCGGCCAATAACCTCCCAACATCGACATTAGCGCCGCTAAGAGTCCATCTCAAACATCGAGGCATGGCAAGCAGACTACTCAACAAAGCAACCTCCTGGGCCAACGTGGGTATCACCTCAAGGGCCTATATCTGTCAAATGGATTAGTAGATGAGTTATTTTTCAGATTGATTTTATCACGCACAACTAATTAATTTATAACAAAATGGAAAATAATTACCTGGATAGCCCATGTCGGGCCATAGAAATGATACGTCCCACCGCCTCTCCCACCCATAGACGCTCGATCCGTAGGGAGGATGCTAATGAAGTGCATCAGCATCTGAGATGAATACACCCCCCATGGAAAGACATTCCATCTGTCGACATCCTCCACGAGCGCCCACACCCACGGATCAATTACCTGATTCTGATCCAAGCAGAAGATCATCTTGTACACGAACAAGATATTCGCCACCTTCATGTAATCCGACGCGTCTCTAGCCATACGCATCTGAGTGAACTGTGTCTCCAAATCCTTCACGGTCGTCCGCCTCCCTTGAAACAGTCGAAAGAACACCGCCCTCGCCGGAACAAGATGCTCTACATTCGGATCGAATGTAGAGGAGCCGAATGTAACCCCGACACGAGGTTGTATGCACTGGGGCCAAAGCGTAGTACGGACTGGCCCATCTGGAACCATGTCTCCCGTTCCTGAAGTGAACGATCCGACACGCGCATCTGGCGACTCATCACAAAATGTAACACCCTCTTATGGACGTCAACAACGGGGTAGTCCAGGAAATGTCCAAAGCACCCCGCTCTGAACAACTGAATCGCAGCCTCACCCCCTATGACATGTAGGGTCGCTCTTATCGTGTCCACTACCACCGGCTTAGCATAGACCATCAACGTACATCTCAACTGCTGTAGCGGCCTTCTAATCCACTCAATCTAATCCAAATTACATAAATATACCATCAATCTATAAGTTTTAATTACTAATGTTTTATTTAATTTTTATTTAAAATATACATCTTTAATAATTAAAATTTAAACTCAAACGATTAAATTTGAATAGTGCCTATGATTACTTTCCATATGGATATTATGAAATAATCAAACTATACAAGTGGCTAAGACTATTTTTCTAAAGTAGCATGATTACAACGAACGGTACGATTAATATGTGAAATTAAACTTAAGGCTACAATTAATTCACCTAAGTGATACGATTAAAAAAGACCAACACTACGATTACTTAAAGGCTCCGATTAGGGTTACTAAGGTACGGTTATTTAATACAAGTGCTACGATTAACTATAGCAAGTTATAAGAGTGCATAACAAAATGCTACGATTAATTGGAGAGTGCTACGATTATTAAACAAAGCGCTACGATTACTGAATAATATGCTACGATAATAAAACCAAACGATACGATTAATTAGAAAGTGCTACGATTAACTATAACAAAGCGATATGATTATAACAACAATGTATACGATTAATTACCAAAGCGCTACGACTAACTATAACTTGTGCTACGATTATAGAACCAAACGATACGATTAATTAGAAAGTGCTATGATTAACTATAACAAAGCGATACGATTATAACAACAATGTATACGATTAATTACCAAAGCGCTACGATTAACTATAACATGGGCTACGATTACAAAATCAATTGATACGATTAATTACCAAAGCGCTACGATTAACTATAACATGTGCTACGATTAAAAAATCAATTGATACGATTAATTACCAAAGCACTACGATTAACTATAACATGTGCTACGATTAAAAAATCAATTGATACGATTAATTAAACAGTGCTACGATTAAATATACAAAAGGCCTACGATTACAAAAAAATGTGCTACGATTCAAAAAAGAAGCGCTACGATTACTATATCATGTGATACGATTATAAAACTAGTTGCTACCATTAATTAAAAACTGCTACGATAATCTAAAAACTACTACGATGAAAACAACAACTGCTACGATTAATAAAGAACATGATACGGTTAATCAATAAATTGCTACAATTATCGTCAAATCTATTTCATAATTATACTTTCAAATTTCAGGGTCTACGACAAGCTATGTGTACAAATAATCTACCACAACTCAAAATTCAAGACATGAAGCAAATGCCACGCTTAATATTTAACATTCAATTTTTTTTTCTAAGATTTCAACTTGCTTCAAATAGAGTTAGAAAACTTACATCGGAAGGGCTACGAGTTACCGAGTTCCTTGGTGGCTCCATTCTCGCCGATCTGTTTCTCCATCTCCGATTACAATTCTCGTTTTTTAATGGGTGGGAGGGAATGAAAAATTCGAAACACAAGAGGCGATAGTTTTTTATAATTGATATGAGAGAGAGATGGTGGTTAAAGGAATTAAATGGGGCAGTTAATGAGAGATAGAGAGAGAGATCATGCTTGGAGGCGGTTTGTAATTTTTTTTAAAAAAACCTAATTGCAATATTCCCTTTTGGGTGCTTAAATTCAACTCATGCTCGATTTTATTCTTGTGTGTCATAACTTTTCAGATACAATTTCAGACCCGTGAATGTACCCAAATATGCCTTTAATCGTATGCATTACATTCAATTTTAATCGTAGCTTATTTACAAAATTGTGACC
The DNA here is from genome assembly GCA_026008535.1 of Perilla frutescens. Taxonomy (NCBI): domain Eukaryota; kingdom Viridiplantae; phylum Streptophyta; class Magnoliopsida; order Lamiales; family Lamiaceae; genus Perilla; species Perilla frutescens. The sequence continues at coordinate 47,983,241 of BRKX01000009.1, read as the reverse complement.
CAATCTTGCTTAGTCGTAGCAATTTATAATTTATCGTAGCATCTTAAAATTGTTGCATTTCTTGAAAAACAATCGTAGCATTCTTATAAATAATCGTAGCATTGTAAAAATTAATCGTACCTTTGATATAAGTAATCTTAGCATGCCCAAAATTAATCGTAGCACTGTTAAACTTAGTGGTGACATTCTAATAATTAATCAGAGCATTTTAATAAATAATCGTGGCATTATTATAATTAATCGTAGCATTTTTTATAATTTGTCGTAGCATTTATTCGTTGAGATTATAATTAATCGTAGCTTCTTAAAATTTGAGGCATTGATTTCGAAACAATCGTAGCATTTTTTATAGTAATTAATCGTAGCATTGCTTAAATCCTGCGTAGCATGTTATTAATTAATACTTAATCATAGCAATTTTAATTTCTTCGCAGCCTTCTTATTCATTAATCGTAGAATTTTTTTAAAGTAATTTTGCAATTTTATAATTAATCGTATATGTTTTTTACCTAATCGTATCCATTTTTGAATAAATCGTAGCTAGTTTACTTAATCGTAGCTTCCATTAAAAATATTTGTATCTATTCTAATTTAATTCTTCGGTCAGGGTAGTTTTGGTTTTAAATTTCTAACCCTAATATTATGTACTCTCTGCAAGAAAATATGTGAAGTGCAAAAATTGACGTGAAGTGTAAGCTTTTTCAGAATGTCAGGCCCCACCTAATTGGGTATTGTGTAAAGTAGTCAAAATTGTCGATAAAACTACTTAACTTTAAATGTTGCTTATCTAGTATAATTTTGACTATATTTTTGTCTAGAAAAAAAGTTTTCCCATAACTATTTCTGCATTACGTTGATTTTATATTAGTTTTTATTGAACTCTTTTTTTAGTAGATCCAGCTCTATACATTTTATTTTTGCTATTTTGAAGTGTGCGCTCTTTCAATCACAATTATACACACATTATTAACTAAATCATCCAAAAGGTATTTTATTAATGAGTTGTTCTTTATTCTCATATACATGGTCATTATTTCTATTCTATTTGCATTAAAAGAAATTAAGGGCCATGATCTATTCACATCTCCCTTTTTTTTTGCTCTTTGCATGCCTACGATTTATAAAATATGAGCATTAATTAGATAAACCTTTTTACCCTTAGCCCAATTACTTAAAAACACACACAAAAAAATATATTAGAGTGGATAGAATAATTAGATTGCATTGTTCATTGATTATGTAGCACCCAAAACCCGGAGCGGTCAAGGTGCTAATGGAACACACACGAAAGAAGAACATTTGATAGAAAAAATTCTAAATAGAGTAATCAATTTAGGATTTACTATGTGGAAGAAGCTTACGTTTACTAGTCAAACACCAAGAATTAATATATTTGACTAATCAGGAACCAATAGAAATAGACCTTAAGAAATCTGACTGGTCAACCACATCAAAATAATAATAATCAATTCATGAAAACATAACATGATCAAAACGCTCATAGGCGTACACTGGCAAAAGTCAAGGTTCAGCGGAAGCATAGAAATTAAGAACAACTCAGTTGACCATCAACAAAGCATACAGCGGAAACATATAAATCATATAATAGTTTGACCATAAATAATAAATTCTAGAAGCGGTCAATTATAAAATAAAAGGTCCACATTGGTCCACATCCGCCACCTGCAATCATCAATTACCTGAAAAATATTTTAAATAATGGGCCGAGTGCCAAAAAATACTCTGTGGACATACTCATACATTCGTCCCATAATTTGCATTAAGAATAACAATAATCATAATAAAAATTTCACATTTGACGTCATAATTCATATGCTCATTAAACATAGTGGAGACCGATCCTAATGTGATCACATATCATCTACAACATATTCATAGTATATTTGAAAATCCTCATATGGGTTGTATCAAATCCATAATGAGCAACATAAACATAAACCATAATTAATTTTTTCCATCAGGGACGAAAGTTTAAATACATTTTCAAAAGAATTTTAGTAAGTAAGCCCATCTTGTCACTTTAATCTCAACTGGCACATGCTAAACCTGCTGCCTCGAGTTAAGACCTACACATAAAAACTATGTCTTAGAAGCTTATTAAGGTCATTAACCTATTCTATAACGTAAATAAGGGTATAAGGGTAAGTTTAAAGAATAAAAATGTGAAAACACGACGCTAAAAGGTCAAACAAGTAAACATAGCTTTAAGTTATACCCGAGTCCTTGATCGATTATAATATATCTTAATCACTTGGATTAAAAGCATAATACTTAAAATAAGGTTTAAAAAGATAATAATATACCAATAAAGTATCACTTATCATATAATATACTTAATTTGAATTTAATCCAAAATTAAACAAAATAGGAAAAGAAATAAAATAATTAAATACAAAAATAAAATCGTAATCAAAAGGATTGGAACCTGTAATACCCCAAAATTTTATTATCTAAATTTAATTAGGAATATAAATCCAATAGTTAGAATAAGTGAAATATCCAAAACTTTTATGTATTGAAAGAATAGTCTATGTTACCCTTAATAGTAAGCTAGGGAAGAAAATAACGTCTCGTAGATCCTATTTTTAGGTGAAGTGTGCCCATTGAGTGTGTTAGAAATATCATTCCGAGATCATTTTCGTATTTTTATTTAGAACCCTGGATATTAACTTAATTTGATTAATTAGAAATTTAATTATTGAGTGCGAATAGATTTAGTGTGATTTTTATTTACAAATATATATACATATAAATTTTAAAAAAATTGTACCATCTAGTTATTTATATAATTGGAAAAAAAATATTTAACTTTAAAATAAGAAAATACAAATATACGCACTAAAAGTTATCCATCATTATATATACACAAAATATTTGGATATGTTAAACTCCACACGTGTCATTGATTGGTGAATTTGAGATATTAAGTGTCAAATTATGGATTAAAGATGATGACTCTTGTTTTTTTTTTTTTTTGCATAAAATATTTATTTTGAAAATAAAGTGGAAGCATTAAAATATGGATTTCTCTACCTTTGCTCTCGCAATTCATCTTCGAAGAAAAATATGTTTTAATTACTCCTGTACAATATTTGATCTAATTTCTTTATTGAAGGTAATTTTTTTTTTTAAGATTTGTTTTACTTGATTAACCATGCATCAATTTATTATATTTCATTATTTTAGAACTCTAGAACAACATATTAAATTTTTACGATATAAATTCATCCCACTTTACATTAATTGTATTTTGCTTAAGAAATTAGGACTACAATATAGTCTAGCCATTTTACCACAAAAATTTAAATGAAACGTACATCAAGTATAGAAATTCATTAATTGAGAATCTATACATAACTAGAATTTAATTAAGGCTAAGATTAAGCTAGAATTAGGAAATTAAAAATTTGTAGAAAAATAGTTTATACGTAAGAGGGGGAAAATGAAATAAAGAAATAAAACTTATTTAATTAATTTCTTTGTCGTAAAAATGACATACCATATATACATATATTTCATTTTATAATATTTTTAGTGTTTGTTTGAATATGAATTATGTAAATATTATTTCGTTAATCAAATAGTTTAATTTAGCAGATGTAAATAATAATATTTGTGCGATTTTTTTTTTAGTTAGAAGATATCAATTTGTTATAATCACCGAATTTAAAACCCAGAAGCTACTAAATAAAATTAAAGGAAACTCAAATTCAAAAAGAGCTTAGAGATTGAGTTTTGATAGGAGTTCTTTAGTTAAACTAAGCAAAGATTGGTTGTTGTAGGACTAGAAGAAGTAGCAGAGTTTGAGCAGAATCAACCCATAATTTAAGTTTATCTACTATCCAGGTGGGCTATTATACTATATCTTTGCAAATTGTATCTTTCGAGTTATTAAGCTCTGCTTTGTTAAAATTGCATATGTGACTATCTGTGTTAAATATTTACGTGCTACTGTATGTTGTCGGAGTCTCATACACCAGCGCTGTGTCAATGTGAGTAGCTACAGTATGCATGCATTATTCGTCATGCCCTACTCCTTGTCGGTGAGACTAAAATGAAACACTTATTGGTTATACTCTTTGAGTATACTATGGTCATACTCAACGTTATGCGCTGGTGATGTAGTTTGGGTTGCGGGCAGTGACTGGTTATACTCTTAAGCGCTTCACGATAAAATGTTTTGGTGAACTTAGGTTGCTTTCAATTTTAAAACCTCCTAAGCTTCACTACCTGCATGAACACAGATAGATTACTTTAACAAAATGATTTGCATAACTTGAATTGTAAAAACGTGCCCACTGAGTGCACTAGTACTCAGCCCAAATATTTTCAAATATTTTTTTTCAGGTCAGTAGGCTGGCGTGTGGATGTGACAATGCTGAGAGATGGGTTTACGCTATTTACATATTTTCTGTTGTCCCTTTTTGTTAAGTATTCTGTTAATAATGGAGCTTCCGCACTTGTTACATTCTTTTTGTTAAAACACTAAGAATCTTGATCTTGGTGTTTTGGATCAGTATATGTATTAAAAAGTATTTTTTGATATTTTGAGTCTTCTATTGAGGTTTGTTACTTAAATTACCCCTTTCTTTCCCGCTTCTTAATTCCAACCCCCGTGGTGTCCATTTCCACAGTCCTTCGGGACCGGGGCGCTACAAAGTGGTATCAGAGCGAGGTTTGCAACTCTGTAGACCTGTTGGGTCATCTTTCATTTGTGAGTCGTAAATTCTTGTGTGATATTATATAAGCTCTCAGCTCGTCACTCGCGCAACAGCCAAACGGTACGCATATTTTTATGTAGATTTTAGTTTTTAAAAGTTTACATTATATATTGAAATATTAAGATTGTCTGAAAATGAAAGATTAGGATTCGCCATAGTGATGGGAATTCCTTAAAAGATTGATTTTTATGCTGATTGCATACTCTGATTAACTACGCGGATTGCGTACTCTATTGCTATTTTGATAGCATACTGGTTTTGAAATATGTTCGTGAGCATATTGGTTTCTGTCTAAAAACTATGTTGATTACATAATTGTACGAACTTGTTTATCTATGCCTTGTGCATACTTGTGATGTTGGGAATGTGCAGAATGCATACTATTGAACCGTGATAGCCGAAAAGCATTTTCTATATATACTGTAGAATGAGAACGAGAACTTGAAAGCTTGATAACGTAAGATTATTAGCCTAGTTGCTGAACTTAGGCTGGACTTGTAAACACTTATGAGATTGCAAAGAACATAGTTTGACTGAGGAAACATTACTTTTGATGACTGAACATAAACTTATGGCTCAGAAGAACTACCACACGTACATCACGATTGATGAGCAGATTACGAGATTGCATACGTATACCAAGAAAGAGATCGATTCAGCATTCGATTTTATTGGAAAAATAACGTACTCTATGGGAGTCGAGATTGAGGTTGTGTTAAGATTGACCAGGAGTTTGTCATAATGCTAGAAAGATAGACATGTTAAGCAATGAAGTATAAAAAAAATATAGCTTAACGATCTATACAGAGATTGAGAATTTTCATGGGTAGATATACTAGACCATGATGGCTGCTACAAACAAGGTTCAACATCATAATTATCACTTGAGTGAAATATCGAGTATTTTGATTGAGCTTTGTTTCTTTGATAGTTAAGGGGATGAATCACTGCTTCTTTTGAGATATTCTCCATTACCTTAAGTCTCGATCTATGGATGGGTCTTATTTGTTTATCTGTTGATTTCTATAACTTTCAATCATCCTATGAAGGAGTCTAGTTGTTATTTGTTTGTTCCGTCCTATGAAGAGGACTTAGTTGATTTTCTTTTGGCCTATGAAGAGGTCCATTTTCTTGTTGATATCAGTTTACTTCTTTCTTTGTCTATGAATGAGAATCTAGATTCATTCTAAGTTCCATTTCCTTCTTATAAGCCATTATTAGAGGGATATTTGCTCTAGCTACAGAATTTATGCTGCTTGATTTTGGGAAAGGCATAACCTACTATTGGATCTATAGACTTTCTATCATACTATTCTTAATGCCTTTCCATTGATTTATGTCATTGATTTCATTTCTCCTTTTAATTAACACCCTATCCCTCATTTATTGCCTATTTTGCGGGATCAGGTCATTATACCAAACAAAGTCAAAGCCATTAATAATCGGTCTGAACCAACAAATCCTTTAGAAGTACATAGATTTCTCGATCTTACAGGAAACTATCATAGATTTGTTGAAGAATTCTCAAAGATTGCCTCTCCTATGATACACTATGTAGGAAGACGTAGTCTTTAAGTATACATAAGCTAGTAAACAGAGTTTTCAAGAGTGTAAGAAGAAGTTGATAATGACTTCCGATATAGATTCAATTCGACTCTTAAAATCATGTTGTCTTCTAAATCTGTCTCAATCACCTATCTTGTTTCTCGTGACTAGACATTTCTATGAATCTTTTCCATTCATCATTTGGACGTTTATTAAATCTTGTGCGTCCTAATTATTGAAATACCATCTTCTCATCCTTAAAATTCTACCATTTTATTCTAAAACTCTGAAGTTGATTTCATTTTTGACTAGGAGTCACAAATCTTTTCATAATTGTGTGGTCACTGATATCATTAAAAACGAAGTTTGCTTGACCTTCTAACATAATTTTATTCATTCTCTATTTCAACCTAAGATTATATATTAATCTAAAAACTATCCATTAAACCATATACTATTTTCCAGAACTAAAAGGTGTTATTAATTAATTATATAAGCTTTGAAATCATCTTAGATAAAAATGAATTTAAACTGCATTAGCAAAATTCCAACCCTTAACTTTTTTACTTACCATATCTGAACATATCTATTAAGCTAGATACAATTTTCATAATTTATAACATGATTTTAATTAAGGCAAAAACTTGCATGCACTAGATGTATATAAACTTATATAAGACGGTCAACGTGTTTGATCAGGTCAAACGCGGGTCAACGTACATTGACCCGGCCAATCCGTAAAAAAGAAAAATGGTAAAATATGTGATACTTTTTAATGATACAGATGATACTTTTTAAATTTCGAGTGATACTTTTTAGTGTTATGATTGATACTAATTTTGATGGTTTTTATTTATTTATTTGTTCTGGCTGATACTTTTTAAGAATACAGATGATACTTTTGCGCTTTTGAGTGATACTTTTTAATGTTACGGTTGATACTAAGTTTGAAGGATGTTTTTTTTAGTTGACCGGGTCAATGCACGTTTTTCAGCGTTGACTGATCAACGCGTGACCCGATCAATGCGCCTGATGGTAGACGTAGTGCACACAAGTGCTTCTCTTTAATTAATTAAAGTTAAAACAGAAGACATTAATTGCAATAAAAGAGACTTTTTAACGTTACGGTTGATACTAATTTTGAAGGACGTTTTCTTTTAGTTGATCGGGTCAACGCACGTTTTCCGGCGTTGACCGGTCAATGCGTTGACCTGGTCAATGCGCCTGATGGTACACCTAGTGCATACAAGTGCTTCTCTTTAATTAATTAAAGTTGAAATGTTGACACAGTCAATGCGCCTGATGGTAGACCTAGTGCACACAAGTGCTTCTCTTTAATTAATTGAAGTTGAAACAGAAGACATTAATTGCAATAAAAGAGACTTTTTAACGTTACGGTTGATACTAATTTTGAAGGACGTTTTCTTTTAGTTGATCGGGTCAACGCACGTTTTCCGGCGTTGACCCGGTCAATGCGCCTGATGGTACACCTAGCGCACACAAGTGCTTCTCTTTAATTAATGAAAGCTTAAACGTTTACCCAGTCAATGCGTCTGATGGTACACGTAGTGCACACAAGTGCATGCATGCAAGAAGATTTGAACCTTATACCTTGTAATGTTAATTTAAATACCAACCATTGGTCTACACAACCTTATGGTAATATTAACTCATACTCTTTATTAAATAGTTTCATAGATCTTTTCTTTTTTAATAAAAAAAATAAAAACGAAAAAAAATAAAAAAATATAAGAAAAACACACACACACACATAATAATCAACACACACAAACACACACTCACGACATACACATAGTCCTATTCCATTTTTTTTCTTTCTTTTTAATTTCATTAATCCACCATTTAGCCTTTAAAGTGTCCGAGAACACCATTAATAAAATTAAGAACATATTTTTAAATCATCCATCCCAAACAACACTTAAATCACAATATATACTAACTTTGAAAATAAAGTTGAAATGTAAAGAAATAAATGAAGTATTGAAAGGTTAGGGATTAACCCATTCTTAGATCAGAAAATCGGAAGCCTAAACCTAAAAATGTCTTAAAAATAGCCAAAGAATAAGAAAGAGGAGAAGGAGCGGAGTCCAAAAATATAATTGCATGTTAAATAATATCGCCAGAAAATTTTTCGACCGGTGGCGGAGACGTGGGGAGGCGAGAGGGTGAGAGAAGAGAGGGTTGGGGTATTTATACCCCTTCCTAACTTAACCCTAAAACTAATTAAATCATAACTTGGTCAAACGAAGTCCCACTTAGGAGGTGAAATCAAGTTCTATGGATTCGTATCGACAAGTACTATCATCTTCCATATTCGATCATCTCATTTCGATAAATATAGGTATAAAAAATAATTAAAAACGTAAATGGACTAAAATTCCCATAACTTGGGCCTCAACATTAAAATGCCTAAATTTAGGCATTTGGGGCCATGCAATTATAAATAAAGATAGAGTTGGGCCTATTATTTAATTTTGGGGTGTTACAAATCTACCCCGCTTCAAATAATTTTATCCCGAAATTCAAGTACCTGGTAAGGTTACATTTGGATATTGCCTCCTGATTTCTTCTTCGATTTCCCATGTGACTTCATTAATTCTGTGTGTGCTCAACTTCACTTTCACTAGCACTACCTTCTTATTTCGTAAATTTTGAACCTTGCGGTCGAGAATCGCTATTAGAGCCTCTTGGTAGGTAAGGTCAAGATCTACCTCTACATCTTCATCGTGTACAGTGTGACTTGTGTCAAAAATATATTTACGTAGCATCGAAACATGGAATACGTCATGTACTCCTCCTAGTTTGGGTGGTAAAGCAAGCTTATAAGCAACTTCCCCTACTCGATCGAGAATCTCATAAGGGCCAATGAAACGTGGTTTCAAATTCCCCCTTTTTCTAAAACGAATTATTCATTTAACCGAGGATATCTTAAGGAAGACTTTATCTCATACTTCAAAGTAAAAATCTCTTCTACGCTTGTTCGAATAGGACTTCTGTCTATCTTGAGCTTCTTTAAGTCTGGTTTGTATTTTGTTGGCGGCTTTCTCCGTGGCTTGCACCAATTCGGGGCCCATAATTTTCTTCTCTCAACCTCATCCCAATAGAGTAATGATCTACACCATCAGCCGTACAAAGCCTCATAAGGTGCCATCCCAATTATTGTCTGATAAATGTTATTGTATGCAAATTCCACTAAAGGTAAGTAGCCTTCCCAACTTCCACTCTGATCCAAAACTACAGTCCTTAACAAATCTTCAAGAGTTTGTATGGTTCTTTCTGATGGACCATCAATTTGGGAATGAAAGACAATGCTCAAATTCAGTCTGGTTCCCATAGCATCTTGTAAACTCCAAAATTTTGAGGTAAAACGTGTATCTCGATCTGAGGTAATAGACACGGGACCTCCATATAAACGAACAATCTCTTTGGTATAGATTTGAGCTAGCTCATCTAATCCCAACCTATATCTTATTGGCAAGAAGTGTGCTGATTCGGTCAATCTATCTACAATAACCCAGATTGTCTGGTTGTTGCGTACTATTTTCGTTAACCCAATGACAAAGTCTATTGTAACGTGTTCCTATTTCTATTCAGGGACTTCAAGTGAGTTTAAAAGTCTAGCGGGTCGTTGATATTCCACTTTTATTTGCTGGCAAACCAAACCGTGCCCTACGAAGGTCACAATATCCCTCTTCATGCCTTTCTACCAAAAAGTTTCCCTTAGATCTCAATGCATCTTCCTTCCTTCAGGATGAGTAGTGTATGGAGTGTTGTGAGCTTCTACAAATATTTCACGTTTTAACTCATTATCTTGTGGTACACATAATCGACTCCCAAAAGTAAGTGCTTGATCATCGGTTACAATAAATCCTTGGTTGTCTTCGGTGTGGCTCTTTCCTCTCATATTCTCAAGAAACTCATCTTGGCATTTAGCCTCAACTATATGAGCTCGTAGATTTGGTTTCACTACTAGAGTTGCGATTCGGGCCTCCGTGTTCTCCAGTGGTATGATCACCTCCAAATTTAATTTAGAGAAATATCTGATCAGGTGCTCTTGTTGGGTTAAGAGACAATTCAGTGTAACCATATTCTTTCTGCTCAAAGCATCGGCTACGATGTTTGCTTTCCCGGGATGGTACAAGATGGTACAATCATAGTCTTTCATGAGTTCCAACCATGGCTTTTGCCTCATGTTGAGTTCCTTTTGCTCAAAAAGTACTTTAGGCTCTTAGGATCTGTATAGATCTCACACTTGACTCCATAAAGATAGTGCCTCCAAATCTTCAAGGCATAAACAACGGTTGCAAGATCCAAATCATGAATAGGGTAATTGACTTCATGTGGTTTCAACTGCCTAGATGCATAGGTGATAACCTTCTTGTTTCGCATCAACACACATCCTATTCCTTACAGAGATGCATCTGTATAAATGAAGAAACCTTCTGCTCTATCAGGACCAATTAACACCGAAATAGTTACCAATTTCTTCTTAAGTTCTTGAAAACTTCCTTCGCAGTCTTCTGTCCAAATGAATTTCACTCTCTTCTTTAGTAGTTGGGTCATAGGTTTTGCAATCTTGGAGAATCCTTCAATAAATCGTCTATAGTAACCAGCTAAGCCTAGGAAGCTACAAATTTCACTGACATTAGTAGGGACTTCTAATTACTCACTCTCTCCACCTTAGATGGATCTACTTTGATGCCTTGAGCTGAAACTATGTGGCCTAGAAAGATAACTTCGTCCAACCAGAATTCGCATTTGCTGAACTTAGCATGCAACTTCTCTGTCTTTAATGTCTCCATTACTGCTCTTAGATGTTCATCGTGTTGTTTCTCATCTTTGGAGTAGATTAGTACATAATCATTGAATACTAGCACAAACTTATCTAAGTATTAGTGAAAAACTCGATTCATTAGATCCATGAATACCACTGGTGCATTGCTCAGTCCAAATGGCATCACCACAAACTCATAATGACCATACTGTGTTTGAAAAGATGGCTTTGGTATGTTATCTTTCTTCACCTTCAATTGATGATAGCACGAGAGAGAAGAGAGGGTTGAGGGCTCACCTAAAAGAGGGATCCTCAAAATGACCTAGCTAATGAGTTAAATGGATATTTATATCTCTCCTTAACTTAACCATAAAACTAATTAAATCAATAATTAAATCATAACTTGGTCAAATGTAGTCACACTTAGGTGAAATCAAGTTCTATGGATTCATATCGATGAGCACTATTATTTTCCATATTCGATCATCTCGTTTCGATAATTATAGGTATCGAAAATAATTAAAAACATAAATGGGCTAAAAAGCTCATAAATTAGGCCTCAACATTAAAATAACTAAATTTAGGCATTTGAGGCATGCAATTATAAATAAAAATAGAGTTGGACCTATTGTTTAATTTTGGGTGTTACAGATTAATAATCATATGTTTGGTTTGAGTGATTATAATTTTAATAATTTAGAATAATTAAATTAACAATACTCTATCTGGATTGAAAAACTAAAATTACCGAAATATATATTTACATTCGTATCACTATTTATATAATAATATTGAAATATTAATATGAACTTTCTTAAGCCCAAAACTATGATTAACAATATAATACATCAATTAAAAATAATTTCAAATTTTATAACATTCTTTATCCATCTTTTTCTTCATTTTTTATCAAATCATAATGTAGCATATATTGGGGTGTTGTTATTTGCGCTACAACAATTAATCTTCACGCTATACTTACTTTTTACTCTACACATTTCACTTTTCACACCACACTATATCTTTTTTTACACTTTCTCTTTACAAAATATAGATTGTTAAAAAAAATTGAAAAAGAAAAAATAGTTATGACTAATCTTCTCTAGTCTTCCCTGCTCCGAGATACCCAGCTCTGGCGAGAATCTTCATCCTAGCTCTTCTTCTCTGTGTTGTCTTTCTCCCCCTCTTTGTAGAATTGAACTAGGAACACCTACATCATGCCAATTTTGAGTTGGGGAAAAATACCGTCATACCGTACTTACCGTACCGGAAAAAATACCGGAATACCGAACTTTAAGATATACCGGTATTTTCGGTAAGGTATGATACCGTACCGAGATTTTTCGGTAAGGTAACGGTATAGAATTTTAAAAACTGGGGTATACCGGCGTATACCGATACCGACGGTATACCGAATTTTTAAGGTATATACTGTTGTACCGGTATATACCGTAGGTGCGGTATATACCGTTATACCGGTATATACCGGTATATTTGTGATATTATATAAATATATGTGTATGTTAATTATAGATACTTGATATATAATACTTAGTAAATATGATATATATGTAAATATCTAACACTTATAAATTAATCTTATGTTATACTTAATGCATAGTAATGATAATTAAATGTGTTCTTAATTAATACTTAGTAAATAATTCTTACAATTTCTAAGTAAAAGATTTCAAATTTGTAATATTTAGTAAGTTTATAATATTTCTATACAATTTATATTAGTTATAAAAACAAGATTGATATATAATACTAGTAAATATATTATACATTTATAAATATCTAGTAAATTTACAATATTAACATTTATAATTAATGTTATACTTAATGCATTGTAATACTAAGTGTGTTCTTTGTTAGTATATACTTAGTAGATAATTCTTACGATTTCTAAGTAAAAGATTTCAAATTTATAATATTTAGTAAGTTTATAACATTTTATACAATTTATATTAATTATAAAAACATGATTGATATATAATACTAGTAAATATGTTATACATTTATAAATATCTAGTAAATTTATAATATTAACACTTATAATTAATCTTATGTTATACTTAATACATTGTAATGCTAAGTGTGTTCTTTGTTTGTATATACTTAGTAAATAATTCTTACGATTTCTGAGTAAAAGATTTCAAATTTGTAATATTTAGTAAGTTTATAATATTTTATACAATTTATATTAATTATAAAAACATGATTGATATATAATACTAGTAAATATGTTACACATTTATAAATATCTAGTAATTTTATAATATTAACACTTATAATTAATCTTATGTTATACTTAATGCATTGTAATGCTAAGTAAGTGTGTTCTTTGTTAGTATATACTTAGTAAATAATTCTTATGATTTCTAAGTAAAAGATTTCAAATTTTTAATATTTAGTAAGTTTATAATATTTTATACAATTTATATTAATTATAAAAACATGATTGATATATAATACTAGTAAATATGTTATACATTTATAAATATCTAGTAAATTTACAATATTAACACTTATAATTAATCTTATGTTATATTTAATGCATTGTAATGCTAAGTGTATTATTATATCTATTTTGTTTTATTGGACTTTAATTATCATGACATGAAGATATTTATTTTATTTTATTGAATTTTGATCATTATTAGGAGTGTTTAATATATTTTGAGTAAATATATGAGATATATGATATATCATAGGATGGTATAATAAGTTATACCGATATTGGTAAGGTATACTGATTTTAGTAAGGTATACTGATATATTAAGGTATACCGATGTCGGTAAGGTATACCGAACTAAAGGTACGGCAAATGTATGTCATTTGTTTCATATCGAACTTAAGGTATACCGAACCTTAAGGTAAGGTAACGGTATGGATTTTCTCCATACCGTACAAGTAAGGTAAGGTAAAGGTATGGGAAAAAAAGTAAGGTATACCTTACCGTGCCACCCCTAGGTGGTGGAGACCGGAAAAGAAAGGGGGACATGCGGCATTAGAGAGAGAGAGAGAGATAGAAGTATGTAAAACTGAACCAGAACTAAAAAAAGGAACTGAATCAGGCTATTTGGTTTGGTTGGGTTGGTGATTTTATCTTTAATTTTGGTTCGGTTTGGAATTTTAAAATCAAAATATAGTTTGATTCAGTTTCAATTTTAATAAAAAATATTTATTTTAAAATTGAACTAGCCAAAGTATATAAATTACATTTATAATTTATATTTCTAATATTACACAAAAGTTAAAAAAAAATCAAAAATAAAATCATACACTCGTTAGTGAACTATGACAAAGTGCAAGAGCACTTCAACTTCAAAGTAAAAATTTGCGAGATTTTTTGTTTTTGTGTATTGAATTATTAACTGTTGAAGTATTATTGTGACTTGTAATATTGTGATAAGTTGACCATGTACGCGATCAAATCAAGAGATATTCTATTTATTATTTATTTAATGTAGAGTTTGTTATTTATTGCGTATCAATATTATTTTTGTTCAAGTATAATTATTTAGAAAAAGAAGTCATTAACGTTTGATTAAACCGAAAACCAAACCAAACGAACCAAAGAATTATGATTTTTTATAATCAATTTTTTATGGATGGTTTGATTTTAATTTTTTTAAAAATTTCGATTTATAATTTTATTGATTTGGTTTGGTTCGGTTTTGTACCAAACCAACCATTTGCATATTTCTAGAGAGAGATCAGCTAATGTTTTTTTTTATTCCTTATTTTTTTTATCTAGTTGGGCAGTTATATAATTTCATAATTAATTATTTTATGATGTGAAATGTAATTATTGTACTCCAAATACACCACATGTTTTGATCCACATTGATAAATGATCACCGTTATACAAGATTTGTAACAACAATAATAATTACTTATCATCACATAAATGTCAAGCCACCACATCAAGGCCCGCTTTTTTTTTTTATCCTCATAAGGATGGCCCAGTGGTGGAGTGAGATTGTTTGAAGACTAAATGTCACGAATTCGAATATCATCAATACCACAGATAAGGTGTGAGTTAAAAAAAAAAAAAAAAAAAGCCCGCTACTTTTCTTGAGTGGACATGTTGTCTTGTGGACCACCTGACTCATTTTGACTTAACTCAAGTTATAGTTATGTTACGTTAGAACATTTAATTATCATGTTTTAATTTTATATTGTATGTTCGATATAATGATTATGTCGTACTTCATAAAATAGAATGGGACAGACGACAGTTGAAAACTTAAATCTGAATACATGTGATTATGTTAAACTCTCCGTGTTTCACTCAATATCGCATTCTCAAATTACGAGTTTTTCTGGTATTTTTTCTTAAATTTCATTTTGTTTTTACGTGATTTAATATAATTTTACAATTGTTTATTAGTGTTAACCTCATTCAATGAGGGTTTATAATTATTTTTTAATTTTAATTTTTTATTTTCAATTAATAATTCATTATGCTTGATTGTTTCATAATTGAATTTTATAATTTCTTTTAATTCGTGTTTTTTATAAATATTGATTATGATTATCTATACTATAATTAATTTGTATTTTATAATAAATATTATTAAAATTATAAAAATTGATAATGAAGCACCGACGGGTCCAATATGAAATTTGAACTGAAATCTAGGGCCCTCTATTTTAATTTGATTGGATATATTATCTTATCTTATACTAGTGGTTTATCTACACACAAATCACTTGCACATTTAATTAGGCATAAAAATGATAGAAACTCTGTGTTATATATTGGTTCTTCCGACAGAGAATCGTCTCAACTGAATCATGAAAACGATCTCACTCCTACTTTGATTAATTCTTCTTGTGATAATTTCTAGTTTTTTTTTTTTTTTTTTTTTTTTATGTATATTCCTTTTTGAAACTGCGGAAAACTAACACTCCACCCATTTTAATTACCCCCATAAACTGAACACGATCGGGAGCAGCTTGCAAAGACAGATCTATCTATCTCTGAATCATGAAAACTCCTCCGAGCATTCTCACTCCTACTTTGATTTTTCTTCTCATAATTTTCTTGAATGTCTCTCCCAAGAATTCAAGAATTACTCTTCCATTTCCAACAATGTTTACACCCAGATCAACTCTTCTTATTCTTCCATCTTGCGATTTTCCATCCAAAATCTGAGATTCGCCTCAGATTCTATTCCAAAACCGCTCGTAAATATCACCCCAGAACACGAACCCCAAATCCCACCTATCATCTACTGCGCCGAAGAGAGTGGTATGCAAATTAGAACTCGAAGTGGCGGCCACGACTACGAGGGGCTATCTTATATATCACAAGTCCCGTTTGTGGTCGTTGATTTGATCAATCTCAGTGAAATAACTATCAATGCTGAGCAGAAAACTGCGTGGGTTGGAGCTGGTGCAACCATCGGTTCTTTATATTACAGGATCGCAGAGAAAAGCCCTATTCTCGGCTTTCCTGCCGGTGTTTGCCCCACTGTTGGTGTTGGCGGGCATTTTAGTGGAGGCGGCTATGGCATGATGCTGAGAAGATATGGCCTATCTGCAGATAATGTTATCGATGCAAGAATAGTCGACGTTAGTGGCAGAATTCTGGACAGAAAATCAATGGGCGAAGATCTGTTCTGGGCCATTAGAGGTGGCGGAGGTGCCAGCTTCGGTGTGTAATTCTTGCATGGAAGGTGCAATTGGTGGATGTTCCAGAAAAAGTCACCGTTTTCAGCACCGGCAGAACCTTGGAACGAAATGCGACTCAACTTATTCACATCTGGCAACCCATCGCACATAAATTCGACAAAGATTTGTTCATTAGAATCATCATAACTCCGGTGATCAATTCCAACGAAGACGGAAGGAACAAGACCATTCTAGCAACATTCAATTCACTTTTCCTCGGTGGGATAGACAGATTGCTCCCGTTGATGCAAGAAAGTTTCCCTGAGTTAGGCCTAGTGAGAGAAGATTGCACTGAAATGAGCTGGATCGAGTCCACCATATACTTCTCTGGTTTCCCCATTAAATCTCGAGAAATTTTGTTGAACAGGACGAATACTCCGCCCCTACTAGGATACTTTAAAGCTAAATCAGATTATGTGCAGAAACCCATTCCTGAATCCGGGTTAGAAGGCGTTTGGAGAAGACTTTATGAAGCAGAAGCCAACGAGTCCTTGATCATCTTGTACCAACCCGGATTTTCAGAATATAATTAAGTAATTCCTAATTTTAATTACGAAATATTAAGAGAAAATTTGAGCATAATTAAGATGTTTGGGATCTAAGCCGCGTTTTTAGGATCGTTTTTCTTGAAATCGTCTTTTCGATAATTTCGATTCCAGTTTAGTTGCAGTCGATTTTGGTCATGTTTGAAAGGCGATGACCCAAGGAGCATGCTGGTGCTTTCGGATTTTGAATCTGAAGCCGTTTGAATTCCCAGTGATTTAAAACGCGTTTAAAGAAGTTATGAATAGTATTTTTCCGTAGGAGTGCGTTGGTTAGAAATTTGTGAAATCTTGTGTGTTGACCCGAGCCTTATTTCTTCAAGCCTATCCTATAGAAAATTTCCCAAGGAATCTGTTGGCGTTCCCGGATTTTGATCCTGAGATCAATTGAACGCTCGGGAATTTTATTTGTCCCTTGTGTGGAATAGTAATTTTATTTTTGAAAAGAGAATCTTTTCTCGTTTTCCATCAAGATGACTCGTTCATTATCCCGAGTCAAGTTGGTTTAATAGTACTCGAGTCAATGAACCTTTCAGTATTTTCGAATTTAATGTCGGAGGTCATTTGGACCTCACCATTGATTAAAGTAACTTAAATCGAATCTGAAAAATAATTTATCAGTATTTTATATCCGAATATTTTATCCCAAAATATCATAAAATATTTAAATAACCCTCCCATCCTTATCTCTCCATCACCGCCCACCATTTGATCCTAATCCCCAAACCATCTATATATATATATGATACGTGAGAGAGAGAGAGTAGAGATTAGAGTGAGAGAGAGAGTAGAGATTAGAGAGAGAGAGAGCAGCAGCAGCTGCTGCCACCTGCCGGAGCTGCCATCCGCCGCCGCCGCCGCCGTCGCTGGAGCGCCGCCGGAGCTGCCGGGAAACGGCAACGTGGCTGCCACGTTGCGCAGCCTCGTCTCGGTTCGTTTCTCGTCCTTTTAAGCTGAAATTTTAGTATGTCGTGTATCTTTATGTTCTCTACGTTTCGTCTTTTGATATCGTTGTCATCCGGTGGTCGGAAACCGGCCAAAACGCCGGAAAACGTGAATAGTAGAGGGGCGCCGAACAGTTACGTTTTTTCCCGTTTCACCCATTTCGGGTCGTCAAATCGAAAAAGTTTCTTCTTGAAAGTTGCTCCAAAAATTATTTCCTATTCGCCCGTCGAATTTCGTAATTTTCGGACGAGTTTTGAATAATCTCGATTATTCAACTTAAGCAATTATTTTTATACTAGAGTCATGTGTTATCGAAAAATTCTAAAACTCTCAAACTTTAGTCTTGGCATGCTTAAAAGCGTCCCTGAATATTTTCGTAATTTTTGATCTGTTAAAAGGTGTTGTGGCGTAGATCTGGTAAAATTTCGATAAATGACAAGTTTTGGAAAGAGACCTCTGTCAAATCAGTTGATCCTAATAAAGCAAGAATAACGTTTTGGAATTTATTTCCTTCTTCGTTGAAATTATTCGAGGTCTCTAGAGTCGCGCAATCTATTTTAGAATAGAATAGAACTAATTATAGCTCCGCTTATAGTAGATTAATTTTCGGAAATATAGCGTTTATCCTAAGTTAAAGTTTACCTTCTGTAGTACTAGCTGAGCTAGAGAAAGATTATCAGGGTTGAGTCTTCAGGAGTTAGCTTTTCAGAATCCCAAGAAAAGTGGGCTATACTATATCTTTATAAATTGTATCTTTTGAGTTATTAAGCTCTGCTTTGCTAAAATTGCATATGTGACTATCTGTGTTAAATATTTACGTGCTACTGTATGTTGTCAGAGTCTCATAAACCAGCGCTGTGTCAATGTGAGTAGCTACAGTATGCATGCATTATTTGTCCTGCCCTACTCCTTGTCGGTGAGACTAAAATGAAACACTTATTGGTTATACTCTTTGGGTATACTATGACCATACTCAACGTTATGCGCTGGTGATGTAGTTTGGGTTGCGGGCAGTGACCGGTTATACTCTTAAGCGCTTCACGATAAAATATTTTGGTGAACTTAGGTTGCTTCCAACTTTTAAACCTCCTAAGTTTCACTACCTGCATGAACACAGATAGATTACTTTATTAAAATGATTTGCATAACTTGAATTGTAAAACTTGCCCACTGAGTGCATTAGTACTCAGCCCAAATCTTTTCAAACATTTTCAGGTAAGTAGGCTGGAGCGTGGAGGTGACGAGGATGAGATATGGGCTATTATGATTTACGTATTTTTTTTCCGTTGTCCCTTTTTGTTAGTATTCTGTTAAGAATTGAGCTTTCGCACTTACTGTATTCTTTTGCTAAATGCTAAGAACTCTGATCTTGGTATTTTGTTGATTTTATTCTGCTTCTCTGATTCTGAACATTTGTTGACTTCCTAGTTAACATGTATCATATGCTTAGCTACATAATTATTCCAAATGGAGGAAGCCCGTATTTCATTATGTCTATTTGATCATTTATTTTGGACTATGGAAGGGCTTCGTTTGTTCAACATATTGGTGTTTGTTTCTTTTGTCGACCTATGAATGGGTCTATTGATTATTGGTATGTGGTTATTTGTTTCCGTTTGGCCCATGAAAGGGCTTATTGAATTTTTACAACTTTCATTATTCTCTTATAAGCCGTTATAAATGGGGATTCGCTCTAGTTACAGAGGTTATGCTAATTTTTCGGAAGGCATAACCTATCTTTGACATACTCGGTTGTTAAATTTTATTCTAAACATTAATTTTATTTTATTTTTTATTATCACCCTGTTGTTAATTAAACTACCCCATTTCTTTCCCGCTTCTTAATTCCCACCTCCGTGGCATCCATATCCACGGTCTTTCGAGACCGGGGCGCTACAAAGTGGTATCAGAGCCAGGTTTGCAACTCTGCAGACCTGCTGGGTCTTATTTCGTCTTTAATTGAAATTCCGTGTGATATTATATAAGCCCTCAGCTCGTCACTCACGCAACAGCTTCAAAGGTACGCATGTTTTTATGCAAATTTTAGTTTTTAAAAGTTTACAATATTTGTTGAAATGTTAAGTTTGTCTAAAAATGAAAGATTAGGATTCACCGTGTTGACGGGAATTCCTCGAAAGATTGATTATTATGCGGACAACATACTCTGATTAACTGCGCTGATTGCGTACTCTGTTGCTATGGTGATAGCATACTGGTTTTGAAATATGTCTGTGAGCATACTGATTTCTGTTGAAAAACTATGTTGATTACATATATGTATGAACTTGTTTATATATGCCTTGTGCATACTTATGATGTTGGGAACATGCGGAATGCATACTGTAAACCTTGATAGCCGGAATGTGTTTATTGTTCATACTCTTGGATGAGTAAGAACTTGAAAGTGTGAGAACGTAAGATGAACTTAGCCTATAGTTCCTGAACTTAGTCTAACTTGTAAACACTTATGAGATTGTTGAGAACATAGTTTGACTGAGGAAACGTTTCATTTTGATGACTGAACATAAGCTTACAGCTCAGAATAACTGCCACATGTATATCACGATGAGCGGATTATGAGATTTTGTACATATACCAAGAAAGAGATCGATTCGGTGTTTGAGTTCGTTGGGGAAATAACCTACTCTATGGGGGTCGACATCCGGTTAGAAGAAGTCTTTCAGATTGAGCTGTGTTAAAGTTGACCAAGAATTTTCGTTGTTACTAGGAAGATGGACACATTAAGGAATAAAATATTTTGAAAACAAAAAAATAAGTCAACGATCTATGTGGAGACTGTGAATTTTTATGGGTAGATATGTTAGACGATGATGGCTACTACAAACAATGTTCAACATCAGAATTGTCACCTGAGTGAAATATTGAGATAGACCGATCACCATCTTTAATACCTCCATGTGGAGATGAGGTTATAAAGCTTTAACTTTGAACTAGAAGCAAAAGAAATGAGTAATTGATTTATAGGCCAGTTATCAGATTGTAGATCTATTACATGTTCAAGAAATCCCTACGCAAGCTTTCAACTTAGGAGTCATGTTTAACGATCCTGTTGTGATTATAGGGAATAAAGATTCGTTCCTCCAAGAGAAAGCTCTTCACCTCAGTGGATGGCTAATCGAGGCCCTGACATGTTTCATTCCCAAGATTTGTAGCTTGTTTTAGATCCATTTTTAGAATGGGGGTAAAAATGGTCATCACGATTGCAGCCAAATTAATTTAAAGATATGTTTGCCGGTGTTGTACTCAGCTTCCAAAAGAAGTTAAGTCAAACTATTTTGAGTCTAGGAGGTATCATAGATCAAGTCGTTCCCTCGTATCCTTCCGATGGGTAGAAAGTGATTCCCGAGACCTCGCTTTTCCAGCCGGTGCAAAGTCTAGCCGACTCGTGCTTTATCATAGCAACCTCGTAAAAAAAACAAGGTGCGTGAAGCTCAAGAAAGAAGGAAGGAGAACCCGAAGAAGATCGTTAAGAAGATAGACCTAGTGTTCGATAGATTAAGAGTTTCATTATGATAGGAAGTTTTGATGAGTCTATTTATTCATTCTCGTGTCGATAGAATCGATTTATTCATTTTCTTTTGAAATCGATTTATTCTCTTATTAATTGAGTCAATTTCCCTTCAACAGCTTCATATCATTTGAAATTCTCCATTTATACCAATTGGGATTCGTTGATTTTATCCTCTTGGATAATTTGATATCTTTTGGATGATACTTCTTTGATCATCAAGAATCAATAATGGCATTTACTTGTTAGGCTATGCTGACGCCTTTATGAAAATATTTCAGCACGGTTCTCAGCTCTTAAGCGTTGATTTTCTTTTGTTATACTCATATATCTTTGTAAAATGTGAGAACCCTTCAAGTTATAAATTATCTAAAAAGGTAATTTTTTGGTATAAATAACCTAGTGTTACCTCTCTTCCAGCTTTTGTTGATCAGATAACGTTCTCACTCAGAGGTGTTTGATTTATTTTAATCTCACTCATAGAACTTAAGTGTGAGTTTTCAAATAGAAGAGAGAGCTTTAGAAGTATTCATTTAAGTATATTGTCAGGAGAGCGAATGATAGTATTCCATAATGACGAATGGAACCGAAACAGTATCAGTTAGTGTTCTCCAAAGTCGAAAGTACATTTCTAAAGTAATTTCTCAGTTCATAACATTTAAGACGATCCAATGGATGTCAACGAGTAAGTTCTGAGCTTACAATTAAAGCCTAGACATGCGATCATTATGCAAGCGATAACCAATGAGAGCATGAAAGTCGGATTACCACCTTGACGAAACGAGAAGAGTATAACGAGAAATTTAAGATTAAGTTGCATAAGAAATACGATTCAAGCACACTTCAAGAAGATGAGAACGTCGAATCTCAAGATTATAAAGAGCAAGATGAAGCAAACTTCGAACCTAATAGAACGCGTAAAATCGTTTAAGGATATGCCATTTAAATGGGAAATCATGGGAAGATTATTTGAAACCAGGCATCGTGATAGTTCTCCTAAAGGGTAAAGAAAGATGGCCAATGTTAACACTTTTGGGAAGATAAATCTGTCTACAATAACGGAACTAGTATAGACTCATCAAAGAGGTATTTTCCCAGGAAGAAAACGGAAAGAGAGCTAGAGGTTAAGAATCAACATAAAGGATGTGAGAACCTTATTGGTTCTAGACAGACGAGTGCAGAAAGTGGAGTTTTAGGCCCTAAGAATATACTTTGATATGTCTTCTCAAGGATATGGAAATTTCGGGATGAAATTTTTTTAAGGAGGGTAGGATGTAATAACCCGGATTTTCAGAATATGATTAAGTAATTCCTAATTTTAATTAGGAAATATCAAGAGAAATTTTGAGCATAATTAAGATGTTTCGGATCTAAGCCGCGTTTTTAGGATCGTTTTTCTTGAAATCGTCTTTTCGATAATTTTGATTCCAGTTCAGTTGCAGTCAATTTTGGTCATGTTTGAAAGGCGATGACCCAAGGAGCATGCCGGTGCTTTCGGATTTTGAATCTGAAGCCGTTTGAGTTCCCAGTGATTTAAAACGCGTTTAAAGAAGTTATGAATAGTGTTTTTCCGTAGGAGTGCGTTGGTTAGAAATTTGTGAAATCTTGTGTGTTGACCCGAGCCTTATTTCTTCAAGCCTATCCTATAGAAAATTTCCCAAGGAATCTGTTGGCGTTCCCGGATTTTTATTCTGAGATCAATTGAACGCTCGGGAATTTTATTTGTCCCTTGTGTGGAATAGTAATTTTATTTTTGAAAAGAGAATCTTTTCTCATTTTCCATCAAGATGACTCGTTCATTATCCCGAGTCAAGTTGGTTTAATAGTACTCGAGTCAATGAACCTTTCAGTATTTTCGAATTTAATGTCGGAGGTCATTTGGACCTCACCATTGATTAAAGTAACTTAAATCGAATCCGAAAAATAATTTATCAGTATTTTATATCTGAATATTTTATCCCAAAATATCCTAAAATATTTAAATAACCCTCCCATCCTTATCTCTCCATCACCGCCCCCCCCCAATTTGATCCTAATCCCCAAACCATCTATATATATATATATATGATACGTGAGAGAGAGAGAGAGTAGAGATTAGAGAGAGAGAGCAGCAGCAGCTGCTGCCATCCGCCGCCGCCGCCGCCGCCGGAGCTGCCGGGAAACGGCAACGTGGCTGCCACGTTGCGCAGCCTCGTCTCGGTTCGTTTCTCGTCCTTTTAAGCTGAAATTTTAGTATGTCGTGTATCTTTATGTTCTCTACGTTTCGCCTTTTGATATCGTTGTCATCCGGTGGTCGGAAACCGGCCAAAACGCCGGAAAACGTGAATAGTAGAGGGGCGCCGAACAGTTACATTTTTGCCCCGTTTCACCCATTTTGAGTCGTCAAATCGAAAAAGTTTCTTCTTGAAAGTTGCTCCAAAAAATATTTACTATTCGCCCGTCGAATATCGTAATTTTCGGACAAGTTTTGAATAATCTCGATTATTCAACTTAAGCAATTATTTTTATACTGGAGTCATGTGTTATCGAAAAATTCTAAAACTCTCAAACTTTAGTCTTGGCATGCTTAGAAGCGTCCCCGAATATTTTCGTAATTTTTGATCTGTTAAAAGGTGTTGTGGCGTAGATCTGGTAAAATTTCGATAAATGACAAGTTTTGGAAAGAGACCTCTGTCAAATCAGTTAATCCCAGTAAAGCAAGAATAACGTTTTGGAATTTATTTCCTTCTTCGTCGAAATTATTCGAGGTTTCTAGAGTCGCGCAAACTATTTTAGAATAGAATAGAACTAATTATAGCTCCGCTTATCGTAGATTAATTTTCGGAAATATAGCGTTTATCCTAAGTTAAAGTTTACCTTCTGTAGTACCAGCTGAGCTAGAGAAAGAGTATCAGGGTTGATTCTTCAGGAGTTAGCTTTTCAGAATCCCGAGAAAAGTGGGCTATACTATATCTTTATAAATTGTATCTTTCGAGTTATTAAGCTCTGCTTTGCTAAAATTGCATATGTGACTATCTGTGTTAAATATTTACGTGCTACTGTATGTTGTCGGAGTCTCATAAACCAGCGCTGTGTCAATGTGAGTAGCTACAGTATGCATGCATTATTTGTCCTGCCCTACTCCTTGTCGGTGAGACTAAAATGAAACACTTATTGGTTATACTCTTTGGGTATACTATGACCATACTCAACGTTATGCGCTGGTGATGTAGTTTGGGTTGCGGGCAGTGACCGGTTATACTCTTAAGCGCTTCACGATAAAATGTTTTGGTGAATTTAGGTTGCTTCCAACTTTTAAACCTCCTAAGTTTCACTACCTGCATGAACACAGATAGATTACTTTATTAAAATGGTTTGCATAACTTGAATTGTAAAACTTGCCCACTGAGTGCATTAGTACTCAGCCCAAATCTTTTCAAACATTTTCAGGTAAGTAGGCTGGAGCGTGGAGGTGACGAGGCTGAGATATGGGCTATTATGATTTACGTATTTTTTTTTCGTTGTCCCCTTTTGTTAGTATTCTGTTAAGAATTGAGCTTTCGCACTTATGGTATTCTTTTGCTAAATGCTAAGAACTATGATCTTGGTATTTTGTTGATATGATTCTACTTCTCTGATTCTGAACATTTGTTGACTTCCTAGTTAACATGTATCATATGCTTAGCTACATAATTATTCCAAATGGAGGAAGCCCGTCTTTCATTATGTCTATTTGATCATTTATTTTGAACTATGGAAGGGTCGTTTGTTCAACATATTGGTGTCTGTTTCTTTTGTCGACCTATGAATGGGTCTATTGATTGTTGGTATGTGGTTATTTGTTTCCATTTGGCCCATGAAAGCGCTTATTGAATTGTTACAACTTCCATTCTTCTCTTATAAGCCGTTATAAACGGGGATTCGCTTTAGTTACAGAGGTTATACTGTCTAATTTTTCGGAAGGCATAACCTATCTTTGACATACTCGGTTGTTAAATTTTATTCTAAACATTAATTTAATTTTATTTTTTATTATCACCCCGTTGTTAATTAAACTACCCTATTTCTTTCCCGCTTCTTAATTCCCACCCCCATGGCGTCCATATCCACGGTCTTTCGGGACCGGGGCGCTACACATCTTCACCCCATACGGTGGAAGAATGGGTGAAGTTCGGGAATCCGCCATTCCATTTCCTCACAGGGCTGGAAACTTGTTCAAAATGGAGACTCTGGTGTACTGGGAAGAAAGCGAGATTAAAAATTCAGACAGGTACATAAATTGGATTAGGAGGCTTTGCACTTACATGACTCCTTATGTTTCAAGCTCCCCTAGAGCTGCATACGTCAATTATAGAGATCTCGATATTGGAGTTAATAACATTAATGGAAATACAAGTTACGCACGAGCAAGAATATGGGGAATTAAGTATTTCAAGAACAATTTCGATCGGCTTGTTAGGGTGAAAACTGTACTTGATCCAAATAATTTCTTCAGAAACGAACAGAGCATTCCGCCCTTAATTACTCTTGAGATGGATTAATCATAAGAAAGGGGATTATTAATGTTACCCTACATGTGTCTTGATAACTATTTGATGTGATTTTCTAAGAATAATGGTTTGCTTAAGGGTCTTTAAGTATGCACTGATTCTTTTATTGATTCGTGAGGAAATCGTTGTTAGTATGCTGAACTTCCTTCTTCCTTGAAAATACAGAAAAATTGATTAAATTCAGTAATGAAAATTGAAGTAAATCTTTTAAATAAAGTAAAAGTTTAGCTTTATATGTAGTAAGAGCATCTCTCATACTGTACCCAAAATTTGGTACATAACTCCGACACGTCACCGCCACATCAAAAAATATGTAATTACTTTTTTAAATACTTATTCCTTTCAAATCACCCACTATACATATCATACATACATAACTTTTTGGGGTCCCACCATATTTATCACTCATTTTAATAAAATATATACATATATATATATATATTAATTTTATGTATAATTTAACTAATTTTTATTTAAATATTATATTTTGATATAAAAATATCACAACTATCATTAAAAAAAATTAAAATTTTTTAAATTAAAAATTAATCGCGTTCATACTAAAATGTGCAAAAATAAGGCGTTTCAATTTTTTTTCCATATCGGCACATATGTTGGCAATGGTTTTTTGAGTTATTTTAATGAAATATTCCATATTGGAATATTTTCTACTGTTGTTGTAAGAAATTGATATCGGTTAAATATTTTAGTTTGAAAATATAATTTAATATAAAATAATATAACATAATATAATATATTGTAAAACTAAAATTATACTTGTCGACATATTTTTTTCATTAAAATTGATTTCTCGCAAAAACAAAAGTGTTGCCTATATATAATATAAAATTTATTTTATAAGGTAAAATTTATATAATTTTAAAAAGAAAGAAAAAGATAAAGAAGAAGAGAGAAATGGAAAAGAGAGAAAGAAGTTGGAATGGCGAGTGCGTGGAGAAAGAAGAGAAGAGAGAGAAGGGGAAAAATGGAGAGAGAAATAATAAAGAAACATGAGCGGGCTCCACATCATACTTATTTTCTCCCAAATACTTGATACATGCAGTTGTACTAGGTATTTAATTTGTACCCTTTTTTTTACCTTTCACTATAGCGTACCTTAATTTTTGGTACATACTAAAAATTTGTACATAAAATTTACTCCCATTGTGGATGCCCTAAGAGCACCCACAACGGTGTACCATAATTTTGGTACATAACTCCGTTACGTAACCGTCATATCAAAAGTTATATACCTACTTTTTTAAATATTCATTCTCTTCAAATCTCCCACTATAACATATGGTACATACATAATTTTTTGGGGTCCTATCATTATATCACCCACTTAATAAAATATATGTTAGACAAATGGTAGTTAGACAAATGGGATAGACAGGCTCCACATTTGATCAAAATAAGATGAAAAGTTGGTACATATATTAGAAATGGTATTTAGTTTTGTACCAATTTTTTAAGCCACCACTATAGTATGTACCAAGAGTTGGTACATACAATTCTTTTGTACCTAAAAAAAAGCACCTATTGTGGATGTCCTAATTGATTTGAAATGAAGTGTTGCCTTCATGAATAATGTGATCTGATTTAATTAGCTTGTAGTAAATAATATTAGATAGATCATATTATAATTTTATCTGTTTTTAGTTTTCTATTGTCACTTGACCGGTTAAAATCGTCTATTGTACTGCAGTGTTAAGTATACTATCAAAAAAAGGTCTTTAGTAACAATATTATTATCGACGACAAATGTTGTCATTAATAATAAATTTAAGTAACAACATGTCATCTCTAATAATTGCATATCATTTCTAATAACATTTTTTGTGACGACAATGTTGTCACTTAAAATAAGTTTTCATTTATTTGGAACAAACTTTTAGTGACGCTCTATTTGCGACGACATGATGTCGTCGCAAAAAATATTTTTAAGTAACAACAATGTCATCACAAAAAATTTATTAGAGATGACATGTGATAATTAGAAACGACGTTCGTTACTAAAAGTCTAGTATTAGTGACGATATTTGTCGTCGCTAATAATCTTGTCTTTAAAGACCATTTTTTTTGTAATGGTACATTTAGTGTTACACCATGCAGATAAATGACACATGTATACCCACAAGGCCTCACAAGTTTTAAATGTGTGTTAAATTTTCATCTTTGTTCAACCTGAAATAGAAATCTGACTACTCACAATATAATTAAAGAATAGAAAAGAAATATTCAAAGACATTATAAATAAAAATAACTTATTGAAATACATTCAAAATGGATTGAACTCCTACATTGAATTGAAACAGCATCACAACTAAATCCTACTTCCTGAGAGCTTAATGCCCGATATTGCTCTTGCTACAAAGCAGCTTAAATGTGAAAACTAACTCGTAGAAATTAAATGCAAAAATTAGCAGTTTGCAGTGTGTGTTTCCCAACTCCAAAACATGGTTTAAATAGTGAAATTTCACACTCGTGATATAAGTATATGTCTGTACAATGTTCACTGTAAAGTTGCTGAACATTTGAAAGATGTTCACAATAAAGTTCAAGAACGTTATTTTGTACGTTAAGACATTTGTAGAAAGTAAAGCACGCAGAGGTTTGGTAACCTTGTTCGATAAATCTATCTACGTCAGGGGGATTTGTCAAGTCGGTAGAAAATAATTCACTACTCTGGTGTCACGTTTACTGAGGATTTTACACGCAACTGACCTCCCGTTACTCGCTACTCTTTCTACCCGTATACCCACTTTCATTGAAGTGAAATGTGAGATCCCCTCACAACCTAGATGTCTAACATATCTAGTTCCCACAGAAAATCTCTCCCGATACTCCTTTTGACAGTGTATGAACATGTGTATTTCAATACACGATGACCAGAACACTATTTTCTAGTCTAAGACACAACCGTAGCTAAGTGGCTCAAAACAGTTAGAGCTCTTAAAACAATTCTTGTGCAGTGCTTCTGTTCGGTGTGTGTAAGTCATCCTAACAGGTCTATATCTCAGGCTATTTATAGATGAACAATGATAGCCTAAACATGTGAACAGATGTCCTAATTTGATTCAGAAACAAATAGGGAATTGCTTTCCTTATTTAGAACCGAGATCAAGTTCAATCCATGTTAGGATTTCTTCCAACTTTAGAAATCTGCTTTTGGACTTCAGTCTTGGTCTCTTTAGTTAAATATGGCCGCTTCTAGATAGATCTCTGAATCTCCTATTGGTTGTAAACCTTGAACAGGTTCATCGATCTTGGAAGAATAATCTGGACAAAGGATGTTCATGTAAACATTCATGAACATTACTATGAACATTATTGATCTTTGGGTCTTCTTCTTCATTGCAGACATTCATGTACTTTGCAATGTACATTGTTGATCTTGAATCTTCTAATCAAGTAACATAGCAGAATCTATTGTATGTTCACAGACTGACTTCAAGCTATCACTCAAGCTTGCTGGCAGTACTCACCATGTTGAACAATCTCTATTGTGGCACGACACACAACAACCTTCTACTCAGCTCAATACAAACTTTTTGCTTTTGAGCTGTCTTCAAAAAGTTCAAATCATGTTGATGAGTGCTTGAATTGCACTCATTTGTGCTCAATTACACGCGCTTTTGAGTACTTTTGCTCCTTGTTTATGTATATATGTTTGGTAATATTGTATATTTTGTCGTTAATCTTTAATGTTGTTTAAAGTGGCCAATACAGGTTATTTTTGGGTTAATATTGTACAAAACAAAGTTAAAATGGGATTTTGATCATCAAAGGCCGCACAAGACTTGAAAAGATAAAGAAAACTAGGTGTTGGGCTCAGACACGGCCAAGGGGCGCGACTATGGGTCGCATTGCAGAGCCCCATCAGAGGCTCAAAATCCATCAGCCCATACGTGGCCGGCTGGCGCGATCGGCCCGAGGCCATGTTTTCAGGTGCCTCCAAGCGCGGCTGCAGGGCAGGCCGCGCCCCAGGGCCTCTGCAACACGGACTCCGGGCGCGGCCAGTGATGCCCGCATTTCAGCACTTCAGAGACCTATTTTTGTGTGTTCCAAACATGACCTCCAGGCGCGACCCAGATGAGGTCGCGGTCGGGACTGACGAATCCATTTTTGACTTTTGGCACTCCATTATTGGCCCTCTATATGATATAACACTTGGGGAGTTCAAAAGAGAGAATCTTAGACATAAAAATCATCTCAAAAATACTCTCCATTTGGGATTTTTGAAGATCGAGAATATCAAGAGGAGGAGGAAGATTCAACCATCCATTTAAAGATTCAAGCCAAGGGAAAGAAGGAGTTTATTATACATTGGGTTTTATCTTCTCCTTCACTCTTTTACCTTTGTTTTGAGAATGGATTTTGGATCCTTTTCTTGTATTCTTGATCTTGTTGTAAATATGGTAGGCTAGAGCCCTTAGGGCTCTAGGATGTGGTGAAATAATGTGGCTCTTGTTCTTAATAAGAGTTTAAGATATGATTATGCTTTGTCAAGGTTTTAATCCATACTTGATCTTGAATGATGTTGTTTGAGTGGCCTCCTTACTAGCATCACATGTATGATTCACTTGCATCTTACCCATCCTGTGAACATAAGCATGTATGGATTGAATTCATGTACTTGTACTCTTCATTGAAATATCAAATATGTGGAAGGAATGATAACCCCTTGGAGCCTTTGGTAGGTGCGACCTTAGAATGTGTTAGAGATAGTCATCCTTATCGCATTCGTAATTGAGGAGATATTCGAGAGATGCTCATTCTATATTCGTGGTCTTCTTACCTGTGAACTTAGCATGATCGTGTGTTTAATCCTGTTGTTGAATCAAGATGAGTGTTGTGAATCCATATCCTAGAGTCTTGTTTAAATCTACCTTTAAATCTCCCTTTTGTTGATTGTTGTTCTTGCTTGCTATTTAGATTGTTTATTTTTGTTGTTTGGTATTTGTTACTCTAGATCTTGATTTGGTATTGTGAATGAAACCAACCCCTCACTTAATCATAGTCTAGATATTCCGCTCGTCTATCATCGTAGTAGTTGCATTTTCTTATTCAAATTCCTTTTCCCTGTGGATCGATCTCGTTTCATCCTCGCTACAAATACATTCTTGTACACTTTTAGGCATTTACACGAGTTTAATAAATATTGAAACCATAGTAGAAGTGAAACCATCTATGAAGTTTTTAGCGCCGTTACCGGGAAATAATGGAATTTATTTGATTTATGCAATATTGTGATAACGATTGAGTGGATTAGTTTA
The DNA here is from genome assembly GCA_026008535.1 of Perilla frutescens. Lineage (NCBI taxonomy): Eukaryota > Viridiplantae > Streptophyta > Magnoliopsida > Lamiales > Lamiaceae > Perilla > Perilla frutescens. The sequence continues at coordinate 47,951,649 of BRKX01000009.1, read as the reverse complement.
GACATTTTATAATTTGTTTTGATAAGATTTGCATTGAGTTCTATATCGAGGTGAGCCACCTATCGACTTAGATCCAGAAATTAAAGCAACGGTTCACCACAACAACGCCCGTAGAAGAAGGAGAATGGCGGATAATCCTCCATCAGTTCAAGACCCGATGATTACCCAAATGCAAAGGCAATTAGAGGTGATGCAGCAACAATTGAGAGCCCAAGAGGAGGCTCAAAATAGAAATATGGAGGCACCAATCCGCAACCTCTTTCAACCCGTTGTTGATCAAGGGGTAGCAAATGGCCCACCCATTCAAGCAAACACTTTTGAGCTCAAAACATCTCTCATCCTCATGCTCCAACAACATCCCTTTAAAGGAACGGCTATGGAGGATCCGAATGAGCACATTCGGAAGTTTCTTGAGTATCGTGGCACCATGAAGGTGAATGGAGTCCCGAAAGATGATATTCGACTCAGGCTCTTTTCCTTCTCATTGAGCGACAAGGCCGAAACATGGTGGTTAAGCCAAGCTCAAGGGTCGTTCCAAACTTGAGACCAATTGGTGACGAAGTTCTTACACAAGTTTTTCCCACCCAGAAAAACTCTCAAACTCAAGGCTGAAATTACCATCTTCAAGCAATGGGATGAGGAAAGCATGTATGAGGCGTATGAACGCTTTATGGAAATGCTAAGGAAGTGTCCCGGTCATGGTTATGGCACTGACCATCAAGTGTGCATATGCTATGGGAGATGCAAAAACGAAGTACGAACACTCATGGATGCGGCCGCGGGAGGATCACTCTTAGCAACAGGACCAGAAGAAGCCTTGAGAATAATTGAAGAAATGGCTTCAAATTGATTTCAATGGCCGGTGGCAAGAGAGGGAGTTCAAATTTTAAAGAAAGTGGCTTCTACTTCAAGTTCGGATGCACTTGGGCTCTTGGCGGCTCAAATGGCAACCTTGAACTCAAAAATTAAAGCCTTTACAAATCCAAGAGCCAAGTCTTCTCAAAATCAATTTGAGGCGGTGAACTATGTGAACTAAGAAGGAGGCTTCTCGAATCAACAAAGGCCATTTAATCTAGGGTACAAGCCCCAATATGGAGATCAATATGGTGGAAACCAATGTTACCAAAATAGGGCTCAACATCCAAACTTATCCTATAATAACCCAAACAATGCTATCCAACCACCTCCCGGCTTTTCAGTTACAAATGGTGCAGGAGAAGAAGCCAAAGATGGATGAACTTTTGATGGCATTTATGGGGAAGACGGAGAACTACATGAAAGACTCTCAATCTCGTATTGGGAAGTTAGAGAATACTGTCAGAGTAATTGGCAACCAAGTCAACACATTGGATAAGCAAATGGGACAATTTGCAACTATCTTGGAAAGCCAACATCAACAAGGCAAGTTCCCAAGCAACACGACCGTGAATCTGAAGGATCAGTGCAGGGCCATTACCTTGAGGAGTGGAACCGCTTATGATGGCCCCGAGATTCTGGATGAAGAAGAAAGCTAAGAAAAGGTTGATGAGCAACCAAGAAAATGGAAGAAAGAAGAGGGACAACGTCAAGATGACATAAGTCCCAAATTGAAAAATAATGTTTCACTTGAGAAAGGGAAACAAAAAGAAGTACCACCAAGAAAGATACCGGAGGAGTATAAAGTTCTTATACTATATCCACAAAGACTCCAAAAAGTGAAGAGTGACGAGCAATTTTCATGGTTCCTCGACATTTTTAGAAATGTACAAATCAATATCCCTCTTGTTGAAGCACTTCAACAAATGCCAAACTATGCAAAATTTTTGAAGGATGTGATTTCGAAGAAGAAGAGATGGGGGGAGTATGAGACGGTCAACTTGATCGAGAATTGTAGTGCTCTATGATTAAGTTGTTATTTCGTATATATTTTGGGTCGTTTTTTGTATGTTTCTGCAGTGTTACTCACCCCATGGTCAAGTTTTGTGGGAGAATTTGTGTCTTGTGGTTAATTTCAGGTGGTTGACATGGAAGTGGAGATAATGGCATTATTTTGAAGGGTTTTGACGCAATTGGATTGAAGAAAAGCTGGAGAGTATGGAACCAGTCGGTATGGGCATACCGACTGATGGATTATGCGAGTATTTGGACTGAAGATAGTGGATCTGCACTAGTTGTGGGCCATGGACGAAAATTATGGCTTCTTTTATTACTTTTGGACTTTATTTTTATTATTTTCCTAGTTGGATTAGGATTATGATGCTTTTTAATTGATTAATTAAGGATTTGTATAAAAAGACTTCTAGATAGAGCAGAACTCTATCCATTACAGTATAGATTAATTCCAACGCCAGATACAGGGAGGGAACGATTTTCTCTGCAGATATTTTCACTATTCAATTTCATTCTTTCTTTATTCCTTTCTTCATCATTCTTCTTTTCAATTAATTTCTGAAGTGCGAATCCAATTATGAATTCAAGCTAAACGCGTTCTATTCCGGTGAAGATTAACTAAGCCCCGGCGCAATTATACTGTGAGATCGAATTGTTCTTTTTATTTTGATTAATTGCATATATCTGTTATTCTTGAGGTTTAAAGTCGTTAATTGTTTCGTCTTTGCTAGGTAGGTGCACATATTTAGTAGATCGGAATTAATAAGTAGCCAATTAAACTGGCCATCCGTAATTGTGGTTTAAGTTTAATTAGTGGTACAACGATTCTTCAGAATCGAGGAAATAACAGTCTTAATTCAACGGTCCTGTGTCAGAGTCTGTTGGTTTTGAATTGGGTTTCTCTAGTGTCTAATGCTGTCGGCTCATTAAATCTATAGAATGTCTCTTACGGTTGTCAGCCGATTAGGAAAATAATTAGTGAAGTGTCTTCCTGATTATCGAGAAACTAAGGAGAAATTAGGCTGCGTCAGTAAGTGTCTTCGGCGGCTATAACTGGTTTGCATGCATTAGTTGAAGTTATCATTACGTCAATGATCGGAATAATTAAGCTAGGGTGGAGATAATTGGAAGCCGGAATACCTTTTATCTGTGAATGAACTACTCTCTGGTTTATTTGCTTTATTTTAGTTTTTACATTATAACAACAAAATTCGTGTGGAAAGTTTGGTTACTGCAGGCTGAAAGTGTGGAATAATTCTCGCCGATCCTTTGGGAGACGATCTTGCTTGCCACTATTCTGGGTAGTGTGGGCATACCGACTGCGTGTCGGATTATTTTTGGTGAAAAATGACGCACCACTCTACTACAATGGAAGTTTCCCGCAAAGATGATAGATCTGGGAAGCTTCAACATCTCAGTCACCATTGGAGAAAATCATGTGGGAAAAGCATTGTGTGATCTAGGGGCAAGCATCAATTTGATGCCCCTCTCGTTCTTTTCAAAGTTGAACATGGGAGAAATCAAGCCCACCACAATTTGTCTCCAAATGGCCGATCGATCTATGACGTATCCAAAGGGGGTGGTAGAAGATGTACTTGTGAAGGTCAACAAGTTCATATTCCCGGTTGACTTTGTGGTACTTGATAAAGAAGAAGACAAGGAAGTTCCCCTCATCCTTGGGCGACCGTTTTTAAAACGGTTAAGGCCTTGATTGATGTGGAAAAGGGGGAGCTTACTTTGAGAGTAAATGAAAAAAAATCATTTTCTCCCTTCAAAAAGCAATGCAACATCCTGAAGAAGAGACAAAGAATATTGAGGAGTGCAAGGTGCTCCAAATGGTGGATGAATGTGTAAAGGAGGAAGAGTTGAGGAGACCAAAAGATCATCTTGAGATTTTCATTTCTAACTTTATCTTTAATTCTTTACCTGATGATGATGTTGGTCTATGTAATTCCGTTTCTATGATGAATTCATTTCAGGAATCGTACTTGAGGAAGCCAAAGTTCTTGCCATTAAGAGACGATGACCAAATATCAAAGGAAAAGGAGGAGTTAAAAGCAAAGGAGGAAATGGAGTTGAAACCCCTAGCTACACATTTGAGATATGCTTACCTTGATGAAGCCAAGCAAAAACCGGTAATCATTTCTTCCCTCTTGTCCGATAAACAATGTGATAAATTGTTAAGGGTATTGAGGAAATATCAAAGCACTATAGGATGGTCAATTTCCGAACTTAAGGGCATTAATTCTTCTATTTGCATGCATAAAATCTTGCTTGAGGAAGACTATAAACCTAAGGTGCAGAACCAAAGAAGACTCAACCCTATTATGCAAGAAGTTTTTAGGAAAGAGGTCTTGAAGTTGCTTGATGCCGGTATCATATTTGTTATTTTGAATAGTGAGTGGGTGAGTCCTACTCAAGTTCTTGCTAAAAAAAGGGAAATGACATTGATAGAAAATGCGAGCAAAGAAATGATTGCTACTAGGGTAGTAACCGGTTGGAGAATGTGTATAGATTATAGGGCTCTAAATGCTTACACTAGAAAAGACCATTTTCCATTACCCTTCATTGATCAAATTCTAGATAGGTTAGCGGGTCATGAGTTCTATTGCTTTTTAGATGGTATTCGGGGTACAATCAAATCATGATTGCTCCCGAAGACCAAGAAAAGATCGCTTTTACTTGTCCCTATGGCATATTTGCATATAGATGAATGTCTTTTGGGTTGTGTAATGCACCTGCCACCTTTCAAAGGTGTATGATGTCCATCTTTCATGGATTGATTGAAAATATCATGAAGGTGTTTATGGATGACTTTTCTATGTTTGGTGATTCGTTTGATATATGCCTTGATAATTTAACACAAGTATTACAGAGGTGTGAAGACACTAATCTAGTGCTCAATTGGGAAAAATGCCACTTCATGGTGACAGATGGCATTGTTCTAGGAGACAAGGTGTTAGGTGAAGGTCTAGAGGTGGACCGGGCTAAGATAGTGGCCATTGAGAAACTACCTCCACCAACAAATGAAAAGGGAGTTAGAAGCTTCTTGGGACATGCCGAATTCTATAGGCGTTTTATAAAAGATTTTTCTAAAGTCTCTGAACCCCTTTGTCGTTTACTTAAAAAAGCCGTTGAATTTGACTTTGATACTAATTGTTTGCAGACTTTTGAGACATTGAAGAAAGCCCTAATCACGGTACCTGTGCTTATCACACCTGATTGAAGTGAGCCTTTTGAAGTGATGTGTGATGCAAGTGAGATAGCGGTGGGAGCCGCTCTTGGCCAAAAGAAGGACAAACTCTTCCGAGTCATCTACTATGGGAGTAGAACGTTGGATCCCACTCAAGTCAACTACACCACCACAGAGAGGGAACTCTTGGCGGTCGTCTACGCATTCCACAAGTTTAGGCCATATCTCATTGGGGCCCGAACAATTGTGCACACCGACCACGCCGCTTTGAGGCATCTTTTTGCCAAGAATGATGCAAAGCCAAGGCTTATCCGATGGATTCTTCTACTCCAAGAGTTTGATATGGAGATCAAAGATAGAAAAGGATGAGAGAACGTGGTGGCGGATCACTTGTCCTGGTTAGATCATATGCAAGGAGAGGAGGAGACCGAGAGGCCAATCAACGAAACCTTTCCTGATGAAAGAATCATGTCGGCTTCAACAAAAGTTCCATGGTTTGCGGATATTGTCAAGTATTTAGTTGCCAAAGTGAAACCCGTGGAGATGGAGAGCTATCAAAGGAAAAAGTTCTTCCATGATCTCAAATTCTACATATGGGAGGAACCTTTTCTCTTTAGAAGGTGTGCCGATTCCATCCTTAGAAGGTGTGTGCCGGAGGAAGAATGGATCGAGATAATGAAAGCATGTCATGATTCCCTTGGTGGAGGCCATTTTGCTTCCAATAGAACCACTAGGAAGATTCTACAAAATGGGTTCTATTAGCCCTCCATTTTTAAAAATTTTAAAGAATTTGTGAAGGCATGTGAGAGATGCCAAAAGATGGGCTCAATTTCAAAGAGGGGTGAGATACCAATGAGTGCAATTGTAGAAGTGGAATTGTTTGATGTATGGGGAATTGACTTCATGGGACCATTTGTGGCATTCGAAGGAATTTTCTATATACTCTTGGCAGTGGATTATCTCTCCCGGTGGATGAAAGTAATTCCAACCAAGACTAATGATTCAAAGATTGTGCTAAAGTTCTTTCAAAGGAATATACTGATAAGATTTGGGGCTCCAAGAGCCTTAATTAGTGATGGAGGCACTCACTTTTGCAATAAGTGGATGACGAGCCTCCTAGCATGACATGGAGTGAAGCACAAGGTGACAACTCTCTACCACCCACAAGCCAATGGGCAAGCCGAGCTTGTAAATAGAGAGGTAAAACAAGTCCTCCAAAAGGTCGTGAAGACAAATGGGAAGAATTGGTCGAGTCATCTCGATGAAACATTATGGGCCTATCGAACGGCCTACAAGACTCCATTGGGCATGTCACCTTCCAATTGAACTCACTCACAAGGCATATTAGGCCATTAAAAAGCACAATCTTGACTTTGGGATGTCGGGAAAGGAAAGAATTTTCCGTTTGAATGAAATTGATGAATTTAGGCTTGAGGCCTTTGAAAATTCTTCCATCTACAAGATAAGGACCAAATTCTACCATGACAAGTTCTTGAAGAAGAAAGAACTTGCGCCTGGAGATGCCGTGTTGCTATTCCATTCAAGGTTGAAGTTGTATCTCGAAAAACTCAAGACAAAATGGGAAGGTCCTTACTTGATTTCGAGAGTTTTTGAAAGTGGTGTTGTGGAATTGCAAGCCAAGGATGAGAATCGATTTGTTGTCAATGGACAACGTGCGAAGAAGTTCTACAATGCGGAGGAGCAAGCCGGAGTGTTTGTCCTCCATCTCAAAGACATTTGAAGAACATATCCCGTCGAGCTCACGACGTTAAATTAAGCGCTAGTTGGGAGGCAACCCAATCCTTTTAAATTTTGTTGGTTTATTTTTCTTGTTTTTATTTTAATTTAAGTTTTATTGTCTAGTTAGTTTCTTTTGTAATGGATTAATTCCTAAAAATGAGGAATTAGTCTTAAATATGTTGCTTTGTGTGTCTTAAGTGAGTGCAAATTTTTGCAGGAAAAGAAAATTAGAGGCAATGAGGGAATAAGTGTCGAAGGGGGAAGAAGAACAAAATAATAAAAATCGAAGGCCTAGGACGCGACCCATTGGCATGACCAAGGCAGAGGCCGTGCCCCAAGTCACTCTGGGTGCGGGTACGAGGCGCGGGCACGGACCGCGTTGCAGAGGGCTTCAGAGAGCCAAAATCCTTCAGCCCGAGCGTGACCCCAAGGCACGACCCAGCGTGGCCTGCGTTGCAGAGCTCGTCCCATGCGGCCTCCAAGCACGGGTGAGGGCAGGCCGCGCCCCACTCATTGACGGGTTTTAAACCCATTTACACTCATTTCTCTCCCATTTTTCACTCTCATACACTCTCACTACACTCACACACACGACTTTCACCCCATCCCTCAAGAAATCAAGGTAAATCTCCCCACTTTCTCCTAGATTTATCCTACATTATACTCATAGCATGATTATTTAAGTTTTGAATGGCTCATATGCTTGAGATTGCGAAAAAATTCATATTTTGTGCCCTAAACGAAAATTGCATGAATCCTTTCTAAATTGAGCTTCCATTTGAAGTAATATGCAATTGCTAGCATGAGTATGATATGGGTATTCGAATTTGTTGAGATTTTGGTGGAAATTGTTTGGTTTCTTGTGTTAATTGGGGCAAAAATGGTGAAAATTCGATTTTCATGATATTTAGTTGTTTAATTCTCCATTGTTGCTCAAATGAGGGAGAATTCTCATGGTGAATGTGCTTGGATAACTAGAATGAACTACATTGTGCTCATTTGAGGAAAAATTTGCCATTTTGGTGAAGAAATAGTTGTATTTTGTTTCTATCTAGTCTAAGCTTTCCATTGCATTGAGAGGTGAAGGAAAATATGGGATTTTGGTACATCTTGCTTGGGTTCAAGATGAAATTGTGGACATGGGGCATGGAAGTTCAATTTGTCAAATTTAAGTGTATGCAATTTTGTTGTTGGGAATCCTTGTTATCATTTTTGTATGATTGTGCTACATTCTTGCTTAATGTGCCTTTGTCATCTCCAAGTTGAGTTGATTCTTGAAAAATTGAAATTATAATTTGGGGAAATTTTGAATGTAGTTAAAAGGTGTAAGAATGTTGATTTTGGTTTGGTATTTACATGCTTTATCCAACCTTAATGTGAAGTTTTGCATGATAAGATTCTTTGGGAAAAGCATGAATTTGCTAAATTTTTGGAGCATAAAAAGAGAGAGATTTAATGCAGTACACATGTGATGTTGCTAGGTTGCTTACCTCTACCGTTTTTGCTAGACGAGAAAATGGGGGGGTGAGGACTGTAAAGTTGTTCGCACTTTGGGCCATGCTGAATATCGTTCACCTGAACTTTGGAGCATTCCTACTTGAGCAGCTTCAAAGGCAAGCTCATATGGATAATGGTTGGATCTGCATTGGGGGATTGATCACCCCACTAGCCGAGCACTTCAATATTCATTTGGATGAGTACCAAGAGAGTCCCGGAGCAAGACTCTTGAGTATCCCCTACTTAAGGAACATAAAGATGCTCACCTCGGACATAAGAACATATCTATTGTCCATGAGAGGAGGGGGAACTGGATGATGGATCCAATTTCCAAGAGTGAGACAACTGGATAATGGATACAGTAGCTCATCGTGAGGCTATTCGAGCTCCGGGACTTCCTACAGGCATGAGAGATGCCATTGATGACCAACCAGAGGGAGGAGGAGCCGATGGGCGAGAGGGATCCTCCACAGCCACATTCAGATGAGGGCGGTGGTACACCGAAGAACAGATTGCAGGCCGCTTTGATGCACTTGATGGCTACATGATGAAAATGGACGAGAACATGCAAAACTGGCGGACTGAGGTGCATGATGAGTTTCGGAATCTGAGGTAGGATTTGTACACCCGATTTGATGATATCCGCAGCGACATGCATAACCGAATGGGTCAGATTCAGTCGAGTGTGGATGAGCGATTTCATGCCATCCAGGCAGATATTGATAAGAGGTACACCGGCCTTAGGGGTGAGATCAGAGGTCTTTCTGACAACATGGGCTCGTTTCAATCAGAGATACAGGACCTAGTCGGACTCTTCTGATGAATGCACACCGGCTCTAGGTCACAGCAGCAGCCCTACACCCCGTCTCAGCATCAACAAATGACTCCCTATAACTCCTACCAACCGCAGCAGCAATTTCAGCAGCAGCCATCATTCCAGTCGATGCAGCAGTTCCCCACTAGACAGTTCATGGCCTCATCCTCCTCTTCTCAGCATTTTCAGCAAATGCCGACGGGCCAATTCATGGCATCCTCCTTTCAGTAGTTCCAGCAATTCCAGCCATCTCAGTTCATGCCGTCATCCACTTCTTAGTAGTTTCCGTAGCAGTCTCCGCATCACCAGCAGCATCCACCCCACTAAGCAGTTAGTGCTCCTTGCCACCATCGTTTTGCCTCCAAACTTATTTCCTCACTTGGATCAAAATATGTTTGGGAGAGGGGAAGAGTAGTGGTGGCAAGGATCTTTTCATGCTCATTTTATCGCTTTATTTTATTTATGTTGTTTTTGGATAATTGAGCATGCTTGCATGCTTATGTTTTATTTATATTTGGATTATGTTAGGATTTTATTGCTTTATGTATGATGGATTGATTGGATGGAGACAATTGATGGATATTCGATCACATGCCATTTTGTTTCATGAGCATATGTGATGTTTTATCTATGTTTTTGTTCGATTGTCTTATGATATGTGTTTTAGGGATGTTTTTGACTTGAATAGGTGTATGTCCCTATAACATGATAGGAGTCAAGAGCATGTTTTTGATTAAATTGGAATTGTTGATGATGATGAGCTTATGTGGAAAAATTTTGAAAAATGTTGATAAAAGGCAAGATTGTAAACCATGAAAATATAACCAAGGTTCTTGATATGTCTCAAAAGTACAATTATTGAAGGAAAAGCCTACCTTGGGAAGACTTGATCCAAAGATTGCATAAGTGTAATCTTTTCTTTGATGAGTGATTGATGGTCTTCTTGGGTATACTAGTCTTTCTCTAGAACTTTCTTGGTGACTTAATTGAGGTTACAATTGTGTGTTTGATTTCTTGAAAAGGATTTAAGAACATTTGTTGTTTAACGTCATGATAATCCAAATATGTACCTTCTAATACAAATTTGATCCTTTGCAAGCCCTTTTTGAGCCGTGAAATGTTTCCTTTATATTGTTGGGTTTGGGAATGAAATAAATGACAAGATTGTGTATTTTCTTTCAGTTGAAATTTTTGAGAAATCTTGTAATCGGAAAAAGGAAAAATGCTGAAATAGTCTTGTGATGAAAAAGAACAAGAGAAGTGAATTATCTAGAGTTGAATTGAAAATACTTTGGTGAAGAAAAAGAAGAAATATGTTCACAATAAGATCACAAACAAAAAGAGTAAGAAATGATGAAAAATTTGGAGAAATCTCAAAGAAATTGTGTTGAAAAGAACAAAGGGTTGAAGAGAACTTGTTTAGTTCTTCTTGATTAGTAATGAAATGACTTTGGTATTTTTTGGGAAGCCACTTAGCTAAATATATACCTATCCTTCCGAAAAGCCTTCACTACAACCCAAAAAGCCCTTAATGATTCTTGTTTGAGAACACACGTGGAGTAGTGGAGATTGTAGTCACTTTGCAAGCATATGGTAGGATCCTAGTGCACTCTTGACCGTGAGAGCAGATACACGTTTTGCATATACACTCGAGAGTGAGTGTTCTTTGATCCTTGTGAGAGCTTGTACTTCAATAATTATATCATGATGATTTTATCGTACTTGTTTATGTTTGATTGCCAATATCATCTTTGCAATGCTCGTCCTTTGATTTTGAAGCAAATTGTCTTCTTGATTCTACTTAAATCAAAATCCTTGCCTTATCTCTTGTTTTTGTTTGGGGACAAATAAATATTTAAGTTTGGGGGAGTTTATGAGTGCTTGAATTGCACTCATTTGTACTCAATTATACGCGCTTTTGAGTACTTTTGCTCCTTGCTTATGTATATATGTTTGTTAATATTGTATATTTTATCGTTAATCTTTAATGTTGTTTAAAGTGGCCAATACATGTTATTTTTGGGTTAATATTGTACAAAATAAATTTAAAATGGGATTTCGATCATCAAAGGCCGCACAAGACTTGAAAAGATGAAGAAAACCAAGTGTTGGGCTCAGACACGGCCAAGAGGCGCGACCGTGGGTTGCATTGCAGAGCCCCATCAGAGGCTCGAAATCCTTCAGCCCACACGTGGCCGGCTGGCGTGACCGGCCGAAAGCCGTGTTGCAGGCGCCTCCGGACGCAGGTGCAGGACAGGCCGCGCCCCAGGGCCTCTACTATACGGACTCCGGGCGCGACTAGTGATGCCCGCATTTCAGCACTTCAGAGACCTGTTTTTGTGTGTTCCAAACTTGACCTCCAGGCGTGACCCAGACGAGGTCGCGGTCGGGACTGACGAATTCATTTTTGACTTTTGGCACTCCATTATTGGCCCTCTATATGATATAATACTTGGGGAGTTCAAAAGAGAGAATCTTAGACACGAATATCATCTCAAAAACACTCTCCATTTGGGATTTTTGAAGATCAAGAACATCAAGAGGAGGAGGAAGATTCAACCATCCATTTGAAGATTCAAGCCAAGGTATTGAAGGAGTTTGTTCTACATTGGGTTTTATCTTCTTCTTCACTCTTTTACCTTTGTTTTGAGAATGGGTTTTGTATCCTTTTCTTGTATTCTTGATCTTGTTGTAAATATGGTAGGGCTCTAGGATGTGGTGAAACAATGTGACTCTTGTTCTTAATAAGGGTTTAATACATAATTATGCTTTGTCAAGGTTTTAATCCATACTTGATCTTGAATGATGTTGTTTGAGTGGCCTCCTTACTAGCATCACATGTATGATTCACTTGCATCTTGCCCATCTCGTGAACATAAGCATGTATGGATTGAATTCATGTACTTGTACTCTTAGTTGAAATGTCAAATATGTGGAAGGAATGGTGACCCCTTGGAGCCTTTGGTAGGTGCGACCTTGGAATGTGTTAGAGATAGCCATCCTTGTCACATTCGCAATTTAGAAGATATTCGAGAGATGCCCCTTCTATATTCGTGGTCTTCTTACCTATGAACTTAGCATGATCGTGTGTTTAATCCTTGTTGTTGAATCAAGAGGAGTGTTGTGAATCCATATCCCATAGTCTTGTTTAAATCTACCTTTAAATCTCCCTTTTGTTGATTCTTGTTCTTGCTTACTATTTAGATTATTTATTTTTGTTGTTTGGTGTTTGTTACTCTAGCTCTTGATTTGGTATTGTGAATGAAACCAAGCCCTCGCTTAATCATAGTTTAGATATTCCTCTTGTCTATCGTCGTAGTAGTTGCATTTTTTTATTCAAATTCCTTTTCCCTATGGATCGATCTCGTTTCATCCTTGCTACAAATTCATGCTTGTACACTTGTAGGCATTGACACAAGTTTAATAAATATTGAAACCATAGTAGAAGTGAAATCATCTATCATATGTTCATGTACATTGCTATGACCATTGTCCTGAACAATGGTGATGTACTTGGAAAAATCAAATACTGAGGTGATTTATCAATTTCCATAAATATAAATGACAATCAATCACTTATAACAAGAGCAATGTAGAGCTATTGATAAAAAAAACATAGTGCAGTGACTCCATTGAATTAATCTGAACCAATCTTATATGATTGGTTCACGTATGGTACTAACAATCTCCCGTTTTGTCATTATCTGTTGACAAATTAGCTCATTTGTTTTTCCCAACTCCTTCATATTTCATTGATTGTCTTCAGCAGCAGGAATATTCACCTAGATCTTTACAAACTTTGCAATGAACTTTGGCTCTGTTTATATTTCTTTTTCTTTTTCTTAATTTTCCTTTTATTTTTATTAGAGCATTTTTTAGAAGATCATTAATAGTTCAAAGACAAAAGTATCAAAGATGGAGGAGTGTGAAAAAATGTAATGATGATGAGGTGATTATAAAATGATTGCATCATATTTGAAGCTCAAAGTAAAGAGCTTCACAAAAAACTAAGACTTAGAATTGAGTCTTTGAAGATGAATCAGAGAAAAAAAACATAACATATTTTGAAAAGCTAATACTCCCCCTATTTGCCTGGAAATTTAGCATTATGAGTATCTACAGAAGAGATTTCTTCTTCATTCAGAATTTTCTCCATTAGATTGTGCAGACTCAAAGTCTTCTTCTTCTTCTTCTTCTTCTTCTTCTTCTTCTTCTTCTTCTTCTTCTCCTCCTCCTCCTCCTCCTCTTATTCTTCTTTATTTTCTTCCTCTTCTTCTTCCTTTTCATTTTCTTCCTCTTTTTTCTCATCTTCTACTTCCGCTACATCACTCTCTTCTTCATCCTCAGCTGCTTCATTATCAGCATAGTCATCTTCTTGTTCTGCTTTCTCTTTCTCATCTTCTTCCTTGCCTTGCTCTTCTTCATGCGCAACCACTGATGTTTGCTTTTCTGATCAAGTTGTAGTGCTGAGATGTCCTTACTTCCTTTGTGTGTCTTCAGTCTCCTTGACTACTGTTTCAGTAAGGGTGTGAAGAGACTGATGTTTTTCAGCAGCAGGCCTTGTGAACTCTTCATCCTGAAGAAGTTCATGAAGTTCTTCCTCTCAGCAGCATAATCCAAAGTCTTCTAAGCATGGAAGGCTATGCAGTCTCTCAAATGATTTAGAATCTTATCACGTGTAGAGATATCAGGAGAGGAGGATTCTGGTGCATGCTGTGTACCCTTCTGTGGGCTAACATGTTTGTGTAGGGATATTCTGAGCAGCTCCTTTGATGCAGATGGCAGATCGGATGAGACTTTGATGCCAAGAGACTTCTTAGGCTTGATGGTAGAATCTATCTTGGTAGTAACATTCTTCTTTTGGCTTTTGATAATAATATCAGCACAGGATAGACCATTGGAGCTTTGATTAGCTCACTCTGAGCCATGCTCACCACTTTGTTGAACATAAATTCCCCATAATCAAATTTCCTTCCAGTTCCTATGTGAAATATGAACCTCTCTTGATTTTGATTAACTTATATTCTGTGAGTGGTTGGCACCCAATTGTGGATGATAATTCTGAACAGAGCCTTGTATATTGCAGTCAGCTTGCTTGATAGAATGGTTTAGGGGTTTGATCACCAAAAATCATACTCACCTCCTATGGGTTCAGTAGAGATGATATCCTAGTCTTCAATGTCATCAAAATCCCCGTCAACAGTTGATCCTATCATCTGATTAATCAGACGAGGGGAGAATTCCACCATCTGTTCTCGAACGAAAACTTTCTCAAAGTTTTCTAAAGTAGGGTTGTCCATATCTTAGGTTAGGTTACTATAGAACTCACTGACAACCATTAGAACATACTCTCCAACTTTTAATATGGTTTGTAGCAAACCGATAGCCTCAATCAGGGTGTAGATACCCGTCTCAACCAACACAGATGTATCTACCCTCATCTCAGATATGACATTCATTTTCTTGACTTTATCCCATAGAGAGGCATGAAAAATGGATCTAAAAAGACCATAAGAAGTACATTCTTCTTGAATAATATCTAGCTTCCTGGAACGTCCATCAACTTGTTCACGAACATCTTCACGAACTTTCTTATTCTCGGCAACAGCTTTGGTTCTGGTCTCCCTTCCAGATTTAGATTTCTTCAAGAAGCTTCCCAGAATCTCTTCTGAGGCTTGGCTTCTAGTCATTAGAGAGCTGGTGGACATAAGTACTGATCCCTTGGTAGACTTCTGAGGGATTTTCTTCTTCATGGATACTCCTGGAGATAGAGATCCAACAGTGAAACACTCGATTCTGTACTGAGCACTTGCGAGCAGATTCTCTACTTGGGGAGTGGCTGCTTCATTTTTTGAGGATGAAGAGCTCTAAATCTCCTCTTCTGGATCTTCAGCGACCACAGATCTATAGATGATCTTGGTCTTTCCCTTCTTGTCAGCAGTCTTCTTTGCAGATACCTTATATTGTTGAGCAAGAGAAATGTGCTTATCTTCATCAGCAGGTTCAAGAACTTGTTCTTGAACATCTTTAGTAGGGTCTACAACAGCTTTTGGAGTGAATTTTTCTTCAGCAACAACATAAGCTTTCTCAGCTTCTTGGTCGAGGTTCTTGGAAACGTCTTCCACGATCTTCTTTGATTTCTTTGCGGTGTTCTTCTTCTTGATATTGCTTTTAGTTTGAGCTTTTGAAGAAAGAATGTATGCCCTAATGTCCGGTTTATTATCATTTTATTTATCCCGTTGTTTGTTTGTTATTATCTTATTTTCATTAAGTAGATTTTAGTTCGAAACCCTTCAAATTATTGGTTTAGAATGTTTAAGATTGTATTTAAATGCATGTGTGTAACACGAGAGGGATATTCGTCCTATTGAACTTTCCTTGAGAGTATGACTTGGGTTGACTCACCATCTTACAATCGACCCCGTCCTCTTACGGGTCAGTTTAGGATTTACGTGTGCAATCTTGATGAAACATCAATCCAGTACTGATCTTGCAAAGCTTTCTTCACATTCTTAGGCTCAGTGATTGATATTAAGCAGATATTAGCAATTACTTCTTGAACTGTTGCTCTATTTTTTGTCTTCAGTGAGTCATGCACATCTCCTATGATTGTTGTTGTTAGATGACTCTTAACAATAGGCTTGTATGTCCTTTTGGGAGTCACAGTCGGTTCTTCATCAGCTGCGTCTGACTTCTCTGGACGTTCTTTATAAGGTTCAAAGATATCTTGGCGAACATCTTCATCATCACTTCTGAAGTCTTGAACATCATCAAACTTGACATTTGCAGACTCAATAATATCTCTTATTTCTGTGTTGTGGACCCTGTAGGACTTGCTATTTCTAGAATATCCAAGGAAGATACTTTCAACTTCTCTATTTCCAATCTTAGTTAGATATTCTCTATCATTGAGAATGTAGCAGGTACAACCCAATATATGGAAGTATTTGATAGTAGGCTTCCTTTTCTTCCATAGCTCATAAGGAGTGGCCTGAGTTCCTGGTCTGTAGTGAACCCTATTGCTGATATGATATGCTATGCAGCCCAAAAGTGAGTAGCAATATTGTTTCCAGCAATCATTGCTCTAGCTATCTCTTGAAGAGTCCTATTCTTTCTTTCCACAATTCCATTCTGCTGAGGAGTCTTTGGTGCAGAATATTTGTGACTAATTCTAAGCTCTTCAAAGAAGTCATCGAATAGCTTGTTCTCAAACTCCTTCCCATGATCACATCTGATTCTCTTGATCGAAACACCCTTTTCATGGAGACTTTACAGGCTAATTTCTTAAAATGTTGTAAGTGTTTCTGTTTTATCTTTCAAGAACTCAACCCAGGTAAACCTAGAGAAATCATCTATGCAGACAAACACATACCTCTTTCCTCCATAGCTTTCTATAGCCATTGGTCCCATTAGATCCCTATGAAAAAAGGACTTTGTTAGAGGTGATGTGTTGAACATCCTTGTGATGAGATCTGACTTGCTTCCCTAATTGGCAAGAACCACAGACTTTGTTGCAGTTGACCTTGATCTTTGTAATCCCTTTTATCATATCTTTGTTGATCAGCTTCTGAAGATTCCTAAAGTGAGTATGGCCAAGCTTCTGATGCCATAACTTAGTTTCATCCAAGGATGTTCTCTAAGAAGTTATTGAACGTTCAGTAGGAACATTGAATCTATAGCAGTTGTCAGAGGATCTCTTTCCTTCCATGAAGACTACATTGTCCTTCTTGTAGACCTTGTAATCATCTTTGGTGAAGATTACAGTCATATCATCATCGTAAAGCTGACTGATGTTGATCAGATTGGCTTTCAGTCCATCTACCAACATGGCTTTCTCTTAAGTTAAGCATTCCTTCTACATTCAGAACTCCTTTTGCCCATGACTTTGCCCTTCTCTCCATCTCTAAAGGTAACAAAGTCCGATGTGTAGGTCTTCAAGTCTCTCACTACTGCACTGTCACCTATCATATGTCTTGAACATCCACTGTCAAAGTACCAATTGTTGGTACTTTCTGCTCTAAGAGATGTGTTGGTACTTCTTAGGTAAGTGTTGTTCCTTTCTTTTGTTCTGACATGGTGATGCAGCTTTGGCTTTGGTAGGAACAAACCTTCTCCTCATTCTATTAAGATCTCTGAGATAATCTTTATAATGAGGTCTGATGTGGCCTGCAACCTCACAATAGTGGCAGATGATCTTCCTTTCATCTGATGTGTTGTGAAAAGCAACGTTGGAGTTATTTCTGTTAAAGATCTTCTTGTGAGATACATTTGAAGGATGAACATTCTTTGAAATGTTTAGAACATTCTTCTAGACTTCTTCTTTTCTCTTAGGCTCCTCCTTTGCTTTGACAAACTTGATCTCTCTTGAGTTTTGTCCAGAATACCCAAGATCATATCGAACCTTCATGGTCTGTCTTGAGTTCAGAATCTTATCAAGATTCTTAGTACCATTATTGAGTATCCTTATGTTTCTCATAAACACCTCCAGATCTTCATTGGATTGCTCGAGCTCCTTCTTTTGATCACATATCTTTTCTTATAGAGCTTCTTTCTTCATGATCAGTTAACTATTTTCTTGACTGATCTTTTGATTTTGTTCGACAAGTTATCTATTGATCTCCACAACCTGCAACCACTTGTTGAACATCTCATGATAGGTGTTCTCAATATCTGAGTCACTGACATCATTATGATCATCATCTAATTCTTGGTTGATTGCAAAAGGATCAGTATGAGATGCTTGATTTTCCTTGGCTATAAAGGCATTGATTTCATCTTCTGAGTTTGATTAACTGGAGCTTGATCCTTCATCACTCATTGAAGTGTTGTAGCTTTTCTTCTTCTTCAGAGTGTTAGCACATCCTCTCTGAATGTGTCCTAGCCTTCACATTCTCTGTACTTTATTCATTTACCTTGAGCTTCATCTTGATCAAGATTGTTCCTATTAGAAGACTTGCGAGGAAATTATCTCATGTTGTCATTCTTCATGATGCATTGACTTTCGGCTCTTCTTAGCATCTTTCTGAGATTTTTGGTAATCAGTACCATAGAATTCATCAGATCTTCATTAGGAACGTCATTGAGAACTTTTTCAGGAACTTTCTCTGATGTTTCAGCTTTTAAGCTAATTCATTTTCCGTTCTCCATATATTTGTCTTCTTCAAGATTTATCTCAAAGATTCTAAGAGATCCCATCAATTCATTCAGCCTCATGCTTCTGACATCCTTAGCTTCTTCTATGGCAGTAACTTTGTAGGAAAATATTTTTGGTAAATTCCTCAAGACTTTTCTTACCATCTTTTCATGTGATATGACTTCTCATAATGTAAAACTCTCATTAGATATACTCTTTAATTGAGCATTGAAATCAACAATTGTTTCAGAGTCTGCCATTCTCAAATTCTCAAATTTGGAGGCAATATTCTGAAGTCTTAAAAGTCTGACAGTGCTGGTTTCTTCAAAGGTTGTCTCCAGTATATCCCATACGGCTTTAGTAGTCTCATAAGTTGAGATCTGTGATACCCCGATCCTTTTGCTAAATTATAAATTATAATTTTAGTAAATGATTTCAAATTAATATT
This sequence comes from Perilla frutescens, assembly GCA_026008535.1. Lineage (NCBI taxonomy): Eukaryota > Viridiplantae > Streptophyta > Magnoliopsida > Lamiales > Lamiaceae > Perilla > Perilla frutescens. The sequence goes on along the minus strand of BRKX01000009.1, from coordinate 47,932,955 downwards.
GTTGAATATTAATCATGTGAGTATGTTTGTATATTATGCCGTTGTTTTATTACAGGTTGTCCTAATCGAACCGATACATCTTAGCACACAGTGGTATTGTACTGAGTGTATAATACAGTTTGAATTTTTATTACTAAGGTGTCAAGTTATGTGTTAAAGGATGAATGTTATTGTATTTAATTTTATTTTGCCATACCTTGAGCACCCTCTGCTTTTTCGATAAGTATTAAAAGTGTTTTGAAAATCTAAGTCGTGTTAAATGGAGTTGGAAATATCTGGGAGTCGATTTAAATAGGGGAGTTGATTTGAGTGCCGCGCGCCCGCGGGGTCGTGCGCGGCCGCGGGAGGCTGCGCGCCCGCGGGGTAAGTGACAGGCGCGCGCCGGCACGGGGCTGCGCGCTCGCGGGGAGTGTTGGCTGAGGGCATGGTCGCGCGGTCATGGAGGCTGCGCGGTCGCGCGGGTCCGGGGATTTTCCTACCTATAAATACCACACTTATCCATTTCTCCTTATTTCTTCTCTTCCATTTGGGCGATTTTTCTCTCAACTCTCTCTCAAGAAACTCTTCATCTTTTGGAGTGTATTCCACCATCATCATCCATCAACTAAGGTAACCTCTATACCTCTTCTTCTTGGGGATTAAACACTCATTTCTTGTTAAATCGAACCTAGGGTTTGTTATCCGAAAAATTAGGGTTCTTCGATTTTTTTGATCTCCTTGCCTTGATACCTTGAACATATGGTTTATTTACCTCCTTGAAGCTATATGTGAAGTTATATCGAATTCCTATGGTTCATTGTTTCTAGGGTTTGGATTTTTGCCTTAATTTCCCCTTATTTGTTGATGTTTGATTGGAGGTGTTGTAATGTCTTTATGAAATTGATTTTCATGTATGTTAGAGCCATAGGATGAAGGTGTTTTTATTTGAAATATTGGGTTTAAAGGATTTAAATTAAGTCATGAGCATGTGGTTTAAATGAGTGCACGTAATGTGCTCGATTAAATGCTGCAAAGAGATTTAATGTGTATTTTGAGTCCAAAATCATAGTATGAGCTTGTATATCCATGATTGTGTATATGGATATGTTTGAAGACCTTAAAGCAAAGTATAGCATGAGTTTGGTCTAAATTATGATTTGATTGTATAACTCGACATCTAAAATGAAAAGGGAATTAAAAGGTGCTAGATGACGTGTTGTAGCTTGTGGTGGACAACTTGTGGGCGGCTAAGGAGTATCTCAGAGGTTGAGAAATTGTGAAAGCGTCTCATGAGGTGGGGTAACTCTAAACTGTGAACACATGTAAGGTTATAGTTATTGTTGTGCTTTGATTGTATAAGTATGAAGGGTCTTCGGACCAGAGATAAAAAAGACCCTTCGGGGCATAACAGAGATCCTTCGGGGCAACAAAGAGCTCCTTCGGAATTGATAATAGACTCGTTAATGTCCTCCCTGGGGGGTAGTATGTCTGCGGGCATCCCTACAGGGACAAAGACGTTCATTAACGGGGGCATCATGATGTTTGGACCCTACGGGGTTGAGGCTAGTCTCCACAAAAGTGAAGAAGTATCCATATGTTATATTTTCACTTATGCAATTGGCTATAACTGTTTACAGTGTTCCCCACTGAGTATGTTGTTAAATACTCACCCATTCATTCAATGAATTTCAGGTTGAGGAGTCGAGGCCTGGGTAGGAGCATTGTGAACACAAGAGGACCCCACAAGCTTGTGTTTATCTTTTATATGCTCTTCTTTTAAAAATACTCACATTATTATTATTATTATTATTATTACATTGATCACTCTTTTTTCCTTATGATCAATGATTATTGGGGATGAGAATAGCCCGATCTTTTGTAGGCCATGATGTATATAACTTGATATTATGTAAAACAGTTTAAAGGCGGGTCATTCGACCTTGGAGCCTTCTATGTGTGAAGTATGTTGTTGAACCCTGTATTATGTATGTTAAATTAAGGTGTTAGACGGGCGGGTTGAGTAAGACCTATGAGCCCGGTAGGTTAGATGATTGCATGATTTTGTTGATGGGCTTACACGATGCGTCTACTTAAAACCATGTTGTGTGACATAATAGATATGATAGATTGCATGCATTAATTGCGAAAAAATTCATATTGAAAATTATGATGTCCTACCTTATTATGCTTATTCATGCTTTTTGACCTAAGCTTCCGCTCATTTTATTATAAGTGCATAAAATTAAGTAAGTAAATTGTATCTTAAGTGACGTGGCCAAACGGAGTAGTTTGGGGCGTTACAAGATCAGACTGAATGACTCCAGATCTACAGCAGCGGAGAATATGGCGTTGAGAGCTTTGGAGTTAGCATTGAACCATCTCCTTTTTAGTCCAGTCATTTTCTTCAATGAGAGTATACTTGTCATCCTTGGCAACTGTAGATTAAGTCCATCCTTTAATGACACTCTTTCATGCTTGATCATCGATGGACCTGAGAAAAGCACACATCCTTACTTTCCAGTTGGGATAGTTGTTACCTTCTAAAATAGGTGGCTCGGTAGTGGAACCTCATTCTTTAATGGAACTCGTGGCTTTAAAACTAAATACTTCACACATAGATATATCTCTTATGATTTTTTCATTTTGAACACAAAATGACCTGCTTTGATACCAATTGAAATTGCACACTCATATGATAAGTATCTATATGCACAATGTTCACTATAAAGTTGCTGAATGTTTGAAGATGTTCACAATAAAGTTGAAGAACGTTATTGTGTACACTAAGATGTTTGCAGAAAGTAAAGCATGCAGAAGTTTGGTAACCCTGTTCGATCAATCGATCTACGTCAGGGAGACTTATCAAGTCCGTGGAAAATAATTCACTACCCCGGTGTCATGTTTACTAGAGGATTTTACACACAGCTGACCTCCCGTCACTTGCTACCCTGTCTACCCCTACACCTTCTTTCATTGAATTGAATTGTGAGATCCCCTCACAACCTAGAAGTCTAACCTATCTAGTTCCCGCAGAAAATCTCTTCCAAGACTCCTTTTGACAGTGTATGAACAAGTGTTTTTCAATACACGATGATTAGAACATTATTTTCTAGTCTAAGACACATCCGTAGCTAAGTGGCTCAAAATAGTTGGAGCTCTTAAAACAATTCTTGTGCAGTGCTTTTGTTCGGTGTGTGTAAATCATCCTAACAGGTCTATATCCCAAGCTATTTATAGATAAACAATAATATCCTAAACATGGAAACAGATGACCTAATTTGATTCAGAAACAAATAAGGAAACTTTCCTTATTTGGAACCGAGATCAAGTTCGATCCATGTTAGGATTTCTTCTAACTCTAGAAATCTACCTTTGACTTCAGTCTTGGTCTCTTCAGTTGAATTGACAGGCTCTAGATAGATCTCTGAATCTTCCCTTGGTCGTAAACCTTAAACAACTTCATCGATCTTGGAAGAATATTCTGGACAAAGGATATTCATGTAAATGTTTACAAACGTTACTATGAACATTGTTGATCTTTGAGTCTTCTCTTCGTTGCAGACATTCGTGTACTTTGCAATGTACATTGTTGATCTTAAATCTTCACATCAAGTAGCACAGCGGAATCTTTTATACAATCACACAGGCTCTTGGGTTTTGGCGGGGGTTGTATCCACGATCCTTTCTTCTTTGCCTTCCTTTTTGGTTTCTTTCAACGGAGAGGAACAGCCGCAAACATCGCGGGGTTCCTTTCCTCGTCTCTTATATTATTTGGTAGGTTAAGCGTCATCTCCGACTTTTGGTTTCAGCCGGGAAGCTCCTTCCATAGCATTGGTTGGGCTGCTATCCGCAGGTGCCTTTCATACTTGTCTCTAACCCTGTTCCGAGATCTCTCCGGTCTCGAATGGTGTCGTGGTGGCCTCCTGAGGCACCGTGGGTCAAGCTCAATATGGATGGTTCTTATTTGACCGATCTTCAGATGAAGGCAGGTGGGGGAGGTTTGGTTCGAGATTCATCGGGTTCCTTTCTGGCAGGTTTCTGCGTGCCCTTTCGGGTTGCATCGAGTTTTGATGCGGAGTTCCAGGCTCTACTTCATGGGTTGAGACTCGCGGTGCAGTATTCAGATCATATTTGGATTGAGATGGATGCTGCCTCGGTGTTGTCGGTGTTGCAGTTAGGTCGGTCCGATTCGGCTGTGACTTGGCACACGTTGATGTTCATTCGATTGTTATGCCGCGGGTGACATGTTCGGTTCTCCCACATCCACCGTGAGGAGAATCAGGCTGCAGACTTTCTTGCAGGTAGGGGGTTCAAACCCCTACACTCACCTTTTATGATTTAGGTTCTGCTCCACGATATTTGCTCTCCTTGGTGAGGATGGATCAGTTGGGTTATCCCAACTTTTGTTTTAGATATAGTTAGATGATGATGTTTTTCATTTATTTCTTGTTCCCGTTTTATGTTGGTTCTTGTTTGGATTTTTAGTCTTTCTCGGGCTGTACTTCAGGTTATATATTTCATTTGGTTTTTGGGGTTAGCATCCGGTCTATGGATGTATCCTCTTTGAGTTGTTTCTTTGCTTCTAGTTCGAGTACTTGGTTAGGGGTGTGTTCACTTTTGGGACACATCCCACCTATGACTTTGTACGAGATGATTTGCAAGTTATATACAGGCTGGGCATGGTGCCGAATGCCCCACTCCTTTTAGGGGTGTTTTTGAAAAAAAAAATCACTCAAGCTAGCTGACAGTACTCAGCATATTGAACAATCTCTATTATGGCAAAACACACAACAGTCTTCTTCTCGGCTTAATCCAAACTCCTTGCTTTTTAGTTGTCTTCAGGAAGTTCATTATTATGAATATTGTCCAAAATAGTGGTGATATAGTTGGAATAACCAAATACTGAAGTGATTTATCAATTGCCATAAAGATGAATGACAATTAATCACTTATAACAAGAGCAATGTAGAGCTCTTGATAAACCAACATAGTGCAGTGACACCATTGAATCAATCTGGACCAATCTTCTATGATTGGTGTCACGTATGTCACTAACATGTTCTTTTTAGGACCAGGGCGTTACAGAAATAACTATAATAAAACCCGGAATATCAATTTCTGTGATTGACTAGATGATTGATCTTGATCTTGTTCTTCTTTTCCAATTCTCTACTTCTCTACTTCCAATGCCTCTTTTGGGATATGATGTGATGATCCCCAAATTCGTCCACCTTTCAACATTTATACTTAGGTAAGTGTGATGAAAATCAGGCAAAAATGATCAGTTCGCGAGTTCGGTCATGACCACGTGGGTTGCGAATGAGCTCGTGAATCCTATGTGGCATATGGTTCGTGTCCACGTTAGCAGTCACGAATGGGGTTGCGAACAAGCCAAAGAAGACCCCTTCCTCATTCACGACTTTTACATAAAAATGGCAAAAGAGTCGTTCGCGAGCTCATTCACGACCACCTCGGTCGTGAATGAGGTCGCGAACTCGCCGTGTGTCCCTACAACTTTCCACTGTTTCACTCTATTTCTCACTCATTTCTTGTTCGATTGATCCAATTCTTTTTACAATGTGTTCCCTACTCGATTTCCCATGTTTCTAAACTTTTCCCAGACTCATTTGCAACTCACAACAAAATATTTTTCATAAGTTTTTAGTCATGATAAGTTGTATGTAGCTATTTCACGATTAACAAATCGTGATTGTTTGAAAGTTTTGATTTGTAAAGGTGATGATAGTGTAACAAATGTTAATACGAACATTAAGTGTTGCATAATTTATAATATAATATTTGATTATATCAGTAAATTAATTATTTATGTCATTATTTGAAATATATTATATTATAATTATGACATAGTATGTATGTATATGGATATATCTATATGTGTTCCGTGTGTGTGTATTCGAGCAATGATTGCTTTTATCAATCGTCAACTTAATTATTTTTATATTTGAAATAATAATTGTCTCACGTAAAAAAATTAACTGAGAAAATTAAATATGATATTAATTTTATAATCTAAAATATTATCTATAGAACGTGCATATGTAATACCTATATTAAAAATATAATAATTGAGTTTAATACTATAAATAATCTGGTACAACGCACGAACAAAAATTTAGTTAGCATTATAAAGTCGGGATAATTCGATGCTACGTCCAACCGCATTGCATACCGCGGCTGGATCTTTGGCACGTGTTTTTAGTTTTATATTTTTTTTGTCTGACCATGGTTAAATACAACTGTTATGTAGTTATTTTGGTTAACTATCGGCTATTGAGCTGGCAAGTATCGGCCAATCTTTTTTTCCCCTTCAATTTTTTCTGAAGTGAATAATGATTAATGGGCATTTCACCTAGATATTGGAATACAGTGACAGTCCACATCCTCTAATCGGCTTGAGTGATTTTAAGACACAGCACTTGAATTTGTTTATTGGAGCCACGGTGTCAGTGTTTGTTTAAGATAGGTTTGTTACTAATAACCTTGGGTCTTCTTCTAATTTCTATTTTTGATGTGGGCCTCGAAGAAAATCGTAGGGGTACTTTCAGTGTTACTGAGCGAAGTTTGGATATGGTCGACGCGCCATAAGGTTGGAATTGCGACAGTTTGGGTTTTTGTAGCGACGAAAATTTCTTCAGAAAGGAGGTATGTTTTAGTGAATAGCTTGGAAATCTATGCATGAGTTCTTATGTTTGTTTGTTTAATTTTATTGTGTATTTGGTAGACCCCGAAGCAGTATTGTTAGATTAGGAATTTTGAACAGCTTGAGATTATTATTCTTGAGGCGGTGGTAGCAATCGCGTTTGAATTGCAATGTTTGAGGTGAATTTTCGCTGTGGAGGCAGTAGTAGTATTGATTTGATTTTCAATTTTGAGTTGATTTTTGATGAGACAGAAGTAGTAGTACATTCACTTGTGAATTTGGAGCTGGTTTTTGTTGATGTAGAATGGTTTTGTTAAAACATTGCGCCATATTTTTTTCACTCTGTTTTCATGAGTTCATTTTCATTTTTATGAAGACATAATTATTTGCGATATGGTGTTCAATCTAAATCTATCTCCGTCATCTGATTGTGATGGTTGTGAGAAGGCTCCCACTTCACCCAAAATTGACAACGATACACCTAAAACAGAGGGTGATGATGGTTATGATGGGGCTGTGGAAATCTGGCGTCAGATTGAGAGCAGATTGGAACTGGGTTCTTTGGTTAAGGACATTGATCAGGCGTATGCACTGTACTATGAGTATGCACACTGTAAGGGGTTTAGCGTAAGGAAAGGTTGTCAAAAATATTTTGATAATTCATCGGAGATTCGGATGAAATTTTTTAATTGTTCGTGTGAAGGTCTACCTAACAATAAGAGATCAAATGGTAAGCTAGCTGTTTATAAGAAACAGGTCACAAGAAGTAATTGTAAAGCAAGGCTTCATGTTATGCGCGAACGAAATGGTGAATGGACAATTTCTGTGTTTGAGAAAGTTCATAACCATGAATTGGTGAACCTGGATCAAAGATATCTATTGCGCTCAACGAGAAAACTATGTAACGTGAAGAAATCAATTTTAGAAGCTCTACATTCCAACAGCATACATGTGACGCGTGCTTGTAAATTCATGGAGCGAGGGAGTAGCGGGAGACAGAATGTTGGATTCACTCGGACGGATGCTTACGTACATCTTGGGCGTAAGAAGAATGAGATGAAGGTGGTGGATGGAGATTCAAATGCTTTGCTCCAATTTTTCATGGACAAGTCGAATAAGGAGCCTTTTTTATTTTGAAAGGTGCAACAAGATGTTGAGGGTAAGCTACTGAATTTTTTCTTCCAGGACTCTCGGTGTGCTATTGATTACGAATACTTTGGAGATGTAATATCCTTCGACACTACATACAAAACCAATAAATACAACATGGTATGTGCACCTTTTATTAGTGTTAATCACCATTTCCATAATGTGATGTTTGGTTTAGCTTTTTTGTCCGATGAGACAACAAAAACATTTGAATAGTTGTTTGGTGCGTTTCTTGAGGTGATGTATGGAAAGGAGCCTGAAGTTATCTTCTCCGACCAATGTCAGGCCCTTATGAATGGTGTTGACTACACCTTTAAAAGTGTCGTGCATCGTTTGTGTCAATGGCACATTAATCAGAATGCCTCATCACATTTTGGGTCATTAAATGGGAATACCGAGTTCAAGAAGTTATGGAATCGTTGTATGAATGGTTGTGAGACCGAAGAGGAGTTTGAGGAAGTATGGCAGGAACTAATTCATATGTATGAGTTGACTAGTAATAGATGGTTCCGAAACATGTATAATTTGAGAACTAGATGGTCTTCCGTGTTCGCCAATGATAGGTTCTCAGCGGGTTTGCATGCTATGTCCAGGAGTGAGGTGACTAACAGAATTATGAAAGATTTAGGAAGTAGAAGCAATACTTTGTACGAGTTTGTCATTCGCTATTGTGGAGTGCAGAATGAATGGCGTTTGAGGGAGAATGCAGAGAATGCTCTTTGTCATGGAATTCCCGGGCAATTTCTAGAGAACAACCCTTTGTTAACACATGTTGCAAGAGTATACACAAGTAATATCTATAAGATCTTTGAGTACGAAGCTCATCATTCAATGAATACGAAGATTGTTGACCAGCCACACTATTCGAACAGTGACCTTGTGTTCGAGATCAGCTCTAGTTCTTTATCGGATAGGACAAGGTGCATTTCCTTTAACAAGGATACCCATGACATTTTATGTACATATCGCATGTGGGAGTCGAAGGGAGTGCTTTGCCGCCACATATTCAAAGTGTTGTATTTGATGAATGTTGAAGTTATTCCTGAATGATACATACTTAGAAGATGGACCCAAGAGTGCAAACACAGATGCATTCCCTGTCTAAATTATGCTTCCCCAGCATCTGTTAATGATAATTTATCAGGTCTAGTATTTGTAAATAATATTATGCGGTTAATATATGACCTAGCATACCAATTGAAGGGAGATGGTCGAAGCAGGTCCCAAATGCAGAAGTCTATGTTTTCCATGCGAGAAAAGTTGTTCAAGGATTATGAATTGAGAAGTTTACAGCCGGAAAAGATGCCAGCCAATGGCACACCTCCCCGGAAGATGAGGAACCCATCTCTCGTGAAAAGTTATGGGAAATGCGTTCGTCGAGCATGGAGGAAGAGCAAGTTGAAAGGCCCTAAAGGAGAAGGTTAGTCGTGTGTGTCTTTGCGCAAATAGATTATTATTATTTGGATTTAATAGCATGCACTTCGTTATAGTTGAATTCTGAGCAGGTGCAAAGATGAAACATCATAGTCTGGTCATCGACTCAAGCACTGAATTTGAAAACTCTGTACAGACTCCCAATGATTATTGGCCTGAATTTTGTCGAGTAAGATTGGAGGTTTAATTTGTTGCCTCTATCAATTTTTCTTCGTCAAAATTTTTAAGGTTTTTCCATGTGAATTGCAGGAATTTAACTCGCAGCCATCCCGTTTGAATTTAATGACGATGGATGTCAAGGACAATCAGGACAGTAAGGTGGTGAGTGCAATTGTTTAACCATTTTTTCATCGCATTTCAATTTATGCTTCTAAGTATTTTATATGTATATAATATAATATATATAGTTATATATGACATGTTGATGAATAATTTTTTTATGCACCTACAGGAGCACATGGAAAGTAGATTTGACAACAACATGCCTTGTGTTTGGCTTTAAGCGATGGTCACGGGCTCTGCAATTTTAGTTGGCCATTTCTTGTTTGTTTTATTGTACACGATGAGATTCTACATTAAGTGTACTATTACAAATGTGATGCTACAATAATTGCATGACTCTATATATATATATATATATATATATATTTATATGTTGTGATAACTATTGAAGCAAAGCTTAGTCAATTATGGCTTCACCCAATCCAATTTCGCAAGATGGTACTTTTTTCGTAGTGATGTGGTCTCGAGAGGTTGAAAGGGTGGTTCTTTCGAAGTTGGATTTTGAGCAATGGAATAATAATTGGATTGTAGGAGACATAGAAAACAATAAGCAGGTTCTTCGATTAGTTCGGGATGAGGTAAATGAAGAGGTGGCCGTCGACATACCTTTGGAAAACAATTTAGCCAAATTGCAGGAATGGGAAGAGCATTATCACCAATTCAAATGGCTTATCTCCAGGCCCGATGTTTTCTATTACCCGTACGATAACACTGTGGAGGCATCTGTTGATGTGTGGACTGTAATCTCAAGGGTACAAATTAAGTTGTGCATTTACACGTCTTTATTATAATATACTTACATCTTTTATGTTTTTGCGATGTGCAGATACGACCCAACTTGCTAGCGTATAGGCCTAAAGGGGAACCTTGTTGGGAACAGATGAGAGTTTTATTCCGAGAGACCATAGCCATATCTGATACGCATTCTGGGGCAACTCTCGAAGTGGTGATCCATCTCACAATGAATGCGTGAGCGAAGTTGTGAATCAACCAAGTGCATCAAATCGAACATATAAATCCAATGAAACCCCGTCTCGAACAGATAGCATCTCCAGAAGGTCCTCATTTCATACCTATTCTCGGTCGCGAGGCGGAAATTAATGTTTGGAAAATTTGTATTTAAGTGCATGTTTTACTTTGTCGCTTTAGCTTAAGGGATGACCTTTCCCTAGGAATATATCTATATCCTCAATTCGGTCGACAAATAAAAGCATTTGCTTATCTAATAAAAGAATCCTTCTTCTCTCATGTTTTTGTTCTTTAGTCGTTGTTTTTTGCTGGGCAAAGATTCTTATTCATCTATATTAATCCCATCGACCCCCCATAAAGCTGTGTAGAGGACAACTTCCTCCCGATTACATGCGTCTGCATATATATCTATAGAGATGGGGGATTTTGCAAACTTCTACGACAGCATATGGACGAGAGAGCTAGAGGATAGATTTATCGAAGAGACACTGGCTGCCAGAAAGAATGGAATGTGGCAGGTGAGTCCTGACTAGCGTAATCCGGCCTTCGTCAAACGCATTGCCTCTCTTCTGAATGAAGAATTTGGCATAAAACTTCCAAAAGCATTTTATGGCGAGAAGGTTGTGCGCCTGTTCGAGCAACAAAATAATTTTCAATTCATAATTGGGCACACGCATGTGTACTGGCATAAGAGATCAAAGGAAATGACATATATGTTGAATGAAATCTTCAGCGAGCTAGCTACGGTGAGTGAGTTAACCTGTAGTCACTTTTTAAATTAAGTTTTATGTACATCCTCTAAGTCTGTTGTTGGGGTTGGCCAGTTAATGCCGCTGGCACATGCGTACAAAGAAAAGGGTGAGCCACAATACCTAAACCTGTGTGCCCTGTTTCTAGATGAGTAACACAAGAACTCATGCATATATGCATAATAATAATAAGTGTACCAGCTTATGTACCAGGAAGTGAGGTTTTATTCATAATATTTTCCAGTTGGTATAGCAGATATTAATAAGATCCTTATCCAACAAGCTACTAGAATGATGCAGCAGGGAAAAACAAGGGCTTCGATGCATTAATAAGCATATAGATTTACATGTATCCTAAATCATAATTGAGGGTTTAAGTAAACAAGTAGTTCCAACAAGAGATATAGTAATTCCATGGATTGTGAACAGATGGCATATACAAGCATCAAATTGAAGCAGAAAGAGATAGCATTGTGGCAAGCATGATGAAATCAAGCAAGAGGCATAATTGAGGCATATACACAAAACTAGCCTCAAATCATCTAAACTATCCATCCCAGAAACCCATACTCGAGATATCAAGATTAATTTCAATCCCAATAGTGCGAATTAATTGCATTACCAATAATAACAATGTCCATTCTAATTAACCAAATAACCATTCTAATAATTATGTGCTTAATAATACTACTCATATGCTTAGTAGTAGTAATAATAATAATAATAATAATAATAATAATAATAATAATAATAATAATAATAATAATAATAATAATAATGAATCTATTGGTAACACTACTCAAAATAATAATAATAATAATAATAATAATAATAATAATAATAATAATAATAATAATAATCAAAATGATAATAATACTAATAATCGTAATAAGAAACTATACTGCCAGCATTAATCTTAATAATGATAAGAATAATTAATAACAATAATTATTATTATTTTTATCTAGTATTTCTATTATTATTTTATATAGATAAAGGGAAATCACCAAATACGAAACAATGCTGCGAATACGATAGCCGCCAGAACCCCGACTACGATGAAGGTCTTTCCGGTTAGAGTAATCGGCGCCGTTTCGATGGGAATCTTTGCAGAATGTAAGCCCTCGCAATGTGCTTCCTTTGATTCCAGCTTCTCGTACAACGTCTTTATCATCAAATTCTTGTACTGCAGCTGACTCTCTAGAGAGTCTTTTTGGAGCTTCAATCGTTGCACACCCCCCAGGTAATATGCTGGCAGTTCATCGTCCACCCAGTCGAAGAACTTGCAACCGGAAACCTACGAACAATGTTAAACTCTAAGATACGAATCAAAATTCTAAAGGGATGTAAGATTATTGCGGATAAATCAGTACTTACCCGCTTTGTGGGGCAGCGAACGAACCGTCGAAATGGATTGCCTTCAGTGTTTGAGGTGTAAAGCTCGCTCAGTCTATGTCGATCACAAACCCCTGCAGATTTGGTCTGTCGTTGCCGAATTTGATGCAGAGTAGCTGTTCGAGTTTCCGTCAAGAGACGCCATCGAAGAGTCGTCAGAGCAGAGGAAGAAGAAGAAGGGTTTTTATTCTTAGTTGTGAATGAGTGAAACAGATCGCGCTTAATTTAATTTAGTGTGGAGGTTTGACTTTATGAGTCTTCCTTTCCCTGGAAACCAATTCCTAATTCAAAAATTAAAAAATTCAAAATTCATGTATTTTTCGCCAAAATTTTGAGCTATTTTGGTAATAAAAAATTAAACATTCGAAAGACTATTTTTTTTAAGCCAATTCAAAGTTCGACCATTTTTCTTTTCGTAAGCTAAATTTCATAAAATTTTTGTTTGTATAAAAATTTAGGTTTTTGGTAAAAAAATTCAATTGGTAGATAAATAATCAAGGTTGTCATTAGTATACTAATTCGATTTCCACCACAAAAAAAAAATTATATATTTGTGGTTATAACATTATATATTTAATCCGTAAGCATAAGATGATAATAATTTGAAACATTATTAATTTTATTCTTAAAACTAAGATGATAATAATTTTCCTCATATTATAGTTTGGTAGACTATTATGAGATTATAATTCACAAATTGAAAATAAGAGACTTGGTTGTATTAATGTAACTTTAAGATATAATTATCCGTGTCTCATACTAGTCTACATGACATATATGAGAATATATTTCCAAAATTAGAAGTATAACATTATATTCCAATTCGTAACTACAAGATCAACTTGCCAGTATAATAGTTTAACAGTCCATCTAGATCATACAATAGTGATTTTTGGATTATCCGGATTCTTTAGCACGGTACGATGTCCGTACGATTTCTCAATACATAGCCCCTAAACCCCCTAAACCTTCTTAAAACCCTTAAAACCCTAGGAAACCCCCGCCCGAAGCCCTATGAAACCCCCAACAACGCCTTGAAACCCCCAAAAATGCCTTGAAACCCCTAAAACCATATATGAAATCCCTAAAAACTCTAATGAAACCCCTAAAACCCTTTAAACCCCTAAAACCCTGCCAAAACCATATGAAACCCTCGAAACCCCTAAAACCCTAGGAAACCCCCCCCCCCCCCCGAAACACTCGAAACCCCTAGAAACCCCTATGAAAACCCCCTAACCCCTTTGAAACCCCTAAGACTGCCATTATCAGCAACTGGGCAAACACCCCAACCGGGCAACCACCCTCAATATTTAATTAATTTCTCTCTCTTCCACATCACCAATATTTATACAACCCAACCACATACAATTTCATAGTTTATCAGCAACCACCCCAAACACCCAATCACAACATTATATATTATTTTTTCTTTTCTTTTATTGATAAATATAATATAATTAATAATAATTAAAATAAATAATTATTAGTATTGAAAATTGTAATAACATAAAATACCAAACTTTTATAATATAGACAATATGATCAAATACAAAATAAACAAAACAAGAACATAAATAACAATAAACTCAACATGAATTGAAATAAACAAACGTAGAGACAAGTGTTTAAATAAAATTTACATATCCAATAAAATTTAGATATAATGGATATATTTATTTTTAATAATCATTATATCTAGATATCCAAATAAAATTTACTTATCCAATAAAATAGAGACAAGTGTCCAAATAAAATGTACATATACAATAAAATTTAAATATAATAGATATATTTTATTTTAATGATCATTATATCTAAATATCCAAATAAGATTTAGATAAAATGGATATATTAAATTTTAACAATACATAAAAGAAATATAAAATACTTCCTCAAAAAGGAAAAAGGAATAAAAAAATACAATAAAAAATACAAAATATAAAAAAAATAATAGAAGAGGAGACAGAGAGACCACCCATCGCTTGGCTGCTCTTAGTCGAACGCCCAATACTAAACTGGACAAATTTTTTATTTTTATTTTTTTTAAATTCCACCGTGGTGGACGAACGTTCGCTGAATTCATGACCGATAAAGTTGGTCTAAAACTCTAATGAAAACCCTCAAAACCCCCTATGATTATAGAATATGTAAGGTGTTTTGTATTATTTTTTAGGATTTCAATGGTAGGGTAAAAAAGTTATCCCAATTAATATTAACATTTTAATTATAATTGAGGGTTGTAAATAGAATTATCGTCTTATTTTTATATTTAAAAAATTAGCAATATCTCATTCATATCTCTTTCTTCGATTAATAAAGGCAATCAGGTAATCAAAATCAAAAACATGAATCTAAACCCGTCATTAATTCTACAACTTTCCATCGTTCTCTTTTTGACTCACAATTTTTTATTTTTTAATTAATTTTGACTCACAATTTTAACATTTTAATTAGCTTATCTTTTTCGTACATTCTATTTATTCATGCCATTAAGAAAGAATATTGCAAATGAGATGATTGTCAATACTATATTTTAGATATTTAAAATCCTAATTTATATCAAATCTCAGATAAGCAGTCAAAATGCCATAGTAACATATATTTTTAATTTCATATATTGAATTTGAATCAACCAAAAAAATAATAACGAATAAGCTATAACACTAATAATCAGAATAATAATAATTAAACTTACACTTATAATAATAATTATAATAATGATATAAAAACATCGGGCTTTCTGCATTTCATCTAAAACCCTACGTTATCAAAGTATATCGAATCTCTCAGTCCCCAATTCCCAAATGGCAAGAGCCCACCGCTCCCGCGCTGCGTAGCCTCCCACGCCTCGTGGGTTGGGCTGCAACCCCCGCCGTTGAGGGTTCACCTCCGACAAGCGACCTTCGTTGAACGAGCCGCTCTGCAGGTTCACTTCAGTTTCGATTTATTTCATGTCCTTTTATTTCGTAAAAAATTGAGGAGATTGGTGGGCTCTTGTACGTAGATTTGTTCCACCGTAGATGGGATTTCACTAAAATAATCAGCTCCACTAAAATATTTTAATTATTTTAGTTGCGGTTTGACATTTTTGTCTGTTAATTGTGATTTTTGTGCCCCTTTTTTTAGAGGTTTTTGGGTAAAATTTGGTTTTACCCAAATGTTGAGGTCTTTTTTCCTTCATTGCTTGTGGGCACAACTACTTATATTCATGAATTATGGAAAGGGCTCATCTTGGATTAATGATGTTTTTGTTTAGAGCATATTTATTTCTCTTGTTTATATTGGTCAATTACCGATTTCTTTAGATCATATTTATTTCTCTTGTATATTTCATCTTTCTCGTTTGATTCTACAAATGAAATAGGTTTGCAGCTCCCCGCTAGCTACGGTGGAGCAGATCAACGTTTACTGTATGTAATAGGCGGCTTTGTTCTGTTTTATTCCAAAGCAAGTTTCTGTAGTTTGTTTTTGTCTAATAGTAATTGAACTGTGAACTTGGTACTGTAGGGAACCATTTTCTTTTCGATTAATTCTGTGTTACCATTTTTCTATTTTAATTGTGCGTTAATTTTTCGTGTTTATTTCGGTGTTTAATCGGGTGTTAATTTTTCACCTATAATTGTGTGTTAATTATACGCTTTTCATTGTATGTTAATTAAGTTTTGGTGGTTTAATCGTGTGTTATGATTTTTCGTAATTACAACGCAAGTTCATATTTTGTAACAATAACGGGTCCAATGCCATAACAAAATGTGTCGGAAGCCCGTCGTCTTAACCGTCCACAATCCACTGTGGGCTTCCAACTTTCGTGATATGGCTACTACGTAAATCAGTCACTGACATTACATAAAAAAAAACATTTATGATAGGCCCATAAAAAAAAACAAAACACAGAAGCCTAACTGTTTTGACCCATATCGATAATATTTAACTACTACAGAAGCTATCAAAAACAGACACCAGCACCAGCCATTCACTCATCCACGAACATGTTCATCAACCATCTACTATCTAATAACAGTGTCTGCATCATACTAGCACTGTATTAAGATTACAAAATAACTATAATAAGTTAAAGACATGCGCTGGTTAATTCAAAAAGATAACAACAAACTGGCTTCCGGATCAGCAAAAACCACAGTCACACTGCCACCTACATTTCAACAATCTCCACTCCGCCGCGACTCCGCCGGGTCTCCGTCGGAAATTCACGACCCAATTCATAGAGTTGGGCGCAATAGATGCGTCGGAAGATCCCACACCTTGCTTGATCCAGTGAGGTCATGTCGTGATTCGAAGCCAAACACTCTATGAACTTCACGGCCATGATTCCGCAGTCATGGTTTCCAATTTGTTGCGGAGCCTCGGCAGCAGACACAACCTCCCACACCTCTCTCAAATCAGCGCCCATCTTTTTCTCAGCCCAGATTCCAGCATTGGCACAAAGCCAAGGAATGTATCTAGTCATATTATCAAAATGACTCGCAATAGTCGGCCAAGTTCTATCCCCACGCTGGGAGTCATAGATTGTCACAGTTTAGCTCTCGAAGCAGATAGCATAACAAATCCAGTGGTTCCCACATACATTGGCCACATCGATCACTTGCTTTGCCTCTACCCAGCGCAAACC
This sequence comes from Perilla frutescens, assembly GCA_026008535.1. Taxonomy (NCBI): domain Eukaryota; kingdom Viridiplantae; phylum Streptophyta; class Magnoliopsida; order Lamiales; family Lamiaceae; genus Perilla; species Perilla frutescens. Next base: position 47,915,707 of record BRKX01000009.1, on the reverse strand, counting down.
CCCTTCTCGTGGCCAGTTCCCATTGACATATTGCATCACTGAGGTCCATGTTTTTTCAAAATCACCATGCAGCAAGAATCTCTATAAAATAGTTAACAATGATCAGTTTTATGTCTATTTTAATCATCTAAATATATTGCACTAATGCTTACTTTGCCAAGAGCATCCATGACAGCCCATCCACTTTCAAAGCTCTCCTTCACCCTTTTATACTTCCACAATAGCAGGTTCGTCAAAGCATCAATATGCTATCAACGGATAGTATATATTTCGAGTTAATCAATGGCCTCTTACGTGATAAGTAAACCATAAAAAACTGAATTTTTATTACCTCATCCCATAGCCATTCTCTCCTCCCCCACAAACTATCAAACCATGAGAGATTCACAGTGGGCTTGCTTATCAACAGAAGCGGTGTATCAGGCTCCCTGCCATTATAAAAGAATGGATCAGAATAAAACAATAACTCTAGACCAACCCATCAACAACCACTAAATTAAAACAACTAAATGAAGACTAGTCAGAAATAAATAACTCCTTTAATCTTGCTGATCGCAGCCTTTCTTTCAATCCAGAATGTGCTTCCACTCTTCTCTTCTTCACATCACCGAGTGCAGCAACACCGTCGCAAGCTTTTCGCTTGACCACCTGAGGGTTCACGATTAATTTCGGTGGGGACATATGTCTTTCTGCCAAGCCCAACTCTTGCAGAGCTTCCCACTCACGCCTCGACAGACTCACAATACCCTACAAATACACAAGCATTTAATACAATCATCAAATTATATTGTTGAATGAAAGCACTTAGAAATAAGTTTTCATATTTGAAGTAAGGACACAAACTGATATCCTAACTAGACGTTCGGCATACTCCGGTGTGAAATATCCCAACAAGTCATCATACTGATAAAATTCATCAACTCGCCAGTGCAGGATCCTAGGAAAACGATTAAGATTTCGTTTAATAATATACGCGCAATCTCGCCCTAGATCTGGCATGAATTCATACACTCACGTCTGCATGGCCAAGACAAACCCATACACATCGTAAGCCATCCGCTTTTCCTGTCTTAGTATATTATCAACAACTCGACAACGAGATAAAGTGGCTGTCAAGAGATACTCGTATGATACTCTGCCCCATGGACACTCTTGAAACCTCTTCAAATCATCCGCTAAATGCAATTATTTCATCTCTATGTTCTTCTCCTTACGATCCCGCGGAAAGACCACATCATAGAGCACAAACAAGAATGCTAATTTCAATGCATAAAGCGAACATCCGCCAGTCTTCTCACACTCTTTCCGGAATGCTAGGGATATATCGATCAACTTAAAGCTCTTTTTGTTCGTGAAAAATAGGCTCGTACCACCCGCTAAATTTGAGCCCAGTCATAAGGCCAAACTCAACGGGACCAAACTCATGAAGTCTCCCATTGATGTTGAAAGAGAGCCGGTTTTAAACCTCTTGAATAAGATGATTCCTTACCAGTATGTGGTACAATTGACCTTGGAACTGAATGTCGCCAATGTCAAACAAGAGTCCAAAGCAAGACTGCCTCAAACTCCGCATGTTCTCAGCGCCTAATAGTTTTTTAACAGTATCAAGCCACTCCAGGTGGCATCTAAAAGACACAAGGGCGCCTACAATCATAACATATATATAATAACATTGTCATTTATATTTCATTGCCAAGCATATATATCAAGCGCGGGAGACATCAAAAAAACAAACAATCAAGGATGGACAAATATAACAGAAAGTCACTTAAACATTGACAACCAAACAAACTTCAGGGAGGTATAAGTCATTTAAACATACACTCAAGCCTATTGCCAAACAAAATAAATTATGTGGGAGAGAAATCAAATTAACAAACACTCAGATCTGCAATACTATACCTACATCATAATGACTGAAACTCTTTAACCAAATAAACAAACTTCAACTCTGCGAAAAATTAAATAAACTAAGACTCTAAATAAACTAATCTAATAGATAATCAAGAACGTTGTGTTCAAACACCCAGAAACTCTTCACACTGCCAAACAACAAAAAAAGCAACATTAGCCCAGAAATTTCAACTTCCTTTCCTTCAAAAAAATTATTACAAAACCCTAACTCATCTACCCTTACGAAAAAACCACCAAATGAAAGTTGAAGTCTTTCATGCAGTTAAAGGTTTTCACATTACCTTGATTGCCGCCGCTACCCCTCGCCTTCTCCGCCATAACCGTCGTCAAATGCTTTCCACAATAAGAATGCGCCTGCGCCAACCCAAACCTTCAAGAACCTGTAGATCCCTACTTCAAACACAAACGTCCGGGTCCAAATAATGTGTTAGAACTCAGTTTTACGTCAAAAAAAAAAAGAAAATACATTTATCTTCTCTTCAAACTAACTGCCTACAGATATATATAAACTGAAATGAAAACCGATGACTTACCCACCTTAAACTCAGACTTCTTACACCGATTCCACAAGCGTCGCGTCTCGCCGGCGAGCTTAGAACGCTTGCTCTGTTCCTCCTGCTCTCTGCCTTCCTAAGCAACTCTCCAACAAAAAAATGAGAAAAGGCGTAACCCTTCATTTTATTATATAATAAGCATGCCTCCTCGTTTTTCAAAATTTATACACCCCTTCAAGATATGGTAGTTGAATCGTCTCAGAGCCCTCTAAACACCAATAAACCAAACTAAAAAAAAAAACACAGATAACATCAAAATGATTAAACAAACACAACATTAGTAGAGAAATGTCCACCGATCTAAAAAAATTATGTATCTCCGGATATATTGGCTGGCCGATATTGTACGAACTTCGAAAGATAAAAATTTTAGTTGCTTTTTAACTTTGGGGCCTTTAGTAATCATTAACTTCCAATAAAATCAAATATAATATTCTAACTAATATGGGTAACCAAATAAAACCGAACAGGTATATCGATCATTAATTTTTTTTCCTCCTCCAATTACCACGTGGCAACCATCCGGATGGGGTATGCAAATTGCAGCATCGAGCGAACCATAAAGTCGTGATAGAAAGCGACTTCGACGCACTCAATTCTATGATTCCAACTTCCAAGGTGGCTATTATTTTTTTAATATTCTTCAAATTTAAACTTCCAATATTCTTGTATTTTTTAATAGCATTATTTGGGTAAAGAAAGTGTGCATAAGAAGTATGTGAAAATATCTAAAGTATCTATAAAAAAGAAAATGTTTTAGTGTGGGTTGTTAACGTAATTAACAGTTTTGTCTAAGAAAATAATTTATAATTTGAATTTTAACATTAGTTAGGGAGGGACAATAAGCTCCACATGTAATAGATGATGGGTTATTTACGCTTTTTACCTAAAATAAAAGAGTCTTGCTATATGAACTACGCTTTTTAATCCTCAACCACAAATAGTTTTTAATTAATTATAATTTATCTAAATACAATTAATAAAAATAAAAGAAAAGATACATTAAATAAATTCAAATAAAAATCGATTTAATATTTTTTGATTTATTATATTTTCTAGTAAGGATATTAAAGTAGATTTATAATTAATTAAAAATAATAATTTTGGGTGTGAAGAATAAACAGTGCCACCCAAAATAAAATTCATCATATATTACGTCAACCTAATCGTTTATTTATCATATTTAAACATTATATTTTATGTTGTCGACGTATGTTATGATGTATTGTTATAATTATAATGAGTCAAACAATTGTACTATATTTTATTTGTCACAAAATCAAAAGTGTAACCACAAACATTCCAACTCTATGATCTGACTGATGTGAGTGATTGGAATTTTATACACATATTCACGGCCCCCAACTTTGAAAAAACAAAAAACATCGTCATCTACTTTGATTATTTTTACAGCGTGATTAAATTTCTTCACCAGCGTATTTTTAATTAAACTTAAACTTGGTTTAAACTTGTGTTATTAGTTCTTTGGACAGTAACATGCCACCTACCCGGCTGCCACTAAGATTGTTTGACTGATGTGGTGGCGGGCATGAGCGTCTGACTAAAACGTTGAGTCTTTTGGGCCGGTTCAACATTCTAATTTTATATATATAGGGATGGGATCTGGTGAGAATCGGGAACCGATCCCATCCGTTCATCCTGCAAAATCGACGCCCCAGATCCATTTAGATTTTCGGTGGCATTTTTGTAATTATCGCAAAAATCTTCAATTCGCGCGTCTCATTAAGGGTAAAATCGGAACTGAACTCAAAAATTGCCCAGATTCAATTTTAGCATCCGACTTGGCACATTTTAGCCTCATGCATTTATCTTTTTAGCATGTGTTGATAAACAAAAATGGAACGATGATTTCATTGGAATGAAATGTAATACACCCTATTTGAGGACAGTGAACCCTAATGGGAATCTCATAATTACTAGTTAGGATCAGGAACTTAATAAACTCTAATTGGGAACGGTGAACCCTAGTGGAAAATGTCACATCAATTTTAGCCTCCTACTTAGATAATTTTAGCATTATGCGATTCTCATTTTAGCCTCATGCGATTCTCATTTTAGCCTCAGAACAAAAGGGAAGAATTATTAAATTACTATATTATCTCTCCGTCCAAAAAGTTGTCGAAAATTACATGAATGCCACCGCCCATCCACTTAAATCTGATTTAATCTAGACCGTCCAGATTGAGTCAAACAAGGGCTACGATTGGTTCCTAGTTCCCACCTGAGGGAAGGGTTCTCATTTGATCATTTTCCTATATATATATATATATAGGATTTGGTTCAAATGATAATTAGGTATTCGCGTGAGAATTATAAATCATGCTTATTTAGTACAATTTTATAGATTATTTTATTGTATTTTAATGCTAAAAAAATTATAGCTTATCATGTTGTATTTTAGTACTAGTGACAATAGCACTAAAATACAACAAGATAAGCTATAAAATCATATTAAATAAGCAAGGTTTATAGAGCGAAACACAAATAGTGCACTTGAAAATTAATTACATGTGTGGTAGTCAGGCTATTCAAAGTTTACTCAATAAATAGAAGACGAGTGAGAACAGCTCCCACAATCAGATCCTATAGCTGAATCATGAAAACTCAGAGCATTCTCACTCCTACTTTGATTCTTGTCGTGATCATTTCTTGCTCATCACCAGCATCATCTGCTCATAGTTTTCTTGAATGTCTCTCCCATGAATACAAGAACCACTCTTCCCTTTCCAACAGTGTTCACACCCCAACCAACTCTTCATATTCTTCCATTTTGCGAAGTTCCACCCAGAACCTGAGATTCGCCTCAGATTCTACTCCCAAACCGCTCGTGGTCATCACCCCAGAACACGAATCTCAAATCCCACCTATCATCTACTGCGCCAAAGAGAGTGGCATTCAAATTAGAACTCGAAGTGGCGGCCATGACTATGAGGGGCTATCCTATGTATCGCAAGTCCCGTTTATGGTCGTTGATTTGATCAATCTCAGTGAAATAACGGTTGATGTCGAGGACAAAACTGCGTGGGTTGGAGCTGGTGCAACCATCGGTTCTTTATATTACAGCATCGCGGAGAAAAGCCCGGTTCTAGGCTTTCCTGCTGGTATTTTCCCAACTGTTGGCGTTGGAGGGCACTTCAGCGGAGGTGGTAACGGCGCTATGATGAGAAAATATGGCCTGGCCGCAGATAATGTTATTGATTCAAGAATAATCGACGTTAATGGTAGGATTCTTGATAGAAAATCAATGGGAGAAGATTTGTTCTGGTCTATTAGAGGCGGCGGAGGTGCCAGCTTCGGTGTAATTGTTGCATGGAAGGTACAACTAGTGGATGTTCCAGAAACAGTCACTGTTTTCACAGTGGTGAGGACTTTGGAACAGAATGCAACTCAACTCATACACCGCTGGCAATACATCGCTCCTAAAATCGACAAAGATTTGTTCATCGGGATCAATATAAATGGAGTCAGGTCGACCCAACAAGGAAAGAGCACGACCACGATTCATGCTTCTTTCTTTTCATTGTTCCTTGGTGGAATTGACAGATTGCTCTCGTTGATGCAAGAAAGTTTCCCTGAGCTGGGGTTAGTGAGAGAAGAATGCGCCGAAGTGAGCTGGATACAATCCGTGGTGTGTGTAGCTGGTTTTCCCAGTGAGACTCCACCACAAGCTCTGCTCAACAGAGCTAATCTTCTCAGCGTATCTTTCAAAGGGAAATCAAATTATGTGCAAGAACCCATGCCTGAATCGGGCTTGGAAGGGATATGGAGAATGTTGCAGCAACCAGAAGCCGTCCAATCTCAAATCTTGATGGCCCCATACGGTGGAAGAATGGCGGAAATTCCAGAATCCGCCCTTCCATTTCCTCACAGGGCTGGTAACTTGTACGAAATGTTGCATACGTTGTTCTGGGTAGAAGATGACAATCGAGATTCGGACAAGTATATAAGTTGGACTAGGAGGCTTGACGATTACTTGACTCCATATGTTTCGAGGGATCCGAGGAAAGCATATCTGAATCTCAGAGATCTCGACCTCGGAGTGAATAAGGTTGATGGAGAGACGAGTTTCACACAAGCCAGCATTTGGGGGAAGAGATATTTCGACAGCAACTTCGATCGTCTTGTTCGGGTTAAAACTGCGGTTGATCCCGATGATTTCTTCAGGAACGAACAAAGCATTCCACCATTGCACATGCTTTCTTGTGATGAATGATGCCAAACACATGCTTTCTTTTATCTGATTACATTGCTGCATTTGGTACTGAAAATAAAATAAAATGTTGTAATAACTATGAATCGGTCGTTTTGGAGTAATAATAGTTATACCTTTCTTCCTCTTTTAGTGATTGTTCGTGGAAGTAATGTTATATTACTGATGGATGCAGCTAAAATCCTCTTTGTGCAATACTCGATGCTACACAATTCAATTTATTAATTTTTTTTTTATTTATTAATTCAATTTCAATGTATTATGCTTTATTTTAACTTTACACTTATTATTTAGGGTTCATCCTACCCAATTAGGGTACATAGTTAATTTTTCAATATTAAATTTTATTTTCTAATTAATAATTGATTATTTCATGAAAAAATAATTATATATCCTAATTGGGTAGGATGATCTCTAATTAATAAATGTAAAATTAAACTAAAGTACAATAAACTAAAATTGAATTAAAAATTCAAAAAAAAATTAATAAATTGAATTTTGTAACACGAGTGTTGTATAAAGTGTAGCAGAGGATTTCATAGGGGATGGATTTGCCAACTAATGTCAATTGTGAAGAATATGCGAGGAGCATGAAAAATTTAAAACTATACCAAATTCGAAGAAAGAGAGTTAGAAAACTGTAAATTTTTTGATTCAAATCCAGAACTTTTACAGCATCCCTTTTACACAACCACCCGCGGCGGCTGCGGTGGCGGTGAATCTGCTGAAGTTGGCGGTCAATTTCGTCTTTCATTTAAATCTGTTAAAGGCCACTTTTCATCCCTCTTCAGAGCCCAAATCTCGTTAATTTAAAGCCCATTAGTCGGTTCAGGGCTGTGGTTGTTACAATATTTTGAAGGGTAATTCTATACACAACCCCCAAATTTCTCTTTGTAGCCCCCAAAAATATAACTATTATTGGAATGTACTTTTTTATCCTTATAGTCTAACTCTTTATAAACCTAATAAAAATAAAATAAAATTCCTACGTCATACAACATAACCCCCACTTTCTTGAAAATTAAAATTCCCTAATTTCCCAAATATGTTCTTCTCTTGTTCAAAATAGAGTGCTATAATCCGAGAATTCTCCGTTGTTGAAATCTGATGCATAACTTAATTCTATTGTCTTCTGCAGAACTCAAGACCTCTCTCTTGTGTGTCTAAGGAGACGTCTCTCTTACTTTGTGTCAAACCGTTTGACTTCCATTCTCAACTCGTTAACTTGTTCTTCTTCATGACAACTATTCTTTATTACCATCGATACCGTCAAACTCAATTTGGTATAAATTAATTTTCCCTCTTTTTCTTCATCAGAGTTATTCAGGTAAACTATTTTTGCCTTCCTCTCTATGAGATTTCAATGTTCTTCATTTAACAGTTTTGGGGGAAAAAAATAGTAAGAAAGAAAAAAACTATGCGTTTTGCAAGAAAGTAACATAAAATTTCCGGCAACTTAACACAATCAAATAACTACCAAGAAATTGAAAAAAAGATTTGCATTCGATAAACAAATAAAAAAGTAAATAAATAGAAAAACCCATGATCCAGAAATTCTTATAAGTTATATGGTGAGAGAAAGGATAAATTCCGTGCAGGGGGTGGGAGCTACGAGAGAAAATAAAAAAAAATTCAATAATTGAAATATTAAGGAATATAAGGATAAAAAGGTCCATTTAATTAATACTTATATTTTTATTATATATGGAGGCTATAAAGAGAAATTTGGAGGCTTTGGATAGAATTTCCCTATTTTGAAATCTCAATCATGCCGATTTTAGCCCATAAATTAGAGCTTGTTGGAGCCAGCATTAATATTTTCTGCTATGCATTTGACCGTTCAATTGTCATAACTACTTTTTATAAAATGAATTGAGTCTGGACAAATCCAAGACTGACTCGTTTGTTATTAATTCGTGTGTTGTTGGTAAACTCAAGATGGACTCATCTACCTAAATGAGCTTAGTCGATCTTAAATATACTCAACTACAGTAATATGAATTATAAGTTAATTTTTATTTAATAACTACTTACACTACAAGAATTATGCAATTTTCCGACGGAATTTACGACGAACATAATTCGGGTGGTCCGTTAGCGACGGCATAACGACGGTCTGTCCATCGTTAACCAAAAAATTGGCGGGATGGATTCGCGGCAAGCATTTACGACAGACTTTTCGTCGGAACAATAGTCGTTAGGTTTAACGACGGCCATATGTCGCCGTTATATTTTTTGGATTTTTATTATTTATTTATTTATTTAATATTAACGACGGAATATACTCGTCGTTAATATTTTTTAATATTTTTATTTTAATTTTAATATTTAATGACGGAATGTTGCCGTCGTTATATTTTCGGATTTTTGTTTTTTATTTATTTTTTAATCGTAATGACGGACTGAAGCTGTCGTTAAATTTTCCTTAATATTTTATTTTCATTTTAATATTTAACGACGGCAAGAGTCCGTCATTATATTTTCCGATTTTTGTTTTTTTATTTATATTCACAATAAATCATTTATTCTGAATGGGATGAGGGCCCCTGGATCCTTCTTTATAAATTGTTGGTGTTGTTGATATATTATATATGTTGGTTTTGTTGTTGGTATTTAATTAAAAAACTAGAAGAATATAGATCAATTAGCGTAGAGTCGAGAACTTGGGACTAGGAAATTCAAATAGGTTATGCCGAAATTTTAAAAAAAAATTAGCAATATTTCATTTAATGAATTATTTTTATATTTAATTGATGGATTATAATTTTCTTGGTAGTTGTTTGTACTGTTGGTGTTTGTTGGTATTGTTGTTCTGAATCGATTAGAAGAACATAGATCAATTAGCGTAGAGTCGAGAACTTGGGACTAGAAAATTCACATAGGTGCTGCCGAAATTTTTAAAAAAATTAGCACTTTTTTATTTAATGAATTATTTTTATATTTTAGTAATTGACCTTCTACAATGAGTCTAGATCATGAATGGATGTACCGGTGATACCTTCATAACAGTGCTTTGAATCCGAACTTCGTTAATGGACTTGAATCTTTCATCGAGTTTTTATGCAATCAACTGTCGTTCATGAGTGTAGATAAGATTAAGTGTCTCTGTCGTAAGTGTAAAAACGTGTCATTTCAAACGCTGTCTACCGTTAGACCACACGTGGCAAGGAAAGGATTTGTGCACAATTATCGTGTATGGACGTATCATGGCGAACAAAAGGTGCATCTGAACACCGAGCAAAATTTGGGTGGTCAGGATGGAATGAATACGTACCAGAACATGGTAATGGATGCTGCTGCTCCTCAAATCAACATGAATGTCGATGATCATACCGAGGAGGCCTCGAATCCTGAAGCGCAACGATTTTATGACATGTTGAGGGCCGCAGACAAAGAATTGTGGATGGGTTGTCAGAACTATTCTCAATTGTCACTCGTTGCTCGCTTGATGAACTTGAAATCTAAGAATAATATATCAGAGAGATGTTTTGATCAGATAACCCAATTAATGAAAGAGATCGTTCCTGAGAATAATTTGGTAAATGATAATTTCTACACCACAAAAAAATTACTACGAGGTATGAGGCTACCTGTTAAGAAGATCGATTGTTGTTTCAACAACTGCATGATTTATTGGGCTGCTGATAGTGAATTGACTGAATGCAAATTTTGTGGTCATCCCCGTTTCAAAGAAACAAGTCGTCGTTCACATAAAAGACAGAAGACCATAGTTGCACACAAAAAAGATGTATTATTTTCCACTCACTCCGATGTTACATAGGATGTATGCATCTAATGCAACAACAAAGGATATACGGTGACATTCATCATCTGTTGATGACGGAATAATGCGACATCCAGCGGACTCTCCTGCATGGAAACATCTGAACACAATTTTCCCTCAATTTGCTTCAGAAGCACGCTCTATCTACTGATGGGTTCCAGCCATTTGGCCAATCAGGACAACAGTTCTCTTCCTGGTCTCTCATCATTACACCATATAATTTACCTCCATGGATGTGTATGAAAGAGCAGTACATGTTCCTCACTATATTAGTGCCAGGTCCACGCAATCCGAAAGAGAAATTGGATGTATTTTTACAACCTTTGATATCTGAATTGATTAAATTGTGGGAGGTTGGTGTGCCTACTTATGATGTTTCACTGAAGCAGAATTTTCAAATGCGAGCAGCATTAATATGGACAATTAGTGACTTTCCCGCTTACTCCATGTTATCTGGGTGGAGCACTGCTAGAAGATTGCCATGTCCACACTGTATGGAGTCCACTGATGCCTTTACTTTATCATGCAGTGGTAAACAATCATGGTTTGATAACCATCGAAAATTCTTACCTGCAAACTACCCTTTCCGAAAAAATAGAAAAGCATTTCTGAAAAACAAAGTGGTGAATGATGGACCTCCAGAGATGAGATCGGGTTCCGAAATTCTAGCTCATATTGAAGCATTGGGTCTTCAAAAAGTCACAGAGATTAATGATAATATGACAATTTTCAAAAGTTGTGGGTGGAAAAAGAAAAGTATCTTTTTGGATCTTCCATACTGGAGCTCACTCTTTATTCGTCATAATTTGGATGTCATGCACATTGAAAAGAATGTGTTTGACAACCTATTCAACACTGTGTTGAATGTGTAGGGGAAGACAAAAGATACATCCAAATCTAGAGAAGAGTTGAATATGTATTGTTCAAGACCAGAGCTAAGACGGGACGGGTCCACAGGAAAGTATCCAAAGGCTTGTTATACATTGGACAAGAAAGAGAAGAACGTCTTATTTGAATGGGTTCGAGAGTTGAAATTTCCAGATGGCTACGTGTCCAATATGAGCAAATGCGTGGATATGAGAAAATTGAAGATGTTGGCATGAAAAGCCACGACTGCCACGTGTTCATGCAGCATCTCATCCCGATTGCATTTGCTGAACTTCTTCCTTCCAATATTTGGAAGGCAATCACAGAATTGAGTTTATTCTTTAAGGATTTGATAGCCAGAAGTATCACTATTGATGATGTGTGTCGGTTGTATGAAAGTATTTCGATCATATTGTGTAAACTTGAACGCATTTTTCCACCAAGCTTCTTCGACTCAATGGAGCATCTACCTGTTCACTTGGCTGATAAAGCCAGACTTACTGGGCATGTACAGTATCGATGGATGTATCCATTCGAACGGTACTTGAGGAAGTTGAAAAACAGCATCCGAAACAAAGCACAAGTTGAGGGCTCAATCTGCAATGCTTACTTAGTGGAGGAAGCTTTGACATTCTGTTCGTATTATTTTGAGGATTTTGTGAAAACGAGACATAGAAACATGCCTCGTAATTATAAAGGTCTTGGAGACGCACAAGATGACAGTGCAACAAAGCTGTCGATTTTCAGGCAGCACGGTCGACCATCTAGAACGATTTCAAAGAGATATTTGACAGAGAACAAGTATGCTGCAGCACAGATTTACGTGTTGCTTAACTGTCCAAAAGTTGAGCCGTATACAATGTAAGTATGTTCACTGTTTAAAATGTGATATTGTTATTCCACCAAATTCTAATATATTCACTATTTTATTTGAAGTGTGTTTGTTGACCAATTGAAAGCATCGTGCTCGAATATCTCAATGGAAGATATTGAAAAATGAATGGATAAAGAATTTGCAAGTTGGTTCGCCAAATATGTAAGTATATGATATCCGAAAACCTTAATGTAAGTATACTTGAGCAATTGTAACATAATATAGAGTTTTCTATTGTAACAAGCACAGGATCCAACTAATAATGTCAATAAGATCATGCGTGATCTTTCAAGTGGGCCTTCTTGTTCCATCATGTATACTTTATTAACGGATACAAATTCCACACAATTGCCCACGGCTTACAGCGAGCTACAATGAATAGTGGTGTCTGCATTCAAGGGACACACACTGAATATTACGGGCGATTGATGGAGGTGATTGGGTTGGAATACGCTGGTCTGCCTATTAAGAAGACAGTGTTGTTTAAATGTGAGTGGTTTGATACATTAACACATGGAACAAATGTGCATCCTGACTACAAAATGGTTTCTATAAATCGTAAGTGTAAGTATTCAGGATCTGATCCATTTGTTCTTGCTAAACAAGCAATCCAAGTGTGTTACTGTGAATACACAAGTTTAAATCGCTCTCGAAGTGATTGGTGGGCAGTCTGCAAAATAAAGGCTCGGTCGAATATTGAAGTACCATCAGAGGATGATAATACAATCATAACCTCAGCCTTTCAAGAGGATGAAGTTGATGGTTTGCATACCCTCACAATAGATGATGATCCTACACCAAATCATCCAAATGGTGGGGTAATAGACATTGAAGAAGAAGAAGATGATGATGAAGAAGAAGATATAGAACCAGAGATTGATTTATCAGATGACAATATCAGTGATGATGATGAAATAGATGATTAGTGTGTCAGATTTTCTAAATTAATGTTTATTTCTTATTTGATAAATGTTTTATTATTCGAGTACTTAGTATCATTGACATTTGCTAACTTTATAAACTATTGTTAATGTTATCAGTAACTCTATAACTTGGGATTTATTTGTTTAACTATATATCATTTTATCATAAAAAATCGCGCAAAATATTAACGAACTTGTGAGTCGAGTAATACAAAGATTGATATTGGCTCACAAGTGGATGGACTTGGTGGAGTCAAATTTCAAAGGAAAAATGTACAAATACCACTTCTATCATTTACTTCGGGGGCAAATCTCCCCTTAAGATTTTTTGGGTAATTATGTCCAAAACACATTTTTTTTTTGGGATATTAGCCCATCAACTGACGGGGTCCAACGTCCATGGATGGAAGTTGAATTTCTTGAAATAACTTGCGCATCATATATTTCTTCCCCTTTTTTGCAGAGGTAACGACACACATCAAGGCTCAGATGCATCAGTCAACAACTTCTTGCAACCACTAGAAGGAACACATGGCGGTGCAGCTTCAGTGCGGATCTGCAGAGGTCGTTCTAGAGCAGTAAAACGATCATTTTTGCGAAGAATATCACTCCGCCTCTTCAGAATCCCGAAGATGAGGGATGGATACCCCCATAAGAAGCTGTGTAGCTGATGCATTTGCATGCATCGTGATACGATCAAAAATAATTTGACTATAATCAAATTTCTTCTATGTCCCAATGTAGTAAAGCATAGCGGCTTGACTTCTGTTGACAGATGTGGTGTCGGGTATGTAGCCAGTTGTGGGTAGAAATCTTGAACATCGCAGAATACTTGCGACTCAAAGCAGAGGCAGGAATTGCTTTCTGCTTGACAGGCCCTCCAATGATGAACCATTGTGTGAGTTCCACCGCAATAGAGTCGAAATCATTCTGTCTGCATAAACTTTCGGTGGATGTGCTACCAAGATAGGCATTAATGAGATCAGGGTCGGCCCTGATCACAAGTCGGAGGCACGGGGCGAAATAAAAAAAATGGTCCTGAATTTTTTTTTTCAATGAGCATCTTAAACTTTTTTCCATTTTATTCCAATCACCATAAATTTTTAAAAAGTACAATCAACATTTACAAAATCTCATTCGTGAATTCTGTAAGTAAAAAAAAAATACTTTTATTAATTAAATAATCGTGAAAAAAGCTATTTGATAATATTAAGGAAAATAATTCAAAATGGAATCAATTCAATTTTTTTATTGTAATATTTTATGTTAAAACCCCTAAAGTTGAGATTTTGGTGAACTCAAAATTGAGGAATAAAACCCCTAAATATAACAATCGATTATTTTTTTTTCCTTTATACAGTTTTAATAAAATTTCAAAATTGAGTCTTTAAAGGTCCATCTCTTGTACATGATCTTTGTATATAATACGATTAATAATTCAATTATAAAATTGAGATTAAATCCACACAAAATCTCAATAAATATTTTATCACACTAAATTTACACAGAAAAAAATAAGTGATGGATCTAATCACTGAAGCCCTATGAGATTTCAATGTCGGCAGAGTAGAATCTAAAAGAGATAGACAACCATTTTAACTTTATAATTTTTTTAAAATTACCTCTCTCTCTCTCTCTCTATATATATATATATATTTATATATTAAATGTGGGCCCCATAAAAGTGGGGGCCCTGAGCGGTGCCCCACCTTGCCTACCCTCAAGGTCGGTCCTGGATGAGATGATGAGAGAGTTTGAGCAGCTCTTCTCTGGGTAATATAGTAGTAATCAGGAGATTCTGGAGCAGTCATTTCTTATGTGAGGTTATGAGAACTGTTTTACATAATTTTTAGATATGAATTGATAATATTTTGAGTTATAAGATATGTGAAATAATAGTTTTTGTGATTATCTTTTGGACGTTTTGATGTGTTTATGAGTTTTATAATAATTGTAATAAATTGGTGGATATTTGATGCAAATGATCAAATACGTTATTGGAGAGTTAAAGGAACATTCAAAAAAGGACGCTCGGGTCGACCCAAGAAGCCGAGTTAACCCAACCACGAACAAAATGTGAAGGGCTGAGTCGACCCTGCATAACTCACTCGAGTAGACCCAATGTAAAAATAGCATTATGGACTGAGTGGCACTACTGGATCGACCCAGGCCCGACAGAGTCACAATTTAATTATTTTAATAACTCAAAACCCTACTTGTGAGAAAAAAACATCCTGCATCATTTATACACCATTCCTAAGGAGAGAAAAAAACACAAAATAAATATCATAAGGAGAAGGATGCAACATATATAAAGAAGCGTGGGTGCTGCAGAAATACTCATGTCATCTATTGTTTTAATTATGATGTTTCAATCTCTATTTTATTTTATTGTTTTCATGTCTAGCTAAATAGTTTATGTGATTCTAAGGTTTGTGAATATTATGGATTGGATGATTTGATTTATCGGCTTATATTTTTCGTTTATTAATGGACATTTTCATCCTAGTTTTGATTTCTCGTATATGCGTTGATGGTCATAGTATATGTATACAAGTTGATTAATTGGAATAATCTGATTAATTGGTGGGATAAAATAGAAATATCATTATATATGATATTTGGAAGTACTTGTGTGATGAACTGACTAGAGAAACACATGTTCATTTATGTTATGACAGATGTTCATATGAGCAGTCCAATAATAATTATATGATATTATACCATTAATAAATTAAATAAGGTTATATAGACAATAAATCAATTTAGCAGTCCGAACTCTCCTCTAGAATCATACCCGACATTTATAAGAAGTTTGGAATTTAGTATTAATTGTGTTTCTAAGTCTTTTCAGTATTTAATTTTGAATTTATAGTTTTATGTTATATTTTTATCTGCTAATTATCAATGTTGTCTAGATATTGATAGAACATCTTTGTTTTAATAGAGTAATTTTTTCAAGCTTTAGTCCTTGTGGGAAAACCAGACTCTATATTTTAATATTTATGTAGTTTTACTAAGAGTAAATTTCACTTTTGGTTCCATTAACATATGGTCAAAATACTTTTAATCCCAATTGTTACTTTTTTGGTCCCAATCGATTTTCTGACATTTTTGGTCCCAAACTAACTGGACACTTAATGACCGTTAAATTTTGAAACTAAAAATATCTAAACATATATAATTTGGGACCAAAAACGTCATAAACTTCGGTTAGAACAAAAAAATGTATGTTATAATTTTTTTAATTTTTTGTTTGATTTCAATTTCTTGTAATTATTTTAATTTATACATGTTATTTAGGATTCATCCTACCCAATTAATGAGTCATTATAAATCTTAATTATTTATTTTTCATATAATCAATTATTTTTTTCAAAATATACCAAATATAATATTTTAAAATAAAAATTTAGAGGAATATTAGTAGAGTGGCTAAATTAATATTTCAAATCATAAATTAATAATTCAAAACTAATATTAAATGCTAAAAATATAACAAATTATAATTTGGTAGGATGAACGCTAATATAACAACTGAAAAACTAACTAAAGCACTAAAAATTGAAATTGAAGAAAAAAATAAAAAAAATATTATAGCGCAATAGAGAAATTGTAACGCCCCAAACCCAATAGGACCGAAATGTCACTCAAGGACATATGTATATACTTACGTGATAAATATTTATCAAGAAATTAGATTTAACTTTATAAATAATTTATAACCGGGCAACACCTCAACTTAAAAATGTTCAAACCACGCACTCAGGCGTTCTCAAAGTCAACTTCCAATAAGACTTTTTAAAATCACTGACTCACATATAACCAAATTATAACCTGTCAACAAAACATATATATACATATCCAATCAGTCCACACATTCAAAAACTATACGACCAACCCTTATATACATTCAAAATATTTGTATATACAATCAAAAATTGACCACTGGGGTCAACAACATTCAAACTTAAAATTTTTGCAGAGTATTAGCGGATGCATTTAATATTTAATATACAAATATAAGTTTAAATATGGTTTTGAGCAAAAATAACACTACAAAAAAGTGGCATTTAGCGACGGACGTTACCAACGGAAATTATTCCGTAGCTACTAGCGATGAAATACCAACCAAACGTCCATCGCAAAGGCTATCAGTCACAAAAACCGGCGAGAAATGACCCACGCCCAAATATAACGATGGATTGCTGACGGAATGTCCATCGTTAAACTTAACGACGGACTTTATCTGTCGTTAGTCTTTTATTAATTAATTAAATATTCTGCAAAAAAAATTAATGGCCTAAATTTTTATTAATCAATTTAATAATCGAGAAAATATTGAACTTTTTCTAATTTTTCTTTGATATATCGGAAAAATGTAATGATGAGTCCATTACATATTTTTTTTAGGGATAAGGTCCAAATTAGTCACTAAACTTATTTGGGGGCTCAATTGGATCACTACAACTTTTTTAGGCTCAATTGGGCTACTGCAGTGTTTAAATTGGCTCAATTGGGCCACCGCGTGACGGAGCCCGTTAGGGCTCCGTTAAGTATTGTCAAAACGACGTCGTTTTGATCTTGTTTTACCCGACCCAATACCCCGACCCACTCTCAATCCAAAAACCTTACCCAAGCTTCAAAAATCAATTTCCTTTCTATTTTCTTTAACTTTCTATTTTTCCTTTAATTTTTATTTTATTTTATTTTCTGTTCTTTTTCTGTCCTTTCTAGAAGAGGGGTGAAAGAGAGAGCGATCGAAATTGGAATCTAGAGAAGGCACGGCGTTGTTGAGAGTTCCAACGCACGAGAGGTAGAGAAAGGCACGACGGTGGCGGAAGGTCAGGTGGCGATGAACGTGGTGGTGGGAGAAGGCGGAGAAATCGAGGTGGGAGAGGATGGATTTCAAGGGAGGGTCATTGTCGATGAGAGAGTGATGAGTTTGCCAGAGGATTTGTGAGGCCGTGGTGTGGCGGAGGTTGGGCGGCGGAGGTGGCGGATCGTGGTGGTGGTCCATGGCGAAGGGTTTGAATGATTTGGGGATTTGTGGAATTTTTGGATCTTGGAATTGGGGGAAATAAAACTCAAGCTATTGCCAGATTTTCTGGAAAATTTTGGAACTGGGAGTTGAATTTTTTTGTGATTGAATTTTTGATTTTTTGGCAACAGATCTGGGAGATGAAACTGAATTTTTTTCTTGCTGTTTTGCAGACTGTTGTCTAGATTTGAAGGTAATTTTTGGCCAATTTCTTACTGTGATTTTTTTGAAGACAATTTTGGCTAATTTTTTATGGGATTTTTTTCTTGCTATTTTTGCAAATTGTTGTCCCAGAATTTGGTTTTTTACGCCCCATAACAAAAGATTTTTGGAATCAGACCCAAATCATGGTTGGAGGTTGGATTTTAAACAAAGAACATACTAAGAACATAAAATAAAATAAAACAAAAATTAAACAAAAAAAACAGAAAATTAAAAGAAAATGGAAAGGAAATTGATTTTTGAAGCTTGGGTCGGGTTTTTGGATTGAGAGTGGGTCAGGGTATTGGGTCGGGTAAAAAAAGATCAAAACGACGTCGTTTTGACAATACTTAAAAAAGATCAAAACGTCACGCGGTGGCCCAATTGAGCCAATTTTAGCACTGCAGTGACCCAATTGAGCCCAAAAAAGTTGTAGTGACTCAATTGAGCCCCCCAAATAAGTTTAGTGGCCAATTTGGACCTTATCCCCTTTTTTTTAATTTTAAAAGCCGGAAAACCTTAATGACGGACACGTTCTGTCGTTAACTATTTTTTTTATTTTTTAAAAAATTTATGACGGAGGTTTTCCGTCGGTAGTCCGTAGCTAAAAATCGGGATTAAATCAGTTTCTCTCTTCCTTTTCCGCGCAGAACCCTAGCCCAAATCAGACACCCCACCCCCCGACGACCCATCCCACCGGCGACCCCCTCCTCAAGGTACTCTCTCTCTCTCTCTCTCTCTCTCTCTCTCTGCAGTGTGTGTGCGCGCGCGCGTTTCCCCCCCTCCAGCCCCACCCTTTAAGCTGTCCCGACGACCCCCGTCTAGTGTGTGTTCGTATGTGTGTGATATTCTCCCCCAGCCTCCCTCCTGGCGAGCCCACCAGCGACTGCAGATCAGTGTGTGTGTGTGTGCGCGCGCGCGCGCGCGGTTCTCCCCTCAGCCCCCCCTCCAGTATGTGTGTATGTTCATAATTTTTAAATTTGTTGTTAATTAGGTTTAGTTGAGTGTTAATTATTTTTATGTTTATATTTAATTTTGGTTGTTAATTTTTTGTTTGAATGAATTTTGGATATACGCGTTGGTGATATAGTTGCTCATATTGGATATATTTAATTTCGTGATATACATAAAGGTTAGTAAATCTTACCTTGTTAATTTGGCGTTTGTTAATGTAGATTTAATTTATTGATATGAAGATTTGATGAAATGTTATGTATTACTAGTCAATTTATGACTTTGATTATGAAACATGTATTTTCTTGTTTTTTGTTTCACTATATAGTTATAGGAAATTGGTTTTATTATAATTACAATGTTATTTAATTTTTTAAATTGAATTGAAATATTGCTATATATCGATAAATTTGTTGATTTCTATATATCATGAAAATTTTGTCTAGTATGAATTGAACAAATATGTGTGTCTCATGATATCAATTTATTAAGCTGGATGTTTGTTTTATGAATTTGAATGGGAAGAGGGCCCCTGGATTCATCTTTATGGATTGTTTAATTTGAATGGGATGAGGGCCTCTGGATCCCTCTTTATGAATTGTTGGTGTTGTTGATATATTATATATGTTGATTTTGTTGCTATTGATTACTTAGTAAGTAGTGGAAAATATATCAATTAGCGTAGAGTCATGAACTTGAGACGAAGATTTTCATATAAGTGCTGTCGAAATTTTGAATATTTTATTTTATTTTTTTTATCAATTATTAATTAAATTGTTGGTATTTGTTGGCGTTGATTAATTAACTAGATGAACATAGATCAATTAGTGTAGAGTCGAGAACTTGGGACTAGGATTTTCACATAGGTGCTGCCGAAATTTTGAAAAATTTATTTTAATCTTTTTATCAATTATTGATTAAATTGTTGGTGTTTGTTGGTGTTCATTGATTAAATAGATGAACATAGATCAATTAGTGTAGTCAAGAACTTGGGACTAGGATTTTCACATAGATGCTGCCGAAATTTTGAAAAATTTATTTTAATTTTATTCGAAAGATGTTAATCAGATAAGTTTTCGACAAGCTTCTCGTCTATGATAAGTGCTAATCATGACTGGATGTACAAACGATATGGGACTAATGGTGTTTAAATCTGGATTTCCTAAATGGACTTGAAAGCTTCAACGAATTTGCTACTAGTCGCCTTGCATTCACGGATAGAGATAAAATTAAGTGTCCGTGTCGTAGATGTGATAATATTCCTATTCAAAATCAATACACGGTTCGGTTGCATATTGGGAAAAATGGGTTTGGGCAGGAGATAGTGAACTGTTAGAATTTAAGTTCTGTGGCCATCCTCGATACAATAGTCGAGATAATGAGAAGGGAAAGAAAAAAGTAGCTCATAAGAAGATGTACTATTTCCCTCTCACTCCTTAACTGCAGAGATTGTATGCATCTAACGCCGCAGCTGCTGAAATGCGTTGGCATACGTCATCAGTTGATGATGGGGTGCTGCATCATCCAACAAATTCTACAGCTTGGTGATTGGTGGGTCGTGTGTAAGATCTAGGTCCAATGCTGAACTCCCATAAGAGGCCTCAATCTCAAATATAGATGTCCCGCCTTTTCAAGAGGATGAACTACATAATAATCGGCCTCCACTTATAGAGATTGATGATTCTGTTTCAGTTCATCTGAATGGAGATGAGATAGAAATTGAGGACAATGGTGATGCAGAAGAAAATGATGAAGAAAAAGATATCTTCACTGATGCAGACGATGATAGTGATAGTGATGCAAACGACGATAGTGTGTTATCTCTTGTTCTCGAAGGCAGTCAAGAGATATCGAGACATGATTCACACTATCAAGAAGAACAAGAACAGGAAGAGGCCAACATACATTCCTTTAGAGGTGTGGCCTATTTGGATGGCCTACTGGGATGCTGAGGAGATGAAGAAGAAGGCTCGTATTACTTCAGAAAATAGGAGGTCTGAGCCTGATGGACCTGGGACGGGCATGATCACACATAAGAGAGGGTTCAGATGTGCAGTGAAACATGGAGATGATTTGGTAATTATTATTTATATATCCATTTATTTAAATTTAAGCAATTCGTTTAAATGTGTATAACCGTTTCTGTTTATGTTGTTTGAATAGTTGCAGGCTCAACGACTCCCAGAAGAGCAGGTTAGGTGGGAACTATTTTTGAGACTCCATCGTGATAAGAATGGAGTCTTGACTGATAAGAAGAGCGAGCGTCTTGCTGTAAGTATTTAATTTATAAATAATCTATATATATATATATATATATATATGTTAACGACTTGTTGTGTTTAGGCGGAGGTGTACAAACAGACTGCGGAGTTGAACCAACCAGTTCTAGGCTCTGATGAGGTATCTAAGGTGGACATGACTATCCTTTATCTAGAGGCGCTCGGAGGGATGAACAAGAAGAAGCGCGTCTTCGGCACTGGATCTTGATCGTACTCATACAGTGCCGACAGCAGTAGCAGTAGTATTCTTTTAGGCGTCATCTCGCAGCCCGCTTTTACAGAGGCGGCCTTCACTCAACGTGTGGATAAGATGCAGGCCCAGATCCGAGACGAGGTCAGGACCGAGATTCGGGATGAGGTCAGGACCGAGATGCAGCAGCTGTAGTCGCAGATAGAGGCCAAATGCAAGCTAGGATGCAGGTCCAGATGGAGGCTTAGTGGGCCCAGATGTTCGCTAGATTTGGCCAGCCACCACAGTACCCCTCGCCCTTTGATGAGTGACATAGTATTTATATTTGAATAACTACATTTTATTTGTAAATTTGTGATTTAATATATTATATTTTTAATATTAGTATTTTAAATATATTGTATTTTTAATATTAGTATTTCATTTATAATATTTGATTTTAATTAATTTATATAATATTAAAATATGAAAAAAAAATTAAAAAAAACCTAGCGATGGACTAGCGACGGATCACAATCTAGGGATTTAATGACGAAATAATTATTGTCGTTAAATCATTGTGTCAGTTTAACGACAGATTCTTATCCGCCACTACGTCCGTCGCTAGTCCGCTGTGAATTCATCGTCTGCCGCCAGCCGACCAACTGGAGACGACACACAGAGGCAACGAATTATGCATCGATAATCCGTCCGCTAATACAATGATGGATTACAATTCCATCGCTAGTCATGTGTAATGACGAGATAATCAGTGACGGACCAAATCCGGCTTTAGTCCAACTCTAATATCTTCTAGCGACGAAAATCCTTTGTACAATGACGGAATAGTCCGGCGCTAAAACCCGCTTTTTTGCAGTGTCACATAAAGATCAACCATTAAATCCACTCCAGCAGTTTGTCATCCACCAACTCAATCTTCAGAACCTGAAAACATTTGAAAATATTTAGGTTGACTACCAGAAAACACTCAATGAGCATTAATATTCGTCCAAATCATACTTTCATGCTTTAAAATCAATCATGAACATACTTTAATAACATAGTTTACTCTTCTTCATTGGATGAGAGACCCAATATAATCACATGAATACTTCACGGTTACTTATCTAGACATTTAGTCACAGAGTAAATTGTCTATGCTTGTAATTCAGAATTTCTCTTTGCATGAAGTGTCAAAACATCCAACCATTGCATAAATAATGTTATTAAAATATTTAATATGCTCTTCATGGATGAATTATGTGAGTTATAGAAAAATCCACCTTGATGATCTCAATATATAGTACAATTATGTGTGAAATGCTACTATGCTTCCTATTCGGCTCGACCTACAAAATCGAGATTCTAACGTAGAATCCTCAATTAAGTCTATAAAGTAATAACTTAGATCATAAATAACTTAAATAGAAATTCCTATGACTTGGGATCGTTTCAAATTGAATTGGAGTCAGATGGTGAATAATGCGCATTTGACTGAGCGAGTCAATTTAGATTAAAAATTTATCGAATTTTCTAGGCTAAAGTGAGGAGATATGGAAGGTGAATTGAATTCAATGAATTATAAGAAGTTTAGTTTAATACTTATGAGTGAATTATAATTTTTAAAATTTCTTTTGGGGCAAGAAATAAAATTTTCAAATTATAGGACTTAATTGTAAATTCTAAAACATTTTTAATTATAGAAATTAAACTAATATTAAGAGAAAGAAAAATTTGGGAGCTGGCTCACTTGAAAGGTTACGGACAAATATGAAAATTAGTGAATCAAATGATTAGACTCTAATTAAAGTATTTCACTCGCATATTAATTAAACATCTCTTTCACCAACCACTTCCCGCCACCCCTACCATCCACTTTTTGGCGACCCTTTGCGAGTGACATTCACCCAAGACCACACAAAATTTCTGGTTATAGAAGGTCCATATCCTCAACAGCTAAAAATTAGAAGAGATCAAGTAAATAAAACTAATTTTGAACATGATTTACGTGGAAGTTTTGACATAATAGTGTGGATTCAACAAGGTTGGATTAAAGATCTAAGATGGGAACACGAAGCCTGATATAGGATGATGAAAATAAGTATAAAATTCATTAAAGTCTAACATGTGAATAAGCTAAAAACAACCCTTCAAGACGACGACATCAGCAAAAGATGATGCTAACGGTGAACTAGCTAATTTTGTTCGTTCATGGCTTTCCAACATTAATCTACAAGTTCAGGGAAGAGTTCAAAGGAATTTTTTTCATCTTTCAAACAAGACGATGGAAAAAAGCTTGAGCTAAGTTGGCTTACCTCCCAAGCTTTCCTCTTCTGCTTATGACTAATTCCCTAAATGATTCTCTCATTCAATAGATGATATACATACATTCATTCATCTATACGTGTTAACCTTGTTCACTTCACTACAAGAAAAACGCGATTTTACGATGGATTTAGCGACGGATAATATTCCGTCGTTAAAATAATGATAGATTAACGACGGATTAAGAATTTTTTTTATTTAACGATAGATTTTCCGTCATTATTTTTCCGTCTCTAAGTTAATGATGGAAAAATCCATCGTTACACCTCGTATTTTAATTTTTAAATTTTATTTTTTTATTTTAACAATGAATTTTTCCGCCGTTAACTTAGAGACGGAAAAATCTGTCGTTAAACATTATTTTTTTTTTTTTAATTCTAGTGAGGGATTAGCTATGGAATTATTTCGTAGCTAAAATTAATTTTGATTTTTTTTTTAATTTTTTAATTTTTCCATTAATACTTAATTGCGAATTTGAAATTATTTTTTTAAAATTTTTATTTTTTTTATATTTTCTTATTTATTTGATTTTTTAAAATATTTCATATTATTTTTTTATTTTTTATATTATTTTTTTAATATTTTTAATTTAAATTTTTTCAATTTCTAATTAATTACGAATTTGAAATTAATCTTTTTAATATTTTTTTATTTTAGATATTCAAATTTATTTTATTTATTTTACATTAATAAATTTATTTTATTTATTTTATTTTTTAATATTTTTATTAATTTTACCTTTTCTGATTTATTTTATAATTTTATAATTTTTTATTATTTTATATTTTTTTAAGAATTTTATATTTTTATATTAAATAATGATATAATATAATTATATTTTACAATAAATATATAATATGAAAATTTTTAATTAATATTTAAATCGTTGAATAAAATATAATTATTTAAAGAAGATTAAAAATTTAATCAAAATGTGTTTCGTGTGTTTGTATATATATATATATATATATATATATATATATTATTCCAATAGTTAAACATCAATGTTCACTAGCCCACATAGTTAGATGTGCAAGGCGGGAACCCAGAGGCTTGCGGTTCGAATGTCATTCACGTGCAAGGGTTTCCATGATTTATTATTGGCTCGGCTCGGCTGGCTCCTGTGCTTGGCTCGGGCCATCTTTTTTTTAACCACGGGAAAAATCCGTCGCTAAATTTAATTTTTTTATTTTTTATTTTCTAATGACAGAATTTGGCGATGACTTAGCGACGGAAAAAATCCATCGCTAATGTTAATCCATCGTTAATTCAATCGTTAAAATAATCAACGACGGACCTAGTCTGTCGTTAATTCCTCATTAAAATGATTTAACGACAGATTTTTTATGTTTAGCGACGAAAAAATCTGTCGCTAAAACGCATATTTTTAGTAGTGCTTGCACTATCAACTAAACTCCAAGTCAAAAGGGGTTTTAGTGGTGACTAATTATTTTCTAAAATGATTGTTTATGGATAAATGTTCTTTGGATATAATTCAAATTTCAAATGGCTCCACATTTCTTTTAATTTTCTAACAAAATTAATTTTGAGTTTAAAGTTAAGTGTTGTGAATGAAGTGATATTGCTTCGTTAACATATGATTATATGTCCGTTAGCATATGAAAGTGTCTTTATTAGCACGCATCCTGGAAGTCTGCTATTTTTCTTTATTTTTTAAATTTTGACCTAGACGCGAAAATTAGTAAAATGCTACCGTGTTTTTTAAGTTCATCTTATTTACAATAATGCAATTGCCTCTTTGACCAAATTTAGACCATTGGATTTTGAAGAATGTGTGGTGGGAGATTGGTTTACAGTTTACACATTAGGGGCGGTTTACACCAGTGCCACCCCCTATAATAATAATAATAATAATAATAATAATAATAATAATAATAATAATAATAATAATAATAATAATAATAATTATTATTATTATTATTATTATTATTATTATTATTATTATTATTAAATATGGAACTAAGGGTATTGTAGCACTTTTCTTATGATAATGGTTTGAAATATTACTTTTTAAAAAGTGGCTATTTACATTATTTACCAAGTGATAATGGTTATTTAAAAATTTCCCCTTTTATTTTTTTAGTATTTTTAATTTGTGTTAATATGAGAAAATAGCCATTATTACTTAGTAATTAATGTAAATATAGCCACTTTAAAAAAATATAATGTCTTTAGCCTTTTGGGATGTGAATATACACCAATACCCTAAGTAATAATATAAATAATTTCTAACATTAATTATTTCCTGACATAAAAACTCCCTAATATATTAAAAAAAAAAATTATGGACGATGATTTCAGAATCTGTCTTTCTCACCCTAAAAAAATATCGTTCACCACCGTTCTACGTCAAAATCTCAGAAGTCATACTACCTAGTTTTTGTTGCTGTTTTCTGTTGTTGTAGTTGTCGTCTTGCTAATGTTGCCATCTTCTGTCACTGATGTTGCTACAGACAAAAATTACAAGATTCAACCGCCGTCTCTACCAAGGTTCAAATGTCCTTATCGCTGAACAATTATAGACGATGATTTCGAACAATCTCATCCTCATATTAATGAATAAATGAGTACACGAGTTGTAACGATCTGTTTTTCAAAAATTTCATTTTTTAATAGTCTTTTAATTCTTTCATTATAACTGATTTAAAATTGGATAATTTATATTTTAGTCGTTCTGTCTGCAGAGAAAATTTAAAGATAATATCAAGAATTTATAATATGAATAAAAGTGTCAAAATACCATAATTTATAATCTCAATTTCCTTAATAAATCCAAAATCCAGAAAATAATAATAATAATAATAATAATAATAATAATAATAATAATAATAATAATAACTTTATCCATAAAATAGTTAATTCCTCATCAGATTAACCTAATCTCACGATTAGATTCAACCGCAACAGTTTCTATTCTCCAAATCACTCATCAATAAACCGTCCATCATTCAAACATTAATCAATTCTCTCTTCACCAACATGTCAATGTCAAATCAATTTCTTCACTTTTAAAGCAAGAAGAAGTTTCGGCTATAGTTCGCAGAAGGTAAACAAATCAAATTCTAAATTCATTCGAAGTTATACTAATTTTATAGTAATTATCATCTTCCGTGTCGTTTTATCAGTAGTTTACAACGGTGTGGAATAAATCAATCTACTCAAATTCTATAACTTTAAACAAAAAAATTGAAATCCAGGTAATCTTCTTTCTCCTCAAATCTTAAATTATAATAGCATTTAATTGAATTAATGATGATCATTTATCCCGATTATTTATAGTAAAAAAAAGTTGGAAAAGAATTATGAGAAAGCACATGTAAGCATCTCAATTCAAAAAGGTAAATAAGTAGGTGTATATAATAAGATAGGAAATTGAAAGTTTATTATGTTTGCTCCTGAGTCTCATTTCAATTTTGAACAATAAAATCTATTCTTTTTCTTCTTAGAATGATGTTTCCGAAAAAGATGATTTGAAGAAATTCACTTTATTCCATTTTTGTTACTCTCATTTCTGCCTTTTCTTTTTAATTTCTGATCAATTTAAAAATTCATTGATTCCAATTAGATTTCCCAATTTCTCTCATTCTATGTTACCTCTTAGTTTTATTTTGTTTTAGTATATGTGTAGCGCTCCGGTCCCGAAAGACTGTGGAAATGAACACCACGGGGGTTGGGATTAAGAAGCGGGAAAGAAAGGGGTAACCTTAATAGAAAAATTCAGAAACCAAACATGCATTATAATTATAAAATCCTAGTTCAACAATAATACGAAGATCATAGTTATAGAATAATTTAACAACAATAATAACGAAAGTGCGGAAGCAAGACTTTGAACAAAATAGAAGTCAACGGGAAAAACACATAATTAACAAAAGCCCGTTCCTCAGCATCGCCACTTCCACGCGCCAGTCTACAGACCTGAAAATGGTTTGAAAGATTTGGGCTGAGTACTAATGCACTCAGTGGGCAAGTTTTCACAATGATATTTATGTAATTCATTTTATAAAAGTGATATATCTGTATTTATGCATGTAGTGAAACTTAGGAGGTTTTAGAATAGAAAGTAACCTAAGTTCACCAAAATATTTTAGCATGAAGCGCTAAGTGTGTAACCAGTCACTGCCTGCAACCTCCACTACATCATCAACGCGTAAGTCTTAAGAGTATCACCAATGAGTATAACCGTTCATTTTAGTCTTCACGACAAGGAATAGGGCATGACAAATAAAGCATGCATACTGTAGCTACTCACATTGACACATCGCTGGTATATGAGACTCCGACAACATACAGTAGCACGTAAATATTTTTAATACAGATAATCACATATGCAATTTAAGCAAAGTAGAGCTTAATAACTCAAAATGTAAAGTTTATAAAGATAGAATAGCCCACCTGGTTAGCTAATATTAGCTGGAGCTTTTACGATTCTTTTAAGAGTCCCCTAAGTCCGATGTTCCGGGTTTTGTCCTACACATAAATACTAAGACTTAGAAGCGTAATAAGTCAAATCCTAAATCATGAGCTAACTAGTTAAAATTCTAAAGTACAAGGTTTTATGCCCATGGATTTGGTTGATGAAATTGATGATATAGGAATTTAAGAAATCATAGAATAATCTAAAGTTATAATGTAATTACATAATCAAATTTCGAATTTTAATATATATATATAGAAAAAAAATAAAAAAAAAATAAAGATGATAAATAAAAATGAAGTTAAGGAGACTTGAACCCTTAACCTCTAATGAGTTAACATAAGCCTTAACCACTTAGGCTAAAGACTAATTTGAAAAATTAATGCAGATTAATTATTAATTAAGACAGATTATTTAATGCAGAAAATGTAGAGATGAATGGTGTAAAAATGAAAGCAAGAGGATTTGAACCTAGGACCTAAGATTATTTAAAGTATATATTAACCACTTGACTAAACACCATTTTCAAAAATAATACAGTTTTAGAATTAATTAATCTAAATTGCAGAATATTTGAAATTAAAAGAAAAGAAGAGAAATTAAAATAAAATAAAAGAACACATACACACACACACACAACACACAATTCACGCACACACCCACTCTCAAATTTCAAAAAAAATTCAATTCTTCTTCATTGTACACTCATGCATATTTATTCCAAAGTATTTTAATTTAAACAAAATAAAAAGAAATATACTCATTTTAATGCTTTGGAGACAACACACATTTTTAAAAAAAAAAAACACATTATCTTTCCTCACCCTCAATTCACATGCGTATGTACAGTGACTGTACACACTTCTCATTTTCAAAATAATGATATATCTCCCTCTTTCTATTGCACTACATTAAAAGGACTACAATCCTCATTTGTATTTTCTCAATCCAAAAACCATCTGCAAATTCAAACCTATTTAAATCACCATAAATATAAAATCAACCATTTTCTCTCTCTTTCTTGAAACCCATCTGCACCATTTAAAGTAGAGCAGTGCTAAATGGCCACACTGTGGCCACGGCCACACAGAAAAAAATTCGGTTGAACCAATTTAAACCGGTTTATTTAATATTTATTGAATTAAAACCGGTTTAGTGAAAAAGTAAAAAAAGTAATTTGACCTTAATACCCTTTGGCTCCAAATTTATCAAAACTCAGGAGTAATACTTTATTCCCTCCATTTTTCCTATCCAGATTCGATTTCCCATACTTCACATCATCACATGTGAATTTATTATCTCTCAATTTTTTCATTTGGATTTAATGACATAAATAAGCTTAAAAAAACTGACTGCAAAATCATAAATATTAGACGTCAAGCAAGATATTAAAATAAATATATTAATATAAGTAAGGTGAGATATGTCCATGTTCATCATGATATATATTCTATATTACAATAATAATTATCTTAAGTAATGTTAAAATAATATTTTAAATATGAAATATAAAATTTAATTATTATACAACAATAATATAAAATATGATTCAATAGTTATTCATAATATGGTGTAAAAAAATTATTCTTAACATTAAATTATTACATCATACTATTGTATATGTATGTCAAATAGCTTTAATTATATATAAAAAACATGATTTTTGAATAAATTTACAATTTTAATATTACTTTTGAAATGTTTCAAAGAATCAAAATGATCCAACTTTTTATTTTGGTTTTAAAGAAATAATGATCCAACCTTCTCATTTCTAGATTCATAGCAAAATTCGGTTCATCAAAAATTTCAACTGATCATGACAAATTATCTGACTTAATTTCTTTCTTTCCAATCTGCAATGGGTGCTATATTCTCTCTCTCTCCGGTAAATTCCATTCTTTCTTTCCAATTTGCAATGGGTGCTCTATTCTCTCTCTCTCTCTCTCTCTCTCTCAGGTAAATTCCATACTACACCCGCTGTACAATCTTTTTTTTTCCTGATTACCACTCATATCGACTATGAACAGCAGTTTTTCTTTTTATTATTGTCAATTATAAAAGCTCAAACTACCATCATCATCCATTCATTCTCAGTCCACAACAGAAATTGGTGTTTCGGAGAAAAGAATCCTAATGAAATTGAAGAGAAAAACTACAAAATATTTTAAGAAAACAAAAGCAACTCAAACCCGGATCCCATCAACAACACAATAATCTGTCAATTTCAGATCTGAGATAAATTTTATAACCCAATAATTTAAATGAATTGTGATCCTTTCCAACAGATTGATTTAAAGGCAAAAATGCAGACTTCACTAAATTCATCTCCAACACTGGAGCCGCCGAGGAGAGAGAAAATGAGTCAAGCGAGACTACCGCTCATCTTCATCCGAAACGAACTCGAAGAAATGGGTATATCTTCTGTCAACAATTTCGTTATCGATGAAGATGGAGAAGTCGTTTCTGTCTTCCTCAAGAGACGGTGCTATGTGTTGAAGAGACGAAGTGGTTGATTTCAATTAGTTGGTCTTCGATGTCGACGGACTGCGGGTTATTGTGAAAGGAAGAAGATGAAAAGTGAAGATTTTGCTGCTATCGATTGGATTTTGCAGAAGAAGGTGGGTGAAGAAGATGAGAAGTGAACTTCATAAGCTGTGTCGATTCGTTTCAGCGGAAGAAGATGAGTTGTAGGATTGATGACTAAGAGTGATGGGTAGCGGCGGGAGTCTCGACCTCTAGTATTTAGGTTTAGATGATCTGTATATATATATATATATATATATATATATAATAATATAAATATTATTGTATATTATATATTATACTAGACTAATTACACTAGAATAATGTTCATAAATAAATTATTCCTATATATAATAATATAAATATTATTATCTATTATATGTGGAGTATACATTAATATTGATTTATCTTTTTAATAAAATACATTATTGATCATTAAATTGATCGTTCACTTACATATTCTTTTCACTATTTTTTCCTCATTTATTCATCTTAATTTTTATTTTTCAATATTTCAAAGAAAACCATACAAAAGTTTCCAAATAAACAATAATTAGTTAATTGAAACTTGTGTAGTTCATCATTTTATTTTTTGTTATATTCTATTTAATATTTTTATTAAATAAATATTGAGTAAAAATATTAGTTTAATTTAAAAATATTATCTATCATCTAATTATGTTTCGATTTGGTTTGTTGATTTCATTTTATTATATTGTAGTGTATAATTTTTATCAAAAATTGAAAACCCTCACGCGTTCAACATAATTTCACTAGACCTTATTCTTGTAATTTTATCTCATTTTATTAAAGTATAGCGTGATTTTACGTTTCATAATACTAGGTGTATAATTTCATAAAAAAAAAAACTCACTCATCTAATATAATTTCATCAAACCTTAATCTAGTGATTGCATCTCGTTTTATTAGAGTATGATGTGATTTGCGTTTCATAATACTAAAAGATTCAATTCCAATTCATTTTATTATACTATTAAAAATT
This sequence comes from Perilla frutescens, assembly GCA_026008535.1. NCBI lineage: Eukaryota > Viridiplantae > Streptophyta > Magnoliopsida > Lamiales > Lamiaceae > Perilla > Perilla frutescens. The sequence continues at coordinate 47,883,627 of BRKX01000009.1, read as the reverse complement.
TTATAAAAAAAAAAATAACTCATCCAATATAATTTCACTAAACCTTACTCTAATAATTTTATCTCATTTTATTAGAGTATAGAGTGATTTTATGTTTCATAATACTAAGATTCAATTCCAAATTTATTTTATTAGACTATAGGGTATACTTTTATTAAAAAACCGAAAACCTCACTTATTTAACTAAATATTACCCTAGTAATTTTATCTCATTTTATAAGAGTATATTGTGATTTATGTTTCATAATATTAATATTAATCGATTTCAATTTCATTTTATTAGACTATAGTATATAATTTCATCAAAAATTGAAAAATGTCACTCATCTAATATAATTTTCACTAAACCTTACTCTAGTAATTTTATCTCATTCTGTTAGAGAATATTGTGATTTATGTTTCATATTAATACTAAGATCAAATTATAATTTCATGTTATGCCTTACTCTAGTAATTTCATCTCATTTTATTAGAGTATGGTGTAATTTTACGTTTCATAATACCAAGTTTCAATTCCACTTGCATTTTATTAAACTATAATGTATAATTTCATTAAAAATCGAAAAACATCACTCATTTAGTACAATTTTACTAAAACTTACTCTAATAGTTTGTCTCGTATTATTAGAGTATAGTGTGATTTTACGTTTCATAATATTAAGATTCAATTCCAATTTCATACTATTAGACTATAACGTATGATTTCATCAAAATTAAAGTAAAAAAACCACACTCATTTCATTAAACCTTACTCTAGTAATTTCATCTCATTTTATTATAGATCGAGATGTTGTGATTTACGTTTCTTAATTAATATTAAATTCGATTCCAATTTCATTTTATACTATAGTGTAAACTTTCATCAAAAATTGAAATATCTTACTCATCTAATATAATTTCACTAAACATTCTTCATCTCATTTTATTAGAGTATAGTGTGATTTTACGTTAAATAATATTAAGATGCAATTCCAATTTCATTTTATTAGACTTTAATATATAATTTCATTAAAAATCGAAAACATCACTCATCTAATATAATTTCACTAAAACTTACTCTGATAATTTCATCTCACTTTATTAGAGTATACTACGATTTATGTTTCATATTAATACTACAATTCAATTCCAATTCAATGTTATTAGACTATAGTGTATAATTTCATCAAAAATCGAAAAACCTCATTCATCAAATATAATTTTACAAAACCTTACTCTAGTAATTTTTATCTGATTTTATTGAAGTATATTGTGATTTATGTTTCATAGTAATAAGATTCAATTCCATTTTCATTTTATTAGAGTACTAATGTATATAATTTCTTTACAAATCGAAAACATCACTCATCTAATATAATTTCACTAAACCTTACTCATGCATGGATGGAGTAATGAATGGAATAAGATTATACTTGTGGGAAGAAGAGGACTTCGTTCCCATGTAATATAATATGTTTATCATTAATTACAATTGAACTAAATATTATAATTATATAATATAGGTTTAGATTTTTATGTTTAATAATTTAAAGTCTCATTTAAAGATAACTTAAATTGATTATTTATATTGACCATATCTCATGATAAATCTAGGATATATCCTATCTTAATTATAGACGTAAAATATGGATCTAAAAATAGATAATATTTTTATTTTATAATCTACTAATATATTTATATTTTTGGATGGAGTCTTTTATCCGAGTAAAAGAATGAGAGGGAGTAATCAGAGCAAGAGTGAGAGGGAAAAAAGAGCGAATATTTTTATAATCTACTAATATATTTATATTTTTGGAAGAATGAGAGTTAATATTTTTGGATGGAGTCTTTTATTATATACAATGATGCCCAAACTTTATATTATTAACTATAATAGTATTGAATTATAATATTATAAATTTGATTGATTTATATACATATATGTATATATTATAATATGCTGTCACAATTTATTATTTTAAATTATTATTACTTTATAAACTAAATTAGAATATAATTAAAAACTTAACGATAGGAGGGATTGTTTCAAATTTTTCGTTCAAATTTTTAGTTAAAATTTTTAATTTCATCAAAAATTGAAAAACCTCACTAATCTAATATAATTTCACTAACTCTTACTCTCGTAATTTCATCTCATTTGTTAGAGTATAGTGTGATTTTACATTTCATAATACTAAGATTCAACTCCAATTTCATATTATTAGACTATGGTGTATAATTTCATCAAAAATCGGAAAACCTCACTTATCTAGTATAACTTCACTCAACCTTATTCAAGTAATTTCATCTCATTTTGTCAGAGTATAATGTGATTTTCCGTTTCATAATACTAAGATTCCATTATAATTTTTTTATTAGACTATAGTGTATGATGTCAACAAACGTCGAAAAACCTCATCTAATACAATTTCACTAAATCTCAGTCTAGTAATTTCATCCTATTTTATTAGAATATAGTGTGATTTTACATTACAAAATACTAAAATTCAATTCTAATTTCATTTTATTAGACTATAGTTTTAAATGTCATTAAAGATTGATGAAATAACAATAGTTTAAATTTTATTAAAAGATTACAAACCTTTCAAATTCAATAAGATAAACAATGTGTAATAATTTCTTGAGCACTCAATCACAATTCCCAATGTAACCTAATTGGTCCATTGTTTCACTCTGGACGACTTTTGACTCCTTGAGCCATCATAATTATGTGGTACTCTTCTCAAAATCATGAATGAAAATTTAAAATTTAATTCTATTTTATCATATATTATTCTATAGTGTATGATTTCACTATAATTTTGGAAAAAACCTTACTATATAGTATATGAATTACAATAATCATTAATCTAGTAATTGTAATTTACTATATAATTCTCTAATAAAATGAGATGAAATTACTAGAGTAAGGTTTGGTGAAATTATATTAGATGAGTGGGGTTTTTTTTTTGATGAAACTATACACTTAGTATTATGAAATGTAAAATCACACTATACTCTAATAAAATGAAATAAAATTACAAGAGTAAATTTTAGTGAAATCATATTGGATGAGTGAGGTTTTGGAAATTTTGATAAAAATTATACCATAGAGTAGTGTAATAAAATTAAATTGATGAACCAAATCAAAACATAATTAGATGACATAATCGAAACATCTTGATATTACTACGTAAGGTTTAATGAAATGAGTGGGGTTTTTCGATTTTTGATAAAACCATACACTATAATCTAATAAAATAAATTAGAATTGAATCTTCACATTATAAAGCTGTTGGAAATGAAGTTTTTTTTAAGACCTAGAAAGAAATAAATTAATGCTAGATAAATTTTCATGATAATTTTTGATGCGTCAGATTTTGTTATGAGTGTATAAATGAAATGGTTGGATCATTATTTCTCAAAACAAAAATTGTGAAACATTTCAAAAGTAATATCAAAGTTGTAAGTTTATTCAAAAGTCATGTTTGTCACCATACAATATACTATAAATCAATAATATTCTATAATATTAAATCATGTCAACATACTATATATGGTGTTTATGTTAATAATTTATAATCTTAAGTTGTGTTATCAACTATATTACATAAATACAAAATCAATAATATAAGTCCTAAAACCATACTGTACTATATGCATATATAATAGTCCATAATAGTCGGTTGTGATACCATACTATATTATATAAATTAATAATGATTTATAATATATAGTTGTGACATTATGCTAAGACTTAAAATTTAATAATAATTAAATAATATGAAGTCTTGTCATCATATTATAATAAATCGATAATTAATATGATATTTAATTTTTATTTTTAATATATTATTTTATATCTTTTTTAGATAAATTTTAAACACATTTTCCAAAACTATGTTTGCCATCTATTTTTTTTATTAGTTTTTTTCTTTTTCATTTACACAAATATAATAGATATGTTTAAAAAATATTTTTGAATTTAAGATATATATTTCAAATGTATATAATTTCTTTCAATCTTATCCTACACAATAAGGTTATATTCGTGTATGGAAGAATAAATTAGTTTTTACTACTTGATATTATTTTTTTGGAAGTTGCAATTCGTAATTAATGTAGAGAGAGAGAATGACAAATTTTAAAATTTGAATTTTAAAGTTAATCCCACTCACTATCTCTCTAGAATAAGTGGGAATGATATTTATGTAATTCACAATAAAGCACTAACCATTACTTTTAATTTTTTAATTAATATTCTCAGTAATTACTATTATACCCTCATGTGGCCGGGCCACATTGTGGCCGTCTAGACTTACTGTTTAAAGTATACTTCTTTCTCTCTCTCCAAGCCATTTACACGCATACACGTAACCTCACAAACAAAACAATACTCTCTTTCTCTCTTCTCTGCAACCATTAATATTTTTGGGAAACAAACAACTTTTTAGTCTTTCCCCTCCCTAATACACGTCTGCACACACACATTCACTTTCCTCATCATTTCCAAAATTAATATTTAAAATATTTTCATAATGTACTTTGGTAAAGCAAAGCCTAATAAAAACTCCTTCCACTGTAATCGTCTTCACTCTGCACACATGCACAATTTAATTTTAATTGTTTCACCATTTTTTTTCAAAATATTCAGTTAATCATATTTATTTAATGATTATTCAGTACAAATATCAATAATATTTCTAAGGAGATAAAAATAAAATCTAATAATAAAAGAGGTTTTACAAAATTTCTCAATATTAGAACTCAAGTTTGAAATTAAACCCACAAGTCTTCATAGATCTAAAAATAAATAAGGGGAAAAGATAGAGGAAAGAGAGAAAAAGAAGATGGAACAATTGCATGTTGGATCCGGCCACCGGAAAAAGACGCCGGAAAAGCTCCGACTTGCGGCCATGGTGGCCCTTTTCCGGCCATTACAGCCTTCCTCTCCCCACCAAACTTGTGTGGTTGAGATAAAAATTAAAAGAAGAACAAAATCTGAAATTAAAAATATTTTTGGCCGGAATCTGGAAATTTGACGGTGGCGGTTGGTGGTCCGGCGGCGGCGCTCGGCGGCGCTCCACCTCCGGCCACCTTGCCGGAAAATGCAGAAAGGGGAGAGAAAGGGAGAGCTAAAAATCCAACCTTAAATCTGAAATATGGAAATGAATTATTCACTTATTTAACATAGATATATATTTATTGATAGTGGGCTTGGATGAGCTTTTCATAAGGTTGGACTTAAATGAGTGTGTCCAACACTAGTTATAGGGCTTAACTAGTTAGATTTTTTTTTTCTAAACCCCACTACAAAAACTATTGGATTTAAAAAAAATGAACTATATTATTTATTCTAACTATAAGATCTGCATCTATAATTAAATTTTGGATGATAAAATTTTTGGGGTATTACAATATGTAATTGAGTACTGAATTAAGTAATTGTCGCAGACAAGGAATACAGTTTGGAACTTAGGAAAAGTTTATAAAGTATTTGAGTTTTAGACTTTTAGTTGATAATTATACTTAAATCTTATATATTATTAAGCTTTATATTTTTTTTGGGACTACAAAACACGTCCAGAATGTCACCAGTTTGAATAAATAATTAATAAGAAGTGTTAATTAATTTTTAGTCTAACCAATAATATTAAATAGATAAAAGCTTACCACAAATACAATTTGAATAAAATCAGAAATTTATATAATTTAGTTCTTTGAATTTATAATTTATAATACTTATAAACTTTAGACTTATTAAAAATTATAATGTTATCTCCGCTAGGTGGTGGCGAGTAGTTCCTATAAATTTTTAACAGTTTGCATTGAAAAGTCGAGTCAAAGATCTTCAAAGTAAAGGTGGGACATTTTATACGCACGTGTTTATTTATTATCCATTATATATTGAGCTTGTGATTTGTTGTTCGACTGATTGTTGATGTGAAAGTGAAAGTGAAAGTATGCCGGGGACCGTTAATAGGTTCGGGACCGTAAAAGTTGTCCTTGGAATTGCCCACCGTACATGTGTATATGCATATACTTGTTCAGAGACCGTTTATAGGTCTGAGGCCGTGATAAGTTGCCTTTGGGCTGACTCCCCACTGTTCAAACCATTATTATTACAGTGACAGTTGACATAGCATGAATGTCTGAATATGAATTATTCGTTTAATATGTTTTGGATAATGCGTATGCTCCACTGAGTGTATTTGTTATACTCATTCCCTTATTACAATATTTCAGGTTGAGGAGCTCAGTGATGGTGATGTGGAGATGGATGTAGTTTAAGTTTTATTAAAATATAATTTATTAAGCTTATTTCTCTACTAAACTTTTAGTTGGCCTTCATGTTAAATTGTTTGTTTCTAACTTTAAAAATACTTAGGAGTTTAAACTATTTAAAATCGCTTCCACTCTATTTTATTTTAATTATTATGGTATTTTCTAAAATAGAAGTTTATTTATGCATTTTTATACTTTTCTAGTATTACTTTTATTACATATTTGAGAAAATATTTTAAATTCTCTTTCATTCGATATTTTACATGTTGGTTTTTATAAAATAAATAGCATTCTAGGTTTATAAAATTAGGGTGTTACAAAATGGTATCAGAGCAGGTCTATGTTTCTGTAGACTTGTAAAATTATAAACTTTATTTACATTTCTGTAGACTTTTAAAATTGGCAATTATTATTTATTTATTTATTTGGAAAATAAAAATTTTAAAGTCAAGTTTTTAAGTTAAATGTATGAAATTTGTATTAAATGTAAAATATTTGAATGAAACATCCTCTCCGCCATGCCTCGCTGACTCCAAGGTAAAAAGTATTTTTATATTTTATTATTGAAAGTTCAAAGTTTAATTATTTGAATACTTTAAGTAATGTTTTAGCTGCATCTATATGAAGTTTACTGAAAGTTATAAAATTAATGTTGAAGTTTATACAAAGTATATGTTGATGTAGTTACTCATTATAAATTGTATTATGTTAAAGTTCAAAAGTTATTTTACTTAAAGTATATGTATTGATGTTATTATTCGAGAAATGTCATTTTTTTTATAAATAAATAAATAAATTCAATCCTCAAAATTAGAGTGCTTATTTAGAATCCCTTTACTAAGTAGAAGAAATAGTTTGTTGCCTTAGGATAAGTCGATATGTTGATGCGATATCGAAGAAGACCTGCAAGGAATGCCAATTTAAGTCAACCCGAACATTACAGTTGATGATAGTATAAGTCAAGATGTGTCAACTAATGACAATGACGAACATACCACTGCGAACATGACTCAAGAACAATCTAATGAGGCACTCGAAATTAATATTTCCTCAGGCAAAGCACTTAGAACTAAGCGTATGATTAAGAATGTAAAGTTGGACATTAGTGGCAAAGAACATAGATGTTGAATTTTATCACCTTGAGATTAAAGACTTTGATGTAATTTTGGTAATAGATTAGCTTATTTAGAATTATGTTATGATTAAATGCCTAGAAATCGAAGTAATCTTTTAAAGACATGGAGATTAACACCTTTTATTATGGAACAATGATAGGATCAATGCCTTTGTTTGTATCTGCTATGAAAATGATGAAAATGTTAAAGCAAGGAGATCGCCGAGGTTATCTAGTCAACTTCTTAAGCTTCTAATTATTTGAGACTATAATTGCTGATGTGTAAATTGTACGAGAATATCCTAATGTATTTCTAGAGGATATGTTGAGGATAGCGTCGAATCGACAAGTTGAATTGGGAATTGATTTAGTATTTAGAGTAGCTCAAGTATCCAAGGAACTATATAGAATGTCATCGAAAGAACTACAAAAATTGTAGGTGCAATTGCTAAAGTTTTTGAGATAAAGATTTTATTTAGGTCAGTATCTCATCTCGGGGAGCATTGGATCCTTTTGTGAAAAAGAAAGATGGGTCTATGAGAGTGTGTATAGATTATTAAGAGTTGAATGTTTGGTGTTTATTTGTGTTGATTTATTGTATAATTTTGCATGTTTTGTAAAATCATTTTTGAGTATTTCTAGTAGTTTAATTGTAGATTTCGTACGATTATCTTCACTCGTTGCTCTCATGGTGGAATATGCCAAGTTTTGAAAACCTTGAGCTTTTGTTTGTATAATCTGGATTTTTAGGTATTAAGGTGGCGAGGAGCGAAGAAGAGAATCGAAGAGATGAACCCGGAGGAAAGCCCCAGGGACCACGCGGCCGCGCATCAAGGCCCCGCGACCGCGCGAGGGTGCTCTCGGCAGAGGCACCCCGCGGGCGCACTGAATGCCCTGTTTCACCCGATTCGGCCAGACTTGTGCTCAACTCTCGCCTCTTCTTCACCATTTTGCACCAAGGAGCATATCCTTCATCCTTCCTCATTAGGCATGTTGGAAATTAGACTTTTGAGCCACCCTAATCTAAGCAATAGGGGAATAGGGATTAATTCAACCTAACTCTAGCTTTGGATTTTTCTTCCACAAATCCCTCTCATTTAATGCTCCATTCCCATCACCTTTTCTCTCACCTTACCACCACCATACCTCTCTCTCTGTCACAATCTCTCTCTCTTACGTCTCTCTCCTCTAATTTTTTTTCTCATATAGATTGGTGGGGATTCACTACATCATCAGTCACTCCCATACACACACTTCACTTCACTTCACCCATTTCATCTTCTTCACATCTCCATTTTCTCTACACACACCTTCTACCATCTCTACTATTTTTCTTTCACCACCTTCAAAATTTCCACCACCACTCAAGGGAAGAGGAGAAAAGGAAGAAAAAGGAAACAAGCCAAGGAAGAAGAGGAGGAGACGAGAAGGAAACCGACTTCGAGCCATCTGCGGAAGCTAAGCTCGTTAGGAGGTTTACTTTTGATATTTTCTTTCTATTTCTTGGATGGTTTGTGGGGATTTGTCCCAAACTCTTGAAGGATATCTAATATTGTAGAAGTTTGTGTTATTCACATTTGATTTATGAGATGACTTTCTTCTATGATATTTGTGTTGTTTTGAGCATGTTTAGTAGCTAATCTCTCTATTAAGGGGTAGAGGATCGATGTGGTTTTGATCTATGCTTATTCTTGTTGGTTGTTGTTGTTGGAATCGTACCGATTATGTGAGAGTACTCGATCACTACTTGAGTATTGCTAGGATTTAGAGGAAACTTGATTGTGATTCTAAACCCCAAATTTGATTCCTTCGACGTTTGGTGGATGGGGTTCCTAAGCCTAATATGTTAATCTTACTTGTATGATATAGCTAAAAGAGGTTTAATGGATAGACGGTGACAGTAATTGAAGTTAAACCGATTGAGAGGGTCTATTGTATGTGCGAGATTAACATTACCAACTTGAACAAAGCATAGTGATAAACCATTAAGAGAATCTACACCCTAATACCTCTATCATTCTATTTTCCTCAATCTTGCCTGTTATCGTTATCATTCGCATTATTTTATTTACTTGCCAATTTCAATTTGTAGTCTAAATCACCATCAATCACATGCTTAGAATGTTTAGGTTTATTTTCATCATTTTAGCACGTTGCATGCATGGCCCTTAAGATAGTAGTTCATACTACGTCTTCCTTGTGAGATCGACTCGGGTTAGCTCATCACGCATATAATTGACCCCGTCCAATTGCGGGTGCGGTCCTAAGGAGTTGTCTTGTTGAGCATAAACCGGAAATATAAATAGTAAATTTGGATCGCGAACGAAACATTGAACTGATTGTTGATTGAAAATCAATAATAAGTATATAATTCTGAGAATCGAAGACGTATTTTGATCAACTAAAAAGCTTATATGTGTTCTTAAAGATTGATTTAAGATAAGATATATTATCATCAATTGGATGTTAAGGAAGGTAATAGATCGAAACCAATATTTAGAACTCGTTATGGAAATTATGAGTTCATAGTGATGTCTTTTAGGTTATCAAATGGGCTAGCAATTTTTATGGACATGATGAATCTCACGTTTCATCTATACTTAGATAAATTTATGATTGTTGTTATCAATGGCATACTAAAAAGAAAAAAAAATTCCAAATAAGAAGCAACATGAAGGACATTTGAGAGTTGTCTTAAAGATACTTAGATAGGAGAAACTTTATACAAAATTGAAGGAATATAAGTTTTGGATAAGAAAAAAAAAATCCAAATAAGAAGCAACATGAAGGACATTTGAGAGTTGTCTTAAAGATACTTAGACAGGAGAAACTTTATACAAAATTGAAGAAACTTTTTGGATACATAAAAGCTTACCACAAATACAATTTGAATAAAATCAGAAACTTATATCATTTAATTCTTTGAATTTATAATTTATAATACTTATAAACTTTAGACTTATTAAAAATTATAATGTTATCTCCGCTAGGTGGTGGCGAGTTAGTTCCTACAAATTTTTAACAGTTTGCATTGAAAAGTTGAGTCAAAGATCTTCAAAGTAAAGGTGAGGAATTTTATACGCACTTGTTTATTTATTATCCATTATATATTGAGCTTGTGATTTGTTGTTCGACTGATTGTTGAAGTGAAAGTGAAGTGAAAGTGAAAGTATGCCATGGACCGTTAATAGGTCCGGGACCGTAAAAGTTGTCCTTGGGATTGCCCACCATACATGTGTATATGCATATACTTGTTTAGAGACCGTTTATAGGTCTGAGGCCGTGATAAGTTGTGTAACGCCCCGGTCCTGAAAGACCGTGGACATGAGCGCCACGGGGGTAGGGAATTAGAAGAGCGGAAAGAAAGGGGATTTCGAGGATAATTCTCAAGGAACAATTCCAAATTAGTTCAATAATAGAATACGATCATCGTAATAAATTCAGAGTTATATATATATCCAACATGAGTTTTTGCTTTTGCGGAAGCTAAGAAATATCAAAAGAAATAGTACGATGATCAGGGGTTAAGACGAGCCAAGACAACGGGTTAGTTACAAAAGTACACATATAAGCCCCATCACAGCTCATCGTCTCCACGCTCTAGCTCATTGTCCTGAAAACATTTGAGAAAATATTTGGGCTGAGTACTAATGTACTCAGTGGGTTTTCTGAGAAAAATCGAGTTATCAAAAGCATTTGATAAAATAATTATCTGTGAGTATGCAGATGAATCTTAGAAGGTTTTGTAAAGGGAAATGCATCTAAGTTCATCAAAACGTTTTACATGAATGTATTCACCAGTAAACCCTGAAGTGAACCTTGATCCATCAGTAAACCCTGAAATGGATCCACTCACCAGTAAACCCTGAAGTGAGCTAAGTACGACACCCGCAACCACCACTACATCATCATGCGCAATTACCGAGTAAACCCTCAAGGTAATTAAAAGATCTTTTAGCTGAGAACAGCAAGGGATTGGGTGCGACTCAAACCAAGCAAGACTGTAGCTACTCACATTGACACAGCGCTGGTATATGAGACTCCGACAACTACAGCAAGCAGAACGAATCATTTTACACAGATAATCATATATGCACATTTGTTTCGAAACGAGCTTAATAACTCAAACATAGCATTTTGAGAAAGATAGTATATGCCCACCTTTTGACTATAATATTCGAAGCTTTTTAGTTTCTTCAGAATCGAGCAACACCACAATGATTACGTCTAACGGCAAACGATCTACAAGTATCAAAATTCATCTTAGAACCTCCACGAGGTCAAGACTCTCGCAATTACATAGTTTCACATAAATGAGAATCAATCACATCATAGTCCTATGGGAGTTTATTAAAATAAAAAGACCCTTTAAAACACATTATCTCATTCGAGCATAAATCAAACACTTGGCGTGCGATTTTAAATGACACAATTTAAATCCATCGTAAAAACCGATCTTAGCTCAAGGTTCCTCACAACCCTAGCTACTAACTGAGAAGGACACTCCTTAGCATCATCCAAGGAGTTAAAAGATCCTTTTAAAACTAATTTCGAACAAGGGCGATTTGAAAACGGAAAATTTGTTGAGCAATCTGCACAACAGCTGACTTTGATTAATTATCAAAATTTATTCAGGAGGAATTAGGGGCTGGGCCCTATACCATTAGAAAGTCACTTAACTCTAGTTTCTGGAACACTTTTCGGTGACTCCATACGATAACTAACGAAAAAGTTATGACCGTTTTACTAGAATGTGGCAGAACTGCCAGATTTTTCTGAAAACCGAAACATGACCCAACTTTGTCGATTTTTCATAATTTACTCAGAAAGAATTAGAGATTGAGACATATACCATTGGAAAGCCACGGAAGTCTAGTTTCCGAAAAAATTTACGGTGTCTCAATCCGACGTATAACGAGAGAGTTATGTTCGTTTTACTGAAGGGTGGCAAAACTACCGACCTGCGCGCGCGAATGCGCGAACTCAAACGAAACTCCATAACAATTATCATACTCGATACACAAGCTTTCACCACACCAAAACACATCTCAAAACTCAACTAACATGCTTGCATATAACCAATTCATTTCTAAATCATCAAACATCATTTGAAACATCAAAATCCACACATATAATTCTTAAGCTTAAGTATATCATCATTTTCGAAAATACCTTTGAACAACAATGGAGAGAAGCTTTAGGAGGTTGAAGATGGTTGGATGAAGCTTTGATTATGGCTCCAACTTGAAGTCCTTGCCTTACTTTCTCTCAAAAATTTGTGTGGAAATGAAGAAGAAGAAGAAGAAGAAGAAGAAGAAGAAGAAGAAGTGAATGGAAAGTGATGAAGTGAAGCACTCTCTCTCTATACTATGCATACATATCCATTTACTTATTTTGTTGACAAAAGTGACGTGTGGAAGCATGGGGAAAGGTGAGGGGAAGGCATGGCCTCCCATGCCTTAGGTTGACCAAGAAAAATACCCGGTTTAAATACCGGTTGTTCGATTATCGTGATATTTTCCGTCTCCGGAAAAATCCCAAATTGGACCGAAATGGATGAAATAATTCATTAATTTTAAAACCGTAGATTAAACATATTTTCTCAAATATTTTAAATACACCAAGTGACATAAATCGATAAATCGATTAATACTCATATTCAAAATATATTTCGATTATCATCGATACGACACATCGCAAGTTCGGTTAAACTACCGAATTACGGAAATTTTAAAATGACGCGACTCCCATAGTCTATGATTACAATTAAATATATACAAAAAGGTTCGGGGCACTACAAGTTGCCTTTGGGCTGACTCCCCACTATTCAAACCATTATTATTACAGTGATAATTGACATAGCATGAATGTCTGAATATGAGTTACTCGTTTAATATGTTTTGGATAATGCGTATTCTCCACTGAGTGTATTCGTTATACTCATTCCCTTATTACAACATTTCAGGTTGAGGAGCTCGGTGATGGTGATGTGGAGATGGATGTAGTTTAAGTTTTATTAAAATATAATTTATTAAGCTTATTTCTCTACTAAACTTTTAGTTGGCCTTTGTGTTGAATTGTTTGTTTCTAACTTTAAAAATACTTAGAAGTTTATTTATGCATTTTTATGCTTTTCTAGTATTACTTTTATCACATATTTGAGAAAATATTTTAAATTCTCTTTCATGCGATATTTTACATGTTAGTTTTTATAAAATAAATAGTATTCTAGGTTTTTAAAATTAGGGTGTTACACGAGTGCAACAACACGAGTAGTCCAAGTCGTGTTCTCGTGCATTAGTTCAATAATGATTTAATACCCGAGCACACGATTAGTTCAATATGGCAGTTCAAAAATAACTCATACATGAAAATACGATTATGATCGTTCGAGTAAACGTGCAGTGGTTGTTCAAAAATAACTCATACACGAAAACACGATTAGGATCGTTCGTGTACACGTGCAGCAGTGGATCATTAAACTGATACACGACTGCATGAGTATGCTTATTCGTATACTCGTGCACTAGTTAAAGAATACATAGATACACGAGTGCATAAATTTACTAATTTTTACCCTCGTGCAACAATTAAAAATGAGATATTGTACGAGTTCACAAATAAATTATTGCACGAATAAACTCCAATACTCGTGTACTGAAAGAAATTAATTCGTACACTAAAGAACATTCAATTTCTTTTTCCACCCATTCCAAAGAAAGATTCAAAAAACTTAAATATCTAGATCGATAAAAAAAGTGCAGTTCCGTAAATATCATATACGTTATTGCTGCAAAAAAACAACACGCACGATGCCAATAAAACTTTAAAAAAAATCCCAAATTCGCAAATAATCTCTAATATTTGATATTTCAACAAATAAACGGGAAATAGAGAGAGGAAGAATCATGATAATTTTCAAAGATCATAGCTTGATATGGTATTTTGTTTCAATTAATAAAACAGAGATTGGAAAATGGAAGAGATGAGGGAACGGTATTTGCAGAGAGAAGAGAGAAAAAAAAAACAAACATTTTTCCTAATAGTATTGATATATATATATATATATATATATATAATTCTTAATAATAAACATGGAATTAAGGCTATTATAGTACTTTTTTATGATAATGACTAAAAAGATTACATTTTAAAAAAATAACTATTTACATTATTTACTAATTAATAATGGCTATTTAAAAACTTCACTCTTTTAATTTTGTTTTGACCTGACTTTTTCAAATATACACATTTCATAGACTGAATCAAACCGTATTAATCAACGAAATACGATAAATGAAAACACGGACGAATTTTTTTCAAAGACTAGACTCTCTACTCGATGTCAATGCAATTATGCAAATGCCATATCATCAAATCACCTATTGTAATTAATATAACGTTCACATACCAAAAAAAAGACTTTGATCCATGAATTCAAGAACCGGTCATTACATCGCCTATAAATAGAACCATTCCCACTTCTTCAAAACCACATCAATTCGCAACAAATCAAACAATATGAACAAGACTCCAATCCTTCCAAATTCCTCAATTTTCATTGCCATCGTGTTCCTTTCATGGTCGTGGGCAGCTCAGTCCCACGACCACGATGATTTTATCCAATGTCTGTCCCTCAATGACCTGAAGAACAACAACACTGATATTTCCAATGTTGTTTACACCCCAAACAACCCTTCATATTCCTCCATCCTTCAATCTTCCATAAGAAGCCTAAGATTCACGGCGCCGTCAACGCCTAGACCTCAAGTCATCGTAGCTCCGACACATGAATCCCAAATTCCTGCCATCGTGCTCTGCGCCGAGCAAAATTCAATGCAGATCAGAATCCGCAGCGGTGGCCATGACTACGAGGGGCTTTCCTATATATCACAAGCTCCATTTGTCGTCCTAGACATGATCAACCTAAGTCGAGTAACAATCGACGTGGAGCAAAAAACTGCATGGATTCAAGCAGGTGCAACAATCGGACAACTATACTATGAAATCAGTCAGAAAAGCAGAACCCTAGCATTTCCCGCCGGTGCCTGCCCTACTGTCGGCGTTGGCGGCCTCTTCAGCGGCGGAGGCTACGGTCCCATGTTGCGAAAATTCGGCCTTGCCGCTGACAACATCGTCGACGCGCGGATGATCAATGTTGAAGGAAGGATTCAAGATAGAAAATCAATGGGAGAAGATCTCTTCTGGGCCATCAGAGGCGGCGGAGGCGCGAGCTTCGGCGTTATAACGGCGTGGAAGCTGAACTTAGTGTCGGTGCCGGAAAATCTGACGTTGTTTACAGTGAGCAGGACACTACAGCAAAACGCAACCGCGCTGA
This sequence comes from Perilla frutescens, assembly GCA_026008535.1. NCBI lineage: Eukaryota > Viridiplantae > Streptophyta > Magnoliopsida > Lamiales > Lamiaceae > Perilla > Perilla frutescens. Next base: position 47,867,911 of record BRKX01000009.1, on the reverse strand, counting down.
TTCACAAATGGCAATATGTGGCGCCTAATCTACCGGAGGAAATTCTGATCTCAATCTCGATTACACCAGTGAATGTCAGCGAAACTGGAGAGAGAAGCGTCGCCGCCGCGTTCAATTCGATGTTTCTCGGTGGCGTGGAGGCGCTGCTCCCGTTGCTGGAAGAGAGATTTCCAGAATTGGGTGTGAGAAGGGAAGACTGCGTGGAGGTGAGCTGGATTCAGACGGCACTTTCCTTCGGCGGTTACTCCATTAACGAATCACCACAGATTCTTGCGAGTAGGAATCCAGAAATAAGGAGCACTCTTCCAATAACAAGGCATTATTTCAAAGCAAAACTAGACTACGTGCAGAAACCGATCCCGTTGCATGGATTCGAAGGTATGTGGGAATTAATGCGCCAACGAGAAGCCGGCACGGCGGAAATGCTCGTCGTGCCGTATGGCGGAAGAATGAACGGAATATCAGAATCTTCCCTGCCGTTTCCTCACAGAGCAGGGAACTTGTACAAAATCCAGCAACTGGCTTATTGGGACGACCCGGCAGCGGAGGCAGCGGAGAGGTCGATCAGCTGGGTGAGAGGATTGTACAGCTTCATGACTCCATTCGTTTCTAACTCTCCGAGAAGGGCTTATATAAATTATAGAGACCTTGATTTGGGAGTTAATGGGGATGACAATAGTAGCTACGCTCAAGCTAGGGGTTGGGGATTGAAGTATTTCAACAAGAACTTTATGAAGCTGATTCGGATAAAAACTAGGGTTGATCCAGATAATTTCTTCAGAAACGAGCAGAGTATTCCAACGGGGAGGAAGAAGAGTAAGTAAAGAATTAGAAGATAAAATTTTATGAAGTGAGCATTATCTTGATTCATTTTGACAGCATGGCAATCCCAATATTCTTTTAATTTTTTTTATTCAAAAATTCTTACATTTCATTTATGCTGGTTAGGTCTTTTTATATTGTTGTGGTCGAATTATGTGTGTGACGTCTTGAATCTATATAAGAAATTATATTACATTCATTCTCGGTATAATATATTTTTCTTGGCAAATTAAAAATTCCATATACTAATTATATATAGTGTTATACCAAACGGTCAACGTGGGTTAACGCGCCTTGATCCAGTTAACCCGTAAAAAAAAAATAATGGTCAAATATTGTTGTGGTCGAATTATATATGTTACGTACACACACGAGAACAGAAAAAATTTCCCTACACTAGATGTGTAGCGCCCCGAACTCGGAGGTCCAGTGCGCTAACAAGAACACACATGAGAACAGAAAATCACAATAAAATTTTCACAAATATAAATCATTTTCTCGAATTATAAAAATTCGGACAAAACTTCGTTTAGAATATTAATAAATTACACGCTCATAGACGTTTACCATTCAACAACTAATCGCACAAGATAAGGCTTTTCACAAGATAATCGCACAAGATAAGTCAGAAACATTTTCACATTTTACATTTCTGCATTTTATTTTCCGTACGCTGCTTAGGCAGCCAAAAATAATCCGAAAGGTCTTAAACCTTCGGGACTTAGGTTATGTTCATGTTTATCGACGTTGGAGTCGAGTTTTTGCTAAATTAATTCGGTAAGTTCTTATTTATTTTTATGTCTTTAATTTCTGCAATTTTAATTATGTCTAGCCTTCTCGGCTAGATCTTTAATTCTGGCGTTTGAATGATGAAATTGGTTTGAGCATAAATCTGGACTCGTGAGGCCAAAATGAACATAGTAATGCATGATTAGCTTCCGTTAATTCTTGTGCCTTGTTCCATGTGAGTGTGTGCCTCAAGTGCCCAATGTGGCTGATCACTCGTTAGGTAAAGAGGGCATACCACTATTAATTGAATTGGCGAATCGTGACTGTGTGTCGGTTCATATAGTAATAAGGGAATTAATGGGGTGTTGTGGGCACAAGAGGAATCAGTTGAACACAACAGATCTGGGTCCGTCTAGGACACACTGCTGCTTGTTTGCTTACATCTCTTAGAGGAATCGGGAGGTGGGTAACTGGTTAGGGGTTTAATCGAAGAGGAATGACTTTTAAACCTAAAATGAAAGGATCAATGAGGAGACGCAGAGAGAAATCCGGTCACCATAACTAGATGACATATCATATATGAAAATCGGTGTGCCCATGATCGAGTTGTTTTATGTTTAAACCAAATTCTAATTCGAATGCCAGAACCTTTTGTTATTTGATATTTGCTTTAGTTTCCTTTGCAGATTTAATTTCAGTTCAGTGACAACATCAAACCCCCTTTGTGATTGGTTACTTGAAGATAGAATAGCTACGCTCGCTGTGGGCACAGGAGTTTACAAATATATTTTTGAGCGCGAAACGACCGCGCGTCAGATGTCTAGGAAGGTCTGCTCTAACCTAGAATTGAACATAGAAGGGGAAAACTTTAAGTCAAATCTTTACATTTCTGCATTTTATTTTCCGTACGCTGCTTAGGCAGCCAAAAATAATCCGAAAGGTCTTAAACCTTCGGGACTTAGGTTATGTTCATGTATATCGACGTTGGAGTCAAGTTTTTGCTAAATTAATTCGGTAAGTTCTTATTTATTTTTATGTCTTTAATTTCTGCAATTTTAATTATGTCTAGCCTTCTCAGCTAGATCTTTAATTCTGGCGTTTGAATGATGAAATTGGTTTGAGCATAAATCTGGACTCGTGAGGCCAAAATGAACATACTAATGCATGATTAGCTTCCGTTAATTCTTGTGCCTTGTTCCATGTGAGTGTGTGTCTCAAGTGCCCAATGTGGCTGATCACTCGTTAGGTAAAGAGGGCACACCACTATTAATTGAATTGGCGAATCGTGACTGTGTGTCGGTTCATATAGTAATAAGGGAATTAATGGGGTGTTGTGGGCACAAGAGGAATCAGTTGAACACAACAGATCTGGGTCCGTCTAGGACACACTGCTGCTTGTTTGCTTACATCTCTTAGAGGAATCGAGAGGTGGGTAACTGGTTAGGGGTTTAATCGAAGAGGAATCACTTTTAAACCTAAAATGAAAGGATCGATGAGGAGACGCAGAGAGGAATCCGGTCACCATAACTAGATGACATATCATGTATGAAAATTGGTGTGCCCATGATCGAGTTGTTTTATGTTTAAACCAAATTCTAATTCGAATGCCAGAACCTTTTGTTATTTGATATTTGCTTTAGTTTCCTTTGCAGATTTAATTTCAGTTCAGTGACAACATCAAACCCCCTTTGTGATTGGTTACTAGAAGATAGAATAGCTACGCTCGCTGTGGGCACAGGAGTTTACAAATATATTTTTGAGCTCGAAACGACCGCGCGTCAGATGTCTAGGAAGGTCTGCTCTAACCTAGAATTGAACATAGAAGGGGAAAACTTTAAGTCAAATCTTTATGTGATAAAGATTCAGGACTTCGATATAATCCTAGGAATGGATTGGTTAGCCTCAGCTTATGCTTCTATAAGCTGCCCTGAGAGGGAAATAGTGTTTCGACCACCCGGGAAACCCAAGGTGAAAATCTACGGATCAAGGCTGGGAACCAAAATCCCAGTGATATCCACCCTGAAGGCCACTAAGATGATGAGGAAGAAGAACTGCCAAGCCTTTTTAGTTAATCTGATAAGGAAGGAGGAAGGAGAGCTTTCCATCGAAGACGTTACAGTGGTAAGGGAATACCTCGACGTATTCCCAAAGGAGCTGCCAGGACTGCCTCCAGATAGGCAGGTAGATTTCGCTATCAAGTTGGAACCAGGAGCCGCCCCAGTTTCAAAAGCCCCCTACAGAATGGCGCCTAAAGAGTTGCAAGAACTCAAAGTTCAACTGCAAGAGTTATTAGACCTAGGCTTTATCCAACCTAGTGTGTCGTCTTGGGGAGCTCCAATCTTGTTCGTAAAGAAGAAGGATGGTACATTGAGAATGTGCATTGACTATAGAGAGCTCAATAAGCTAACCATCAAGAATCAGTACCCTCTCCCAAGAATAGATGATCTCTTCGATCAGCTCAAGGGAGCAAGTGTCTTCTCCAAGATAGACTTAAGATCTGGGTACCATCAGTTGAAGATCCGAAAGGAAGATGTCCCTAAAACCGCTTTTAGAACTCGCTATGGGCATTACGAGTTTGTGGTAATGCCATTCGGATTGACCAACGCTCCAGCAGTGTTCATGGATTTAATGAACCGAGTTTTTCACCCGTACCTAGATAAGTTTGTTCTGGTTTTCATAGATGATATCCTCATCTATTCCAAGGATGAAGAAGAACATCAGGAGCACCTAAGAGTGGTGCTGGAGACATTAAGAAGAGAAAGGTTTTATGCTAAGTTCAGTAAGTGTGAGTTTTGGCTCAAGGAAGTTATGTTTTTAGGTCATATAGTCTCGGTAGAAGGAATCATGGTGGATCCAGCCAAGATTGAAGCCATAAGCAACTGGAAGTCTCCAAGAAGCGTGAACGAGATAAGAAGTTTTCTAGGACTCGCTGGATACTATCGTAGATTTATCGAAGGATTCTCGACTATATCCAAGCCTATGACGCGATTGCTAAAGAAGGACTCCAAGTTCAAATATACGCCTGAGTGCGAGGAAAGTTTTCAAACTTTGAAGAAGATGCTAACCACAGCCCCTGTATTAGCCATTCCGGAAGGGAATGAAGATTTCGTGGTTTACGCAGACGCATCGAGGAAAAGATTAGGATGCGTGCTAATGCAAAGAGGAAAGGTGATTGCTTATGCTTCAAGACAGCTTAAGAATCACGAGCAGAACTACCCGACACATGACTTAGAACTAGCAGCTGTCGTTCATGCGCTGAAGATCTGGAGGCACTACCTCTACAGAGCCAAGTGTGAGATCTTCTCAGATCACAAGAGCTTGAAGTATTTCTTCGAGCAAAAAGATCTTAACATGAGGCAAAGAAGATGGCTAGAACTCGTAAAAGATTATGACTGCACAATTCACTACCACCCAGACAAGGCAAATTTGGTAGCAGATGCCCTAAGTAGGAAGGAGAAGGCAGAGTTAGAACTCATTCTAGCCCAGGAGGATCTTCGCAAGGAATTCGAGAAGTTAAGGATTGAGGTGTTAACACCACCTGAGACTATTCAAGCTCAAGTTGCCATGATAGTCACTCAGCCCAAACTAAGGCAAAGGGTAATTGAAGCCCAGAGAGGATATGAGTTCCTCGAAAAGAAAAGACTAGAAGCACGATCTGATAGCTCGCAAGATTTCATGGAAGCCACCGATAACGCGCTCTTATTCAAAGGAAGACTTTGCGTGCCATGCAAGGAAGAACTAAAGGAGGAAATCATGTGCGAAGCGCATAACACGCCATATACAGCACATCCCGTAAGCACCAAGATGTACCAAGACCTCAAGAGGAATTTCTGGTGGAACAACATGAAGAGAGAGATAGCCGCCTTCGTGGAAAGGTGTTTAAACTGTCAACAAGTGAAAGCTTTGCATCAGAAACCTTCTGGGTTGCTTCAACCCTTGGAAATACCTGAATGGAAGTGGGATCATATCAATATGGACTTTGTCGTAGGATTGCGAAAGTCTAAGCAGGGGAATACCGCTATCTGGGTAATCGTTGATCGATTATCTAAATCAGCACATTTTATTGTTGTTAAGATGACGGACGAGCTAGATCAATTAGCCCAGCTGTATGTTAAGGAAGTCGTGCATTTGCACGGAGTGCCAGTATCGATTACATCGGACCGTGATTCAAGATTTACATCAAGATTCTGGAAGAGCCTACAAGATGCAATGGGATCAAAGCTTAATTTCAGCACGGCATTCCATCCTCAAATGGATGGCCAGTCAGAAAGGACTATCCAAATTCTGGAAGACATGCTTAGAGGAGTCGTCATCGATCAAGGAGGTAATTGGGAGGAGTTACTGCCTTTGGTAGAATTTGCCTATAACAACAGCTACCAGTCATCGATCGGCATGGCTCCTTATGAAGCCCTTTACGGAAAGAAGTGTAGATCGCCCCTGTATTGGGACGAAGTTGGAGAGAGAAGGATACTTGGACCCGAGATGGTCCAGGAAGCTGTCCAAAAGATCGAGCTTATTCGTCAACGCATCAAAGAAGCTCAGGATAGACAGAAGGCTTATGCGGATGAGAGAAGGTTGGAGCTCAGTTTCGACGTTGGAGATAAAGTATTTTTGAAGGTGTCTCCATCAAAAGGAATAATTCGTTTTGGCAAACGAAGCAAATTAAGGCCCAGATTTATCGAACCTTTTGAGATCTTAGAAAAGGTGAATGAAGTAGCCTACAAGTTGGCCTTACCACCCAACCTGAGTAACGTGCACGACATTTTTCATGTTTCCATGTTACGAAAATACGTGTTCGATCCAAAGCATGTGATTAGCAAGGAAGAGATAGTCCTGAATGAGGACTTAGCCTATGAAGAAAAGCCTCAAGCCATCGTGGATCGAAAGATCTAGAAACTAAGAAATAAGGAGATCGATCTGGTAAAAGTAATCTGGAACCACCATGGCTCAGAAGAAGCAACCTGGGAGCTTGAATCCGAACTGCTCAAGAAATACCCTGATATCGCTTATCATGGTTAGTAAATTTCGGGATGAAATTTTCTTTAAGGAGGGTAGGATGTAATACCCCAGATTTTTGAATAAGGATTAGAGAATTGTTAATATTAATTAATTAATTAATTAAAGAAGGAATTTAATTAAGGTTAGCTATGGTTGGATGTCAGTCACGACTTTAGGAGTCAGTTTTCGTGAAGATCGTCTTTTCGGAAAATATAATCTTAATTCTTTTATTGCCATTTGTGGTTTCCTTAGAAAGGTTTTAACTCAAAGAGTACACCGGTGTTTTCGGATTTTAAATCTGAAGTCATTTGAGTTCCCGGTGATGAAAAACGTATTCAAAAGGGAAATGAATAGTAACTTTTGCGTGCGTTCGTGTTTTGAGAAATTTACGAAATCCTCCTCGTTTATCCGAGTTCAGTTCTATCAGGCCCCTCTTATAGGAAATGACTCAAGGATTCCGTTGGCGTTCACGGATTGTCATTCTGAGGTCAATCGAACACTCGGGAGCCAAATCTGTCAGTCTGAGTGAATAGTAAAAAGTAATTCCAAAAAGGGAATCTTTGCTCGTCTTTCTTCTGACGACCCCGTCCTCTTCACGAATTGAGTTGGTTCACTAGTGTTCGAGCCAACGAGTCTCCCGGTATTTTTAGATTTCGTGTCTGAAGTCATTTGGACCTCGACATCGAATAAAGCAGCTTTTAACCAAACCCGGGATAGCTTTTGCAGTATTCCCGCACCGCAATGGCTTCCGAGGGAAGCCAAAGCTTTTCCTATAAATAGGGGACCACCCCTTTGGCATTCCTTGCTCATTTCTCATTTACTTCACTTCTAAATCGAGAGGGTGAAAAGCTTTGAAAACTAGACGGTTCTGTCGAAGTAAAAAGCGTTCTTCGTGAGTGCTCTTCAAGACGACGAGCGGAGTGACGTGGAAGAGATGCGGTGAGGGAATGTGCTAGGGGCGCTGTTGAAATCGTAGCAGGCGGCTCTGCCGCCGTTGCGACTCGACGAGACGCCGAGCTAACCACATTCTTTCGACGCACCTAACCCCGTCCATTCTTATTCGTCGATCTCGACTCCATTTCTTTTCCGTCTTTTAAATTCCGCATTTACTTTACGTTCTTCGCGTTCTTCATTATTGCTCGTCTAAAAGTTGTATTTCAATTTTTGTTAAAATTCTAAGTTAATAACGTTTATGTTATATTTCTCATTCTACTTCTATTATTATTATTCTAAGAAGATTAGCCTCGTTTATTCCGTTAAATTCCGTTCAAGCAACATTTAACGATTTTGTCATTATTCTAATTATTAAAGGAGGATTATTGTGTTTATGTCGTTATAATGTCAAAATTCTTTTTAAGTTAAAGCATGTTGTTGCATGTTAAATTCAAGTACGTTATTTTTATAAAAATTCGGGTTAATTGTTCTTCGTGTTCTTCGTGTTCATCGAAGGAATCAACAAACACGAAGAACTCAGTTGAAGAACACAGTTGAAGAAATCCAGTTGAAGAGAGGGAGAAAAGGAGCCCCGCGGGGGGTGCGTTCCCCCTCGGCCGCGTCTAGCCCGCCGGGGCAAGATAGCCCCGCAGTGGGGGGAGCCCACCGGCGCCCATGTGCGCCGCGGCGGCCCCCCCTTCTCCATGTTTTTTCGTTCGCCGTTTCTTTTCGGCTATTTCCGTACCCCTTTTCCGATCTTTTCGAGTCTTCTAAATTATGTTACTCTCAAGCCATATTCAAGTTTAAATTATAGTAAGGTATTCAAGTTAATTTCAATTTATTTCGAATAAGCTATTCAAGTTATTTTCCATCTAAAAATTTAGAGATCAAGTCGAGAAGTTCCTTAAATAAAATAAATCCTTCTCGAACCCTTATTAAGTCAAAGTCGTGCTATCCATGTTAAGTCCTAGCTAAGGGAATATTAGTTGGGGATTATTTAATATCATGTTATTAGAAATCTTCGAAGGAGGCCACTAAGTCGATGATTTGACTTTTGTAGGAGGAATCGAGCCTCGGAGGAATACTAAAGGAGACCACCAACTCGTTGCCTCATCTTCCGTCCCGTAATCAAGATGGGTAAATCTATACTCATCTAAAATTTGAGCTAATGAGCTCTAGAAACATGTTAGGGCAAATGAGATATCCAATAAAGTATTTTTGCTCAGCCTGATTGATCTCTGTACAAGGAAGGAAGAAAGGAAGATATTATGTTTTACTTGAGCTCTCAAGCATGTTTAGAAATGATAGAACTACTAAAGTATTGTTTATGCTTAGCATGAGATGTTTAGAATTATCCTTAATTTCGATTCGTACTTGTTTACGTTCTTCTCTGTAATTTAATGTTTATGTTTGTTAGGCTCGCGGAATGTAGAATTAAGGTTTGCCTTGTTAGGGTAGCATTAAACCCTTTGTAGGCCGAGATCATGTAGTATTAAAGGATTAACCTTAGACATTGTTCTAAGCTTGGTATTGCTAGCAAGGATAAGAAAGGAAGGAACTTAGCTTTTCACTTAAGCAGGATATGAGCTCGGAACTCTTAAGGGAGTCACTGCTGGGTTTTCCCTCGCAAACTCGTTTGGATATTTGAGGTAACCCCTCTTCTATCCTATGGCATGCCTAAGGGTACAGTTAACGTCAGGTTTGAGCCAAGATGGGCCCAAAGGAAAAAGAAAATATTTTGCGGATATGGAGAGGGCTTTAGCGTTTTGCTCTCCATATACCGTCAGTTGATTATTGGATATCTTGAAGTTTATTAAAGTGTTTTACTAAAACCCACTGAGTACATTAGTGCTCATGCCCCTCTTTTTCAAATGTTTTTCAGGTTGAGATGCTGAGGATGTTGGTGGCTGTGGATGTGGGTTGGCTGCCAAGACTGTTTTTTTATTATCTAATATTTCCTTGAAATCCCACTATGTGATCTGCTACTCTGATACACTCTTTCTAATTCCGTTTTAAGTCTTATTATGATTATCAAGACTCTATGATTAATCTCCCCAGACATAATTATTTGAGTATAAGATGCATACTAAGTTCTATTTCTACTACCCGAGTATGATTTCCTTTCGTCTAATCAATGGGCTTGCATGTATTATTAACCATCATCATCTATGCTGAATGGTATCCGTCTATCCGTTTAATTAACTGCCTAGCAAAAGTGAATATGAGTATCCCCGTCTAATCTCCAAAAGCATATCTCGACTGTAAAACCAACTTATAAATCTTCCGTTTTATCCAATTAACCCTCTTAATGACACCCCGTCCCCACTCGTTAATCCCTATCTCGGGACCGGGCTGTTACAGGTCGTACCTAGGATAGTCTATTAATTAGAGAAGTAGTTAACAGTCGTACCTTGACTGCCAAATGATTAAGGAGAAACGAGGTTGTTAGGTCGTACTAATAGCCATAGCCAATTTAGAGAGAGAATTGAATTATATCTGTGTATCTGTGATCAATTTGTGTAGTCCGTTGTCGAGATTATTCTTGAGCTAGATTTTCCTAATATTTGATCTTCGTTTGTTATTTAATTTCTCTGCGATTTAATTGTTTTCATTCAGTTATTTTAATTCCAATCTTAAAATCCCCCCCCCCCCCAATTTAGTTTTAGGATTTTAGATAAGAAGAGTGTTGTTTAATTTTCCAGTCTCTATGGTTCGACCCTGCTCGCTACTATCACAGTTTATTGATTTTAAATAGCAGGATTATTTTTGTTGGTTTCGACACCCATCAACAACAGTCATTTGGTTAAAGACAATGTGAAAACCACGTTGCCTATCATGTTATAGACCACAGTTTTGCTGTTAAAGACAACACTAGAAAACCATTGTTTGATTATTAATAAACAACAGTTATGGAACCGTTGTTTTTTAACCATTTTATTTTTTTTCTTGTTTTGTTTATGATGTTATTATGACCTAGTTATAATATTTCAAACAATAATAAAAGTATAAATTTATCTCAAATAAATTTATAATTTTTCATAACAATACCAATGTATACATAAACCTAAATTTATCAAAATAACAAATATAATAAACAAAAGTATTATTGAAGTAATTTGTCCGAATAACAAATATGAAGATTAATGATTACAAACTGTAGGCAGCTCCTCCAAAATTGCATAAACTCCATCTCTATTCTTCAAATTTGTTCATCAATTAGCTTGTTGTCCATTCTCTCAACATCAACCAACAAAAAATTCTACAACTTTCACAAATTAAAAAAAAAAAAAAATCAAAGGCAAATCTTAAGACATTAAAATGCTAAAGCAAAAAAATTTCAAAACTTAAATGAACATCATTAAAACCAAGATGACAAAAGCATCAAGAAAATCTGAAAAACACTTCAAATCACCTATATCATTAGGACTAGGAATGAAAACAAATCTGCTATATTCTTTTAGACGTTTATGATCAACAATCATTTTCCCTAGCTTCCCAAATATTGATCTGTATACAAAAACTTATATACATTCACATTTTTTTAAACTGTGACAATCACTATAAGAAAACACAGTTTTAGCAACGGAATACATTCCGTCAACACGGGTGACGGAATGGCGACGGACATATTCCGTCGCCTTCTGGTTTTTTTTATTTAATTCCGAGAAATTAAGGCGACAGAATATTTCTGTCACTTTATTTTGTTTTTATATATTTTTTAAACAGATTAATAAGGCGACGGAAGTATTCCGTCGCCTTATTTTTTTATTTTAGAATATAATAAAAAATCAGGCGACAAAATATATTCCGTCGCCATATCCATCACCCGGTTTTGTAATATATGGGAACAGAGACCTTCTTCCCCATTTCCCCCACGCCCCAAATCAATCGAACCCTAATCCCCCCACCGTCGACCGCCGCCGCGATCGCCGAGCCCCCACGCCGCCGTGCTCCCCCTCCCCCTCTCCCCCCCTCGTTCTTCCGCACCAAAGCCCGCGTCCGCCGAGCCAGCCACCTCCGCCGCCCAGCCGCCTCCATCGCCCAGCCCGCCGCCGCCTGCCGCCAAAAGTAAGTTCCTTATTTCCTTTTTTTTAAAATTTTAGTTTATGTTATATTTTTAGGGTTTAGGGGTATTGTTTAATTTCTGTTTGATTTCTGTTTCCTAACTTTTCTTATGTCGATGAAGAAGAAATTTTTTAATTATTTCTTTGTTGGATTCAAATGACAAATTGTGAGGTAGAATTTATCCTTTGTTTAATATGTAACCATGCCTCTTTTTATATAGTATATATATAGTAGTAGATTAATCAACCCTTATTCTTATAAAGGTAGTATTAATTAATTGATAATGCTTATCTTGATACGAACTTAAAGAACCTGCATATTATATGTCAATAAAGCAATTCCTTTATAAAAAAAATGTGACTCTTAATTTCGGTAAAAAGTATGTATATATATTCCGCTCAATAAAAAAAACATGTATACATATATAATCGAAGTAAAATTATGCAATTAAAATTATGCAATCTAATTGGAGTATGTGTTACATAATTAATGCCCGATACATTTACTATAAATACTACACTGAATCCTCAATATTATAGTATATTATAATTAAATAAATAATTTAAATTATGGTAATAATATAATAAAATTAGATATATTGTGATTTGAGAGAAGCAAACGCTCTTTTATACTTATAATATATATATATATATATATATATAGTGAACATTTAATAAAGAATTTATTAAAATGAACAATAAATAAGAAAGAATTTTAGTTTTTGAGGAAGTGAATGCTAATTTACTAATAATGTTTAAAGTGTTAATTTGAATTAATTGTATATAGTTAGAATGGGATGAAGGTCCTTGAATCCCTCTATATTAATTGTACGTATTTATATTGGGACTAGAGCCCCTGGATCCCTCTGGTGTTTGATTTTTGCTAGTTAATCCCAGAACTTAGTTAAGTTACGTCGATGATTTGGTGAAAATATAAGTTTCACGTCGTTATGCTGCTGAATTTTTTTCCTAATTAATTTTTTTCACGTCGTTATGCTAGTTCTTCATGACTGTTTTTATGAGTTGTTGTTGTCAGATGACTAGAGGAGGTGGATCTCACGGGACTAGATCACGAGCTCTATCATCTATGGAATCTGTTGGTGGTATTATTGATGATAGCGTCGGTCAGGATGCGACCAATGCTCAGGGTGAGGAGTCCTGCACAGTTGACTTAGACAGGAGCTCGAGCACGAGGGCAAGGAGAGGTATGTTGATGTATATATCAATATATTTAATTAATTTACTTTATGTATATTATAATTGAATCTAATTTGCATTTTCAGAGTCATGAGGGCAATTACCTCTATCTTCAAGAGGTATATGCATCCTACGGGCTTCGCTTGGAAGAAGGTGCCCGTGGAAGGGAGGATGCTGTACTAGACTAAGTTCAAGGTAAAAACTTGATATATGTGTATTTTGTGTTGTTTAATATTATTACTAACGTTGTTGGTACTTGATGTGTTAATACAGAAGGAGTTTAGGTGGTCATTCCCTGATGAGGAGATCATTCCGCTCTTCTGGAAGAAGTGTCAAGACCGATACAGGGACATGATGTACCACATGAAGAAGGATGACTACCAGACGGGCAAGAAGCCCGATTTTGTGCGCTAGGAGAACTGGCCTGCCTAGATAACATACTGGCAGACAAAGGAGACTCGGGAGAAGGCTCACCTAGCCAAGAGGAACCGCAACACCGAGTCTGATAGACTAGAATCATCCAGCCAGACTCACCACGGAGGCGCCAAATGTGCCGTGGATCATATGCGTGATCTGGTACGAGTTATAATAATTATTCAAGTTTATTATATAATAAATTAACCCTTTCTAATAAATTTTATTTTATCTTGTTTAATCAGGCTAGAGAGCAACATCTGTCTGACTGGGAGGCGCGCCACTAGACCTATCTCTGCCTTCACTGCCCGGACGGCCTTTGGACCACAGCCAAGGCGAGGGTATTCAAGGTAAATTTTTACAAATATTTTAATATATATATATATACGTACATATAAATAGTTTATATTGAAAAATGAATTACATTTATCCTGATAAATACAAGATAAATGTGACGCCTTAGCCGCGGAGTGGAGAGCGGAGGGCAGAGAGCCGAACATGGGCGAGATTTTCCGCCAGGTGGTGACACCTAATAGGAAGGGGCGCGTTATCAGGCTGGGAACATGGCCCCTACCATTCATCGCCCTTTTACTGCACCTGGAGGATCCTCCTCGTCATCGAGCCTGGGGCTCCGGGTTGCTGTACACCCAGGTTGAGCTCGATGAAACTCAGGCTCAGATGCAGGCACAGATGGATGCCTAGCGTGAGTCTGTGCAACAATGAATGAGTCCCTGCTTGAGCGCCTTCTCAGTCAGCAGCCGAGTGGTGCTAGTGACGGATCCAAAGGGCCTGGTAGCGGTTCCGAAAGGCCGAATGGTGAGGAGAGCTCGTAGTTGTATTATATTTGTAGTTTTGCTACAATTTTGATATTTATTTATATGTATTATATATTTTGTATTAAATTATGTACAATTATATATATATATATATATTTTATTTTTATGATTTTTTATTATATTTGAGTACAAATAAATAGTTAAAAAGAAAAAAAATTAAAAAAAAAACGAATTAAAAAAACAAAAATGGGGACAGAAAAGTTCCGTCACTTGATTTTTTTGTCCGTCATCTCAATTAGACAACCATTTACAACGACACTTTAAGGCAATGGACCGTTCCGTCGCGTATTCCGTCACCTCAAAAGTCCATCGCCTTTTTTCTTTAGCGACTAAATACAGGAGACAGACATTTTCCGTCGCCCGTTAATTTGGCGACAGATAATGGCCTTGGGGCGACGGGAATGTCCATCACCATTTCGTGATTTTCTTGTAGTGAATACTCACAAATACAATAGATAAATTATCACCTGATGCTAGAGTAAGAATTAAAAGAAAGGTTACATGGATGAGAACAGAAGTTCCCATGAAAACAAACAGAGACGGGACCACATTCTCATTCTCATAACCACTGAGGATGGTATCAAGTTTTTCCATAGTCTTCTCTAACGAAGGAGGATGAGTAAACCATATTAACAAGTCAAAAGGAGAATGGTTTAATTGATAACAAAATAAGAAAAGTGGGATTAGGAGAATGATTACCTCCTCATTGTCTAGCCAATCATAAGAGAGTATCACAAACATGTCATTAACTGCCCCTCTTTCTAGCTCCGCAAGTCTAACCTGAGGCAAATGTAAAGGATATTTGACCAATGCTTACTTTCTATATTGGGAAAGTATTTCATCTGTTACTATCAACTTTTTAAAGGATACGGCCTCTTCTTTTGTGAGTGAACCGCCACCAAAAAAATCAACTCCTGCGAACATTGCGAGTGACTTTTCTCGGTCCTCAAATGTAGGAAATCCACATGTTTTCACCTGCAGGTCATTTACACCCATCTATTCACTTGTTCAACTCTGAACTAAAGGCCTTTTCATGGTCAAAAATTTCCAAACATACCTGAAATATACCATCCAAGAGCATATTGCCTTCTGCTAAGATTATTGTGTTTTCAACAAAGAACCCTGTAGTGATTCTGTATTCTCATGTTAAAGAAACTGCAGATAGATATTTCTTGTTCAAGAAGATAAGATAATCATATCATACACCAATAGCTAATGATAAGAATTCTGAAAGGGAACAGAAGATTTTATATTTTTCTAGTTAATGTTGACTAGTCGGAGCTCATTTAGAATTGTGAACCAACTACATCAGATCCAAGAATTATATGATCAAATCAAGCAGGAAATTAAAGTAAAGAAAAAAGAAAATCCACACATGCAAAACTCTTATGGCAAAGACAGCAAGCAAGAAGTAAGAGATACATACATATATATAAATCTAAACTGGTCATAAACAAACACACTGCAAAATTAAACCAAGCATACTTATCATACTGAACATAAGTTTCAACTTCTTTAATATCTAACATACTTAACATAATTTATACACCAGCTCATACTAGTTCTATACTACTTACGTTAGGTGAAGTATGAAACTGCAGCAGATGTTCTTTAATATCAACTTTCAACCTTTCTTGTACAGTATCTGCCACATAGTTCAAACAAACAATTCGAATTCAATCTAGTTAAAATGTATATATCAACGAACAAATACAATTTATTTAAAATATACATATCCAACAGGTTGTGTTGGAGATTTGGATTGATATCTCAACGATAATTGGAGACTTACGATCGATATTCTGATGAGAGTTGGAGATTTTCGTTCAATTTTTTGTTTATGTGGGTGATTTTTTTAATAACCGTAAAATCAGGGATGCGGTGGAGTTGGTGGGAGAGTAAATATTTTTCCATAAACAAGTAATGAGAGAGTAAATAATTGAGTGAATCCGCTCTCATACATTCAAGCACGCCAAACATGGTTTTGGAAGTTGAAAAGGTAACTTCCAAAGCCTTTTAAGATTCTCATGCTCGCACATAAGGAGATCCCAAATTAAATCCCAAATGGATTTGACACAGTGTGAATCCCAATTGATAGAACTACTTAAATTACGATCGAGCTCTAGCAACCCCGATGGTCTTACCACTGAAATCATGATCATTTTCACGATCGAAATTCCGATGGGGCTGTAGGAAACCCGATGTTGTTATCCTGACAATGTCCCGACAATTGTGATTTAATTTTTAATGCACGAGTAGGGGTTGGTGGGATATTACTTTTGATATTAAATGCTCTTCTAACCAATGGTTTTAAAATCGGACCGGACATCGAACCGATAAAATTACCGGGTCACTAGGTTACTGGTTCAACTGGTTGAACCGTTTTGAAAAAATCGGATAAACCGTTATATGATATTTATATGTATATATACACAATAAAATATAGTAAAATTATACAAACTAATATCATGATTAATATATTAAATAAGTTTAAAGAATACACCAAATTTATATCAATACAAAGAAATAAGGTGTTTAATTTATCGATAGTTATTCCATAAGTTAAGTAGATAAAATTATAATATTTATAAAAATAAATATTGAACATCAAATATAGAAATACTAAAATTTGAGAAAATATATAATTACATGTCAAATAATTAAATATTAATTTTAATTACAAAGAATGCTACACAATAACAATTAAAAATATTGTTAATCATTATTTCACAAGCCACTAATTTAGATTTTAGTTCTTCTCTCCATTTATATTAATTCAAAAAATGTTAAATTAGATATTGTTAAATATTTATTTTAATTACATGCTAAATATTGATTTTTATTAAAATATAGATTTGCTATTTTCAATGTGTGTGTGTGTGTGTTATTAATATTCAAATAATAACATAAAAATGTATTAGCCCAATTAGTTGAGCACATGGTATAAAGACAGTTCAATCGATTTTGACCGGTTCTTTGATTGTGACCCGTAAATACATATAACTGGATCGGATCACTGATCGGTTTGCCGTTAAACCGGTCGAACCAGTCGGTCTGGCCCGGTTCGGTTTTAAAAACACTGCTTCTAACTCCCTTCAAAATCTCAGAACATCTGCAAAAAGCATTCCCACATTCTTATATGAAGCTTTGAGATATGGAGCACTTATCCTTTTGCATTAGAAAATGAAAGAACGAGATTATTTAGGTAAAATTAGATATTTATTGAATGATTTCCTATATTAGATAAAAGAAAATTTTACTTTAGAGAAATGAGTATTTTAATTTTCAATTCATTTCTATTTCCGTGTGCCACCGCAAAAGATGGAAATTCTAACGTGAGTGAAATCTAACAATGTCATTTTATTATTTACCACAAAAAATGTATGTGCATGAGATGGTCGTAGCTGCGGATCAAAAGTCGCATAACGTATTATTAGATTTATATCCAAATTCATATTCATTACGTATATAGTTATAATTTTATTTATATTTGATTTTATATAGATCTGAATACATCTTGTCCTATGAATTTTGGATAATAAATTCTTGTAATTGAATTTAAAAAATTATATGTATTAAAAACAGTGGCGGTCCTGAGGGTGTGCGAGAGGTGCGCCGCACAAGAACCTCACACATTTAGGGGCACCATTTTCATAAATTTTTAATACTAGTAGTTATATAACTTATATTAGTTTATTCCCTAAAAAAAACTTATATTAGTTTATATAAAAAAAAATTAACATTTTAATTTATAAAAATTAATTCAGGTCCTTTAAAAAATAATAGAAAAGATCAGCCCAATATTTGGCCCAATATTTTAAAAATAATAATATGGCCAGCCCAATCAATCAATATGTGCAAAAGAGTTTTAGTGTTTTACCATAAACATATTATTATATTAACATATTATATTATTATATCACTTAGAGATATGAATATATGATCGACCTTTCATCTTTCATCTTGTTCTTCAGTTTGACACTTGGTATTCTGCTAGACAACGGCGAGTCGGCGACTACGCTCCGAACTTTTGCTATTGAGACCTAGGCTGAGAGAATCGACACTCTTACTCTTGAGATTTGAGAAGAGTTTGTTATTACTGCTGCTGAAAAATTGACCCAAACCCAATCTTCGTAAACTAGTTTTGTTTTCACTGGTCGGCGACTACGGCTCGGACGACGACACAACAAGTCGACGACTAGTGCTCTCTTTCTTTGATATTACTGCTGCGGCCTGCTGAATATTTTTGTCGCAAGAATCATCGCTCTTGAGTCTTGAGTTTTGAGATTTGAGAATATTTTCTGTTATTCTGTAATTCTACTCTTCATCAACCAAGTAAGCCCATTAATCCATTATTCACGTCATATATTTAATGTTTTTAGTTTCAGATTTTAGTGCATATCAAAGGGAACTAATTTTCTTTAATTTTTGTAATTTTTTTGCTTTCAGGTTCTAAAATCCAAAAATATATGAATTGAGGACTCCGACTCAGGTTATGTCTTTCTAACTCTTTGCCAATTGTGTTAATTCATAGTTTGTTTTTGTATTTTTTGTTATTTTGCCTTCAATTTTTTTGAGATGCATCCTAGAGCTAGAAAACAATTATCTGGGTATGAAAAAAGAAAACGAAAGAAAAGAGATTATGAACTCAATAAGTCTCAAAAAGGTGCTCTTGATAAATTTGTTGTTAAAAAAAATGCATTTTGTTGAAACTGAACTTAATGGTGATGAGTCAAATATAGATGAAGAAATAGGACTTGGGGGAGATGAAAATGGAGAATTAGGATTTAATGAAGATGTGTCAAATGAAGAGGGAGAACTAGAACTTAATGAAGATGAGGAAGAAATGAAACTTAATGGAGATGAATCATATAATGAAAGTGATATGAATGAAGTATGTAATGGTGAAGTAAATGAAAATTTAGATAAAGTGAACTGTAATGGGTTGAATATTTCTAATATTTTTAATCCAAGAACTTGGGATATGCTTGATATGAAGGCTAGATATTTGTTAGTAGAGCAGGGTCCCTTAAGAGATTATTCATTCAAACGCGGTCCTCTGGATAAGATGTCAAGATATTTTTCTTCTCAATATTATACTCGTTATTTGGCAAATGGTGAGAAATGTGACAGACCATGGCTAGTGTACTCGAAAGAAATTGATAGAGTTTTTTTGTTTTTGTTGCAAGTTATTTAAAAAGGGGTCATCAAGAGATAGTCGGCTAGTAAATGAAGGTTTTAATGATTGGATACATTTCAGTATTGGGTTTAAAAACACGAAATCAGCAGCGAACACATTAATAACATGAATACTTGGATTGACTTGCCTGCAAGATTAGAGAAAAATAAGACAATTGTCAAGGATATTGAAGAACAAATCAAAAAAGAAAAGCATTATTGGAAGGAAATACTTCAACGAATAATCTATGTGGTGCAATATCTAGCTAAAAATAATTTGGCATTTCATGGAACTAATGAGAGACCTTTTGACAATAATAATGGAAATTTTTTGGAATTAATTGAAATGATAGCAAAATTTGATCCTAAATGAACGAGCATATGCAACGTCTTAAAAACAGTGAGATTAAATATCATTATCTCGGATATAAAATTCAAAATGAGTTGATTGTTTTGTTAGGTGATGAAATCAAATGCGCAATTATTAAGAAAGTTAAAGAGTTAAAATATTTTTCTGTGATACTAGACTGTACACTTGATATAAGTCATCAAGAACAAATATCTTTGATAATACGATGTGTTGATGTTTTTGATAATCCAATTAAAATACAAGAATACTTTGTAAATTTTTTACAAGTTGATGATACGACTGGAAAAGGACACTTTGAAGAATTATGCAATGCTCTAGTAGATCTTGATCTTTATATTAATGATATAAGAGGCCAGGGGTACGATAATGGTGCTAACATGAAAGGTAAGCACCAAGGTCTCCAAAAAAAATTACTCTAACATAAATCCTAGAGCATTCTATACACCATGCGGTAGTCATAGTCTTAATCTAACACTTCGTGATATAGCCAATTCTTGTGTAAAAGCAAAAGATTTTTTTGGTGCTTTACAAGGTATTTATAACTTATTCTTTGGCTCTGTAAAGAGATGGAAAATTTTGAAAGAAAATGTGAAAATTAATGTTAAGCCATTATCGGGAACACGTTGGGAAAGTCATGTCAATGCTGTGAAAGCAATCAGATTTCAAGCTCTTGAGGTAAGAGAAGCTTTACTTGAAGTGGCTGAAAATGAAAATGACAATGATTTGAAGTGTCGTGCAAATGCTTTAGCATCTCTTCATGTAGGAAATTTTGAGTTTTTGATCTCTATGATAATATGGTATGAGATATTGTTTGCAGTTAATTTAGTTAGTAAGAACTTGCAATCTGATGATATGCTTATTGATGTTGCTATTAAGGAAGTGCAAGGATTGATTGCATTCTTTGAAAAATATAGAGAAACTGGTTCCTTGATGCAATAAATATTGCTAAAGAAATTGCTAATGAAATGAAAATTGATCCTCAATTTCAAGAAAAACGTGTGATTCGTAGGAAGAAACATTTTGGTGAAAATAAAATGATAGAGGATAAACAATCACCCGAAGAATCTTTTAGAATCAATTATTTCCTCTATATAGTAGATCAAGCCATTGGATCACTACAAAAAAGATTTGATAGTTTCACTTTATATGAAAAGAACTTTGGATTTTTATTTTCTTCTGAGAAATTAAGTTTATTAGATGATGCTACTTTAAAAACAAGTTGTGAAAATCTTGAGAATATTCTTAAGCATGGGAAGCTTAGTGATTTTAATGGTCAAGAGTTATTTAAAGAATTAAAAATTTTACGGTATCTTTTACCAAAAGAATATAAAACTTTAGATATTTTGGATTACTTGAAGAGATTGAATAGTTGTCCGAATGCATACATTGTTTATAGAATTTTATTGACTATACCTGTTACAGTTGCATCTACAGAAAGAAGTTTTTCAAAATTGAAACTATTAAAATCTTACTTGTGATCGACCATGTTACAAGAAAGATTGAATGTACTTGCTTTGATATCCATTGAACAAGAATTGCTTGAAAATATTGATTTTGACAAATTTATAAATGAATTTGCTTCAAAAAAATGCTAGGAGAAGTATTTTTAAATAATATTTTGTAGTTTGTGTTTCGTACTTGATATTGTTTAACATTTTTTTCTTTTGTTTCTAATTTGTTCAAATATCAGTGAAGTAAATCGATCGATCCAGCTCACACTAGTGCCGCAACGACCCTGGATCAATTGGATCTGTAACCCAGTTCATAAACACATAGAGCTTCGTGGTCTTACATAAATCAGTTGGATCTCTCTTTGACGTTATCGTTGATTTTGGATTTTTTGGGTTTTTTATAATAAATTCAGATTTGGTTCATGTCTTGTAGGAAGTTTTGCACATTCTTTAAGAAGTCGATTTGTTGAACATATATTGCTGAGTTATGGATATCAAACTACTTTCTTGAATCTCTGTTTGCATTTAGAGATAATATTTGGTTACTTTCTTGCAAACAAATATTTTTATCCGCATTTTATATGTATTTTTAAATTTTTAATTTAAATAATTAGGGGCACCATTTTTAGTGTTCGCACAGGACCTTCGAAATCTCAGGGCCGGCCCTGATTATAAATATTCAATAAATTAAATGAATACGAATAGAAACCCATCCAGTGTCGCTTCTATGCCTAGAAAACAAATAACGTTCACCTTCCGGGTGTGGGAAAAAAAAACACTGTTTTCATTTACCTGCTTAATTCTCAACCATCATCTAGAATTTCTAACTATTAAAACTATATACTATTTTAATATAAATAAATGGAATAAATAGAGTGTAATTTTTTCTAATTGTTTTTATGACGCTGCCGAATTGACATATCATAAGATTAACTCGACTTTTCTCCCATTTTGGTAATTTATGTCAAATTGTTCTCTTCGGCATTGCCCCTAAAAACACGCGGTTTGGCGTTGATTATTCCATCTAATAAAGAAAACAGCTTTGAATAAATTTCCCCAATTTTGTATTAGTTAGTTTATTGACCGGATAAATTGAGGTGCTCTGCCATGTCCAAATTACACTCTCATACGTACATTTAAGGTTTGTTTTTTTTTAAATAATTCACTTTTTAAAATTAACAAAACAAAACAGTATCCAGTACTTTTTAAAAAAGATTCATTTGATAAATTTTACGGCCTAAATTAAAAATTATACTTAATTGATTGTATTTAATATTTCTTGGTTATATGTTTTTTTACGCGGCTGAAAAAATAGAAATTTTAAAATGCAATCAATTACGTATTTTCAGGCTGAAAAATTCATCAAATGTTAGATGTGCATTTTTTTTTTGAAAAAAGTGGGTACTAGTTTGTTATTTTTCAAAAAATAAGCTATTTTTGAAAAAAAATCTCAAAATATAGGTATCAAAATGTAATTTAACCCTATGCAATTACGAACAAACTTCCGTTTTCTAATTATAGCATTTTTTATATAATAATTTAATGTTTTAGTTTCAAATGTTAAGGTTTTATATCATATACAGACTTAGTAAAAATAAATTAAAAGCAATATCCATATATATATATATATATAGGGGAGGAGTTAGGTGGAAACCAATCATAATGTGAGAACTAGGACCACATCTCACACCACACAATCCTCAAAAATCAAAGGCCCAGATTTGATTAAAAAGGTGGTGGCGATTTTGTAATATTTGAAAAGTTTTTCGCGTAGGGATATTAATTCTTATAAAAATCGCGGATGATTTGATAACAGATCATCTGCTAACGAAGTACTATAATCATGTTAACGAAGCATTATCGTTATGATAATTAAAGTTTTCAAATATTGTTAGTGAAAATATATTCTAAAATTAATTATAAAGCTAATTTGATTTAATAAACCCTAATTAAATGGAAGAAACCATAATTGGATGAAATAAACATTAATTGGATGTGGTAAACCCTAAATGAGTCGGAACAAATCATAATAATAATATATTTGTACTACGTTAGCATTATGGTTTTGCTTCATCAGCACTGTGAATACACTATGTTAGCATATGACAATACTCTGTGAACATATGTTACAAACCATAATTGGATGGGATAAACCATAATAATCAATTAGGAACTAAAAATGAAAAATTAAATTCAAAAAAAGTAATCATAATTAGATGGAATAAACCAAAATTGAGATGAAATAAATCATAATTGAGATTGAATAAACCCTAATAAATCTATACTACCCTAACATTATAATAATTCTTTGTTAACACAGTGAATACATTATGTTAGCATATGACAAATACTTCGTTAGCATACGTTATCATATATTATCATAATGTTGAAGAAGAATTATTATATGCTAACGAAAACATTTACAACCTGGGCACGCGTAAAAAATTATATTTTGTATTTTTCGTCCATATTTTTTCATTTAAACATAGCTTTTCGACATCTTAAATGAAAGAGCATGAAGAAAGCTTTAATTTGATATATTTTTTGTGCGCATTAATTGGATTAAAAACGAGCAAGTTATGGTTATTTAAAAATTTTAAGATTTTTTTTAATTGCGGACATCATCATTTTAATGGGTTTTGGATGAAAATAGTCCTCCTTCCTTTATTTTTTGCCCTATTATTTACGAAATTACCACCATCTCTACATTAAATCTCAACCATTAGATCATTAAATTGGATGGTGGAGATGTGGTCCTAGTTCTCATACTAAAAAAAATGTCTTATTTAACTATATATATATATATATATATATATATATATGCACAATAGATTTTCATGTCTGCATATTAAGAACTAAATATATACATATCCAAAATAAGTAATTATTATCGCCTGATACTATACTCTCAAATTGAACGATATATTAAAGATAAATTCTGTAGTAGGGTGCATGCAATTCTCATTTAACATACAACTCATTTTTGCTAGTTTTAGTTTTTATCGTCTAGCCGATAGAAAATTTTCTGTATTCGAAAGTTTCAACATTTACAAGGTGTCTAATATTAGGATAAATTATGCCAAAATTTTTGACCGAAAGTTTTGCATGTTGTGGACAAAGTCCAGGGATACATGTCAGCCATTGGAGGTGGTGATGTAATACATGCACGTTATTACGGAATTTACTCAGAATGAAATACAAAGAAGTGTTACAAGGAATTTAAATTAAAACAATATATATATATATATATATATATTTGTATATGATATCCTCACCACTTGGAATCATTTGTTTCATCCCTATTTTATTCCCTGTGCCAAAATTATATTTAATTTTTTATTTTAATTTGTTAGGATTTAATTTAATTTTAAATTTTTATTTAGGTTCATGTTCTTTTTCAATTAGGATATATTGAAAAAATTAATTGTGACAGGGATGTAACAAGGAATGAAAGAGAGAGGATCTAATGTGTATATTCTCACATGCAATCCTAATTAATCTTAACGTAATTTGTAGAGTAATTGTGCACCTTAATATTACATACAAGATTTGATCAAAAAAATACATACAAGACAAAAACTGCTGATCAGACTTTGTTGTCTCCAGAAACTATCGGATTGAATTTTGATTTTTAATTTCTCATTTGTGGCCTTTTCCACGAACGTTCGAAGAATATATTTTTTTAAATTAATAAATTAAAGACGCACATAGATAATATAAGATTAAAAAAATTGGGAAATAAGTAAATTTTCAAATAAAGGCTGCCTTGCCTTGTTATAAATAGAAGACAGTGCATGAATATCGCTAACACAAACTGATCATCTCTGAATCATGAAGAGTCCTTCCATTCCGACTCTTTCATTCATTTTTCTTCTCATCTTTTCATGCTCATGCCCAGCTTCTGCTGATGGGCATGAGGAATTTCTTGAATGTCTCTCTCAAGAATTCCAAAACTATTCATCCATTTCAAACTCAGTTTACACCACAAGAAACTCCTCCTACACTTCCATCCTGCAGTTTTCCATCCGAAACCCGAGATTTGCGTCCGAATCAACACCTAAACCACAAGTGATTATAACCCCAGAACACGAATCCCAAATCCCGCCTATTATACACTGTGCCAAAGAAAATGATCTGGAAATTAGAACTCGAAGTGGTGGCCATGATTTCGAGGGACTGTCTTATGTTTCACAAGTCCCGTTTGTGATCGTTGATTTAATCAATCTCAGTGAAGTAACCGTTAATGCTGAGGAGAAAACTGCGTGGGTTGAAGCCGGTGCAACTCTTGGTATTCTATATTACAGGATTGCAGAAAAAAGCTCCACTCTTGGATTTCCTGCAGGAATGTGCCCCACTGTCGGTGTCGGTGGGCACTTCAGCGGAGGAGGGTACGGCTTAATGCTCAGAAAATATGGCCTAGCTGGAGATAATGTTATCGATGCAAGAATAGTCGACGTTACTGGTAAGATTCTTGATAGAAAATCAATGGGTGAAGATCTGTTTTGGGCCATTAGAGGTGGTGGGGGTGCCAGTTTCGGTGTGATTGTTGCTTGGAAGGTACAATTGGTCGATGTTCCAGAAAGAGTCACTGTTTTCACAGTCGGTAGGAATTTGGAGCAAAATGCAACTCAACTCATTCACCGCTGGCAATATGTTGCTCCTCAACTCGATCAAGATTTATTCATCGGAATCCTCATACGTAGGGTGTTGAATCCCAACCAAGAGGGAAGGAACACGACGATTCGTGCTACTTTCTTTTCACTTTTCCTCGGCGGGGTGGACAGATTACTTCCATTGATGCAAGAAAGTTTCCCTGAACTGGAGCTGGTAAGAGAAGACTACATCGAAATGAGTTGGATCGAATCTACCCTATATTTCACCCAAATCCCATTAGAATCACGCGTTTTGCTGGAGCCGCTCGATGTTTTGTTGGACAGGACTCAGCTTAATCTAAGCCACACCAAAATAAAATCAGATTACGTGCAGAAACCAATTCCTGAATTCGGGCTACAAGGTATCGAGAGACTGTTGTTCGAACCAGAAGCTGCAGAAGCTGTAGTTCTCCTGATCCCATACGGTGGAAGAATGGCTGAAATTTCTGAAACCTCCATTCCATTTCCTCATAGGGCAGGTAACCTGTACAAAATCACTAGTGGAATGTATTGGCCGGACAACCAGGCTCAAAATTCGGACACGTACATAAGTTGGAGCAGGAGGTATTACAGTTACATGACTCCTTATGTTTCAAAATTCCCAAGAGCTGCATACATCAACTACAGAGATCTCGACATTGGAGTTAATAATGTTAAAGGAAAGACAAGTTACGCACAAGCAAGCGTTTGGGGCATGAAATATTTCAAGAACAATTTCGATCGCCTTGTTCAAGTCAAAACTGAAGTGGATCCTGATAATTTCTTCAGGAACGAACAGAGCATTCCTCCATTCTAGAAATAGATCAGTACTAGCTTCGTACTATTTATAAATTGATTTTGATTTCCAGCAATAATGATTATATGGTTTTCCCGTTGTTGTCTTAATAGATTGATTGATTCGGCAATTTAAATAATATTTCATCTTCAGATGTGGTTTATTTATCGATTTCGTCCTACTGATATCCGATTGGTGCCTTTATAATTTGAAAGGAGTCTGCTATTTTACCGTAAAACAAACGAATCTTAATCCATTAATTCCTTCTTTTTTTTTTCGTTTTTCAACGGTCCCATCCCCTTTTTCCTTTTTCTTTTCAATTTTTTTTTTCAATTTTTAACTTTTTTCTTTATCTAACATTTTAGAAAATGATTTGCATAACTTAAATTGTGAAAACTTGCCCATTGATTGCATTAATACTGAGCTCAAATATTTTCAAACAATTTTTAGATTAATAGGCTGGAGCGTGGACATGACGATGCTGAGAAATGGGGTTTTTGTTATTTATTTATTTTCCCGTTGTCTTGTTTTGTTATGGATAAACATATGTAATTATAAAGCATGTTTGGCTTTTCTGAGTCTTCTGTTGAGGTTTCGTTATTCAGGTTACCCCTTTCTTCCCCGCTTCGTAATTCCAATCTCTATGGCGCCCATTTCCACGATCTTTCAAAACCGGGGCGCTATACCTTTAATCCCGTGAGCAATCTGACAATGTTTGTAAATACCATTTCGATAGATTCTATGTTCTTCCATTGCAATAGATTCAAAATTGAAACTTACATGTTAATTCAACACAGGATAATTAATGTCTAACATAAAATTATGATTTACATGTGCTTAGAATTAATGGCATCCAAATAGATCCCATATACAATTTGAAAAAACCTCAACACTTTGCTTATTGAAACTAAAACGTATGACTTGTCTTGTTAGAACTCTTCCATGTTTAGAATTCTACCTTAACTTCAATCATGTGCTCTTCAAGTTGAATAAGGCATCTTTTAGAACGATCTTAAATCTATTCTTAGTTGGCAACTTCGAATAACTTCATCGCTCTTGGAAGAACAATCTAGACAAAGAATGTTCATGCAAATGTTCACGAACATTGCAAAGAACATTGCTGATTTCTGAACCTTCACATCAGGTAGCATAGCGGAATGTCTTATGTTCACAAACTGACTTCTGGCTATCACTCAAGCTAGCTAGCAATACTCAGTGTGTTGAACAATCTCAGTTGTGCCTCGATGCACAACCGTCTTTATCTTTAGCCCAATCCAATTTTCTTACTTAAACTGTCTTTATTTAGGATCAGATGATGTTCATATACATCATTATGAAAGTTGTCAATAACAGCGTATGTACTTAGAAAAACCAAATACTTAGTGATGATTCTATGCCATAAAGATCATTGACAATCAATCACTATTGCAAGTGCAAAGTATAACACTTGATAAATAAGCTTAGTGCAAGGCACAACATTAACTTCATCGTCAAGCATTATTGTGCTAAGTTGTAGCCATCTGCTTAAAGAAATATTCTTCCAAGCCTAGGTCTTCTGTTTATCTCTCCATTCCCATTTCAATATCACCATTTCTATTTCATTGATCCAATTAGAAATCATGTAAACATTGCGCAAAAAAATCACTTCAAATCACTCGTTTTTTTCATTTTCATCTATGACTCCACTCTCATTAACCTAGCATCAAACACTTGGTGCACAAATTAACTCTAACCAAATTCATCACACAACACAATTAACAATCTCTTTATGTATATGTGCATGTGTGCAAAGAGAATTCAATTAGTGGAGGGAGAATTCAGAACTTGTCATGGTATTTGCATTTGACAAATTTGGATTTATTTTTCAAATGGGAAAAATGGTAAATGTTAAGGCACCGGTTTGATCCACCATTCAGATAGGAACATATGGCTACAGAGTTAGAGTTTTTTTAAGGACAACAATTTAGGCTGATTTGGAAAAGAGGGCAAATTTATTGTGGCTGAAATTTAAGGACATTAACATTTAAGTATTGCGTCCGTAGCCCGTGCGGGCTGAAAATTGACCTACGGACGCAACACTTAAATGTTAATGTCCTTAAATTTCGGCCCGCAATAAATTTGTCCTCTTTTCCAAATCGGCCTAAGTTGTCCTTAAAAAAACTCTAACTCTAAACTAAACCAAGCAAACATAATAAAACTAATGACTTCCACTATTCTACATAGGTGGTGTCCATAAAAGTATGTAGACTAAGTAAGGTGTATAGGATAATAAAACTCTATATGAATACACACACACACACATGATAATTGTATTCACAATTAAGAGTACTTTTTCTAAATACACCGTTAATTTTTTATTCCATTTCCTATTCTATTATTAATTGAATATATATACGTACATATGTACTAGCTAACTATTGAAATTAATTTTTTCAAAAAAATATATCTGAACACTAGCTCCCTTAATTATAAATATTTCTTTGACGCGATCGGCTCCTATTTCTCGCTTCAATCCTGCTAACTAAGAATAGAACTCATAGGTCTTTGCTTCAAGTATGATATCTCTTAGCCCTCTAATGCCAGCAGTAACCATCAAAATAAAACCAACTACTATGCAGATCTGATTCATAGCATATATATATATATATATATATATATATATATATATGAATCATTAGTTGCATGTAAGCATTATGATGAATGAAAAATAAAATCTCGGGAATGACTAGTTGGGGGAGTTGGTGAGCTTGTGACTAAAATTAATTACGATTTCAAATCTCAAATCTCAATCAATGTCTTCTAGGTTGAGACAATCAAGTACGACTCAAAAATATTTAAATAAAAAATTAATGACAGGTTAAAATTGTGCTTACCCAGTTAATGAACCAACAAAAGGCCAAATTTGAAAAAGAGGACAAATTTATTACAGGCCAAAATTTAAGGACATTAACATTTAAGTGTTGCGTCTGTAGCCCGTTTGGGCTGAAAATTAATCTACGGACGCAATACTTAAATGTTAATGTCCTTAAATTTCGGCCCGCGATAAATTTGTCCTCTTTTCCAAATCGGCCTAAGTTGTTGTCCTTAAAAAAACTCTAACTCTATGGCTACATGTGTACAATCCGGAT
The DNA here is from genome assembly GCA_026008535.1 of Perilla frutescens. Classification (NCBI taxonomy): domain Eukaryota; kingdom Viridiplantae; phylum Streptophyta; class Magnoliopsida; order Lamiales; family Lamiaceae; genus Perilla; species Perilla frutescens. The sequence goes on along the minus strand of BRKX01000009.1, from coordinate 47,838,364 downwards.
ATATGTATTCCCCTGAGCAGTTGGCACACCCGTTGTTTAGGTGTGCAAAATACACTTGCGGACAAATGGTCCATAAATGCTTAATCTGCCCTCAACGGCTAGTATAGCTAATGAAGACGGATGTCGATCCCACGAGGAGTGTTTTAACCTTCTGTCTTTTCTTAGTTTTGGTTTGGCTCTTCAGTGTCACTCTAAAAACCTTGCTAATAAACTTAAACTAACTAAATGCTGAAAAGGAAATCACAAAAGAAAATATCAGTAATAAAAGTGCTCAAGTCAAAGCATCAAGTCATTCGATAGGTATGCGCAATCCCGAGCAAAACACATGTAATTACCACTACTACCCGTTGTGCCCACACTAGCAGAAAGGTCAAAAACCGAATCCCTATGGCCAAATATGGGTAATTGTCACTTTGAGGGTTAACCGATTATAGGAAATGGATACGATCGGCCACTCCCCAATCACTTCTTACATTATATCGTCTAGATGATACGATCAACACCTAGGGACCTAACTATACAGGAACCTAAGGAGAGAATCACACAAAAGTTTTGCAAGCATAGCAGCTTTGAGGGCAAAAGCGACCCGATTCTAGGAGGTTTGACACGGTCTTGTGCCTGCATATACTACTCAATCTCAACTACCAAGGCTGTCACCCCCGGACTTGTTACTATGCGGGTATCGAGGCATGGGTCACCTATACACTCCCACATAACTAACACTAGCACCAGTTAATCAGAAATGCGCGCTTTCATCTCCAACCACCCTTTACCTATGTCTAAGTGAAAAACAAGTTAAGATTGTGAACCCTTAAGGCTTTAAAGTCCGATTACCTCATGCACATATTCTACCCTTAGACCATTACTTTGACTTGAACAGTGGATACTTAGCCACTAATCATAGAAACGAAAGTAAAAGAAATGATAAAAGACATCTTACTTGGAAAGGAAATAACTTGATTAACTTCTGGGCCCAACCCCAGTTTTGCCAACAAAACAACTGAACTACCTCTCCGTGGGCAAACCGCCAGCTTCAGGCAGACAGATTATCCAGCAAATAAACTAAATATGAAAATGGGAAATTGTATCTTGAGGTGCAAAACCGAGTGTGTGTACTCCATATGAAAATAGGTAAAAGTATTTATAGCAACTGAATTAAGGCTTCAAGCAGCCCAGATCTCACCCACGCAGGGGTTCTTGTACTCCTCCACTTCATCACTTCATGCTCAACGTTCTTCCTTGAATTTAGGAGGGATAGCAACAAACCCTAGCGTCTCCAACAGCTTTCTGATGTCCCCACTTCCTTCCCAACGTGTTTAGACCTCTCCAAGACTCGGAACTGACCGCCACATCACCTCCACGTGCATATAGGAACTGTCCCGTGATTCTGTTGCGCAATTCTCGCAACAACTTTGACTGGGTCCTCGGCAGGCAAATCAGTCCTTTGTGCCCTCAGCATAAATAGCACCTGTCTGTGCCTATTGTGGTGGTTTTGTGCCCTCAGCCTCCTGCAATCAGATTTACCCCTAAAACTAGACTAGACTCTATACTAAACACTTAAAAAGGGTGTAAAAAGATAAAGGAAAAAGCACGAATTTGAGTCTTCATCACACCCACACACTTGGACTATACTTGCCCTCAAGTATGAATGCAACTTTAACTCAAAATAACACAAACAGAAGACTCAAATGACTCAAGACAAGACAACACAGCATATGAATCATAAGTTGATAAAGGGCATAACAGTTGAACATAATGATGCAGGCAAATCGAATCAATCAAACTCAGGCTACTATTGAATTGTGCACTCAGCTCGCCTTTTTCTCGAGTGTTTAGGTTAAGTGTTTACTCTCAACAATTCCACCAAATCATCATCAACAAACTTGCAAACACCCTGTATAAACAATTTACGATATTCACATGCATGCATATCAAAAGGTCTTTTGGGGGTTGTAATGGGGCATGCGGATCAAGGTTGGGAATATTTAGGAACTGGCTACCTTGCATATCATTTGGGCAAAATCAGCATTGGCAGCTCTGTGCCCACATAGCAACCTGGGAAACCATTTTTATTCATACACTTTTTTTTTTCTCTTTTTTTTTTCTTTTTTTTCCTTTTTCTCTTTTTTTTTTAATTTCTTTCTTTGTGCCCATTTCTGGCACCCTGTCATTATTTGGTTTAAACCATACCACCAATACGAGCATAAAAGATTTCATTCCCAGTCATAAGATACTCTTTAAAGAGAGATTTTTCAGAATGCAGGTCATGAACAAATAAACAGGCTCAAATAATGGCAGCAATGGGAAGCATTTATCAGTGAATAATATGGCTAAATAACGACGAAAGAAAATGCCTTAATCATCTAAACATGCATGAGAATATGAAATCAAGTTTGACAGGGCACAAGCACGTAAGCATCAAATGAGGTGGTGGAATTTAAACACACAGAAAGAAGTCACAAATGTTAATTTGGGCTCAATGCTCACTGGGTAGTTATATTATTGCTTTCACATGCGATTGATTAATTCCATCTGCCTAACAATAAATTTATGTCCATATATGCCCAATGTCAATCTATGACTCATATGCTGTAGACTCAATCATGCACACACAAAATAAAAAACAAAACATACAAACACAACGACCTAGGCATATCCCTCCCACACACTTGCTGTGCAAAGTACCCTTGCGGGCACAAGCAGTAATGTGAGTTAGATATGCCCAAAACAGACTCTATATACACAGACGCAAATATACAAAAACAAAAAATAAACACACAAACAACAATAAAAACAAATCCTAAACTACTGGGGATAAAGCATGATTTAAGGAGAGGAGGGGTAGTCTAACCCGAGGTGAACACAAATGCTCTGCAGGGCTTTCTCAACTCTTTCGAGCTTCTTTGAATCTGCACTGCTCTGTGCCCTGCTCGGTCCTTCTTGTGCCCTGGGCGATCCTTCTTGTGCCTTGGGGGCCTTTCTCTTGTCAAAGTATGTTGGTTCGTCAAAAGGGAGGAAGTATGGGGTGTTCTCTTCAGTAAACCCAACTAGCTGCATCCGCTCCAGCCTCTGAGCATCGAGATACTCTGTCGCTTCGTCAAGCTCTGGGTAACCTTCGAAGATGTCGTCGAGGTCGTCTCCTTTCAATCCTTCAAACAGCCTAGCCACAAACATGCCCAAGGCTACAACAGTTGCTCTGGTGTTGCTGGTCTGCGCCTGCAATTGAATCGCCAGAATGTAGCCGAGGTTGACCTTTCGCTTATGCACCATGTTCCACAATAGGAACACCTCCTGCTGCGTGACTTGGCCTGTGCCATCCTTGCGCCCATAAAGGTTGAATGCCATCCATCTATGGCAAATCTGGAGGGCGTGGTCAGGGATGTGCTTGTCCTTGCTTGAGCCCGAAAGATAGAAGCCATTGCCTCCAATTTCCTCCCACCGTTGCTGAATGTTTCGACTCAAGTCGTCGCCAACACTGGTTGCTGCTTCTTTGTACCACTTCGAATGAACATCTTTTGGTTGGATGAAATCCAACATCAGATTCAATCCTGAGATTGACATGCTATAGCTCTCTCCAGCTATGTAGAAGTTCACAACTCCGGGCGTCTCCAGACCAAAGCCCTGCACTGGTTTAAACTCATATGAGGAAAGAAATTCAATGGTTAAAGAGGGGCGTACCGTGTTCCTCCAGCCAAGTACTTGCTCCCAACCGATGTTGGCAAAGTATTCATACACTTGGTCCATGATTCCAAGTGCATTTAGCGTGCTATCATGAAGAACATAAAGGGGCAGATGCTTCTTCTTGTTCAATCTCTCGACAATTCCTTGTCTCGAGCTGCTTGGATCATCCTTTTCCTCCTTCGCCGAGCAGCGGAAGAGGGTTCTGATTGGCACCCTGCTTTTTGTGCCCTTTTTTCCCTTTGCGGGCACATAGGATTGAACTGGAGCTGGGATGATTTGGATTTCCGGTTCCACTTCCTCACTGTGCACCGACTTCTCTTCCTCTTATTCGTGGAACTGCTCTACATCTAGCTTTCTCTTAGTGGGGGTTTCTCTTGTTTCTTTGACTCCTTGCTGACTGGCTTCTTTGCTTCCTTGCTGGTTGACTTGGTTCCCTTTTCCTTGCTCTTAGCCTTTTCGGGCACATCGGGACCCTTGCTCTGACTTGGTTCCCTTTGTGCCTTCTTCGAAACCTCCTGTGGTTTTGCCTTCTTCGACTTCTTCTTCTCTGCGGGTGGATCTGGTTGTGCCTGTTTCGACTGCTCAGACTGGCTGTGGGCATTCTCAGATGTAGATCCCTCTGAAGCCGCTTTGTCTTCTTCCAACGATTCTTCTTTCTCTTCCTCCGGTTCTGGTTCTTTCTCCTTCTCCTCTTGCTGATCTTGCTCTAGTTTCTCCTCATCCTTGTCTTCTTCTTCCAAGCTCTCACCTTCAGATTCATCAACGCTTTCTTCTTCATCACCACTACCCATTTGCTTTTCTTCCTCCACTTCATCTTCCTTCTCTGGTCTACCATCGCCTTCCCCGTCCTTCTCTGGTTCTTTCTCAGGCTCAGACTCGTTTAATTCTTCACTGGGTTGGAGTGTCGGTGGTTTCTCCGGAGTTGGTGGTTTTTTAGGTGTTGGCGTTGGGTCAGGGCTTTGCCCAGCTTGTGGTGGGCTTTGGGGTTTGCCCTTGTCAGCCTCAACCTTCTTCTTTTTCGACGCACCGCCTTTAGCCTTCGGTGGTGCTCGCTTCTTCTTCTCTGCTTGCGACGGCGGGAGCGGTGGGTGTTGTGGCAGAATGGTCTGGATCGGTGAGGGGTTTAGAACGGGTTCGGAGCTTTGTTTCGGCTCCTCGGGCTGGGTTGACTGGGTGGTTTGTGTTGTTTCTTGCGACGATTCGCCGGCGTTGCGGGCACTGCGCCTTGTGCCTCGCTTGGCGGTTTCTCCAGTTTTCTTTGTATTCACCATTTTTTCTTTGACAAGGGTTTGGGAAAATTGTGAGGTAGGGTTTTCTTTGCTTGATTTGTGAGAAATCGAGAGAGTGGGAGGGTATTTGAATGCTTCAGGATGCGTGAGGTGTTGTGAGGGTGGTGGGTTTGTGCAGCGAGATCCTGGCCGAGAATATAGGGAACGGTTGTGCCTAATTTTGAGAAAATTGGGGAAATTTGAATTGGAGAAGAAGATGTGTTCGAAATTCAAAATGATTATCTGTATATATCATATCTCCTTCACTCCCCTTTTTTTCGGCCTTAATTTCCAACAATCATCACATTGCATGGGAAAACCGACCGTCTCTGCAGTTGCTTTTCGTGTCAAATCAGTCAAATCTGCTACAGTACCCACCCACACACTTAAACCTTGCTGTGCCCCGAACATTACTTTGCCCACAGTGATGCGTTTCCAGTCTTTGCCTTCCTGCAGCGTTAATTCACAAACAAAATACAAATAACAAACATAATTGAAATTAAAGCAAGTAAACAAACCGGGTTGCCTCCCGTCCAGCGCCTTTGTTTAAAGTCTTTGGCTCGATCATGTTGTGCCTTCAGCAGTACTCAGGACTGCTCAAAACTTGGGTTTCTGCCCAAGTTTCCTTCTCTTGCTCGAAATATGGTTTCACCCTCTGGCCATTGACTCGAAATTCGCACCTATCCTTTGGATTCACCAGGTCAATTGCTCCACTTGGGTGTTGATGTTGCACCAGATAGGGTCCCATCCATTTTGATTTGAATTTGCCCGCATGCAATTTGAGCTTTGAGTTAAACACGAGTACCTTTTGCCCACAGAGCAACTGTTGGCCCCTTGCAAGTGCATCGTGGTATCTCTTGGTCCTTTCCTTATACATCACAACATTATCATAGGCTTCGGACCTCAACTCTTCCAATTCTTGGATCTGCAGCTTCCTCTCAATTCCAGCGCATTCAGCATTGAAATTGAACCTCTTGATTGCCCAAAATGCTTTATGCTCCATTCCCACGGACAAATTGCAATACTTTCCAAAAACCAGCTTATAAGGAGACATCCCAATAGGTGTCTTGTAGGCTGTGCGATATGCCCACAGAGCATCTTCCAAGTGATTGCTCCAATCTTTGCGCCTTGGTCCAACAACTTTCTCCAGAATATTTTTAATCTCCCTGTTTGAGACTTCTGCTTGTCCATTTGCCTGGGGGTGATATGCCGTAGTAACCTTGTGTGTGACCCCATACTTTGCCATCATCTTCTTTATGACTGAGTTGCAAAAATGAGTCCCTTGATCACTGATCAGGACTTTGGGCATTCCGAAGCGACAGAACACATTTGCCCTCAGGAACTTCACTACTGTATTTGCATCGTTCGTTGGAGTGGCTTTTGCCTCCACCCACTTGGACACAAAATCTACAGCCAGGATAATGTAGAGATTATTACCTGACTTGGGAAATGGTCCCATGAAGTCTATGTCCCATATGTCGAAGACTTCCACGGGCATGATAGGTGTTTGTGGCATGGCCTCCCGAATAGAAATATTCCCAGTCATCTGGCAGTTCTTGCACTTCTTCACAAAAATATAAGCATCCCTGAATAATGTAGGCCAATAAAATCCTCCATCTAATACCTTCCTTGCTGTTCTACGTGGGCCAAAATGACCTCCACATGCATTGTTATGGCAGAACTTCAAGATGTCAAGAACCTCATCATCATTGACGCACCTCCTTATGACTTGATCAGCTCCAATTTTCCAAACAGTTGGTGTTTCCCAAAGATAGAACCTGCACTCCCGCTTCATCTTATTCCTTTGATAGTCACTCAAACCAACTGGAAACTGCCTTGCGACCAGATAGTTCACTATGTCGGCAAACCATGGCTCCTTTGCTGTTTTGCCCACAACCTCATACAAATGCTCATCTAGAAAATTCTCAGTGATTTTCTCTTTGCCCTCAACCATCAGACGGCTGAGATGGTCTGCAACCAGATTTTCTGCCCCAGTTTTGTCTTTGATCTGCACATCGAACTCTTGCAAGAGCAATATCCACCTTATGAGTCTCGGCTTTGACTCCTTCTTAGACAGTCGGTACTTCAGAGCTGCGTGATCCGTGTAAACAATCACTTGTGCCCCCAGCAGATAGGAACGGAACTTCTCAAAAGCGAACACTACTGCTAACAACTCCTTCTCCGTGGTGGTATAGTTGCGTTGCGCAGCATTTAATGTCTTGGAGGCATAATATATAACATAGCTCTGTTTGCCTCTTTTCTGGCCCAAAACTGCTCCCACGGAAAATCCGCTTGCATCACACATCACCTCAAATGGCATTCCCCAATCCGGAGGTTGGATAATGGGAGAAGACACCAACATATTCTGTAATGTATGAAAAGTTTTCTTGCAGTCATCATCAAAATCAAATTTTACCTCCAATTGTAGCAGGTTTGTGAGTGGTTGAGCAATCTTTGCGAAGTCTTTAATGAATCGACGATAGAAACCCGCATGGCCTAGAAATGCCCGAATTTGCTTAACATTGATGGGATAGGGCAATTTGGCAATGATCTCCACTTTTGCCCTGTCCACCTCGATTCCTCGCTCGGATATTACATGTCCCAGCACGATTCCTTCTCTCACCATGAAGTGACACTTCTCATAATTCAAGACCAAGTTTTTTTCCACACAGTGGCTCAGTACTTTGCTCAAATGATCAAGGCATTGATCAAAGCTGTCTCCATAAACCGTGAAGTCGTCCATAAAGATCTCAATACAAATCTCAAGCATATCAGAAAATATACTCATCATGCACCGTTGGAATGTGCCTGGAGCGTTGCAAAGGCCAAAAGGCATCTTTCTGTGGGCAAATGTTCCAAAGGGACAAGTGAATGTCTTTTTGCCTTGATCGGCTTGGGCCACCGCGATCTGCATATATCCAGAGTACCCATCTAGAAAACAAAAGTACGATTTTCCCGCAAGCCTCTCCAATATCTGATCGATGAAAGGCAAAGGGAAATGATCCTTCTTTGTGACTGCATTCAACTTGCGATAGTCAATGCAGACCCTCCATCCGGTCTGTAGTCTCATCCGAATAAGTTCCTTGTTTTCATTCTCCACAACCTGGATTCCAGACTTTTTGGGCACAACGTGAATAGGACTCACCCACTCACTGTCGGGCACAGGGAAGATAATGCCCATATCGAGCAGCTTTAAAATTTCTTTTAACACAACTTCCTTTATCAAGGGATTCAGCTTTCTTTGGGGATCTTGCACTGGTTTTGCCCCTTCTTCCAACTGGATCCGATGCATGTAAATGGTGGAACTTATGCCTTTAATGTTGGCCAAAGTCCATCCAATTGCTTCCTTGTGCATCTTCAATAGTGCTATCAACTTGACTTCCTGCTTCATGGTCAAAGATGAACTGATTATAACTGGCAAACTCTCTCCGTCACCCAAATAGGCATATTTGAGGTGATTGGGCAACTCCTTCAACTCCAGCTTTGGTGGCTTGATGATAGACCGCACCAGTTTATCACCCTGCCTTGTTGTGGGCAAAGGCAGGTGTTGATCCCTTGAAAAACCAGCTTCGATGTGATATAATTGCAGAATTGCCTCTTTGATCTGCTTATCTCGTTCCTCTTCAGCATCCCAATCAATTTTACTGTATTGAAGTACCCAATCAAGTGGATCCTTTGCCAGCAGCCTTAGCAATTCTTCTTGGATCATAGGCTCAAAGACGTCGATCACATGTACACCCTCAGTGTCATTGGGGTATTTCATTGCTTCCATGATGTTGAAGGTAACTCTGTCTCCATCGAACTCGTACGTCAATGTGCCCTTATCGACATCAATCTTCGTATGTGCCGTCTTCATGAATGGTCTGCCCAAAAGTATACAGACAGCCTTGGGATTGGTTTTGCCCATATCCAGCACATAGAAGTCTGCTGGGAAAATCAGACTCTCCACTTTGATTAGGACATCTTCAAGCACTCCCTCGGGGTAAACATTGGAGCAGTCAGCCAATTGAATAATTGTCCTTGTATCTTTGAGCGGTCCTAAGGTCAGCTCTTCAAAAATGCTTAGGGGCATAACATTGATCGATGCTCCTAAGTCCAGCATAGCTCTCTCAACTCGAAGTCCTCCAATTTCACAGGGAATAAAGAACATCCCTGGGTCTCCACACTTTTCAGGAAGCTTCTTCTGCAATAATGCTGACACATTCTCATTCACAACCACTTGTGCCTCCTCCATGAATCTCACTTTCTTTGTACATAAGTCCTTCAGGAAACGGGCATATCGGGGTACCTGCCTGATTGTGTCTAGTAGGGGAACATTGATTTCCACTTTCTTGAAGATGTGCATTAGATCCCTATCCTCTGCTTCTTTCTTGTTTCACTTCATCCTTTCTGGAAATGGTAACGACACCTCGATTTCCTTTGGAATATTACTCTTCAGGATGGGTTTGGGCACAACTGCTTCTGGTTCGTCATTTGCCCTCAACTCTGGTTCCTCTTTTGTGGGCTCATCATCGCTGTGGGCATCATCCTCTGCAGTCTTTGGATATGGTGCAGGCAGTTGCCTTCCACTCTTCAGTGTTATTGCATTTACCCCAGCCTTTTTTGGTGGTTCTTTCTATGAGGGCAGAACTCCTTTAGCTTTCTCCATCCTTGCGATTGCATCACTAATTTGGGATATTTGTCCTCCCAAATAACTCAGTCCATTCCTTGTCTCCTGCTCGAAGGCTTCTGATTTCTTTTGTACCACCATCATTTCATTCACAATCTTGTGAACCATGTCTGATAAAGACGGTCCTGCTGCGGGCGCAAGATAGTATGGTGTTGTATGCCTCTGATTGTAGTCGGGGGCAAATTGATTGTGCCTCCTTCTGTGCCCTTCATCCATAGCGTTAACCGTTTCTTCCTTCTCCTTCACTTGTGGACACTGGTCAGAGTGATGCCCCATCAATTCACATACCCCACAAATTCGCAAGGTATTGGCGGAAAACATGGTGATCATTTTCTCCATCTTGTTGCAGAGTTGTTCGATTCGGTTATCAGTTGCAGGCACAGAGATAGTTTTGCCCGCAGCGGCAACACTTGTTCTTTCATATGAATCGTCTCTGTTCTCCTCGGCCATTTCTCCAATAAGTATCAGAGCTTCAGCTGCCCTCTTGTTCAGAATAGATCCTCCGCATGCTGCATTCAGTAGGGCTCGGTCCTCGCTTCTCAATCCCGAGACAAAGTAGTTCACCAAGTCATGATCTGGAATCTGGTGATGTGGGCATTTCAAGAGAAATTGCTTGAAACGCTCCCAGTAGTCGTAAAAGCTCTCGTGGGGACCAGTCTTTGCGGTTGAGATCTTCTTTCTCATGCTCTGCACTCTTGATGTGGGGAAGTACTTCTCCAGAAACTTTTGCTGGAGTTGACTCCAGTTGGTTACACTCCTGGCAGGAATAATGTATAACCATTCTCGAGCTCCGTCCTGCAAGGTGAAAGGAAAAGAAACCAGGCGAATGTATTCGCCTGTTCCATTAGCTCGTGTGCGTTGTGTCTCACATGCCATCTCAAAATCTTGTAGATGTCGTTGTGGATCCTCCCCTGGATGGTCATGGAATTTGGACAAAATCGAGATGAAGTTTGCCCTCAGCTCCCAGTTACCAGTAGTTGTGGGCAAAACGATGCCCGTGGGACGCATGTTCATGGTTTGAGGGAAACTCAGCTGCCTCAAAGTAAGGGTGTGCTATGGTGGTCTCTGTTGTTCTTCTTCTTCGTGGTTTCATATCTGATCGTCCTCCATCTCTTCGTCGAAATAGAGTGAATTGATGTTGCTTGTCTCACTTTCTCCGCTTCAGGTCAAATCGTCACTGGATCCTTCAGTGTGATTCTCTTCCTCCAGCCTTTTCAACAATGCCCTAGCTTGTGCCCTTCTTGCCCTCGCTGACCTCTCTATCTCCGGATCGTAGAGTAAATCTCCTGCGCGGTTAGAACGAAGCATATACTAAGGTAAAACAGTAAATAGACAGAAAAGTGCGCTTACACTCCCCGGCAACGGCGCCAATTTTGGCACACCCGTTGTTTAGGTGTGCAGAATACACTTGCGGGCAAATGGTCCACAAATGCTTAATCTGCCCTCAACGGCTTGTATAGCTAATGAAGACGGATGTCGATCCCACGAGGAGTGTTTTAACCTTCTGTCTTTTCTTACTTTTGATTTGGGTCTTCAGTGTCACTCTAAAAACCTTGCTAGTAAACTTAAACTAACTAAATGCTGAAAAGGAAATCACAAAAGAAAATATCAGTAATAAAAGTGCTCAAGTCAAAGCATCAAGTCATTCGGTAGGTATGCGCAATCCCGGGCAAAACACATGTAATTACCACTACTACCCGTTGTGCCCACACTAGCAGAATGGTCAAAAACCGAATCCCTATGGCCAAATATGGGTAATTGTCACTTTGAGGGTTAACCGGTTATAGGAAATGGATACGATCGGCCACTCCCCAATCACTTCTTACATTATATCGTCTAGATGATACGATCGGCACCTAGGGACCTAACTATACAGGAACCTAAGGACAGAATCACACAAAGGTTTTGCAAGCATAGCAGCTTTGAGGGCAAAAACGACCCGATTCTAGTAGGTTTTACACGGTCTTGTGCCTGCATATACTACTCAATCTCAACTACCAAGGCTGTCACCTCCGGACTTGTTACTATGCGGGTATCGAGGCATGGGTCACCTATACACTCCCACGTAACTAACACTAGCACCAGTTAATCAGAAATGCGCGCTTTCATCTCCAACCACCCTTTACCTATGTCTAAGTGAAAAACAAGTTAAGATTGTGAACCCTTAAGGCTTTAAAGTCCGATTACCTTATGCACATATTCTACCCTTAGACCATTACTTTGACTTGAACAGTGTATACTTAGCCACTAATCATAGAAACGAAAGTAAAAGAAATGATAAAAGACATCTTACTTGGAAAGGAAATAACTTGATTAACTTCTGGGCCCAACCCCAGTTTTGCCAACAAAACAACTGAACTACCTCTCCGCGGGCAAACCGCCAACTTCAGGCAGACAGATTATCCAGCAAATAAACTAAATATGAAAATGGGAAATTGTATCTTGAGGTGCAAAACCGAGTGTGTGTACTCCATATGAAAATGGGATAACAACAAACCCTAGCGTCTCCAACAGCTTTCTGATGTCCCCACTTCCTTCCCAACGTGTTTAGACCTCCCCAAGACTCGGAACTGACCGCCACATCACCTCCACGTGCATATCGGAACTGTCCCGCTATTGTGTTGTGCAATTCTCGCAACAACTTTGACTGGGTCCTCGGCAGGCAAATCAGTCCTTTGTGCCCTCAGCATAAATAGTACCTGTCTGTGCCTATTGTGGTGGTTTTGTGCCCTCAGCCTCCTGCAATCAGCTTTACCCCCAAAACTAGACTAGACTCTATACTAAACACTTAAAAAGGGTGTAAAAAGATAAAGGAAAAAGCACAAATTTGAGTCTTCATCAGCAGTCTATATTCTTTGACTCTTACCAAGCCACAAGTTAATTATTGTCTTGGAGCCTATTCATCACTCTGTAACCGGAGATCTGTTCCCCTATTGACCTAAACGTTGAAATACTACAAACACAATTAACAATCTATTTATGTATAATAAATAAATACAAACAGGGAAATATTCAGGGAGCTCCAAACACACATAAACTGTGATAAATTAAGAGGCACAACTCACCATTAACAATATAAGAAGCACCGAGTTGAGTGAAAATGGAGAACGTCGTGATATATCTCTCTCTCCACAGTAATGTTCGTGACGGAGGGTTAGAGAATCATGAACCCTAGCCACCGCGAACTAAATGCCTAATTTGAAACTCTAGATTAAGCCCAGTTCGCCGTCATGAGGGTTGGTTTATTTCTAGAGCCGGTGACTGGCGGGAAGGTCGTTGGAGGGGTGGGGTAGAAGACCGAAGATCGACGAGCTCACTGGAGAGACTTGGGTTGAATTTAGGGATTTAATTTCTCTTTTTTCAAAATAGGCATTTTTTCAGGGTTTTGTTCTAAAATTACAACAGATTTAATGTAACCATTGTAATTTAATAACGGTTCCTAATCAAACCGTTATGATTTAAAAGAGAAAATTTAATTTTAGTCCCATAGGATTTGCCTTAGTCCGATTTTGGTCCTGAGCCTACCACTTTTGGTCCTATTTCAGAAATAGATATCAAATCTGGTCCCATAGGACATGAACTATCAATTTTGGTCCCACGATTTAGACGGATGTTTGACGGGTTAACGGAGAAGCAGCTGCACGTGACTCACGTGTTCAATTTATCCCCAAACTGAATTAAAATACCCAAATCAAAAGAAAGAACCTTAATTGAAACAACGACGATGGCAACTTCGAGAAGCGCATTAGCTGCGGCATGGTTGAGCAGATCGGCGGTGGCATCATTTCGGACACATCAACACGTATATGATCTATACAAAGATTTAGAGAGAGAGAGAGAGATCAAGACTGATTGTAGATTTTTCTCTCAATCTCTCTGGAAAGAACAACCAAGAAATGGGGAATTCGTTTGGGTGCTCAGCTTTAGGAGAGAGATTGGTGTCAACAGTAAGAGATGGAGGTTTTTATTAAGGCAAAGATGCTTTTGGATTGCAATCCATGCCTTGCCAAGTACTCAACTTTTGGTGGCTTGAACTCTCCTCTTCACTTTGTTGCCGCCAAAGGCCACAATAAGGTTTAACTTTAATTCTTTCTAAAACAGCTCTTGAATTGCACAAATTCTTATTTCTATCTTTATAAATCATAACTTGATTGAGGGTCTCCTACATGGGGTTTGTTGTGATCTTTGTTTGTGGATATTTGAATTGTCAGTTTGTCGCATTGTTGCTGGAGAATGGGGCTGATGTGAATTCAAGGAATTATTGTGGGCAGGTAAAATAAATTCTTTATTTTTCTTCAATACTTTCCAAGTTTGTATTTTTTTGGGGGAATGTTGTTATGTGATCGTGATGGATTCTGTACCAACTTGGATGTGATTTTGATTTTTTAAATGATATGTACGTAGATGGTTTAGTTTGGAAAATTTTCTCATGATGAATATTTGTTAAATCATAGTCCTTAAATTCCTATTTTTTCCCTCTTGCTTTCTCATCGACTTGCCCTTCAAATTATTGTTGCACCCCTATTTCTGTGCAACCTTTTGATATGGATTTATTTTCCTGTCCAATTAGCTCTCTGGATTTGTTCTAAAAGAAAACCATCGATTGTGTCGATTGCTTGAGGGATTAGTTTTGTTCGGAGTTTACTGGGGTAGCGCGGGATTGGTTTCTGTTGGTAAATAGGATTTATTAAATTAAGTTTTGACTCATGTTATCCGATTTTTCATGACTGGAATATTTAATTTTGGAGGAATTAAATACCGTATGATTGTTCTATGTTGTGAGTAGATAATCATAGTATTTTTATTTGCTCAAATCCGATTTTCGGTGAGTGAGAAATAAATGGTTAAAGTTGGTCACACGATTGGGCATTTATGGTGTATGTGACAATGTGTTTAAGACACATTAAATAATCCCACATTGATTTCTTAATCAAGTTAAGAAGTGTATTTAAGCGTATTAACACTTAAGTGAAGTAATTAAGTGCACAAGGATGTGGGCCATGAGCCCACACGCGCGCGCCCACCCGTGCCCGTGCCCGGCTCGCCTCATCCTCGTCCTCATCCTCATCCTCAGACTTGGATCTTGGAAATTGGACTTTGGGTGGGCTTTGGACGTGCGTGGGCTTCCGGGGCTTAGCCGTACCAGTTTTACGGTACAGAAACGGTCGGGTCATGGAGCGGGTCGGCAGATCGGCTATCTGGGTCTATAACGGTTGTAGAGTGGATTAGTTGACCAGGTCGTGGGTGCACTTCGTGCATGGTGCTTGTCCATCTTTGAAGGGTGCAACTCCCATGAGTTAAGAGCCTTCAAGTGAGTAACTGCCATCTGGAGCTAGTGGAGTTAGTGGGCTGGACTGTAACCGAAAGTAACTCCTGTCGGGAGTCAAAGTCTGCAGCTGTCTTGGACACGTGTTGGGATCCGAGTCGACATGGGACACCTGTCAAGATCTAAAGAAGGTAACTCCTAGAGGGCTTAATGGCAGAGCTGTAACTCCAGGGGGTTACAACATCTGGTTTGAATGCCCTCAAACCCTAGCTGTCCCCTGCAGTGGAGATGTACCTATAAATAGGACATCCTGCATGGTTCAACATGCTACATTTTATATAAACGAACAATCAATTACCTTTGCTGGAATGGCGTCATCATCCAACACCATTGCTCCAAGGACCATTCCCCATGGCCAAGCCGAGAAGTCGGAGAAGTTTTCCGGATTGGACTTCAAGAGGTTGCAGCAGAAGATGCTCTTCTACCTAACCACGTTAGGAGTTGCTGGATACATCAAAGAGAATGCTTCTGTGGTCGAGGAAAATGAGTCGGACGTCAACAAACGAACGGCGTATGACTAATGGATCAATGACAATTTCCTTTGCAAAAATTACATTCTGAATGGTTTAGTAGATAGTCTTTATTCTGTATATGGGAATGTAACTAGTGCTAGGGAACTATGGGATGCTCTAGAAAAGAAGTACAAAACTGAGGATGCAAGAACTAAGAAGTTCGTGGTGGCAAAGTTCCTTGATTATAAAATGGTGGACACCCGGTCAGTGATGGATCAAGTGCAAGAGCTTCAGCTCATTGTGCATGATGTTCATGCTGAAGGGATGGTTCTTCCCGACTCTTTCACCGTTGCTGCGGTGATTGAGAAGTTGCCACCATATTGGAAGGACTTCAAGAGCTATCTCAAGCACAAGCGAAAAGAGATGACTCTTGAAGACCTGGTGGTTAAGCTTCGAATTGAAGCTGATAACCAAAAGGCGGATCCGAGACCAAGAGTCCCGATCGAGGCCAAAGCCAATTTGATGGAACGTGGTGGACCATCAAATAGCAACAAAAGGAAGCGCCCGGGTCAAGTTGACAAAGGGAAGAAGCCAATGACGAAGTTCAACGTCAACTGCTTCAATTGTGACAAGCCGGGGCACATGTCCAAACATTGCACAGCTCCAAAAAACAAGCACACCAATTATGGTGCGCACATGGCGGAACATAACAACAAAGGCAAAGGCAAGGCCCGTCAAGATGATTGGGATGACGTTGATTTGGCTGCCGTGGTGTTTGAAGCTAATCACGTGGACAACCCGAGAGAATGGTTTGTCGACACCGGGCCTACTTATCACGTTTGCTCGGACAAGAACTCATTTGCTACCTACAAAGTTGTTGAAGATAGAAAGTTTTACATGGGGAACCAAGCCTCGTCTGAAGTGGTTGGTGTGGGCAACGTGGTTTTGAAGCTGACTTCAGGCCGAGAGCTGACTTTGAAGGATGTGCTGCATGTTCCGGACATCCGCAAGAATCTAGCTTCAGGCTCGCTCTTAGTCAATCATGGTTTTAGACTAGTGTTTGAGTCTGAAAAGTTTATTTTGAGCAAATACGGAAAGTTCCTTGGTCGGGGCTATCTCGCCAATGGGCTTTTCAAAATGAATGTAATGGCTATGCGCCGTGTTGTAAAAGAAAGTGCTAATAAAGTTGATTCTTCTGTTTACTTGCTTGTTGAGTGCTCGAATTTATGGCATTGTAGATTAGGACACGTTAATCTAAATGCTATAAAACGTTTAGTAAATTTATATTTGCTAAAAGTGAACCAATTTAATACACAAAACAAATGTGAAGTTTGTGTCGAAGCTAAATTGGCCAAATTACGGTTTCAATCAGTTGAACGGAGCACTAAACCTCTAGAGCTAATTCACACAGACATGTGTGACTTAAAGTTTGTGCAACCTAGAGGCGGTAAAAAGTATTTTACTACTTTTATTGACGATTGCATAAAATATTGTTATCTTTATCTTTTAAGAAGTAAAGAAAAAATGAAGCCAAAAATCAACTAAGCTATCGAATTAAAGCAATTCGAAGTGATAGAGGTGGAGAGTATGTTGCCTTGTTTGAAGAGTTATGCGCAGAGGCGGGTATAATTTATCAAACTACGGCTCCCTATTCACCACAGTCTAATAGTGTTGCTAAATGCAAAAATCAAACCCTTAAGGAGATGATGAATGCTTTGTTGATAAGTTCGAGGTTACCACAGAACTTGTGGGGGGAAGCTGTGTTGACAGCCAACTATATCCTGAACAAAATTCCACTTAAGGGTAAGGATGTGACGCCTTACGAGTTGTGGAAAGCACGCACACCGTCTTATAAATACCTCAAAGTGTGGGGGTGTTTGGCTAAGGTTGAAGTGCCACTTCCTAAACAAGTTAGAATCGGCCCTAAAACGGTTGATTGTATCTTTGTTGGGTATGCAATTAACAGTAGTGCATATCATTTTCTTATTCATAAATTAGAGATTTCCGAGTTGACTGAATGAATGATGATGGAGTCGAGGAATGCTATATTCTTCGAGAATGTCTATCCTTGTAAAGAAAAAGATAGGGCAGAAGGTAGTTCTGAGAAACGAACTTCTGAAGCTGCTACTAGTTCTGATCCTGTGGATGAAGAATCGAGACATAGCAAGCGAGCTAGGACGGCTAAGACTTTTGGTCCGGATTTCATCACCTATATGCTAGATGATGAGCCAAAGTCTTTGAAAAAAGCTCTATCTAGTCCAGATGCTGCGTTCTGGAAAGAAGCTATCAATAGTGAAATCGATTCCATCATGCAAAATCACACTTGGGAGTTGACAGATCTCCCAAATGGGTGTAAGCTGTTAGGATGCAAATGGATCCTAAAATGAAAATATAAGGTAGATGGTTCTGTTGATAAGTATAAAGCTCGATTGGTTGCCAAAGGCTTTAGATAAAAAAAGGGGTATGATTTCTTCCATATCTACTCACCAGTAACAAGGATTACATTTATTTGGGTGCTTTTAGCGATTGCTGCCTTGCACAATCTTGAAAATCATCAGATGGATGTAAAGACCGCGTTTCTGAATGGTAAGCTGGAGGATGAAATATACATAGAACAACAAGGGTTTGTTGCACCAGGGTAAGAATGAAAGGTGTGTAAACTTGTTAGATCGTTGTACGGCCTGAAACAAGCACCTATTCAGTGGCACCTGAAGTTTGATAACGTGATGTTATCAAATGGTTTCAAAATCAATGAGTGTGATAAATGTGTGTATATAAAGAGCAGTTCTAATGGCTATGTCATAGTCTGTCTTTATTTAGATGACATGTTAATCATGGGCAGTAGTCACCAAGTGATTGTTGAAATGAAACAAATGTTGAAACGAAATTTCGACATGAAAGATTTGGGTTTAGCCGATGTCATTCTAGGAATCAAGATAGTACGGACAAGTGGTGGAATTATCTTAACACAATCTCATTACGCAGAGAAAGTTCTTAAGAAATTCAACACTTTTAATAGTCCACCGGCTAAGACCTCGTTGGAACTCAATGTACACTTGATCCAAAATCGGGGAGAACCGGTAGCTCAAGAAGAGTATGCAAGGGTCATTGGGAGTTTGATGTACATCACTAACTGCACTAGACCTGATCTTGCATGTTCTGTGAACAAGTTGAGTCGGTACACGAGCAATCCAAGCGAAGAACATTGGAAAGCTCTAGTACGAGTTCTAAGATACTTGAAGTATACTTTGAACTTCGGGCTGCATCATACAAGGTTTCCTCCTGTACTTGAAGGGTACAGTGATGCGAATTGGATATCAGACACAAAAGACTCATTCTCGACTAGTGGATTTGTTTTCACTATAGGTGGTGGAGCAGTGTCGTGGAAATCCACGAAACAGACTTGTATAACCCGCTCTACCATGGAATCTGAGTTTATCGCTTTGGATAAAGCGTGTGAAGAAGCATAATGGCTTCACAACTTTCTAGAAGACATTCCATGTTAGAAAAAACCAGTGTCGTCAGTGATGATTCACTGTGATAGTCAAGCGGCTATCGGGAGGGCACACAATGCTATGTACAATGGTAAGTCTCGACACTTACATCGGAGACATAATACTGTGAGGCATATGATCTCAAGTGGGATTGTCTCAGTTAACTATGTGAAGTCAATAGATAATCTAGCAGATCCGCTAACCAAAGGGTTAACCGAGATCAAATGGCTAAGTTGCTAGAGGGAATGGGTTTAAAATCTACACTCTAAGAATGCTTGTAGTGGTAACCCAACCATGATGACTGGAGATCCCAAGAACTTGGTTCAATGGGAGAACTAAGCTACAAACGTTCAGTTTGGTAGCACTTGGAAACTTATAAGTGAACCTTTCCCTGTGAGCAAACCAAGTGCACATTTGTCAATGTGGTGAGGATAAGTCCTATGACTTTTAATGATTCCTAAACCTAATGAGGTTGAGTATGGCAGGATACTCGGAAGAGGAGATCACCTATATAAGTGAGAAATGGGCCGCTTCTAAGAGATACTTATGAATTCAAAGAGGTTGTCCATGGTCTGAAAAGGACACAAACATGAGAACACATAATGTTTGAGACATAGCTGTTTTCAATACTATTATCTCGGTATACACTAAGGATGTATAGTTCAAGGCATCATGTCCACTAAACAGCCGGTATACTCGATGGTGTTGGAATATGGAAGGTTCAAAGTCACAAGCTACCTATCCTGTTATAGTTGTGTTTCTAGAGAACTGAGCTGCTTGTCAGCATACATGCATGCACTATTTCCACTCATGTGGGGGATTGTTGGAAAATAGGATTTATTAAATTGAGTTTTGACTCATGTTATCCGATTTTTCGTGATCGGGATATTTAATTTTGGAGGAATTAAATACCGTACGATTGTTCTATGTTGTGAGTAGATAATTGTAGTATTTTTATTTGCTCAAATCCGAATTTCGGTGAGTGAGAAATAAATGGTTAAAGTTGGTCACATGATTGGGCATTTATGGTGTGTGGGATAATGTGTTTAAGACACATTAAATAATCCCACATTGATTTCTTAATCAAGTTAAAAAGTGTATTTAAGTGTATTAACACTTAAGTGAAGTAATTAAGTGCACAAGGATGTAGGCCATGAGCCCACACGCGCACACACTCTCGCGGCCGCCCGTGCCCGTGCCCGGCTCGTCTCGTTCTCGTCCTCGAACTTGGATCTTGGATCTTGGCAATTGGAGTTTAGGTGGACTTTGGGCGTACGCGGGCTTCCGGAGCTTACCCGTACCAGTTTTACGGTACAGAAACGGTCGGGTTGTGGAGCGGGTCAGCGGATCAGCTATCCGGGTCTATAACGGCTGTGGAGCGGATTGGTTGACCGGGTCGTGGGTGCACTTGGTGCTTGGTGCTTGTCCAGCTTTGAAGGGTGCAACTGCCATGAGTTAAAAGCCTTCAAGTGAGTAACTGCCATCTGGAGCTGGTGGAGTTAGTGGGCTGGACTGTAACCGAAAGTAACTCCTATCGGGAGTCAAAGTCTGCAGCTGCCTTGGACACGTGTTGGGATCCGAGTCGACATGTGACACCTGTCGGGATCTGTAGAAGGTAACTCCTGAAGGGCTTAATGGCAGAGCTGTAACTCCAGGGGGTTACAACACCTTGTTTTAATGCCCTCAAACCCTAGCTGTCCCCTACAATGGAGATGTGCCTATAAATAGGACATCCTACATGGTTCAACATGCTAGACCGTGAGCACTAGCCGGGGTGTAATTTGTCTTGCGGAGAGAGGTCCCCTCGACTCGGCTTGCCAGAATCTGCAATCGGGTTCCCATTTATTTAATTGTTTAGTTCAATTGTTTATTGGAATCTTTCACTTCCTTCTGTTCTTCTTGCAATTCAGTTGTAACCAATTCCAGTCAAAGTGTAATACACGTATAACAGTTTCACTGTCTGATACTGAAATTTCTGATAGAGATGCGCTCAAAGTTAAAGAGTGGGAAGTTAAACAATGTTTTTGGTTTATTGTTCAGTTAAACAATGTTTTTGGTTTATAAACTTGAACAATGTTGTTGCCCAGTTAAACAATACTTGGAGTTTATTGTTGGTTTTGACATATTGAGATTGAAAGCTTGGTTCTGATAGAGATGCGCTCAAAGTTAAAGAGTGGGAAGTTAAACAATGTTTTTGGTTTATAAACTTGAACAATGTTGTTGCCCAGTTAAACAATACTTGGAGTTTATTGTTGGTTTTGACATATTGAGATTGAAAGCTTGGTTTGATGATGTAGCAGACAGGATGTCTTATGTTTGGGATTTTTGGCTTTCTTTTGATTTAGTAGTTGTAATTTGATGATTTGGTGAGTAGATATATATAGATGCATGTTGGTGGGAAATTTGGGTCTAAATCATGTTAAATTTCCCTCCAAATCAGTTCAATTTTATCTCCAATTGACTTGCAAAAAATTCTAGAATTTTTTTGTATGGGACCAAAATCGATACCACGAAAATTGATAACTTTTTTAATGGAAACCGTGACGGTAGGACCAAAATTGATAATTCAAGAGCTATGGGACCAAATGTGGTAGGGTCGGGACTAAAGTCGGACTAGGACATGTCCCGTGGGACCAAAATCGAAATTTTCTCTGATTTAAAAAATACACTGAGAAACAACTTTCTAACACGCGTTGTAAATGAAAATGCATTCATAGACATCAGTTTTATAAAAACCGTTGATTATTTATGCAGAAGGACAAAATTTTTCCCGAAATTGTTGTAATATTTTAAAAAAATGCGCTCATAGTCCACAGTTTTTCTGAAAACCATTGTAATTTTATAATTTATAACGGTGGTTGGTGAAAACCGATGTCTTCCTTGTGTTGTCCTAATCTATTTTTGTATTAGTGAAAATTGATTTCTTCACGTGGCAATCGAGTGCAAAATTTGCTGCAAAAATCATACACTTCAATCTTCAATCAAATTACACAAAATTAGCATCTAATCAAATCAATCATCCACTAATTTTTGTAGTTCAATTTTTACGTTCGAAAGTATTGTATAAAAGAGGATCATTAATTTCACTTCTCTCACATGCCAATTCATTCAAGAATTTCAAAGCAATATCTTCTGTTTTCTAAATCTTTCGAAAGGTAGTAACGCCCCATATTTTTGGATTATAGTTAAAAAATTTCTAAATTTATTTAGAAGACTATAGAAATTTATTGGAGGTAAGATAAAAGTAAAATGGATAAAAGACGCGACTTAGATATTATTTAAAATTGAAAAAAAAAGAAAAATATAGTTTAAATATTTTTGAGGCGTGGTCAATAATGGTTTTCGTGAAAATAGAATGACCTGAGAATTTCAAAGATATTTTTAAAATTTTAATTCGAGGTCAATCAAAGTTCCAATAGTCAAAGAGGAGGCAAATAGTAATTTTTCTTTATTTAATCGGGAAAATTTGCACGTCCCGAGGCTTGACTCGTTAGAGTTTTTCAATAAGAAACGATCAAAGGAATCCGCTCGTAATCTTGAATTTTTAATCAAAGGTCAAACGAACTCCCAACAATATTTTTGGTAAAATAAATAGTAATTTTTAATTAATTTAAAAAAGAATCTTCTCTCGTTCGATTAACAAATAACATTTTCGACATACCATTTTGAATTGATTCAATAGGAAATAACATAATGAACCTCCCGATATTTTTAGATTTTCAATACGAAATAAAGTGAACTCCCGGTAAAATAAAGTAATTTTTAATTGAGTTCAAAAAATATTTTATCTGTATTTTATATCTGAAATATTATATTCCAAATATCCTAAAAATTCTATATAACCCCCAACCCTTTTCGTTAATTGGTTCCCATTACCCATCCTCACCATTCATAATTTATGAGAGAGAAAAACTTGGATGAAGAAAGTAAAAGAGATAGAGGAGAGAGAGAATAGAGAGCTGAGAGTGAGAGTTGAGCGAGAGTGTAGAGATCCAAGAGAGAGAGAGAGAGGAGTGCAGGAGCTGCCACCACCACCACCAAGCCGCTGCCGGAGCTGTGCCACCGGAGATGCTGCCGGAGCAGCCGCACCCTGCTGGAAAGTGGCCACATTATTTCCACGTTGCGCGGCTATCGTCTCGATTCATTTATTGTTCTTTTTAGCCGAAATTTTAATATGTCGTGTATTTAAATGTGTTCTACGTTTTGTATGTTAAACTCGTTCCCATCCAAAGGCCGGAACAGGAAAACAGAAAATATAAACGACGCTGATCAGTTCACGTTTTCCCCCCTGTTTCACCCCATTCGGGTCATCAAATCGAAAATGCTCGAACTACAAAGTTGTTCCAAATAATATTTCCTATATGCCCGTCGAATTTCGTAATTTTTAGACGAGTTTTGAATAATCTCGATTATTTAAATTGAACAGTTATTTTTGTACCGGAAGCATGTGTTACTAAAAAATTCTAAAACTCTCAAACTATAGTCTTGGCATGTATAGGATTGTCTCTAAATATTTTCATAATTTTTGAATGGTTAAAAAGTGTCGTGGTACAAATCTGATAAAAATCGATTCAAATGGCAAACTACGGAAAGTGACCTATGTCAAATTTTTTGGTTTCAGTAAATTAAAAATAATATTTTACGAGGTCTCTAGAGTTGCATAATTATTTTTTAAAAGAATAAAATTTTATAATAGCTCCAATTATAGTAAATTAATTTCTGAAAAATATAGTAGTCGTTCTGAACGAAGATTGACCCTTGTAGGACCAGCAGAACTTGCTATCAGAGAAGATTATGTTCCTGAAATTGTTGTGTCGTCACCTGCTCGTCAGCGAGGTGGGTTTATTTTAAAGAATAAATACAATTTAAGAGTAATAACTCTTTAGAAGTATGATAGATAACTTAGAAATAGCCAAATAAATATTTTATGCTCTACCTGTTTAACGTCACTGTTATAGGAGGAATTATAGAATATTTTTATGCTATGGAATACGATATTACTGAGACTCTATTGAAATAATGTTAGAATATTACTGGAATATTGTTGGGATATTGTGACTAGGATGTGAGCATACCTGTGGAATAGTTATATAAGCATGATTAAGCTATAATTTAATTGCTAAGTATTATGAGATATTATTAGATGATGTTGAACTTAGCTGAGATAGGCTTGTGCTAGAATCTTGGATTTTTATAGTGCAAGTAATTATTAAACATAGGCAGGACTGTACACCCTTGCACTGTGATGATTATCACTAAAGGTGTCACTGTGAGGTAACCCCGCAGTGACCGGATGTCACTATAAGGAGTCAGTGCTAGGTGACCCCTAGCACCCTCAGGATCAATGCTAGGTAACTCCTGGTATACTCTCCTCGGATTAGCGAGGTAACCCCTCCCTTTTCCTACCAACGGCATGCTATATAGTGCAGTAGACGACAGACTGGGCAAAATGGATCCCAAAGAAGAAGACAAAGATTTGCAGATTTGGGAAAGGCTTTTACGTTTTGCTTCTTATATACTGAGTATTATTTTGGATATTTCTTATTTGCAAATTGAGTTCAAAATTACTCACTGAGTGCATTAGTACTCACACCCAATTTTTTTAAAATATTTTCAGGTTGAGTTGCTGAGGCCGGTGATGTGTTGTTGGTGGGGTTGTCTGAGCTTCCTAATTGCTGCTCTATCTGGTTATATTATTTGCTCCCGTTATGTTTCTGTTGAATACTCTGATATCTAGTATTTAGTCTTGATATTTGATACATGATACTTGATGACAGCATGACTAATATGCTATTAATATATGATGTCTATTTATTAAATAAAGTTTTGATGGGAGGAAATCCCGTCCTTTTGCCATATCAATTATCCCTTTATTGACTTCGACCTATTAGAAGGGTCATACCTGATTTTATGTTGGTATCTGTTTACTGTTAATCGACCTATGAATCGGTCTTATCTGCTATTCTTCTTTTGTCCTTTGGATGGGACTAATCTTATTAATACTTAAGATAAATGTATCTTTCTTTGTTGGTATCTGTTTATCACCTTGTTCTGCTTATGTACGGTCTTGTTGATTTCTGTGTCGTTCCAATTGTACTCTTATAAGCTGTTATAAAACAGGGACTTGTTCTAGTTATAGAGGTTATGCTGCCCAAATTTCTGGGGAATATATCATATTCTTGTTTCCAATAATTATTTCATTTAACTAATAATTATTCCAAATCATATTCCTTTTTAAGTGACACCCCCGTCCTTTATTTATTTTCCTTTTTGGGGCTGGGGCGTTACAGTGTGGTATCAGAGCAGGCTTGCAACTCTGGAGACCTGTCTCTTTGTTTGACTACATCACTATGTTTTTATCTGAGTTCGATTTTGTTCAAAAAACCCACTCACCAACCCACAACTCATCATCACCTCGTATCTTCAACAAAGTTCAAAGGTATGACAAAGTAAATTATTTGATTATATTGTTAAAAATTTCGAAATATATGTTGACAAGAAAAAAAATTTAGGCAAAGTAAAAGTAGTCAATTTCTTAAAAAAAATGATGATTGAACGACATTTATTGAGAAAATTTTATGGATCTATAAAAAAAATTCTTTTGGGTAAGATATATATATAGGTCAAATTCTTATAAAAGTTAAGTCGTTATGGATCCGTCCAAACGACAGGTGAAAATCAAAGTTTTTGCAAAATATTATCTCTTATAGTCTTCGCAAAGTTTTGGTCATTGTATAAAAAAAAAAGAAAAACAAATATGGTTAATATAAAAGTTTGAATGATGATTTATAAACCTTCTCTTTGGAAAAGAATTGGTCTACTACTCTTAATTGCAAAATTAGTAAAATGCCTTGAGAATTTGCTGAGGATAGATTAATTATAGATAGATGAATGTAGTGAGAACATAGACTATAGTGATCTTGAACTAAGGAGAATTTTGGTCTCCCATTTAGGTTCTAAAGAACATAGACTAGTTAAGATATCCTCTACAATGGCTAAGCCTAGAGGATTAACCAAAAAAGACGAACTTGCCACGATGCTATTGTGAGAAGGTTGATGAGTTATATGATCTCAACAAATTGAAAATGAAGAGATGCTACTGTAGATGTCAAGTTTTCAAATGTTGGTCTCAAGCCATAAATGATTGAAGAATAATTAATTTAAAAGACAATTATCAGACGTGGGATCTACTACAGTATCGAAAATCTAACATCAACTCTTTCGGACAAAATGCATCTTATGATCCAGTCACATAAGCAAAGGATGAGAATTTATTCTACATTATGAAAGCTCTCACGACATATTGGATGGCCCAACAAGTCAAGATATGACACATATTCAAAAGACTGATGCTTGTGGACAGAGGAGGAGATAACCACCTCGACTGCAACTCGAACATATGTATATTTAAAGACCTTTTTAAGCTCCTGGGAAAATGCTAAAGTTAGACTCTTTCGAGTCCTTTTAGGTCTTTCTTTCATACCTCTCTTGTGGTTAAGAAGTAATCTCCAGTTTATTGTGTCCTTTGCTCAGAGAAGCTAGTAACGGTTCAACCGACCCGTGATACTTCTTTCTTTGGTGGCAGCGTACTTAGGAAAAAGGTGGATGACTTTTTAGTAAATGAGGAGAGGTCGTGCAAAATCATTAGACCTAGTTGTTGATAGGTCAAACCGACAAGAATAGTAACCTGTCAGAATATTTTGAATATTTGTTAACCTATCAATCTATCCACTCAATTGTTCATCTATTCTTTGATTATTTCTCCTTCAAAAGTTCGTCATCCCTTACTTGAGATCCTTTATCTATTAATGGTCGGTAATGACACTGTTTGGTCAGACCATATTGACACCTTTTTCTGAAAACTATAAGTGCGGTTTTCATTCATTATGTGTTGATTCCTTTTGTTATTCCTACAAAGACTTCATAGTTGTAGAAACTTCTTGTGACTAAAATCCCTCGTAAAGAGGAAAATTCTTTCACTACAATTTATATCCTTTCGTACAACTCTATATTTTGCGAATATCTTGTGGGCATAAATCCAAGACCTTCGTACTTGGACAAATTTTATTTGGCCCAAAATGTGCTCCAAATTGGTAAATTAATTCAAGAATTACATTTGAAAATTTCTAAAGTTAGTCCTTTCCAATAATGATTTCTTATTCAAAATGGCACTTGCAAAATGACTCGCTAATTGTTCTTCCTGAGGCGCCCCTTGACTTTTCTTGGCCTTTTAGCACATTTGTTTATCTTCACTTCTAAAGTAATAAATGTCTTTATTATGATTATAAACCCTAATATTTATTCAATTCCATGATTTTCTAAATTGTCCCATGAGAAGTTATGATTCAGCTAAAGTCCTCATTTGGCGGTATTCATTTCTCTTTTACGTGTGCATCTAAAATCCGAGTGTTTAAGCCTTCGAATAGGAAAAGTAATATAAATGATCTTCCAGTATGTTTTCTAGAAAATGGGTAGTCGAAATATTTATTAAAGGAACAAGGTTTGAACTGGTGCTGATAATGTTATTTAAGATCAGAACCCTCCCATTTTAGTGGGCTAAGTGACGCAATAGATGCCAAAAGTGAGTTCATTCCCTAAAGTGAATCTTTACGTTAGAGCTTGAATAGACAAGAAAAAGTGTAATATATCTTCTTCATGCTTTTAGACAATGTTGGTCACCAATGAGAGATAGCTAGATGAGAAATAATCATGGAGAGATAAGAAAAGTTCAAAAGGGGATATTTCGAAGATGAGTTATTCCAGGAGTACATTCTTGATTTCGAGAGCAATAACTGAACTTGATCATAGGACTGCTAAGATATGCTTCACTGGTCGTGAATAGCAAGAAGGCTCGTGAAATTTGGAAGGTACTTAAAATCTTTTATCGCGATGACTTATAGAGTGAGAAAATGATGTGAAAGAGCGGTCACGACCACATTGGAAATCAAGGTCACCTTCAGTAGTTGGGATTAAAAGTAGGATAAAGCTATGAATGCCTATAGATAATTGATTCCTTAGGATCATGATGAATTGCTTAAATCTGGAAATAAAATATATGATGAAACCTTCAAGACAGACTCGTCTGTAGCAAGGACGCCAAAGGAGATAGAACAGCAAATTACAACTTCAAGAGTTGTTGGATTTAAGAACCCATTGTGTCATGGAGAACCCTGATTTTATTCGTGAAAAAGAAGAATGGGACATCAAGGATATGCATTGATTATAAGGAGTTGAATAAGTTAATTACTAGGAACCAATACCCTCTCATAAGAATAGATGATCTTCTTGATCAACTAAAGGAAGTAAGTGTACTCTCGAAGATAGACCTAAGGTTAGGCTACCATCAGTTAAAGATAAGGAATAATGATATTCCGAAGACTTCAGTTTGAACTCGTTATGGTCACTATAAGTTCACGGTAATGCCATGTGGATTAATAAATGCTCCAACAGTGTTCGTGGATTTAATGGACAAGGTATTCTATCTCTATTTAGATATAAGGTTTTATTGGTGTTCATAAATGATATTTTGGTATATGTAAGGAATGAAGAAGAGCATCAAGAAGATTTAAGGATAGTGTTAGAAACACTAAGAAAAAACTTAATGTATGCTAAATTCAGCAAGTGTGAAATTTTGGCTAAAGGAAGAAATATTTTTAGGACTTGTAGTATCGGCTGAAAAAATTAAGGCAGACCCGATTAAGATAGAGGTTGTGAGCAATTGGAAATCACCAAGGAATATGATGAGATAATAAGACTTTTGGGACTATTGAAGATTCATAGAGGGATTCTCAAGATATCTAAGCCCATGATGTACTTACTCAAGAAAGGAACCAAGTTTACTTGGTCAAAGGAATTAGAAGAGAGTTTCTAAACTCTAGAAGAGAAGTCAACCACAGCCTCGGTGTGGGAAACTCCCGAAGAAAACAAGGATTTTGTGGTTTATACTGGCGTGTCAAGATGGGATTAGGGTGCGTGCTGATGCAGAAAGGCAAAATGATTGTATATTCAACCTGACAGTTGATAGATAAGAAGCAGGACTATCTCACTCGTGATTTGGGGCTCGTTGTAGTTGTACACGTGTTGGAAATTTGGAGACACTACCTGGATGGAGCTAAGTATGAGATTATGCAGATTAAAAGAGTCTCAAATATTGTTTTTAAGCAAAAGAATCTGGTTATAAGGCAAGAAAGGTGGTTAGAATTAGTCAAAAGACTAGGATTGTTCGATTCACTTATACCCAGTCAAGGTCAATGTGGTAGCTAATGCTCTCAGTCACAAGAATAGAGTTGACTTAGGTTGTGACCTCAAGAAGGAGAATTTCTTGGAGAGTTCGGTAAGTTAAGAATTCAAGTATTAGGCCTGCTTGGCACTTTAAAGAAAAGATCACTGCTCTGGTAGTTAAACTAGACATAAGAGAAAGGATCATTGCTGCACAAAGAGGAGATGCATATCTCGAGAAGATGAGACTAGTAGCCCGATCCAGATCCTAAGAATTTGACCGAGGCACTAGATAATGCCTTACCTTACAAAGAAAGAGTGAGCATGCCAACAAAGAAGAAATGAAGGAAGAACTCATGAGCGAAACTCACGACACTCCGAACACGACTTATCCAAGAAGCATAGGTAAAATTCGCTTACAATAATAGTTGTCAATTCTCGATTGTCATCGCGCCTTACGAAGCAATAAATGGAAAGAAGTAAAGATCGTCTTTGAATTAGGACGAGGTTAGGGAAAGAACGATGCTTGAATTGGAAATTGTTCCTTAAATAGCTGAGAAGATCAATTCAATTAGACAAGGGATAAAGGAACCTCAAGATAAATAGAAATTTATTGCAAACAATAGAAGAAAGGATTTGAGCATCGAGATAGGCGATAAGATCTTCCAGAAGTATCCGCGACCGAAGGTATCGTTCGAAACAAGTTAAGGCCCAAATTGCCTGGACCTTTTGAAATCCTTGAGAGGATTAATGAACTAGTTTATAGGTTGGCCTTCCCACTCAGTCTGAATGACGTGTTCCATGTCTTGATGCTGAGAAAGTACGTGTTTGATCCTAAAACACGTGACCAGAAAAGAAGATATAATGCTAAATAATGATTCAGTATATGACGAAAGGCTGCAGGCCATTCTTGATCGGAAGACCCAAAGTTTGAAGAATCAAATGATTAGCTTAACAAAGGTACCACGAAACCGCCATGGATAAGAAGAAGCAACGTGAGGATTGGAGTCAGAAGTGCTCAAGGAATATCCCGACACTCCATTTCAAGATTTGTAAATTTCGGGACGAAATGTTTTTTAAGAGGGGTAGGATGTAACACCCCGTATTTTTGAATTATAGTTAAAAGTTTTCTAAATTTATTTAGAAGACTATAGAAATTTATTGGAGCTAAAATAAAGTAAAATGGATAAAAGACGCGACTCTAGGTATTATTTAAAATTGAAAAAAAGAAACAGAAAAATATAGTTTAAATATTTTTGACGTATGGTCAATAATGGTTTTCGTGGAAATAGAACGTCCTGAAAAATTTCAAAGATATTTTTAAAATTTTAATTCGAGGTCAATCAAAGTGCCAATAGTCAAAGAGGACGTGAATAGTAATTTTTTTTATTTAATCGGGAAAATTTGCATGTCCCGAGGCTTGACTCGTCAGAGTTTTCCAATAAGAAACGATCAAAGGAATCCGCTGGTAATCTTGAATTTTTAATCAGAGGTCAAACGAACTCCCAACAATATTTTTGGTAAAATAAATAGTATTTTTTAATTAATTTAAAAAGGAATCTTCTCTCGTTCGATTAACAAATAACATTTTCGGCATACCATTTTGAATTGATTCAATAGGAAATAACCCAATGAATCTCCCGATTTTTTAATTTTTCAATGTGAAATAAAGTGAACTTCTGGTGAAATAAAGTAATTTTTAATCGAGTTCAAAACGTATTTTATCAGTATTTTATATCCGAAATATTATATTCCAATTATCCTAAAAAATTATATATAACCCCCAATCCTTTTCGTTGGTTCCCATTACCCATCCCCACCATTCATAATTTATGAGAGAGAGAAAGTTGGATAAAGAAAGTAAAAGAGATGGAGGAGATAGAGAATAGAGAGCCGAGAGTGAGAGTTGAGCGAGAGAGTAGAGATCCGAGAGAAAGAGATAGAGGAGAGAGAGAATAGAGAGCCGAGAGTGAGAGTTGAGCGAGAGAGTAGAGAGAGAGAGAGAGAGAGGAGTGCAGGAGCTGCCACCACCACCACCAGGCCGCTGCCGGAGCAGCCGCAACCTGCCAGAAAGTGACCACGTTGTTTCCACGTTGCACGGCTATCGTCTCGGTCCATTTCTTGTCCTTTTTAGTCAAAATTTTAATATGTCGTGTATTTAAATGTGTTCTACGTTTCGTATGTTGAACTCGTTCCCGTCCGATGGCCGGAAACCGGCGAAATTGCCGGAAAACGGAAAATATAAACAACGCCGATCAGTTCACGTTCCCCCCCGTTTCACCCCTTTCAGGTCATCAAATCGAAAATGTTTGAATTACAAAGTTGTTCCAAATAATATTTCCTATATGTCAGTCGAATTTCATAATTTTTGGACGAGTTTTGAATAATCTCGATTATTTAAATTGAACAGTTATTTTTGTACCGGAAGCATGTGTTATTGAAAAATTCTAAACCTCTCAAACTATAGTCTTGGCATGTATAGGATTGTCTCTGAATATATTTGCAATTTTTGAATGGTTAAAAAGTGTGGTGGTACAAATTTGAAGATTGACCCTAGTAGTCATTCTGAGTTAAAGATCGACCCTTGTAGGACCCGCAAAACTTGCTAGCAGAGAAGATTATGTTCCCGAAGTTGTTGTGCCGCCACCTGCTCGTCAGCGAGGTGAGTTTATTTAAAGAATAAATACAATTTAAGAGTAATAACTCTTTAGAAGTATGATAGATAACTTAGAAATATCAAAATAAATATTTTATGCTCTACCTGTTTAACGTCACTGTTATAGGAGGAATTATAGAATATTTTTATGTTATGGAATAGGATATTACTGAGATTCTGTTGAAATAATATTAGAATATTACTCGAATATTGTTGGGATATTGTGACTAGGATGCTAGCATGCCCGTGGAATAGTTATATAAGAATGATTAAGCTATGATTTAATTGCTAAGTTTTATGAGATATTATTGGATGATGTTGAACTTAGCTGAGATAGACTTGTGCTAGAATCTTAGATTTTTGTAGTGCAAGTAATTATTAAACATAGACAGGACTCTACGCCCTTGCACTATGATGATTATCACTAAAGGTGTCAATGTGAGGTAACCCCGCAGTGATCGGATGTCACTATAAGGAGTCAGTGCTAGGTGACCCCTAGCACCCTCAGGATCAATGCTAGGTAACTCCTGATATACTCTCCTGATAAACAAGACTCAAAAGCAGCTTTAGAAACCCGAATATTAATTCAAAATATTTATAATACTAGGGGCGCAATTTCGAACTCTCTCAAGTCCAATTAATTGTATCGAACATTACCACATGAGTTTAAAAAAACAAATTTAAAGTAAATAAATAATTTAAATTACGTAGAAGTGGGATGTTACAATCCTACCCACTTAAAAAAAAAATCATCCTCGAAATTTATCTTGCAAGGCTCTTCTGAGGAAAGGTACTTAGCTAGGATCTCCTATTTTGCATTTTTGAGTCGTTTCTATTTTCCCATGTCATTCTACTATATTATAATAGCGAAACCTGTCGATTTCTTAGCTTGCGGGTCTTTTTATCGAGAATGGTGATCATTTTCACTTTATAGGTCAAAACTATATTGCGGTGTATCTTCTCGTGATTGATGATGTGACTTGGTTCGTGCAAATACTTCCTCAACATGGAAATATGAAATACATCATGCACCAACGAAATTCCGAGTCGTAGATTTACATGATAGGCCACAACACCGATTCGTTTTAAAATTTCGAAAGGCTTAACAAGATGAAATCTCAACTTCCCCTTTTCTCTAAACTCTAATATTTTTTTCATAGGAGAGACCTTCCAAAACACTATCACCTATCTTAAAATAAATGAGCTTTGTCGATCTTGAGCAACTTTAATATAGTCTCGAATCTTCTCCACTGCTTTCACTGTTCTTTTGATAATTACGGGACCTAAAATTTTCCACTCCAACTTCATCCCAATGTACTGGCAATCCATACTTCTGTCCATATAGCACATCATGTGGAACCATGCCAATGCTAGAGTGGAAAATATTGTTATAACCAACTCTAAGAATGGTAAGTGCGCCTCACAATCACTATTCAAAAATATGACACAAGTTTGTAACATATCTTCAAACATTATACTCATTTCTGATTGGCCATCAGTTGAGGGTGATATGTTGTTGAAAACTTTAGCTTTGTGCTTAAAATGCATGTAAGCTCTTCCAAAATCTTACTGTGATATCTGTCTGATATTGTTGACACTGGGTCTCCACGTAATCGTACTACTTCTCGAATATATAATTGAGTGAACTGACCCATGGTGAATGTCACTCTTACAAGTAAAAAGTGAGCTCATTTTGTCAATCAGTCAACTACAATCCATATTGCATCATTGTTCTTCAGTCTTGGGAAGTCGTCCCAAAAATTTCATAGTGATATATGCACTCAATTCCATTTAGATATTTCTAAATGATTTAATAATCCTAACGATCTCTAGTATTCTGTCTTTATTGTTGATGAGCTAAACATGCAACATATTTTGCAATTGACCTCTTCATGTCATACCACTAGAAATTCTTTTTAGATTTTATTACATTTTAGTACTTTCAAGTTGTGTCGTGTAGAGTGTTCAATGTGCCTCATCCAATATTTCTTTCATTATTTTGTTGTTCGGCATACAAATTCTTCCTTTAAAAAGTAGAGTCCTATCTGATGATAACGTGAATCGCTTAGAATCATCCGACGCTTTTCTTTCTCGCATCTTTTTTTAGAAAATTGTCCTTCCTTGTGCGATTCTAATTCTATTTGTAAGCGTCGGTTGACTACTAATGTTGTAATTATAGCATTAGCCTATTCTGGCGTGACCAAAACTTTGAGATTTAGTTTCTCAAAATCCTTAATCAACTCTTCATGTTGTGTAATCCCCTTAGTCGGATTCACTTTCTTTTGACTAAGTGCGTCAGCCATAACATTGGTTTTTCTGGAGTGATACATGATTTACTTATCCTGTTGAAACCTTCGATGAACCTCTGGTATAATTTTACCAATCCTACAAAAATCCTTACATCTCCCACACTGGGTAATGGACACCAATTCCTTGCTTATACCTTTCTTTTCGAATCTATATCGTTTCCTTCAACGATCATCACATGTTCAAGAAATGCTATCCAATCCAGCCAAAACTCACACCTCTTGAACTTAGCGTACGATTTCTCTTTCCTCAAAGTTTTCAGCACAACTCTCAAGTGTGCCTCATGTTGATCTTTATCCCTCCAGTACACCAAAATGCCATCAATGAACACAAAGACTAATCAATCTAAGTAAGGATGAAATACCAAGTTCATTACAATTATGAACACGTCTGGTGCATTAGACAACCCAAAAGGATTAACCACAATTTCGTAGTGACCATATCTCGTCCTAATGGTTGTCTTAAGAATATCATCTTCATTCATTTTCAATTGATGATATCCTGATCTTAGATCTTTCTTTAACAACATAATTGCCCCTCTAAGTTGATCAAATAAACTCGGAAAACGATACGTATTCTTTATTGAGAGATGATTTAGCTCTCAATAATCTATACAAAACCTTATACTACAATCTTTCTTTTTCACAATCAAAATCGGGGCTTCTATCCGAAACGCTTGATTGAATACACCCTAACTCTACTTAGATATTTGGTAGAAATCAAGGTATGTCCTTAGCAAACACAACTGCAAAACATGTCTATTCTGTTGGCGCCATGACGATAATATTCACCAAGAATTCCTATCATCTTCAATATCTTCACCACTTTTGTAACACCCCAAATTTTTATCATCTAAATTTAATTAGAAATATAAATATAATACTTAGAATGGGCCCAAACACTATCCTATTTTATTTATGTTGCATTTAGCCCAAAACACCTAAGTTTAAGCTTTTAAGGTTGAGGCCCAATTTATGGGCTTTTTAGCCCATTCGCGTTTTATTTTTTTTCGAGACCTATAGTTATCGAAACGAGATGAATGAATACATTAGATGATAGTACTTGTCGATACGAAACCATAGAACTTGATTTCACCTTAGATGGACTTCATTTGACCAAGTTATGAATTAATTCTTCATTTAATTAGAATTTAGGGTTTATTTTAGGGAGTGGTATAAATACCTCTTTATCCATTTTCTAGTTCATTTTTGGGGATTCATTTCTAGGTCAGCCCCATTTCCCCTCTCTTCTCTCCCCTCTCACCTCTCCCCTCCCCTGCCGGAACCACCGCCGGAGCGCCGGCCGCCGCCTCTCCTCCACTGCCGGAAAAATTTCCCGGCGGAATTTTTAACATGCAATTACATTTTCGGACTCCCCTTCTTCTCCTCTTTCTTTTTCTTTGATTATTTTTAAGAGATTTTGAGGTTTAGGCTTCCGATTTTCGGATCTAAAAATGGGTTAAACCCTAGCCTATCAATACTTCATTTCCTTCTTCATTTTTGAACTTTGTTTTCGATTTTAGTATGTAGATTGTGACTTTCGGGCTGTTTTAAATTATTTCTTTAAAAATATTTTCTTAATTTTATTTATAGTGTTCTTGGTGTTCTTGGCTACTTTAATTAAAGGTTAAATGGTGGATTGTTGGAATAAAAAGAAAAGGAAAAAAAAATGAAAATGAAATAAATTTTGTTTTGTAATTTGTATATTTCCGTGAATGCTGTGTGCGTGTGTGATTAGTGTATGTGTGTTTGTGGCGTGAGTTTGTGTGTGTGCGTGAGTTTTTCTTTTATTTTCTTTTTCATTTTCTCTTTTTTTTCTTTTTACTTTCTTCTCTTGTATCTTCTTATATATATATATATATATATTTATGTATGTATGTATACATATAGTGATTGAAGTATATAATTAAAAATCTTGGGAATATTTACCAAAAATTTCCTTAAGTCTAATGGATAAATCTTTGCATTTAAATTACAAAGTGTGTGGTTCAATTTGTATTGACAATAATTTAATTGTTAATTAAGGTATAAGTTTGTGGAACCATTTCATTATAAATCTTAGATTATGTTTCAAAATTGTAATTCTAGCCTAATGGTTAAGTTAATATAGTGATATTAAAAGAGGCTAAGGTTTAAAATAGAAGATATTAATTGCAATAAAATAGATCTAAAAATGAAAATAACGAGTTTTGAACCTTAGCCCCTTTTAATATCACTATATTAACTTAACCATTAGGCTAGAATTACAATTTTTAAACATAATTGATGTAACCCGGACAATTTGTACAGGATACGAGACGCGCGGAAGACTTCTAGAATCGAACACGCCAACTAAGGAAGGATTCAACCCTACTCTAAGACTCAACTAAACGAGAGTAAACTGAAATTAAAAGAACTCGAACTCCAAGAACAAACGAATCTGGACCTAATTACGATATCTAGACTACGACATAAAAATGATACACAAAGTCCAATCAAAGGGGCTGATATGGGACGAATATTGTGGCTGGAATTATGTGTATTTAGGATGAGAATTAAGGGTTAAGAATGGCTAGGGAAGATAGGATATGAAAAGGAAAAGGATAACTTTACGGTTTAGGGTGTAGAACGCGATTACGCCTATGAAATCGATCTCGAACTCTTGTCGGACAGCTCACGATCGGTCTTGAGGTGTAGGAGGATGTCACGAACGTGGATGGAGGTGTAGGACATCGATGATGAAGGCTGGACGATGAAGGTGTTGTGAATTACAACCCGATTAATCCCCGGCGTATCTTGTACGACGAAAATGAATCTTCAAGTTGTTCTTCGTAGCGAGTTCACCCTAATTCTTCGTATGAATTAGAACGTTCCCTTGGAATTAAGACTCAAAGTTTGCTAGGCTTCAAGAATGATAATTTTCTAGGAAAACAATCAAAAGCTTTAAACGGTTGAGACACAAATTGAATGCAAAGACAATTTTAATCAATAATGTCTAAAATATCAAAGTAACATGGTTCCCCTATTTATAGGGCCTATTATGCACGAAAATAACTAATAAAAAGGCCTAAAAATCTGATCCAAAAGGATCTCTAACTATACTATAGAAATACCTAAACTAGAATTCTATTCAAGGTTGGAAATTGCCTTAAATACAATTCTAGTCAAACCTATACTAAAGGAAATGAAAATTACATAAAAAAATTAATTAAAAACTGATCTAAACTATAGTCTAAAGTAATTAAATAAATACTATAGTCTAGATAAAAATCAACCCTTTAATTAAATTAATTCAAGGGCGAAAACAGCTCCATGCACACGTGCACTTCTTCTTGCTCTCTTCTTCAACTCTTCAAGTTATATTCTTCATGGTATGATCTTGAGCTTCATTAGTTAATAAATTAACTAAAGTATGGCTGCACTTTCCATCTTCTAATTCCTCAAACTTCTTGCGAATCATCACTTGGAAATAACCTTATAATTTCTTCGCTCGAAGTCGCGTCATTGGACCTTTGAATTACAGCTCGGGTTCAAGGCCTTCAATGCCTTGCATGGCTTCATCAATAATCCAAGATTTATAATGAAATGGTTCCAGAAACTTATACCTTAATTAACAATTAAATTATTGTCAATACAAATTGAACCACACACTTTGTAATTTAAATACAAAGATTTATCCATTAGACTTAAGGAAATTTTTGGTAAATATTCCCAAGATTTTTAATTATATACTTCAATCACTATATGTATACATACATAGATATATATATATATATATATAAGAAGATACAAGAGAAGAAAGTAAAAAGAAAAAAAAAAGATAAAAGGAAAAAGAAAATAAAAGAAAAACTCACGCGCACACACCAACTCACACCACAAACACACATACACTAATCACACACGCACACAACACTCACGGAAATATACAAATTACAAAACAAAATTTATTTCATTTTCATTTTTTTTCCTTTTCGTTTTATTCCAACAACACCATTTTACCTTTAATTAAAGTAGCCAAGAACACTATAAATAAAATTAAGAAAATATTTTTAAACAAATAATTTAAAACAGCCCGAAAGTCACAATCTACATACTAAAATCGAAAACAAAGTTCAAAAATGAAGAAGGAAATGAAGTATTGATAGGCTAGGGTTTAACCCATTTTTAGATCTGAAAATCGGAAGCCTAAACCTCAAAATCTCTTAAAAATAATCAAAGAAAAAGAAAGAGGAGAATAAGGGGAGTCTGAAAATGTAATTGCATGTTAAAAATTCCGCCGGAAATTTTTTCCGGCGGTGGAGAGGCGGCAGCCGGCGCTCCGCCGGTGGTTCCGGCGGGGGAGGGGAGAGGCGAGAGGGGAGAGAAGAGAGGGGAAAGGGGGCTGACCTAGAAATGAATCCCCAAAAATGAACTAGAAAATGGATAAAGGGGTATTTATACCACTCCCTAAAATAAACCCTAAATTCTAATTAAATCAAGAATTAAT
Organism: Perilla frutescens; assembly: GCA_026008535.1. NCBI lineage: Eukaryota > Viridiplantae > Streptophyta > Magnoliopsida > Lamiales > Lamiaceae > Perilla > Perilla frutescens. The sequence continues at coordinate 47,799,829 of BRKX01000009.1, read as the reverse complement.
TCATAACTTGGTCAAATGAAGTCCATCTAAGGTGAAATCAAGTTCTATGGTTTCGTATCGACGAGCACTATCATCTAATGTATTCATTCGTCTCGTTCCGATAACTATAGGTCTCGAAAAAAAATAAAACGCGAATGGGCTAAAAAGCCCATAAATTGGGCCTCAACCTTAAAAGCTTAAACTTAGGTGTTTTGGGCCAAATGCAAAATAAATAAAATAGGATAGTGTTTGGGCCCATTCTAAGTATTATATTTATATTTCTAATTAAATTTAGATAATAAAAATTTGGGGTGTTACACTCTCTCTATTTTTATTTATTTATGCTTCGTTCCCCTTTTCTAATTTTAGTAAGTTTATTAGCCATTTCTAAGTTTTGATGTTTAGAAAGTAAACGAAAAATAATGGAGGAATTTCATGAGTTTTATGGGTTTAAAACAGAGATTACTTAGTACTTGCCGAGGTTGGAGTAGTTATATTTTGAAATTATGAATTTGGAAAAAATAATTAGTTGTGCTATGTGGAAACGTTAATTCTCCAGTCATGTGTTGATGATGTGCTGTGATATGAAATTGAGATAAAATGGGTGTTTGTGTTTGCAAATACATTTGTAGAAATTGGAGAAATAAAATGTTGAGGTTACATTCATTGCTAATAGATGCTAGTAAATATTAAAGTTTGTGTTACAGTAAATGATATTTGTTGTTTGTGCTAAGATGCTAATCATGGATGATGGTGTAAAATTTACAATAGCCACAAAAGGTTGAACCGGAAAGCTTACCGAAAGAAGTTCGATCTTTATGCAGCTCTATAGTTTGAAGAGTTTGTGGAATCTTTGTAAATATTTGGTGGATTTACTTTGAATTATAGTCTATAGGTTTGGATTAGTAAGTGGGTATGATATCTCTTTTTCTATTGTTAAAATACATTGATTGTGATTTGGTTAACAAAGTGAAGGACAAGTGTGAGTTTGTTTTTGCTGAATAGGCTGCTATACATCTACGTGTACAACTATTGAAGCAAGGAAACTCATCATTATCCTATTTAATATATTTTATTTTTATTTTTATTTTTATTTTTATTTTAAACCATTCAATAACTATTAAAAAGTAGTAATTAAAAAAAATAAAATAAACAAGACTCAAAAGCAGCTTTAATAACCCAAATATTAATTCAAAATATTTATAATACTAGGGGCGCAATTTCGAACTCTCTCAAGTCCAATTAATTATATCGAATATTACCACATAAGTTTAAAAAAAAACAAATTTAAAGTAAATAAATAATTTAAATCACGTAGAAGTGAGATGTGACAACCTGAGACGACCGAATCACTTGCCTCATACAAGGAGTAGATCATGTTTTCATATATTAATTAGTTAATAACACGGAGTGGTAATTTAAAACGTTATTAACTTTCAAGATTAACGATATCAATTCATTTGTGATGGAGTTTTGCCAAAATATTGAAAAATAATTTATTTAATTTCGTTAAAAAGATTGTTTAATGTAACTGTTTGAGTTAATTTCATTTACTTTATACTACTATCTTATCATTGATAAGGTGTATGATGCAATATTTTGTGGTTTTTTATTACTTAAAACATTATAAGACGGATGCAAGAATTTTAACTCAAGAGACAAAAGATAGTTATAATGCAACTAATGTGATTATTCATACAAGTATTTTGTGAGCGCGCTTACGTACACATATATATAAGATAAACAAAACATTAACATTATAGTCTTGAAGCATGCCTTCTCAAATTCATAAATCTATGTTAATTTTTATTACCTCAAATATATTAGAAAGTAAACTTGAAGCATTACTTATTAGTATATAAATATAAAATATTAATTAAAATGGAGGAAGATAACAAGGAAATGAACTTACACAAGTAGTAGAGCAACAACATAGACGAAATGAAAATAATTTTAGATTTTTGGATATAATTATTTATTTAGTATTATTCAATTTAATTTTGGATTTTCACTACATCAATTTAAACTCCATATAGTCCACATTTGGATATTAATATGTTTAATGCCCAATATATAAAGGTTCAACAACGTGTGGGCCGACATAAAATATTGAGAGGGGACACAAAAATATTATATTTATATAATAAATTATAATATATATATATATATATATATATACACATGTAATATTTTTTGACAAAATTTAAGTGGGGAGTGTGCCTCCACCAAGCCCGCCTAGGTGTTCCCCTGATTATAATTTTAGTGGACATAAAAGTCATACACCCTCTATCACATAGTTGTAGTTTCATATTCTTTTTGCGTATGTCAAAATATAATAACTTTCCTTGATATATGCATTGAATTTTCATTTTCTTAATATACTCTTATATAATGTTCTTTAACTTATTATCTTTCTTATGAATTAATAATTGTGGGTGTAGTACGAAATTTTTATGTAATTGTACTTTTTAGGCAAAACACATCATCAGGTCCCTATACTATTATATTTTGTTTCTATTGGTCCCTGTACATTTTGTTTGTTTTAATAGGTCCTTTTACTATTATATTTTATTTTATCAAGTCCTTATTTAACGAAGTTGATAATTTTATTAATTTTTCCATTATCTAAATAGTACATGTATTGCACTTATTATCCTAGTAGAAACTTATACATAATTCACTAACTTTTCACTCTAGTCTGATAAAAATTAAAAGACGTCTTCTTTATTCTCAATCCGACTTCGATACTTCTTTTTCATCCTCTCAAATTTTCACGTTTTTTCTCCTCTTATTTTTCAGCGATTTTTCTCATTTGCATGCTTTGTTCTCCCGACATGATCAATGAAATTTTTTAGCTCCAATACTAATTTTCCAACTTCGTGAAGTGAAAGAGAAATTTCATCTTGATGAAATTATTAACTTAACTTTGCGGGTACAATTTTCATGCTCTTGTGGTTTATGGAAAATATTAGATTTTGTTACTTCCATGAAATTTGGATTGCAAAATTGATTGAATTTTGATGAGTAACTTAGTCTCTCTGATTCATAACCTCACAAATAAGAGCATAAAAATAATACCTGAAAATGGCCTAGAGAATTCTGATAAAATTTCTTATCCAATGTAGAGCAAACACAAGAGATTTCACAAAATAAATAAGCCAAAAATTGAGAAAAATATAAATTTTCAAAATCCAATCAATTTGCTTGAAACAACAATAGAGAAAAATCGCAGAAAAGTAAGAGAAGAAAAAAAAAGGGGCACACTCCTGTTAGACCGTCTAACGATCCCCTTACGTTAGACGGATATTATTTGACCCATCAAAGTGGTCCCCCCTCCTTTTTCTTTTTCTTTTTGATTTTTTAATGCCCCCATTCCCCCTTTTCTTTGATATTCAATTTTTTTTTTACATCTAATTCTTTTCTCTCTCTTTTTTTTTTCCGGCAAAAACTGCCACCCCCACCCCCACCCTCTCTCTCTAACACAAACTCATGCACAACTCAACACTTTTTTTTTCTTTTTTGTTCTTTTTTTTTTCAACTCCAATTCACGCTTCACTACGAAGAGTTAGAAGTTGTGTGTTTTTTTTTGTAATGATTTTATTAATGATACTTCATCCATAATTAATGATAATTCACATCAATGTTAATGATACTTTACTGGATAAAAGTTCTATTTTCATTAAAATGAAAATTACCGATGATTAAGCATTAACTATTAAATTAACAATAAATAAGTATCATTAATTATGAAGTAAGTATCACTATTAATAAAAAATGAAGCATCACTAATATAATGAGTAGTTACTACTCACTACCATGTTCAATTTTTGAATTGTAACATTTTTTTTTTATGTAGCTAATGATTCAATTTTTAAATTGCACTATGTTTGAACTGATATTTTTCTTTATAATTAGTGATACTTTCTTCGGCAATTAGTGATACTTTTCTTCTAATTAGTGATACTTTCTTCTGCAATTAGTGATACTTTTGTTCTAATTAGTGATACTTTCTTCTGCAATTAGTGATACTTTTCTTCAATTAGTGATACTTTCTTTGCAATTAGTGATAATTTTCTTCTAATTAGTAATACTTTTTTTTGCAATTAGTGATACTTTCTTCTGCAATTAGTGATAATTTTCTTCTAATTAGTGATACTTTCTTCTGCAATTAGTGATATTTTTCTTTCTAATTAGTGATACTTTCTTCTGCAATTAGTGATACTTTTTTCCATAGTAATGAGACTTCACTTCACCCCATAAATAATGATACTCATATGTGAGTTAATAATACTTCACCTCATAAATAATGATACTTTGGTTAATGATATACTCCTGTAGCGCCCCGGTCCCAGAAGACCGTAGAAATGGACGCCACGGGGGTTGGAATTAAGAAGCGGGAAAGAAAGGGGGTAACCTGATTAATGAAAATCTCAACAGAAGACCCAGAATAACCAAACATGCTTTATTATAATATATACATATTTACAACACCAAGATCAGAGTTCTTAGTGTTTAACAAAAGGATATTACAAGCGCGGAGACTTAATTATCAACAGAATACTTAACAAAAAGAGACAATGGGAAAATAAGTAAATAACAAAAGCCCATCTCTCAGCATCGTCACCTCCACGCGCCAGCCTACTGACCTGAAAAATATTTGAAAATATTTGGGCTGAGTACTAGTGCACTCAGTGGGCAAGTTTTTACAATTCGAGTTATGCAAATCATTTTATTAAAGTAATCTATATGTGTTCATGCAGGTAGTGAAGCTTAGGAGGTTTTAAAATTTAAAGCAACCTAAGTTCACCAAAACATTTTATCGTGAAGCGCTTAAGAGGGTAACCAGTCACTGCCCGCAACCCGTACTACATCACCACGCGTAAAGTTGAGTATGGCCAAGTATACCTAATGAGTATAACCCATAAGTGTTTCATTTTAGTCTCACTGACAAGGAGTAAGGCAGGACAAATAAAGCATGCATACTGTAGCTACTCACATTGACACAGCGCTGGTAGCGCTGGTATATGAGACTCCGACAACATACAGTAGCATGTAAATATTTAACACAGATAGTCACATATGCAATTTTAACAGAGCAGAGCTTAATAGCTCGAAAGATACAATTTGCAAAAATATAATAGCCCACCTGGATAACAAATCTATAGCACAGATAAGCTTTCAAATTCTGAGTTGGTCTAACACAGGTTCTGTTACTTCTTCTGAGCCTACAACAACCAATCTTGGCTTAGTTTTGCTAAAAGGTTCTATATCTAAAACTCAATATCTAAATACCTTTATAAATTCGCATTAAACTTCTGTTAAAATTTTATTATTTTATTTTAACAGTTTCACCTCCTTATTACTTAATAGTTTATATTATATTCCTAACTTAGTAATATTATGTAATTAATGTTTTGCTTATATATAAATTTAATTAATAGCAATTCTCACTGTAAATCACACAATATAACCAATCTTTATAAGACTAGAAAACTTCAAATCAGATTGGTCATTGATACTTAATTGATATTTTACACTAAATTAATAATTATTAGTGCCATTATTGACTATTATTTCATACGTATATTAGTTGATTTCCTAATTTAAAGTAATGATACTTCGATTCTAGATCCTTGTATATAAGTAGACATTAATTTTCAAGTTTTGAAAAGAAATATAATTCTTCAGAGGTATATAGCTAGAAATAATATTACTTTATACTAAACTTGAGTAGACTTAATTGAGCTAATCACATAAATTGAATTACAGCAATAGCATAAACATGCCGAATATCATAATCTTCAAATTAGCTTAAACCTAACAAATTAGTAATGTTGTTCTAGATTAGATATATTTTATTGGTATATAAGTTTTTATAAAAACAGAAATTGATATAGAAAATTTCATTTACAATAATCACATATTATTTTATATAAAATATTAAAAATGAAGGAAATCATGTGCTAAACGTAAATATTTTAATCTTCACAATCGAGTTTTTAACAATCAATTATCTTATATATATAACTTATATATAAAACTTACCTTAAAGGGAAGTAGTTGCAGATGGTATTATGACTATATTTTTCTTTTTCGTATTCTTAATTTAGTTGTACAAAAGAAATAGATGAAAGAAAAAAAATGATTTTGCTTTTGAAATTAACATTTCAATTAAGTCAACCTTTAACCATTAGTCACCATTCTACTAATTTTTTTGTTAGACACGTCTCCCTATTTAAATGATTAGTCACCATCTAATTTCTAGCTATTTAGGTGGCACCTCACTTTATCTTATTTTAATAGATATCAAGTACACCCAATCTTACAAGATGCAAACATATATAAACTCACTATATATATATATGTAGCATTCCCGTAAGTATATATATATATACTTAGATAACTTAATTTTTTTTTTAAATAAAATAATAGTATATTTGGATAGAACATAATAACATATAATAGGATAATATTTATATTTATCTAGATAATTAATTATTAGGATCATATATGATTATATCCTAAAATCATCTTCTAATACCCGAAGTGATAATAACAAGCACATTTTAGGTTTAGAAAATAAAATAAAATAAAATAACATTCGGGATTTATAATAAAAATACAACAATAGTTGGGGCCTCTCTAATCTACTCGACAAGCATAGGCTATTATTTTAATACTTAAAAGTTTTTGGATATTTCAATTATTCTAACTATTAGATGTATATTCCTAATTAAATTTAGATAATAAAATTTTAGGGTATTACACTCCTCCCCCCTTAAAAGAATTTCGTCCCGAAATTCACGTACCTTCAAATAATTCAGGATATTGTTGTCTCATTTTGCTTTCTAGTTCCCACGTTGCTTTAGTTCGATCATGATGATTCCATTGCACAAGCACTAATGGAATTTGCTTGCTTCTTAGGACTTGAACTTTTCTATCAAGAATTTCGTGGGGTTTCTCCTCATACGTTATATCAGAACGTAAAACCAACTCACTTTCTTTGACAACGTGTTCTGGGTCAAACACGTATTTCCTGAGCATTGAAACGTGATACACATCGTGAACTTGTGACAAGTTTGGCGGAAGAGCTAATCGGTAAGCAACTTCACCAATTCTTTCTAGTATCTCGAATGGGCCAATAAATCTTGGTCTCAGTTTGCCTTGTTTTCCGAATCTCACAACACCCCGTGTTGGAGATACCTTTAAGAAAACCTTTTCACCAACTTGGAACTGTAGGTTTGTCCTACGCTTGTCTGCATAAGCCTTCTGTCTGTCTTGTGCTTCTTTCATTCTCGCTCGAATTTTGTCGATCATCTTGACAGTGGTTTGCACGATCTCTGGACCCAAAATTTTTCTTTCTCCAACTTCATCCCAATATAGGGGCGATCTGCATTTGCGACCATACAAGGCTTCATATGGTGCCATTTTTATAGTTGATTGGTAGTTGTTGTTATAAGCGAACTCCACCAAAGGTAAAACATCTTCCCAACTTGTGTTTCCATCCAACACAACTCCTCGTAGCATGTCCTCCAGAATTTGTACCGTCCTTTCTGATTGACCATCTGTTTGAGGATGAAAAGCAGTGCTGAAGTTCAGCTTCGTTCCCATTGCTTCTTGAAGACTCTTCCAAAACCTTGATGTGAAACGAGTATCACGATCTGACGTGATAGAAACTGGAATTCCATGTAGTCGAACAATCTCCTTCACATAAATTTGCGCCAACCTGCTTAATTCCGTTGTTGTTTTGATTAGCACGAAATGTGCTGATTTGGTCAATCGATCTACAATGACCCAGACTGATGAGTTTCCTTTTGCTGATCGCGGTAAGCCTACCACAAAATCCATCATTATATGCTCCCATTTCCATTCTGGAATTTCCAACGGCTGCAATAACCCCGAAGGTCGTTGATGTACCGCTTTTACTTGCTGGCATGTTAAACATCTCTCCACAAATGTGGCTATCTCCCTTTTCATATTATTCCACCAGAAATATTGTTTCAGGTCCTTGTATAGCTTTGTGCTGCCTGGATGTGCCATGTAGGGAGTATTATGAGCCTCTCTCATAATTTCTTGCTTCAATATGTCATCTCTGGGAACGCATAATCTGTCACGGAACATTAAAGCTCTGTCATTATCTTCCCTAAATTCTTTTGGTTCGTCCGCTTTGACTCTTTCTCTTATCTTCTCCAATCGTTCATCTTTTTGCTGAGCTTCTATGATTCTCGATCGTAGTTCTGGCTTGGCTACCACTGCGGCTATCACACTTGTTGTAGAGCTTGGTGCAAACACCAACTCTAATTCCATCTTTTCTATTTCTCTCACAAGTTCCTCTTTATTTGTGAGTAGATATCCCATCACTCCTTGTTTCTTTCTGCTCAATGCGTCGGCTACTACATTTGCTTTCCCGGGATGGTAGTGTATCGTGCAATCATAATCTTTCACTAACTCTAACCATCTTCTCTGCCTCATATTAAGCTCTTTTTGTTCGAAGATATACTTCAAACTCTTATGGTCTGTGTAAATCTCGCATTTTACCCCATAAAGATAATGTCTCCAAATCTTGAGTGCATGTATGACGGCGGCAAGCTCCAAATCGTGGGTTGGGTAGTTCAGTTCATGAGGTCTTAATTGTCGTGAAGCATATGCTACCACCTTCCCATTTTGCATCAGCACGCATCCTAAACCCAATTTAGACGCGTCAGTGTATATCACGAATCCTTCTACTCCTTCTGGCAAGGTTAACACTGGTGCAGTTGTTAATCTTGTCTTTAGTTCCTGAAAACTCTGTTCACACGCATTAGTCCACTCAAACTTAACCTTTTTCCTCAAAAGTTGTGTCATTGGCCTTGCTATCTTCGAAAAATCTTTAATGAACTTACGGTAATATCCTGCTAAACCGAGGAGACTTCTTATCTCATGAATGTTGGTTGGTGATTTCCACTTCTTCACTGCCTCAACCTTTGCAGGATCCACCTTGATCCCTTCTGCTGACACAATGTGTCCGAGAAACATTACTTGACTTAGCCAAAATTCACACTTGCTGAATTTGGCATATAACTTTTCTCTCCTTAGTGTTTCTAGCACTAGTCGCAAGTGTTCCTCGTGTTCTTCTTTATTTCTTGAGTAGATCAATATGTCGTCAATAAAGACCAACACAAACTTATCCAAATATTCATGGAAAACTCGATTCATTAAATCCATAAAGACTGCAGGTGCATTTGTTAACCCAAAAGGCAACACTAGAAACTCATAGTGGCCATATCTTGTTCGAAATGCAGTCTTGGGTATGTCATCTTTTCTTACTTTAACTTGATGATACCCAGATCGTAGATCAATCTTGGAAAAGATTTTTGCACCAGTCAACTGATCAAAAAGATCATCTATCCTCGGAAGTGGATACTTGTTCTTCACTGTCAACTTGTTCAACTCCCGATAGTCGATGCACATTCTCATAGTACCATCCTTCTTTTTGACGAATAGAATCGGTGCTCCCCAAGGCGATACACTGGGTCTTATAAAACCTAATTCCAATAATCCCTCCAGTTGCACTTTTAACTCTTGTAACTCATTCGGTGCTAACCGATATGGGGCTTTGGATACCGGTGCTGCTCCCGATTCTAGGTCTATGGTGAACTCTACTTGTCTGTCTGGCGGCAGACCTGGCAAATCGTTTGGAAATACATCTTCATATTCCCGTACCACTGGTACCTGACCCACTGTTAAACCTTCTTCTTTCTTGCTTACAAGGTTTACTAAAAATGCCTGACAGTCTCCTTTTTGTAACAACTTTACAGCCTTTAATGCTAAAATGATGGGAATTATATTTCCCATTTTTGCTCCATAAAACTTCACTTTTTCCTTGCCTAGCTTCTGAAATATTATCTCTCTCTCGTGACAGCGTATTTTTGCACTTTCCTTCGTTAGCCAATCCATCCCAAATATAATGTCAAAGTCCCGCATCTCAAGAGCATAGAGATCAGTTGTGAAATTCTTTTCACCTACTACCAAGTCTAAGTTCTTACAAACACAATCATCTAAAAGTGTTTGCCCTGAGGGAATGCTTACTGCTAAGGCTTCTCCTGCTAATTCTAGCTCTAGATTGAGACGTTTACATACATCTCTAGATATGAAAGAATGTGAAGCTCCAGTATCAAATAAAGCAAGCACAGGTATATCGCACAAACTAATCATACCTGCCAAATTCCCAGAGTTCCCAGCTGCCTCTTGCTGGTTGAGAGCATACGCTCTGGCTTGTTGTGGTACACGAGGACCTTGATTTTGATTTTGCTGAGGTCTGGGATTACTTCTATTGTTGTTGTTATTCACTCGACCTCCTCCACCTTGTGGTCTCATATTTCTCATGCCCTGTCTAAACTGTGGCCTCTGCTGCTGCTGCTCTTGTGTTCCCAAATTTTGTTGACATTTATTAGCATAATGCCCCTGTCGACCACATCGATAGCATTGGACACATGGTCCAAAGTGATATCTGTTACAAGTTGCACACAACGGTGAATTTCCTTGATAGCCCTGAGATTTTGGTGCAACATTCACTTGCCCTGCAGGCCTTGGTCCAAACTTCCTTCCTCCTTGATAGTTATGCTGAAAATTCTTCCCTTGATAACCTCGTTGTGGTCCATCCCACTTTCGTTTTCCCTTCTGATCCCCAGCTACTGGTTGAGATGCTGAAGTCTTTGATGTTCCTTGCATTGCCTCAATACTAAGTGCCCAACTCAGTATTTGACCATAGTTTGCTTCATCCTTTCCGATCAGTGCAGTGCCTATTTCCGGTTTCAAACCCATGCGAAATTTTTCAATCCTCTTTGCTTCTGTGTCTACGGTCTGTGGTCCATATCGAGATAACCTATTAAACTGCAAATCATATTCTGCGACTGATTTGCTCCCCTGTTTGAGATTCCAGAATTCATTAGCCTTCTGATGCTGATAATGAGCCGGTATGTACTTTTGATATAAGATCGTCTTAAAGTTCTCCCATGTGAACACTTCCCAATCTGCATCAGATATTGTCCTTCAAACTGACTCCCACCAGAAATCTGCATCATCCACAAGTTGATACAGGGCACATGCCACCCTTTCTTTATAACTACAATGCAAAAACCCAAATATCTTTTCAAGTGCTCGAACCCAACGTTCGGCTGTGAGTGGATCCCCTTCTCCATTGAAAGTTGGGGGATTATGGCGTCTGAACTCCATTTCAATCTGTGGTCCCTGACCTTGCGGAATATTCGGTACTTCCGGTACCGCTAAGTTCACATTTCTTGGTCTTCCTCTTGGCATTCTGCAACTAGTCAAATCTCCAATCGATCAACACTTGCGTAAAGATTCGAAAAGAAAAATAAAGACAATAACCACACATCTCGCAAAGAAAATGAAATATATATATACAAAGCCTTCCAAGAATATATGTACAACGCATATATAAATCTAAAAGATATCCTGAAACGGAACTTTTATATAAAAGAGTGGAGTACTACATATACATTATCTATACATCAAAAATATAATATACCGTCTATTCCACTAAGTCAAAAAGAGGCTAACTATCAAATGCCTCATGTCGGAACGGTCTTATAACAACGACAACGTTTCCGACTAACAAAAGCTACTGAGCTAATGATACAACAAAATGTCAGCATCAGTATATACTAAACTACTCAAACTACTACAACTATACATATATCTATGGAGACGACGGAATATACCAGTGCCCCGGACGCCCCTCCGCATCGAAATCACGTCGAAAGTGGAGCGTCGTAGATCCATCAGTTACTTCCATCGGCTCCTCATCAAGATTTTCCTCCGGGTCCTCCTCTGCGATGGGCTCTAACTGGGTCCCAGATGGACCGGCCTCATCATCATGCGATACTACCGTGATAAGCGGCGACGGTGGTGCGGGTGGTGCTGAACGATCCATCTCGATCGTCTTCTCCGCTGGTAAGACCGATGTAAATGGTACTCTAAACATATCCATATCCTCCTCCACGACGGGTAATTGTGGAGCCACACATCGTCTATCTGCCCAAATCCGTTGCACATACGTGAAGAATCTCGAGAAATAGACTTTCTCTACAAAAGTAGGCGGAGATCTCTCTGAGAAAATATCAGCAACTCTTGCAGCCCATGGTCTCCAGGCTTGAGGTAGTCCAATAATATATCTCGCCGTAGCCTCTACCTCTGTAATACCACCGATACCCGAGACAGTCATCCATAAAGTCACAAAACGTGCGGTGAACTCTGGCACATCCTCTCCTGGTCTACTAATACATGCACGAAACCTCTCTATCCGCTCATCCATCGTCACATGAGTACGACACCTCTTTCGAGGTCTCACCTGCCACCCCGCCATCTACTTAGCATAATTTCTCAATCAGTCTACGTTCAACCATTTTCATAAATTCTTTCAAGTTTAGCCTAAGTTCAACAACTACAGGCTAAGTTCATCTTAAGTTCTCAAATTCCAAGTCAAAGTACTCATCTAGAGCACAACATCAAATACAAATCAACTATCAATGTGTGCAATCAACATATATCAAACATTCATAAGTATGCCCAAAGCATAGATAAACAAATTCCCCACATGTATACAATAGAATCAGCATGGTTTAACACAAAATCCTGTACGCCCACAGGCATATTTCATTCTCAAAACCAGTAAGTAATCAGTGTAAGACTCAATCTTTTAAGGCATTCCCGCCAACATGGAAAATCACAATCTTTCTTTTCCAAACCAACTTAACATTTCACCAATTAATGTAAACTTTTAAAATCTAAAAACCGCATAAAAACATGCGTACCTTTTGGCTGTTGCGTTAGTGACGAGCTGAGGGCTTATATAATATCACACGGGAATTTAATGAAAAAGGAAAATAAAATAAGTTGACCCAACAGGTTTGCAGAGTTGCAAGACCTGCTCTGATACCACTCTGTAGCACCCCGGTCCCAGAAGACCGTAGAAATGGACGCCACGGGGGTTGGAATTAAGAAGCGGGAAAGAAAGGGGGTAACCTGATTAATGAAAATCTCAACAGAAGACCCAGAATAACCAAACATGCTTTATTATAATATATACATATTTACAACACCAAGATCAGAGTTCTTAGTGTTTAACAAAAGGATATTACAAGCGCGGAGACTTAATTATCAACAGAATACTTAACAAAAAGAGGCAATGGAAAAATAAGTAAATAACAAAAGCCCATCTCTCAGCATCGCCACCTCCACGCGCCAGCCTACTGACCTGAAAAATATTTGAAAATATTTGGGCTGAGTACTAGTGCACTCAGTGGGCAAGTTTTTACAATTCGAGTTATGCAAATCATTTTATTAAAGTAATCTATCTGTGTTCATGCAGGTAGTGAAGCTTAGGAGGTTTTAAAATTTAAAGCAACCTAAGTTCACCAAAACATTTTATCGTGAAGCGCTTAAGAGGGTAACCAGTCACTGCCCGCAACCCGTACTACATCACCACGCGTAAAGTTGAGTATGGCCAAGTATACCCAATGAGTATAACCCATAAGTGTTTCATTTTAGTCTCACCGACAAGGAGTTGGGCAGGACAAATAAAGCATGCATACTGTAGCTACTCACATTGACACAGCGCTGGTATATGAGACTCCGACAACATACAGTAGCATGTAAATATTTAACACAGATAGTCACATATGCAATTTTAACAGAGCAGAGCTTAATAGCTCGAAAGATACAATTTGCAAAAATATAATAGCCCACCTGGATAACAAATCTGTAGCACAGATAAGCTTTCAAATTCTGAGTTGGTCTAACACAGGTTCTGTTACTTCTTCTGAGCCTACAACAACCAATCTTGGCTTAGTTTTGCTAAAGGGTTCTATATCTAAAACTCAATATCTAAATACCTTTATAAATTCGCATTAAACTTCTGTTAAAATTTTATTATTTTATTTTAACAGTTTCACCTCCTTATTACTTAATAGTTTATATTATATTCCTAACTTAGTAATATTATGTAATTAATGTTTTGCTTATATATAAATTTAATTAATAGCAATTCTCACTGTAAATCACACAATATAACCAATCATTATAAGACTAGAAAACTTCAAATCAGATTGGTCATTGATACTTAATTGATATTTTACACTAAATTAATAATTATTAGTGCCATTATTGACTATTATTTCATACGTATATTAGTTGATTTCCTAATTTAAAGTAATGATACTTCGATTCTAGATCCTTGTATATAAGTAGACATTAATTTTCAAGTTTTGAAAAGAAATATAATTCTTCAGAGGTATATAGCTAGAAATAATCTTACTTTATACTAAACTTGAGTAGACTTAATTGAGCTAATCACATAAATTGAATTACAGCAATAGCATAAACATGTCGAATATCATAATCTTCAAATTAGCTTAAACCTAACAAATTAGTAATGTTGTTCTAGATTAGATATATTTTATTGGTATATAAGTTTTTATAAAAACAGAAATTGATATAGAAAATTTCATTTACAATAATCACATATTATTTTATATAAAATATTAAAAATGAAGGAAATCATTATGCTAAACGTAAATATTTTAATCTTCACAATCGAGTTTTTAACAATCAATTATCTTATATATATAACTTATATATAAAACTTACCTTAAAGGGAAGTAGTTGCGGATGGTATTATGACTATATTTTTCTTTTTCGTATTCTTAATTTAGTTGTACAAAAGAAATAGATGAAAGAAAAAAAATGATTTTGCTTTTGAAATTAACATTTCAATTAAGTCAACCTTTAACCATTAGTCACCATTCTACTAATTTTTTTGTTAGACACTTCTCCCTATTTAAATGATTAGTCACCATCTAATTTCTAGCTATTTAGGTGGCACCTCACTTTATCTTATTTTAATAGATATCAAGTACACCCAATCTTACAAGATGCAAACATATATAAACTCACTATATATATATATATCTAGCATTCCCGTAAGTATATATATATATACTTAGATAACTTAATTTTTTTTTTAAATAAAATAATAGTATATTTGGATAGAACATAATAACATATAATAGGATAATATTTATATTTATCTAGATAATTAATTATTAGGATCATATATGATTATATCCTAAAATCATCTTCTAATACCCGAAGTGATAATAACAAGCACATTTTAGGTTTAGAAAATAAAATAAAATAAAATAACATTCGGGATTTATAATAAAAATACAACAATAGTTGGGGCCTCTCTAATCTACTCGACAAGCATAGGCTATTATTTTAATACTTAAAAGTTTTTGGATATTTCAATTATTCTAACTATTAGATGTATATTCCTAATTAAATTTAAATAATAAAATTTTGGGGTATTACAACTCCACTCATAGTTAATGATACTTTACCTAATAATTAATGATACTTCTTTTTTTGGTTCAATAATTAGTTAACCACAAGGGAAAAAAATATATTTTTTTTTAAAAATAAATGTATACTCTGAGAAAACTATATTATAATTATTAAAAAAAAAGAAATGAAAAAAATAAGAAGAAAGAAAGAAAAAAAAGAAGAAAGAAGAAAATGAAGGAAACGAAAAAAAAAGGAGAAGAAAGAAAGAAAAGAAGAAGAAAGAAGAAAAACAAAAAAAAAACGAAAGAAGAAGAAAGAAAAACAAAGAAAAGAAAAAAAAAACGAGAGAATAGGAAAAAAAAGAAACGAAAGAAGAAGAAAAATAAAAAGAAATGCTAGAAAAAAAAAGAAAAAAAAGGAATAGGCCCAGCAGCCCCAAGCCCAAAGCAAACATTTTTTTTTTAAATCTGCCAGGCCCAGCGGGTCAGTGGGTTTTGGGTGGATTTTTGGATGGGTTTTGGATGGGTTTGATCTGTCTAACGCAGGGGGATCCCTTAGACCGTCTCATACAAGTTTTTGTCAAGAAAAAAAAATTGAAAATCGAGAGGATGAGGATTCTTGTCTTTTACAATTTTACTAGAGTAGGATGAAATGTTAGTGGATTATGTAAGTTTCCAACTAGGATAGGATCATACATGATATTTAAATATTTAATTAAACTAAAATGGGGCTGGCATATTATTTAAATAACGGAAATATTAACAGATTCATTAGCTCCATTAAATAAGGACTTAATGAAATTAAATAGAAAAATAGAAGGACCTACTAGCATAAAAATAAAGTAAAAGGGCCTATCGAAACAAAAAGTAATAATAGAGGGACTTGATAACGTATTTTGCCTACTTTTTATATAACATTGAGTACATTTCCTTAAAATGTATGAAAATGAGAAGGAACTACATTTGTGGAATAGAAGGAATAATGAAAATTATTGAATATAGAATTTGAAGACTATACACACACACACACACACACACACACACACTAGTATATCACCTGTGCAATGCACAGGAAGTGAATGTTATTAAAATAAATATTTATGAACAATAATAAAATTATATTCAATCTTAAATTTAGTATCTAAATATATGAATTAGATTGACTAAATTATAAATTATTTATGTATTTTTCAAGGTTGAAGAAGTCACTCTAGACAACCACCTAGGTGTTAGACATCCCTTACCCGTGTTGTAAATAGCACTCAGGTGATGACAGCCTAACCCTTACTGGCCAATTAGACACCAATCGATTTTTTTCTTTTTCTTTTTTGAATTTTTTTTGTTCAAAATATGATTAAATAAAAAAAATGAGATTTTTCACTCTTTTATACCGCAACCTATATCTCAATTCTTCAATTTACAATCAATGTGGAATGTATGGAAATTGAAAAAAAATTATAAAAATAATTTGAGATTTTAATTTAAAGTTATCCACTCTTTTATACAACAACTCACATTTAAATTTGTCACTCTACAAGCGATCTGGGATGTAGGAAATGTTGAAAAAATAATCGGTACTTTTATAAACATCCTACATCTCAATTTTTATTATACAATCGATATGGATATAGGGTAAATGAAAAATTAATAAGTAAATAGTAATACTTAATAATATATAATAAAAAAGTAAAAGTGACGGGCACCACTTGAATTCCACTTAGGCAACCTAAATACAGATTGTTATATATTATTACATGTAACTTTACAAATCTATCTGTACAGAAACAAAATATCATGATATCAATGATTTATATGCAACTTTAGAACTTCACAAATATACAAAAAAAAAGAACTACAAATGAGAAGTGGTAATATATACATATTATATATGTATATATATATATATCAAGTACACTATCTTTAAAGATTTGTACTCATTAAAAGATTTTGGATGTGGATCTTAATTTTTTTAATATATTTAATATAATTTAAAAATTAAAAATATTTTAAATTAAGGGTTTTACACATTTTTCCTAAAAAAAATATCAATCATTAGTCATTACACGTGATCTCAACATAAATACCGAGAAAGATTGAAAGATCAGTGATATTTAACATTAAATTGATAAAATCAATTAAAATAATTATCACATTAGATTTATTGTTTAAGGTTTAGGTTTCATATATCTAAACATTTTAAATTTCAAAATTAAATACGTTATTTGAATTATATATATATATATATATATATTTATATTTTTGAATTTAAAATATAAAATTTGAATTTAAAGTTTAAATATATATTTAATAAGATCTAATAAATATTTAAATGGAAAATTTTAAATATATATTTTAATATTAAACTTATAAGATCAAATATTATATTCGATCTCAACTTATACTTAGATTAAATATGAAGAAAGTAGTTGGAATACTATTGTTGGGCCTCAATATTTATAGTTTGTTCATTTAAAATAAAATTGTTAATTCTTCAATGTGAAATAATTTTAGTAAAAAAATTATATAAGATTTAACTGCTTAAGGATTTTTTTAAAAAAAATTTAAAAGTGTAAACTGATAAAAAAATTAGAAATTAAAATTATTTATTTGAATTTTATAATTTAAAAACAAAATATTAAAAATCTAATTTTAGATATATATTTAATCAAAAAAATGATATAGATATTTAAAATAAAAAATTTATATATGTAATTTAATATTAAACAAATAAGATAAAAGAGCACCGTCTCTCAATTTAAACACTCAAGAAAGGTGTGAAAATTTCTTTATTGACTATTATAATTTATATTATGTTCAAAAAAAAATAATACTCTTTATTTTTTAATGCGGGATCAAATACTCCACTTGATCTTAGTTGAAGTATAGAAAATTTTGTATGTATACTATTTTTGGGTCTCACGATTTTAATTTTGTCATTCAAAAAAATATTTATTAATTATTTGATGTGGGACAAATTTAGTAAAAAAATTAAAATAAAAAAATTATTTTTTTGGATTTATTTTTATATATTTTAAATTACAAATTTATATACATTAAATATTTCAAAATTAGATATTTTATTTGGATTTTTTTATATAACTATTTTTGAATTTACAACATAAAAGCTTAAAATTCATTTTAAATATATAATTAATAAGAAAGTGATAAATATTAAAACTAAAAAAATATATGTATTTTAATATTAAATTGAAAAGAAAAAATAAACTTAAAGGATCAAGATAGGTATCAAAATTTCATTATTGACTGTTAGAATTTATAGTGTTCAAGTAGAAGAACGTTCTTTATTTTTCAGTGTGGGATAAAACACTACACTTGATCTTTGCTGAATTACAAAGAAAGTAGTAGGAATATTATTGTTCGGCTTAACAATTTATAGTTTGTTCATTCAAAATAATATTTGTTGATTATTCAATGTGAGAGAAATTTAGTAAAATAATTAAAATATATAATATTTAATAGTTTGAGATTTAGTTTTCATATGTTTAAACTTACAAACTTAAATAAATTTAAAATTTAAAAATTAAATATATTTATTTTATATTTATATTTTTGAATTTAAAAACATAAAAATAAAAATTTAATTTTAAATCTATATTCAATAATTAAGAAATTGACAGATATTTAAACTAAATATTTTAATATTAAATTAAACTAACAATATCAAACACTATACTCGATCTCAACTAAAAAGACCAATAAATGTATAAGATTTCATTATTCAATATTGGAATTTATAGATGTTCAAACAGAACAATACTCATTATTTTTCGATATAGGATCAAACATTGCACTTAAAAATCTATATATATTTTTAATAAAAAAATTCAAATACATAGTCTTTAAAGATTTGAACTCATTAAAAGATTTTGGGAGTGGATCTTGAATTATTAATATATTTAATTAACTCAAGAAACAAAAAGTATTTTAAATTTATATATTTAAAATATTTTATTTGAACTTTTTAATATAATTAATTCAAGAAAAATTACACTTTGATACATATATTTTGTGCTCTTTTTAAAAAATAATCCAATTTTATCAAAATTAACAAATTAATAATTGCTTCTTCAAATGTATTACAAATCTAACATTTGATCAATTTTCTGTCCGAAAATCCTATGCAATTGATTTTATTTTAATATTTCTATTTCCTCAACTGTGTAAAAAATTATTAAATCAAGAAATCTTAAAATATAATCAATTATGTATGTCATTCGAGTCGTAAAATTGATCAAATATTATATTTTCAATTGTTTTGAAAAAGTAGTGGTGTTTCGTTGAGTTAGTTAGTTTTGAAATTGATCCCAAAATGAAAGTATCAAACTTTTAATTCAAATTTATAATTTTTAATTATTTAAATTATATATGTTCAGTATTAAATTGATAAAATAAAATATTAAATATTATACTTGATGTTAACTGAAAGACCAAAAGATGAAAAGACCGTAGTTGAGCCCTACAATTTATAGTTTGTCCATACACAACAATATTTTTATTTTTTAAATGTGAGATAAATTTTGTTTGAAAAACTAAATTATATAAAATTACAAAAAAAATATATTTAAAATTGATAACTTAAAGATGTCAACTTCAAATTTTAAATATATTTAACATTAAATTGATAAAAATCAATTGATACATTTAATTTGAACATTTAAATATATTTAATTTAAAACTTTTGAAGTGGGCCCTAATTTTTTTAAAATTTAATTAACTTAAAAACCAAAAAATAAATAAATTAATATATCTATAGTATTTTAGTCCAATCTTTTAATAGATTTAATAAAAGAATAATTTTAAAATATTTAGATTCTATATATTTAAAAGATACTGAATATTTAATATTAAATGGATAAAATCTAGTATCAAAATATTACATTGAATCACAACAAAAAGATCAGGAAACATGGAAAAAACCGTTATTGTGTCTCAAAATTTATAGTGTTTTTTATGTACAACAATATTTGTTAATTCTTCAATGTGAGATAAATTTTGTTTCAAAAATTAAAATAAATTAGTTTTAACTATTTAAAATATAATAAAAATGATAACGTAAATATTTTACCTTAAAAAAATTTAAAATAGTTAACAATAAATAAAACCAATTAATACATTTATTTCAAATTTTAAACATATTTAATTATTATTGTTAATTCAAAATTTTAATTTCAAAATATTGAAATTATATAATAAATATTACAATTGATCGCAACTGAAAGACTGAGAAAGGTGGAATGAGCACTGTCGAGTCTTTGATGTGGGATGAATTTTGTATGAAAAAAATAAATATATTTAACTGTAGCGCCCCGATCCCGAAAGATCGTGAAAATGGACGCCACGGGGGTGGGAATTAAGAAGCGGGAAAAAAATGGGGCAATTAAATTAATGACGGGGTGTTAATAAAAAAAAATTAGTGTTTGGAATAAAATTTAACAACTGAGTATGCCAAAGATAGGTTATGCCCTCTGAAAAATTGGACAGCATAACCTCTGTAACTAGAGCGAATCCCCGTTTATAACGGCTTATAAGAGTGCAATTGGAGTGGCAGAATCCAACATGTTCGTAAAATAGACAAATAAAGTGATAAACAGATACCAATAGTTAATGATCTATTTATCAGAATCAATCAAAAACGTCCCATTCATAGGACAGAGTCAAAACAGTATCTAAGACCCATTTATAGGTCAACTGAAAGTAAACAGATACCAACATGTACTCAAGCATGACCTTTTAATAGGTTGGAATCAATGAAGGAATAGTTGGCACGGCAAAAGAGCATGCTTTATAATAGTATATGCTTGTTCATAATACCAAGATCAGAGTTCTTAGCATTTAGCAAAAGAATATCATAAGTGCGGAAACTCAATTCTTAATAGAATACTAATAAAAGGGAGACAACAGAAAAATATGTAGATCATAATAGCCCATATCTCAGCCTCGTCACCTCCACGCTCCAGCCTACTGACCTGAAAATGTTTGTAAAGATTTGGGCTGAGTACTAATGCACTCAGTGGGCAAGTTTTACAATTCAAGTTATGCAAATCATTTTGTTAAAGTAATCTATCTGTGTTCATGCAGGTAGTGAAACTTAGGAGGTTTAAATGTTGGAAGCAACCTAAGTTCACCAAAACATTTTATCGTGAAGCGCTTAAGAGTATAACCCGTCACTGCCCGCAACCCAAACTACATCACCAGCGCATAACGTTGAGTATGGTCATAGTATACCCAAAGAGTATAACCAATAAGTGTTTCATTTTAGTCTCACCGACAAGGAGTAGAGCAAGACAAATAATGCATGCATACTGTAGCTACTCACATTGACACAGCGCTGGTTTATGAGACTCCGACAACATACAATAGCACGTAAATATTTAACACAGATAGTCACATATGCAATTTTAGCACATCAGAGCTTAATAACTCGAAAGATACAATTTGGAAAGATATAGTATAGCCCACCTTTCTCGGAATTTCTGAAAAGCTAACTCCTGAAGAATCAACCCTGATACTCTTTTTCTAGCTCAGCTGGTACTACAGAAGGTAAACTTTAACTCAGGATAATCGCTTTATTTTCGGGAAATAATCTAATATATTCCAAGGTATTATTTAATTCTATTCTCTTCAAAAATAGATTACGCGACTCTAGAGACCTCAAATAATTTCGACGAAGAAGGAAATAAATTCCAAAACGTCATTCTTGATTTAATGGGACCAACCGATTTGACAGAGGTCTTTTTCCAAAATTTGCCATTTTACACAGCGGACCTCAATTACACTTTTCACTTGCCTGAAAATTATGAAAATAATACGGGACGCTCCTATACATACGAGGACTAATTACCGAAACTTTGGGAATTTTTCAATAACTCTTGCTTCCGGAATAAAAATAACTGCTTAAATTAAATAATCGAGGTTTTACAAAACTTGTCCGAAAATTACGAAATTTGACGAGCGCATAGGAAATAATTTTTGGAGCGACTTTCGTGAAGAAACTTTTTCGATTTGACGATCCGAAATGGGTGAAACAGGGCAAAAATGTAACTGTTCGGTGCCCCTCTACTATTCACGTTTTCCGGCGTTTTGGCCGGTTTTCGACCACCGGATGACAACGATATCAAAAGACGAAATGTAGAGCACATAAAGATACACGACATACTAAAATTTCAGCTTAAAAGGATGAGAAACGAACCGAGACGAGGCTGCGCAACGTGGCAGCCACGTTGCCGTTATCCAGCAACTCCGGCGACTGTAGCGGCGGCTTCGGGGCGGCAGCAGGGCGGTGGTGGAGGTGGCTCTTCCCTCCTCCTCTCTCTCCCCCTCTCTCCCACTCTCTCTCACTCTCTCCCATATCTCTCTCTCTCGCCCCTTTACTCTCTCTCTCAAATATCTCTCTCTCATATCTCTCTCTCTCACGTATCATATATATATATATATATATGTATATATATATATATATATAGATGGGGTTTGGGGATTAGGATCAATTGAGGGGGGGCGGTGATGGAGAGATAAGGATGGGGATGATGAATTAAATATTTTAGGATATTTTGGGATAAAATATTTGGATATAAAATACTGATAAATTATTTTTTTTGGATTCGATTTAAGTTACTTTAATCAATGGTGAGGTCCAAATGACCTCCGACATGAAATCCGAAAATACTGAAAGGTTCATTGACTCGAGTACTATTAAACCAACTTGACTCAGGATAAAGAACGAGTCATCTTGATGGAAAACGAGAAAAGATTCTCTTTTCAAAAATAAAGTTACTATTCCACACAAGGGACAAATAAAATTCTCAAGCGTTCAATTGATCTCAGAATAAAAATCCGGGAACGCCAACGGATTCCTTGGAAAATTTTCTATAGGATAGTCTTGAAGAAATAAGGCTCGGGTCAACACACAAGATTTCACAAATTTCTAACGAACGCGCTCCTACGGAAAAAACACTATTCATAACTTCTTTAAACGCGTTTTAAATCACCGGGAACTCAAACGACTTCAGATTCAAAATCCGAAAATACCGGCATGCTCCTTGGGTCAACGCCTTTCAAACATGACCAAAATCGGCTATAACTGAGCTAAAATCAAAATTCTCAAAAAGACGATTTCAAGAAAAACGATCCTAAAAACGTGGCTTAGAACCGAAACATCTTAATTATGCTCAAAATTCCTCTTAATATTTCCTAATTAAAATTAGGAATTACTTAATCATATTCTAAAAATCCGGGTTGTTACATCCTACCCTCCTTAAAAAAAAAATTTCGTCCCGAAATTTCCATATCCTTGAGAAGACATATCAAAGTATATTCTTAGGGTCCAAAACTCCACTTTCTGCACTCGTCTGTCTGGAACCAATAAGGTTCTCACATCCTTTAGGTTGATTCTTAACCTCTAGCTCTCTTTCCGTTTTCTTCCTGGGAAAATATCTCTTTGATGAGTCTATACCAGTTCCGTTATTGTAGACAGATTTATCTTTCCAAAAGTGTTAACATTGGTCATCTTTCTTTACCCTTTAGGAGAACTATCACGATGCCTGGTTTCAAATAATCTTCCCATGATTTCGCATTTAAATGGCATATCCTTAAACGATTTTACGCGTTCTATTAGGTTCGAAGTCTGCTTCATCTTGCTCTTTATAATCTTGAGATTCGACGTTCTCATCTTCTTGAAGTGTGCTTGAATCGTATTTCTGATGCAACTTAATCTTAAATTTCTCATTATACTCTTCTCGTTTCGTCAAGGTGGTAATCCGACTGTCATGCTCTCATTGGTTATCGCTTGCATAATGATCGCATGTCTAGGCTTTAATTGTAAGCTCAGAACTTACTCGTTGACATCCATTGGATCGTCTTAAACGTTACGAACTGGAAAATTACTTTCGAATTGCACTTTTGACTTTGGAGAACACTAACTGATACTGTTTCGGTTCCATTCGTCATTATGGAATACTATCATTCGCTCTCCTGACAATATACTTAAATTAATACTTCTATAAGCTCTCTCTTTTATTTGAAGACTCACACTTAAGTTCTATGAGTGACATTAAAATAAATCAAACACCTCTAAGTGAGAACTTTATCTGATCAACAAAAGCTGGAAGAGAGGTAACACTAGGTTATTTATACCAAAAATATTACCTTTTTAGAGGATTTATAACTCGAAGGGTTCTCACATTTTACAAATATATATGAGAATAACAAAAGAAAATCAACGCTTAAGAGCTGAGAACCGTGCTGAAATATTTTCATAAAGGCGTCAGCATAGCCTAACAAGTAAATGACATTGCTGATTTTTGATGATCAAAGAAGTATCATCCAAAAGATTTCAAATTATCCAAGAGGATAAAATCAACGAATCCCAAATGGTATAAATGGAGAATTTCAAATGATATGAAGCTGTTGAAGGGAAATTGATTCAATTAATAAGAGAATAAATCGATTTCAAAAGAGAATGAATAAATCGATTCTATCGACACGAGAATGAATAAATAGACTCATCAAAACTTCCTATCATAATGAAACTCTCAATCTATGGAACACTAGGTCTATCTTCTTAACGATCTTCTTCGGGTTCTCCTTCCTTCTTTCTTGAGCTTCACCCATCTTGTTTTTTTTACGAGGTTGCTACGATAAAGCACGAGTCGGCTAGACTTTGCACTGACTGGAAAAGCGACGTCTCGGGAATCATTTTCTACCCATCGGAAGGATACGATAGAACGATTTGATCTATGATACCTCCTAGACTCAAAATAGTTTGACTTTAACTTCTCCTGGAAGCTGAGTAGAACACCGACAAACATATCTTTAAATTAATTTGGTAGCAATCATGACGACCATCTTTACCCTCATTCTAAAAATTGATCTAAAACAAGCTACAAATCTTGGGAATGAAACACGCCAGGGCCTCGATTAGCCATCCACTGAGGTGAAGAGCTTTCTCTTAGAGGAACGAATCTTTATTTCCTGTAATCACAACAGGATCGTTAAACAAGACTCCTAAGTTGAAAGCTTGCATAGGGATTTCTTGAACATGTAATAGATCTACAATCTGATAACTGGCCTATAAATCGATTACTCGTTTCTTTGCTTCTAGTTCAAAGTTAAAGCTTTATAACCTCATCTCCACATGGAGGTATAAAAGACGGTGATCGGTCTATCTCAATATTTCGCTCAGGCGACAATTCTGATGTTGAACCTTGTATGTAGTAGCCATCATCATCTAACATATCCACCCACAAAAATTCATAGTCTCCACATAGATCGTTGACTTATGTTTTTGTTTTGAAAATATTTTATTCTTTAATGTGTCCATCTTCCTAGTAACAATGCAAATTCTTGGTCAACTTTAACACAGCTCAATCTGAAAGACTTCTTCTAACCGGATGTTGACCCCCATAGAGTAGGTTATTTCCCCAACAAACTCAAACAACGAATTGATCTCTTTTTTGGTATATGTACAAAATCTCGTAATCTGCTCATCGTGATATACATGTAGCAGTTATTCTGAGCCGTAAGTTTATGTTTAGTCACGTTTCCTCAGTCAAACTATGTTCTCAACAATCTCATTAGTGTTTACAAATTCAGCCTAAGTTCAGCAACTATAGGCTAAGTTAATCTTACATTCTCCCACTTTCAAGTTCTTATACTCATCCAAGAGTATGAACAATAAACACATTCCGGCTATCAAGGTTTACAGTATGTATTCCGCACGTTCCTAACATCACCAGTATGCACAAGGCATATATAAACAAGTTTATACATATATGTAATCAACATAGTTTTTCAACAGAAATCAGTATGCTCACAGACATATTTCAAAACTAGTATGCTATCACCATAGCAACAGAGTACGCAATCAGCGCAGTTAATCAGAGTATGCTATCCGCATAATAATCAATCTTTCGACGAATTCCCGTCAACACGGCAAATCCTAATCTTTCGTTTTTAGACAGACTTAACATTTCAACAAATAATATAAACTTTTAAAAACTAAAATTTGCATAAAAACATGCGTACCTTTTAAGCTGTTGCGTGAGTGACGAGCTGAGGGCTTATATAATGTCACACGAAATTTCAATGAAAGACGAAATAAGACCCAGCAGGTCTGCAGAGTTTCAAACCTAGCTCTGATACCACTTTGTAGCGCCTCGATCCCGAAAGATCGTAAAAATGGATGCCACGGGGGTGGGAATTAAGAAGCGGGAAAGAAATGAGACAATTAAATTAATGACGGGGTGTTAATAAAAAAAAAATTAGTGTTTGGAATAAAATTTAACAACTGAGTATGCCAAAGATAGGTTATGCCCTCTGAAAAATTGGACAGCATAACCTCTGTAATTAGAGCGAATCCCCGTTTATAACGGCTTATAAGAGTGCAATTGGAGTGGCAGAATCCAACATGTTCGTAAAATAGACAAATAAAGCGATAAACAGATACCAATAGTTAATGATCTATTTATCAGAATCAATCAAAAACGTCCCATTCATAGGACAGAGTCAAAACAGTATCTAAGACCCATTTATAGGTCAACTGAAAGTAAACAGATACCAACATGTACTCAAGCATGACCTTTTAATAGGTTGGAATCAATGAAGGAATAGTTGGCACGGCAAAAGAGCATGCTTTATAATAGTATATGCTTGTTCATAATACCAAGATCAGAGTTCTTAGCATTTAGCAAAAGAATATCATAAGTGCGGAAACTCAATTCTTAATAGAATACCAATAAAAGGGAGACAACGGAAAAATATGTAGATCATAATAGCCCATATCTCAGCCTCGTCACCTCCACGCTCCAGCCTACTGACCTGAAAATGTTTGTAAAGATTTGGGCTGAGTACTAATGCACTCAGTGGGCAAGTTTTATAATTCAAGTTATGCAAATCATTTTGTTAAAGTAATCTATCTGTGTTCATGCAGGTAGTGAAACTTAGGAGGTTTAAAAGTTGGAAGCAACCTAAGTTCACCAAAACATTTTATCGTGAAGCGCTTAAGAGTATAACCCGTCACTGCCCGCAACCAAAACTACATCACCAGCGCATAACGTTGAGTATGGCCATAGTATACCCAAAGAGTATAACCAATAAGTGTTTCATTTTAGTCTCACCGACAAGGAGTAGGGCAGGACAAATAATGCATGCATACTGTAGCTACTCACATTGACACAATGCTGGTTTATGAGACTCCGACAACATACAGTAGCACGTAAATATTTAACACAGATAGTCACATATGCAATTTTAGCAAATCAGAGCTTAATAACTCAAAAGATACAATTTGGAAAGATATAGTATAGCCCACCTTTCTCGGAATTTCTGAAAAGCTAACTCCTGAAGAATCAACCCTGATACTCTTTCTCTAGCACAGCTGGTACTACAGAAGGTAAACTTTAACTCAGGATAATCGCTTTATTTTCGGAAAATAATCTAATATATTCCGAGGTATTATTTAATTCTATTCTCTTCAAAAATAGATTACACGACTCTAGAGACCTCAAATAATTTCGACGAAGAAGGAAATAAATTCCAAAACGTCATTCTTGATTTAATGGGACCAACCGATTTGATAGAGGTCTCTTTCCAAAATTTGCCATTTTACACAGCGGACCTCGATTACACTTTTCACTTGCCTGAAAATTATGAAAATAATACGGGACGCTCCTATACATATGAGGACTAATTACCGAAACTTTGGGAATTTTTCGATAACTCTTGCTTCCGGAATAAAAATAACTGCTTAAATTAAATAATCGAGGTTTTACAAAACTTGTCCGAAAATTACGAAATTTGACGGGCGCATAGGAAATAATTTTTGGAGCGACTTTCGTGAAGAAACTTTTTCGATTTGACGATCGGAAATGGGTGAAACGGGGCAAAAACGTAACTGTTCGGTGCCCCTCTACTATTCACGTTTTCCGGCATTTTGGCCGGTTTTCGACCACCGGATGACAACGATATCAAAAGACGAAACGTAGAGCACATAAAGATACACGACATACTAAAATTTCAGCTTAAAAGGATGAGAAACGAACCGAGACGAGGCTGCGCAACGTGACAGCCATGTTGCCGTTATCCGGCAGCTCCGGCGGCGCTCCGGTGACTGTAGCGGCGGCTTCAGGGCGGCAGCAGGGCGGTGGTGGAGGTGGCTCCTCCCTCCTCCTCTCTCTCCCCCTCTCTCCCACTCTCTCTCACTCTCTCCCATATCTCTCTCTCTCGCCCCTTTACTCTCTCTCTCTCAAATATCTCTCTCTCATATCTCTCTCTCTCTCACGTATCATATATATATATATATATAGATGGGGTTTGGGGATTAGGATCAATTGAGGGGGGGCGGTGATGGAGAGATAAGGATGGGATGATTAATTAAATATTTTAGGATATTTTGGGATAAAATATTTGGATATAAAATACTGATAAATTATTTTTTTTGGATTCGATTTAAGTTACTTTAATCAATAGTGAGATCCAAATGACCTCCGACATGAAATCCGAAAATACTGAAAGGTTCATTGACTCGAGTACTATTAAACCAACTTGACTCAGGATAAAGAACGAGTCATCTTGATGGAAAACGAGAAAAGATTCTCTTTTCAAAAATAAAATTACTATTCCACACAAGGGACAAATAAAATTCCCGAGCGTTCAATTGATCTCAGAATAAAAATCCGGGAACGCCAACGGATTCCTTGGAAAATTTTCTATAGGATAGGCTTGAAGAAATAAGGCTCGGGTCAACACACAAGATTTCACAAATTTCTAACAAACGCGCTCCTACGGAAAAAACACTATTCATAACTTCTTTAAACGCGTTTTAAATCACCGGGAACTCAAACGACTTCAGATTCAAAATCTGAAAATACCGGCATGTTCCTTGGGTCAACGCCTTTTAAACATGACCAAAATCGACTATAACTGAGGTAAAATCAAAATTCTCGAAAAGACGATTTCAAGAAAAACGATCCTAAAAACGCGGCTTAGAACCGAAACATCTTAATTATGCTCAAAATTCCTCTTAATATTTCCTAATTAAAATTAGGAATTACTTAATCATATTCTGAAAATCCGGGTTGTTACATTATGGGTTAATTGCTAAAAAGAATCACTACATTTGAATGAATTTGTAATTTAGATATTAATTTTTTAAATATTTCAATAATAACCCATTTTTTTATTTATAGTAGAATCAATACTCCTATTTTTTTGATGATCAGAATTATGATGTGTCAATATTTTTCCACGTGTAGTGATTAATTTATTTTGGGTTGTCGAATATGGAGGATTTCTACTATGCAAAGTCAATTTTCTAATCTTTTAAATTTTTTGGGTGTTTATTTTGTTAGAAATTAAAAAAAAAATTGTGTGAGTTCTTTTACATGTGAGAGAATTGAGTGTGTAAAATTAATATATGCAAGTTATAAGTATTTAAGATATATAGAAAGTTGAGCACATTGATAAGCTCAAAAATACATATATATGTTCTAAACATTTAAATGTATTTAATCAAAAAAAATTATGTGGGTCTTGATTTTTAAAATTCTACACGTTATCAAGATCATTTTTTAAATTAATTTGCATATATAAAATTCATGACATAAATATATTTAACAATTAATTGTCAAGTTCTATTAATACATTTAATTCAAAATTTTAAATAGATTTAATTTAAAATTATCGATGTGTATCTTGATTAATACATTTAATTTGAAAATTTAAATATATTTAATTGAAATTTTGTGTGGATCTAGAATTATTTTAAATATTTAATCAACTTAAAATTTTAAAATATTTTAAATTAATATATTAGAACATTCACTCGTAACACTTAAGAGAATAATAAAAAAATATAAATTTATGATCCATCGTAAAGAAAAAAATAGGTGTTTGAAAAATTCACATATAAATCAACAATTTAAAGGCCACATAATTTTTTCATTGAATGAACAAAATATTTTTTGATAAAAAATAGTAATTTTGTAAAATAAAAAATATAATTTACAATCTTGAAATTATAGTATTGAATGATTATATAATATAAATATTAACTAATTAATAAACATTGTACTTTTATTTATAGAAAGTGTATTTAGGCGGAAAAACCTATTATTACTAGTAATAGTGACTATCTTACTTTTAAATATAATATAGATGCCGAGATGTGAGAACCATATATTATATCTGTGTATGAGTTTTATTTGCGTTTGATTGCCACAGCTAGATTATCCCATGATATTGAACAATTACAACATAAAATCCAGCACGATTTTTCTAAATTGCCAAATATCGAAACCACGTATGTGAATCAATCTTGACAAACATAACTATGCAATATATTATTAATTGTTTAGAACTAATTCACTAATAGATCATCAAGCTGCAAATTAAACCATATTAAAATATACAATAATTTTACATATTATTGTTTGGGATATTAATAAAATCCCAATTGTGATGTTATTTTTTTATATTATTACCCAAAAAATATTATTATAATATTAATATTATTGATTATCCCTTTTTTTCAAGAATACATGTTGAAGACGCTAATTAAATTAAAATGTATTATTAATGTCAACACACAAATAAATTTAAAATACAAAATAATCATTTAATTTATGACTTGACTTTGCAAACCGTAGGCAGATGTGAGCACACACATATACAACAGAAAAGGGCTGAATTTGATCATTGTAAATGGAAGAAACAAAATATTTAACTGAAACACTCTGCTATTCAATTTATAATAATGATATGCATTAAAATAAAGAAAATTAAAATTACTACAACCAAATAATCCAAACCCAGCCACAATCAACTAAAAAATCAATCATGCAGCATCCTCATTTGACCTCTTCTAACTGGATGACCACTTTCTCAACACGAGATATTATTGAATTTGTTTTGAATAGACATCGCGATTTTTTCTTCTAGTACACAAGTGGATAAATCCACTTTTGCATTAGCTACGATTTGCTTCCTCACTTTCTTCTTCTTCTTCGGTGTTACAAATAAAGAATATATATATATATATATATATATATATATTTTGACAATTATGAATACAAACTTCACAAATCAATAAATTTTTTTTTTAAAAAAAATCATACATCAAATTCACGAAATAAAAAATTAACATTGTAAGAAACTTGAAAACAAAAACAAAAAGGAAAAAACTTTGCTAGCTTAACCGGTATTATCAGAAATCAAAAACATCAACAAACCACACAATCTCAAAATACACCCTTCTGTCAAAGTAGAGCAGGCGAGCAACCCACCACAATGTCATTTGCTTTCGGGGCAATTCTTGTAAT
Source organism: Perilla frutescens (assembly GCA_026008535.1). Taxonomy (NCBI): domain Eukaryota; kingdom Viridiplantae; phylum Streptophyta; class Magnoliopsida; order Lamiales; family Lamiaceae; genus Perilla; species Perilla frutescens. The sequence goes on along the minus strand of BRKX01000009.1, from coordinate 47,768,175 downwards.
TATTTATAATTATAATTTGAATAGTAACTGGTATATTGCTGAATTTATGGGAAATTATATTGAATGACAATTAATCTGCAACGTGCATGCATTGTAGCGTTGAAAATATATATGGAAACACTTATTATGAAAATATGTCAGAAAATCATTCTTTGACATTAATTACACAAATGTATGTGAGAAAATTATAACGGTTAATAATGCGTAAATTTTGGCTTCCAATACAACAATAATTATGAAATCAAATAATTAAATTTCCATATTGAATCTAAAGTGAATCAGCAACACATTCACATTGTATGTATTGTGTATATATGTGTGTGCGTGTGTAATTATGTGTATGTAAATTTAATTATTATATATTATTATATTATTTGTATATTGTTTTAAATATATATTGATATATAGATATAAATTGTTATATGAAGACGCTAGATTAATTATTTTAAATGTAAATGTTTAGTTAGATATTATAATAGATTATACATATGAATCTTCAGACATAGTTAGGTGAATTAAATGAGATTGGTGAATTGATATATAAGTATATTAAATTACGTTACTAATGCGCTTAATTTAGGTAAATTAGCTTACAATCCGCATAACCACTTCTTTAGTAACCTATATATTCATATGGTAAATTAACACTACCCAAGCAAACCGATTCATTTAATATGTTTAGTCTCGGAGAAAATAAAACGATTTGTTTAATATATTTTGGAATTGATTTTAGGTAAATACAAGAAATAAATTGAATTAATAATTTCTTATTAAATTAAATTAAATAATGGAAGATAACCATTATTTTTTTAGACTAACAATATTATAATTATGACCATACATGATTATATTATATGTATATTACATTGTATTATATTATTTTATTGTTTATATATGAGATTAGATATATACTGATATATATATATAGGTATAGATTCGTAAATTATTATATATATATATACATATATATATATATATATATAGGGTTGAGTTCCAGAATGAACCATACCCTGTGTGAGAATCGAGAACCAATATGAGCCATAGATCTCGCCTATTTGGATGGACAAGATATGTTCTAAATGTTAAAAAATTCGGTGGCATAGTTATAATAACGTCCAACTTCGCTGCCCCTGAATATTAGTAAGGGTAAAGTTGAAAATTTCAATGTATATGTGATTCACGCGTATATTTTTCAATTTAGGATTTTAGCATTGTCATTCCCTATTTTAGCACTGTCATGACTTATTTTAGCACTGTCATGACTTATTTTATCACTAACATAACCATTGTTTAGCATTACAATAAAAAAATATCATCGACATCTTTTCATACTTCATGATCTTTGGTTTTTAGCACTGTTGTTTAGAGTTTAGCATTGTATATGTGATTCACGCATATATTTTTCAATTTAGGGTTTTAGCATTGTTATTCCCTATTTTAGCACTGTCATGACTTATTTTAGCACTAACATGACCCTTGTTTAGTATGATAATTGTTTAGCATTACAATACAAAAATATCATCGGCATCTTTTTATGCTTCATGATCTTCCGTTTTTAGCATTGTAGTTTAGAGTTTAGCATTGTATATGTGATTTATGTGTATATTTTTTAATTTAGAGTTTTAGCATTGTCATTCCCTATTTTTTAGCACTGTCATGACTTATTTAACACTGTTATGACTTATTTTAGCATTCCGATTATGTTTTTAGCATTTTGATTTTCGTTTACTTGATGAAAGCCATAAAAAATAAAAATTTGTTATTAAGAATTACAGATATAAGGACGAGCAGCTACGCGGTTTAACATCGCAATATGTACGGCAAAAAAAAACACTCAAAAATTGTGCTTCAAGAACACATTGCAAGCCAAAATGCAGCAATTGGATAGAGCTGATTCATACATGATTCACAAGTAACAATTTTATTACCCAGCAATAGCCATTTGCATCTAAATACCAATCTAAACCAAGATTCAAAACGAGCACCCATCTACTCTACCTTTAGAGATCGGCAACAGCCACGGCAACAGCCACGACAATATCCTCAGTCATGATTATAACCAACAGTCTCAAATAAAATTGAAATTCCTAAATATCCGATCATTTATTTTAAAGTCTACCAGAAAATGAAATCAATCACGTCGAAAACGAAGCAAAATTGATGCACGTGAACAGAAGAGGAAGAGAAGGGCGAGCAGCTATACAGTTGAGGCTCGCAATATCTGGTTTGCAACTGAATGTAGCTAATTACAGAAATAACCCCAGTTCATTAAAAAGTTGATAATATTATGAGATTGTCACCGCCTTTTTTTAATTTGGGAACAGATCTTGACCGTCAAAATAAGCGAGATCTGTGGCTGAAATTGGTTCTCAATTCTCACAGGGGATCATGTAGTTCTCACATGATCTCATCTCTCTCTATTTCTCTCTCTCTCTCTCTCTATATATATATATATATAGTAGCTTCATGAATTTTATATATTTGTCCAAATAGAAAAAAAATAACAACACAAAACATAAAAAAAAGGACTTGATGCCAATTTCTTGTTGAAGTAATTATTATAAATTAACTATTGTTTAAGAAAAATCGAACTATTTAATAAAGTCATTTAAAGTTTCAATCTTTTATGTTTTGCACCACCTATTCATTTTTCGTTGTTAAGATTTTTTAGATTTATCAAGATGTTTGGAAAAAAAATGGTTGTGTGCAATATCAAACATACTTTTTTATAAATTTTATAAGGCAAACACTTCCATGCAACGGATGTAAATAACACTATTTCAGACGGGTCGGGTCAACCTGCAAAAAAGTAGAAAAAACGGTTAAATGAATATCAACAGTCTCACTAAAAAGTATCATAAAAAATTCGAAAAGTATCATCTGTATCATTAAAAAGTAAGGGGTCTGCTAGTTATTTTATACTTGTTTATTTAGTTCAAATTGTGATTTTTTTCATTCGAATTAATCTTTAGAGCTTAGAAAAAACGGTTAAATGAATATCAACAGTCTCACTAAAAAGTATCATAAAAAATTCGAAAAGTATCATCTGTATCATTAAAAAGTAAGGGGTCTGCTAGTTATTTTATACTTGTTTATTTAGTTCAAATTGTGATTTTTTCCATTCGAATTAATCTTTAGAGCTTAGTAGTTTAGAGTTTTATTAGTGTTCATGATTTTTTAAAGGGTTCATGTTTTTTAGGGGGTTTTTTAGGGTTCATGGTTTTTTAGGGGGTTTTTTTAGGATATATTTTGTGTTTTTTAGAGTTTTTTGGGGGGGTGTTTTTAGGGGTTTATTTTGTGTTTATTAGGATGTTTTGAGGGGTGTTTTTAGGGGTTTATTTTGTGTTTTTAGTGTTTTTTGGGGTGTTTTTAGGGGTTTATTTTGTATTTTTTAGGGTTTTTTGGGGTGTTTTAGGGGTTTATTTTGTATTTTTTAGATTTTTTAATTCTATTTAATACTCATTTCAAACAAATTAAATCAATTTATTTTAATTTTAGGGTTCACTAATATTTTTTTGGGTATATATTTTTGGGGAACAAATAAATTTGCTAAAAAAAAGACAAAAACAAGTACAAAAAATTGCCAAAAAAAACTGGGAAAAAAGAGGAAAAAACCGACAGAAAAAAAAAAAATAGATGGGCGCGTGGGTGCGCGTGGACCAATGCGCCGTCTGAAATAGCACAATTTCAGGCATGCCGCACTGAATACCAACTCATTTTATAACTATCGATTGATCTTCAATTATCTAACATTCCTAGGCATGTATGTATATGTATGAGTGTGTGTGTATATATTGAAATGTTAATAATGTATTAAATAATAAAATTATACAATTTGATAATTATTTTAATTGAGTTATTAATTTAAATAAATTAGTTGAATTTTTTACAATGACTAAATAATATTTTTTAACTAACCAATAAATGATGAAAAAACAAAATAAGTTGGATTATCAAACTATTATTCTTTTATAATTTCATTTGAAACAAAATAAGTTGGATTATCAAACTATTATTCTTTTATAATTTCATTTGTGAAATGTCTCTCTGTGTGGATAAATTTAAATAATGTATATATGTAGAAAATTTTAAATTTTAACTAACCAATAAATGATGGAAATACAAAATAAGTTGGATTATCAAACTATTATTCTTTTATAATTTCATTTGTGAAATGTCTTTGTGTGTGTGGATAAATTTAAATAATGTATATAAGTAGAAAATTTTAAATTTTAAATTTTTAAATATTATAATTTCACAATTGTGACCTCATGTTTCAAAGAGGCAAAAAAATATAAAATTAAACAAATTAAAAATCCAAAAATGTTATGAAAACACAACATTAAGTATTTAATTTGAATATAATATTTTAATAATAATTTTTATATATTACTATTTTTTTTGTAAGCAAGTAAAAAAAACTAATAAATACGTGCAACGCACATTATCTCTACTAGTCTCTTCAAAAAGTTCAATATTTATCCACTAAAATTAAAAATTAAATACAATTGACATAAAATCAATGATTGAAATATAATATCAAATTTTGAAAACGTGCATTTACAAATTTGTAATTTCTAGATATAACATATTACAAAAAAATAAAATAAAAAAATAGCACAGCATATTACACCGAAGCTAGCACCTCCACCATAACAAAAAATAAAAATAAATAAATAAAAAATGTACGAAGAGTCGTGCACTCATAGGCAAGCAGATTACCTTAACAATATTAATTTAACTATTATTTTTATTGTAATTGTAACTAGTAGCGTTTATTTATATATATAGCTAACAGTATTTTATTTTTAACTATTCACGAAGAAGATGAACGTACGGTATATAATGTTGATCGGCGTTTTCGATCACTCAATAATTTTATCAAGAAAATCAAATTAGAACCGTTTCACTAATATTTTACCATGATAAAAATTTGTATGAGAGGCGGGTCAAATAAAATCCAAACTCACCCAAAACCCATTTTCATCTGCGGTCCTATGCGCAATCACTGGAGTATCACTAAGTATAAAGTAAAGTATCACTATGTGTGAAGTATCACTAACTGTGAAGTAAAATATCATTAACTATGAAGTGAAGTATCATTAGATATAAATTTGGCGAAATATCATTAAACTATTAAGTGAAGTATCATTAAATATATATCTGGTGAGTATCATTAACTGTCTGTGAAATATCATTAATTATGGATGAAGTATCATTAACTCGGAAGTGGAGTATAATATGATATTATTCATGCTTAAAGACCAATTATCAAATCAGAATAGATAAATGTCATTAACTATGAGTGGAGTATCATTAACTCAAGTATCATTATTTATGAGGTGAAGTATCAATAACTCACATGTGAGTATCATTATTTATGGGGTGAAGTATCATCACCTATGGGTGGAGTCTCATTACTATGGAAAAAAAGTATCACTAATTATAAAAGAAAATATCACTAATTAGAAAGAAAAGTGTCAGTTTAAAACATAATCTTAAATTGAGAATCGGGTCTGTGAATACAATAAAAACTCATTCTTGAGTAAAAAAAATTATTGGGGCAGACTTGGGTGAGATCGTCTCATACATGAGACGGGTCAATACTCACATGCGGGGATCATTATTTATGGGTGAAGTATCATTAACTCACATGTGAGTATCATTATTTATACCCGCATGTGAGTATCATTATTTATGGGTGCAGTATCATTAACTCACATGTATCATTATTTATGGGTGAAGTATCATTATTTATGGGTGAAGTATCATTAACTCACATGTATTGATCCGTCTCATTTTTGTCAAAATTATTTCATTATCATAGAGAAAAATATTATTGATTACAAAATAAACTATCACTAATTACGAAAGAAAGTAATACTAATTACAAATAAAAGTATCACTAAAAATCTTCAACACGGTCTCGATCTTGCACCTTACAAGACCAACAATGGCATCCTCAACGCACCAGTGACAACAGATCTACTACAAACTCAGAACTCAAAAAAGAATGCAGAGACAAAGTGTAGATTTTTTTGGAGTAGTAACTCACTCATTTGCAAATGGAGATCATGTGAATAATTTCAGGTCCACAATTGAACATTGAGATCAAGAATAACCAAAAGTCGTTAAAACATAAACCTAATTAGCTTTTTCATAATTCCCCCAAAAATAGAACACCGGGAGATAATACAAAAATAAGAAATGTAAAGACATGCTAAATAAATTTTTGCACTAGCAACTCACATTTGTAAATCGAAATCCAATTAACACTCAAAAACTCTTCAAACATTTCACAATTCCCCCAAAATTAGACCCATTGCACAACCCAGAGCAAAAAAACAAGAATCAGAACTCAACAAACTGACGCTACAAATGAAAAAGAAGAAGAAGAAGCATACTGTTGAGCTCATCGAGCCATCGTCTAACGCTCTCAAAAGTGTTGTTCCTACTGATATCATAGACAATGAGCGCGACGACAAGGCTGAGGTATTAGTCGGAGGTGACGGTGCGAAAGCGCTCTTGGCCGGCGGTGTCCCAGACTTGCGCCTTGACCTCCATGCCGTCGACCTCCACCATGTGCGTCTGAAACTCAACTCCGATGGTGGCTTTGGAGTTGTGGTCGAACTCATCTCTCGCGAAAGGTCGAGCAAGTTGGATTTGCTTACAGCTGAATCTCCGATCACAACTATTTTGAACAGATACTCCTCTCTGCCTCCTTCCTCCGCCATTGCTGTTGTCGGAATCTTCCTTTCCTTGTGAGAGAAGTGGGAGAGTGAGAGAGAGAAAAACTATCACGATCAGATTAGCTGCTGAGCTAGAGAGAGAGAGAAACGTCTTTTTTGATTTGATTAGCGCAACTAAGAGAGAGAGAGGTAAGCAATTTTTTTTTAAGACAAAAATTTGTATGAGACGGTCTCATATATGAGACGGATCAATACATGTGAGTTAATGATACTTTACCCATAAATAATGATACTTCACCCATAAATAATGATAAATGTGAGTTAATGATACTTCACCCATAAATAATGATACTCCCATGCGGGTATAAATAATGATACTCACATGTGAGTTAATGATATTTCACCCATAAATAATGATCCCCGCATGTGAGTATTGACCCGTCTCATGTATGAGACGGTCTCACCCAAGTCTGCCCCTTTTTTTAATATATATATAGGCCAGGTCGGATCCGGGTCAGGAGGAGAACCGTCTAACGGGTTACGTAAAAGACCCGTTAGACGGTCTCACACAAGTGTGCCCCTTTTACCATAGATTGGATTGTCCCTTCAAACTGTTTATTCACATTGATTATTTTATCAAGAAAGTCAAATTAGAACCGTTTAAGTAATCTAACTTTACCATAAATTGGATTATGGCTCAAACTGTGATTAACAATATTGATTACTTTATCGTGAAAGACGAATTTGGATCCTTGTGCAAGATTAATTGCATCGATAAAGCCCAATAAATACCAAATTAGATACTATGTTTGCTATTTCAGCTAAAGGATTCGGATTGAAAAGAGAATTCAGAAATCTAAGAACTCATAATATTTGAAGTAGAAATAAGCTTAAAATGGTATTGATGTTCCTTTTCATTCAGGAATGAAGAAAAAATTAGATTGGAAATCAAAACACAGGGGAAATTAAATTCTCAAACAACACGTTGGGTCCGTTTGATTCATAATTTGCCTTATAAATATAACGCAAAATATGCCTCTCTAATTAAATCACAAATCATGAAAACTCCTTTAACCTCAACTCTCTCATTCATTCTTCTTTTCATCTTCTCATGCTCATCGCCAGCATCTGCTGATGGGCACGATGATTTTCTTGAATGTCTCTCTGAAGAATTCCAGAATTACTCCTCAATTTCGAACGATGTTTACACCGCTACCAACTCATCATACACTTCCATACTTAACTTCTCCATCCGAAACCTGAGATTCGCCACAGAATCAACTCCTAAACCGCAACTAATTATAACCCCCAAACACGAATCCCAAATCCCACCTCTCATATACTGCGCCAAACAAACTGCTCTGGAAATAAGAACTCGAAGTGGCGGCCATGACTTCGAGGGACTTTCTTATGTATCCAAAGTACCATTTTTGATAATTGATATGATCAATCTCAGTGAAATTACAGTTGATGCTGAGGTGAAAACTGCGTGGATTGGAGCAGGCGCCACTATTGGTGCTTTATACTATAAAATTGCAGAAAAAAGTCCGATTCTGGGATTTCCTGCCGGTCTTTGCCCAACTGTTGGTTTAGGTGGGCACTTCAGTGGAGGAGGCTATGGCACAATGCTCAGAAAATTTGGCCTTGCTGCTGATCAAATCATAGATGCAAGAATAGTCGACGTTCATGGTCGAATTCTTGAAAGAAAATCAATGGGGAAAGATCTGTTCTGGGCTATTAGAGGCGGTGGAGGTGCCAGCTTCGGTGTAATTGTTGCCTGGAAGGTACAACTGGTGGATGTTCCGGAAACAGTCACTGTTTTCACAGCAGATAGGATTTTGGAACAAAATGCGACTCAACTTGTACATCGGTGGCAGTACGTGGCTCCTAAACTGGACCAAGATTTATTCATTGGAGTCTCAATATATAGGGTGAATTCTATTCAAGAGGGAAGGAACATGACTATTCGTGCTTCTTTCTTTTCACATTTCCTCGGAGGTGTGGACAGATTACTTGTATTGATGCAAAAAAGTTTCCCAGAGTTGGGGGTGGTAAGAGAAGACTGCTACGAAATGAGTTGGATCCAATCTGCTGTATATTTTGCACAATTCCTCGCACCAGCATTTGTCGAGGAAGATCCAATTCAAGTTCTGCTGAACAGGACTCCCCCAATTGTAGCAAACGTCAAGATGAAATCCGATTATGTGCATAAACCAATTCCTGAGAACGGGCTTGAAGGCATGGTGAAACTATTATATGAACCAGAAGCAGACAACACTTTCATCTACATGGTCCCGTATGGTGGGAGAATGGATGAAATTTCTGAATCCGCTACTCCATTTCCTCACAGAGCAGGTAACTTGTACAAACTTGCTTGTTACGTGAGTTGGCAGGACAGCAAGGCTCAAAATTCGAGCAGGTACATAAGTTGGAGCAGGAGGTATTACAGTTACATGACTCCTTATGTCTCAAACTCTCCGAGGAAAGCTTACCTCAACTATAGAGATCTCGACATCGGAGTCAATAATGTTAGAGGAAAAACAAGTTATGCACAAGCAAGCATTTGGGCCAAGAAATATTTCAAGAATAATTTCGATCGGCTTGTTCGGGTGAAAACCTTAGTTGATCCGCACAATTTCTTCAAGAATGAACAGAGCATCCCACCATTGCATTCTAGGATTACGATACAGTCCTTAGAAGCTGTATTTGGTTCCGAATAAGGCGTTCTAATTAATTAGTATTATTTTATGTTATTTTGTATGCTTGTTTTTATTTTATTTTTCATGTGTTCTGTTTTATATATATTTTTTTTAGTTATTTGATCAAAGTTTCATTAGTGAATATTTTTAATAATTCGGTTAGGTTAAATAACAAAAAAGTAACAAATTTAATAGTTTATTAAGGTTTTGATGATGTCAAATATAGAAGGGTAAATTACCTTAAAGTACACAAAATTTGGGGTGTTTTTGGTTTTACATGTTTTAAAAAACGTAGTTTTAATAATATGAACTTAGCCCTTATTTGGTTTTTCACATAATTTTCAAATTTCGAGACTGCCACGTGTACATCTACGTGGACACTAACTTGCCTTAAAATACTTGAACTTTGAGTTTATTTATTTTTTCACACAATTAAAAAACGACCAATTTTAGATTTTTTTATTTTTTATTTTTACTTTTTTCTTGTAATGTGACAAACGTAATATGAATACTTCACTTTATATTTTCCAAAATTAATTATCGAAAAAAATATAAATTTTAATCAACATCATTTGACAGTTCTGATTTGTTTGATATTATGTAATTCATTTAATATGTACAAAAATTATGCTATGTGTTTAGAGTGTGTATAATGTGTACATTTATCATTATGATGTTTGGAAAAATTGGAGCCATTACATATTTATATTATTAATAGGTTTAAACAATAATAAAATAGACAAATTATGAATTTGTTCAACAATTAGTATAAATGGAAATGTTCAATTATAAAATTATTTGAGATTATCTAACATATAAAGTTATATCAAAAGATGCTATTAAACATATATGAAAAATTAATATGTAGTTTCTACGTGATCAATTTATTAATTAATTTAATTTATTGATTTTGTAATATTATTTATCAACATATACGATACGTCATAGACCACTATTCATGACTTGATGATTGTTATATTCGGAATTCAATTATTTATACCATTACACTAGCTTAAGTCATATTTTTATAATTTTTCTTCAAATAGAGAACTAAAAAGGCCTCATCGTTATTTTATTTAATTTTTTCGAACATAAATTTTATATATTGCATGAACTAAGAAAATTCAAAATACAATATTTCATAATCTCTACTACAACAACTCTATAATAATAATTGATGAATTTTCTGTATTACACAAAAAAGAAAAAAAGAAAAAAACTAAAATTGATATTTTTTAATTCGTGTGAAAAATAAAATCAGTTCAAAGTTTGTGTATTTTAAGGCAATTTGGTATCCACATAGATGTAAACGTGACATCTCTGGCTGCCACGTCAGATTCAATAGACCGGAATTTGAAAATCATGTGAAAAACCAAACAATGACTAAGTTCATGTTATTAAAACTATATTTTTTAAATGTGTGAAAAACCAAAAAAAAACCCCAAAGTTTATGTATTTTGGGGCAATTTACCCAATATAGAAATAGGATGAGTTGAAATAAAAAAGAAATGTAGTAAGGAATCCTGAAACAAAATGACAATTAAAATACAACGACCCAAGAAAGCGTATTTCTGAAGTAGAAAGACATACTAAAACAAAACAATTGTATAAGGATGTAACAAATTAAAACATAAAAGTGTAGGGATCTAAGAACATACTACGACCCAAGAAAGCGTATTTCTGAAGTAGAAAGACATACTAAAACAAAACAATTGTATAAGGATGTAACGAATTAAAACATAAAAGTGTAGGGATCTAAGAACGTGTTTAGCATAATATAATATTCCATTTGTTTCAAAATGTTAGTTAATATATGATTTTAATCTAGAATTAATAATTCTTATTTGGACTAATATACGCCTCCTTGTATATCACATAAAATCATATTTGCTTATATTTTCCTAAAAAAGGTAAAATTTTATCTCTATATATATTTATAGGGTTTTGGACATATGTGATTAAGATTGGGAGAGAGAATGTCAAAATATCTAAAACAACAAATAGTTTGAAAAGGAGGGAGTATCTAGAGGTGGCCACGGTTCCGATTATAAACCACTAGTTAGGTGGTTCCGGACGGCACAAACCGGAACCGAACTGTGTGTATAGGGCCGACGGTTACAGTTTTCAAACTGTAATGGCCGATTTGTGGTGGGGGACGGTTTCCAGTTAACCGGTGGTTACCGATTTCTGGGGTTTTTTTTTAATTCGAACGAATGAACTACTGATAAACTCATATTTTACACCATTTTCGGGTTTGTTTCCGTGCATTTTTACTTAGTTTTCGGGCTTAGTTTAGGCATTTCGGTTCGTTTCTCGTCTGTGTGTTGATTTCACGAGTTTACCTTGTTTTGAGTGTATTTCAGTGCTTAATTCGTGCATTTGGAGGAGTTGGGTGAATTGGAGATCAACCGGGTCGAAGAAGGAAGAAAAGGCGATGAAACAGAGCTGAAGCTCGACCGAGCTTGCCATACATGAGCTGTTTTGGAAATTTTCTTTATTTTTGTTTTTACCTAGTTTGTACCCCAATCTTTCCCAAACTTTTCCCACCTATAAATAGAGCTATAGGGCACGAAACTAAGGGTGGACGAGGGGCACACACACATTATTTCACTTTTATTTTACATTTTACTATTATTCGACTTTGGAGATTCAAGGAGTCTGATAAGTCACAAATATTGCATATTTATTATCTGTATTTTTATATATTTGGGACTTAACATATTGTTTTTGTGGTTATTGCAGGAAAGATATGAAAAAGGAACGTGCAATACACATTGATGGAAAGAATCATAAGAATATGGAAAGAAATTAATAAAAAGATGATGAATGATGAAGGATCGATTTGGAGCAAGGAATCGGCGATTATGTAGCCAATATCACGATATGCCCTTAATGAGATTTGATGACTCTTAAATTATTGGTTGCCTATATAAAGTTGCGAGGTCATTTGGAAAAGGCATTCCGTTTTTGATAGATAGTTTTGTAGACAATTCTCTTTTTAGTTTTATCGTTGTTTATTTCTATTCAAGTTTATAGTATTTTATAATGATCGCTTGTATTGGATTAAATATGAGTGACTAAATTATTTTCCCGGAATGAGATTATAATAATTCTGGTATGCCCATATCGTGAGGTTTAATTGCTTTTACACAATTCACACACTGATACCTTTTTATGCTCCGAGATAGCAAGTTTATATTCTGAATTGATTAATTGTGTAGTGGCCAATATACAACTAGTTGATTAAGGATTAAAACCAATCAAAGTCGATGGATCTGTAATTGTCTAATTGGGTTAATAAGTGGTAAGACTGACTTTCTTTGTCAGTGGGCATATGGGGATATTATGGGCATACGAGTCCGTATGGCTGTAATATAACTAGGTTTCTCTAATTTCTAATGCTATTGATTAATTAAATCTGTTAAGGGTTCTTGCGGGTTGTTAATTAATAAGAGTTTGGATAATAAGGGTTCTTTTGTTCAATAATTCTTAAGGAGAAATGAGGAATGCGTCAACGGGTTCCGGTATTCCATAACTAGTTTATTTGATGTTTGAATTGATATTTTTGCACCGATGAACGAAATGAGGCATATCATTATTCATTATAATCTCAATCTGGCTTTTATATATTGATTACTTTCATTTTATTTCATTTCATTAGTTAAATAATTATTCTCTTAAAACCCCAAAGTTATGTTTGAAAGAAGAATACACCGTTCCCTAAGGATTCGACCTGTACTTCCCACCTACTACACCCATTTGGGCATTTGGAAAAGCAGTTATTTTGGGCGCGCGACGACCGCGTATCAGAGTCAATACAAGTTCAATTTTCCTTTTGTCTTCAATACGGTTTTACCTTTAATTTCCTGCAATTCAATTATGTTTTCTCTTCTCAATCTCTCTATGTTTGATTTACTTTTCGTCATGAGTGAGTAGTCATTTATTAATTCCAGGGTTTATGAGCTTTACATGAAAATATATTCAATGCATGTTTAGATCAATTTTCCCTCCATCTATGTGTTCAAATACTTGAAGTTAATATTTCTCATGCATGATTAGGGCCCGAATCATTGAATGCAAGCACGTTAAGTTGAGACCTTAGGGAGAAATTAACGTACCGGGATACTCAAGTAGTTTGATACGTGTTTGTCTATGTCTACGTGATAATAGAATTCATGATAGGAGGCTAGTCCGACGATTTAAGGAGTTAGTAATTGTAATCTTGAGGTCACCGACAATATAGATGAATTGCTAATCCACATCGACCTGAGTCTGGTAGGAGAGGCTTCAATAGTTTTCAGATTCTCCACACATAACTTGGATTAAATTGGGATTTGACTTGCATGCTAGAATATATTAGATTGTGAATGTTCTTGCCCTAGAATTAATAGTTTTAAATATTTGATTTCATCCTAGTGCTTATTGATCGTTGTGTTATTTGCATTGCTTTTGATCTTGTTTTACTTAATTTGTCTAGTTTAAAAAATCATTTGATTTCATTACCTGTTTAGTAGAGAATTGATTAGGTTAGTAATTAGTGTTCTTTCGCTATATCAATCTCTGTGGATACGATACTCAGTATACTTGCCTATTATTGCATTGTTTCGTGTAGTTGCGATTTTTGCATTAATAAAATAGTGTATCAACTTTTTGGCGCCGTTGCCGGGGATTGTTTGATTGATACTAATATTGAACTAATCAACGTATTTACTATTTCAGGTGGTTCGTAGTACATGAGCTTACGTTCTAGTGGGAAACCATTAGAACCAGTTCCTAATTCTCCCGATCGACTCACTTGTACTCGAAGAAGAGAAGAGAGAATGGCAGCTCGGCATCCACCCCGTAACGAGCCTCCTCATGATGAGGAGTCGGATAAGGAGATTGAGGAGCAGCCACCTCCCGCGCTTACAGTGGAAGAGTTGACTACTCAATTGCTAGCTATGCAAAAGGCCATGGCCGATGCTAACGGGAACGGCCCTATTATTAATCAGTTGTATGCGCCGCCGGTGACCAATCCCCATGATCATGCTTGGGGAGGTCGGATAGCTCCGAACAACTTTGAGCTTAAACCATCCCTCATCAGTTTGGTGCAAGCGGAACAATTTGAAGAAAGAGCAGCTGAAGATGCCAATGTTCACTTAGCAATATTCTTGGACACGTGTGATACTATAAAGGTGAATGGGGTTAGTGACGATGTTATGCGGCTCCGTTTGTTTGGATTTTCACTCCGGGACCGAGCTAAAGATTGGAATAAGGCGCTGGACCGTTCAAAGATTACTACTTGGCAGAGCATGAGCAGCACATTCTTGGCCAAGTATTTTCCACCCTCGAAGGCACAAAAGATTATTTCAGAGATCACACATTTTTCTCAATCGCCGGATGAGAATATTTCAGATGCATGGGATAGGTTCAAGGATTTATTAAAAAAATATCCACAACATGGTTTTAGCTTGGAGCAACAAGTGACGACATTCTATAGTGGCCTTCATCAAGGAACTAAGAGGATGGTCGATGCATCCGCCGATGGATGTTTGGTGAACCGCACCGTCTAAGTAGCTATGAGGATTTTTGAAGAAATGGCTGATACAAGCTCTCAATGGCACACTGATAGACAAGCACCTTCTCATTCTGCGGTAGTGGTTGACACTCGTGTTGATGATTTAGTAGCGGAGATAGCGTTGTTAAAGAAACGAGCCGTGGAAGAGAAGCAAAGAGAAGTAAATATAGTGCAACAATATAGTGATGGGGAGTTCACCAAGGATGTGAACTTTGTGCAAAACCGAAATTTTGGCGGAGGAAACTTTGCTAGAGGGCCCGGGAATCCAGGTTATTCGGAAAACAATAGAAGTCATCCTAATTTCTCATATGCTAACCCGAACAATGCACTTAATCCACCGGAAGAGAGTAAAGGGAGCCATCCATGAAGGAGTTGTTGGCTAAAGTGGTGAAGGGCCAAGCATCAATGGCGGAAGGCCAAAAGAAAATGGCTGAGGAACAAAAGCGTTTCATGACCCACACCACATTAAAGATCAACCATATGGAGGTTAATTTCAATGCTATGCAAAAACAAATTAACATGTTGGAAACTCAAGTTGGGCAAATGGCCAATCAATCCACCGCACAACATGTTCCGGGGAGATTTCCGAGCAACACAATCGTTAATCCAAAGGCAAATGTATCGGTAATTCATTTAAGGAGTGACACATAATACACCAACCACAAACACTTGATTGATGATGATGATGAGGAGGATCGGGGTGTAGAGGTCGTATATGAAGACTCGAAGCTCGAAAAAGGTAAAAAGGACGCGAACCCGGAGCACAGGGCTCAAGCTCGGCCGAGCTTGAGTCAGGGCACCTCAGGCTCGACTGAGCCAACACCTCTGGGCATATTTTCGCAAGCTCAGTCAAGCTTGGGGGTAAACACCTCAGGCTCGATCGAGCTTGAGCTCTGCCAGCATCCGACGTAGAAAAATGCCCCGTCATGCCCCGTACCGTCTTCCGCTAAGGTCTTAACCCCTTCTACTGTTCTTAGAGCTCCTTTTCCTTCCAGATTAGCAAAGCCAAAGCATAACGCGAAGATGGACAAGTTCATGGAGATTTTCACCAAGGTGAATATCAATATTCCTCTCCTCAATACATTGAGGGACATGTCCGGATATGCTAAATTTCTAAAGGAAGCAGTATCCAACAAAAGAAGGATGAGGAAGAATGATATGGTGAGTCTATCTGAGGACGTTAGTGCCGTGATCTAACAAAAGCTACCAACAAAGAAAAAGGATCCGGGGAGTTTCTCCATTGATGTTGTTTTTGGCCGACGAACCTTTAGGAAAGTACTTTGTGATCTCGGGACTAGTATCAACTTGATGCCATTATCTCTCTTCAAGCGTTTAGAAATTGGAGCCATTCATGATACGTCTATTGCCTTGCAAATGGCCGATAGAACGGTGAGACACCCAAAGGGGATTGTGGAAGATGTGCTAGTCAAGGTGGCAGATTTCATCTTTCCGGCTGATTTTGTAGTTCTTGATATGCCGGAGGACAAGAACATCCCATTGATTCTTGGGAGACCTTTTCTAGCTACGGGATGTGCATTGATTGATGTGCATGCGGGGAGGCTCACATTCCGCATGTTTGAGAAGAGCATCACGTTCTCTATCTTTGATGTTATGAAAAAACCAAGAGAGCTCACTTTTGAAGAATGTAACATGGTGGAATTTGAGGAGAATGATGCAGTGGAGGCCGAGATTGCTACATCCATTGATGATTCATTGTTGAATTGTATCCAAAACTCCGTTACTTCTTTGTCTTTTGATTTTGATGCGTTTGATGATGCTTGTGATGAAATTCTCGATTATATTGCTATATTAGATTCTTCACAGGAGGAAGCATCCATGGCGCAAGTGCCATATTTGGCACTTCATGAAGCCGAGATGGATGATCGAGAGGAGAAGCCGGTGCCAAAACCGCTTGTGCTTGACTTGAAGCCGCTACCTGATCACTTGAGCCCGGTGCATGCCTGGTGGACGTGTGTACATACCAGTAGTTCTTGAAGGATTGGAACGACATCGCGTTATGATCCAGGGCGGGCATTTTACACTGAGCCTTGTTTGATGCACCGCATGGTGGAGCACTAGCCGACTATCTATAGGGCCATCCTTGAGATGATTTTTCCTCCACCTCCATAGCCTTTGCCGCCATCAGTTGAGCCGGTTGTGGTTGAGGTGCTTGCCGAGACGCAGCAGGATGTTCTTGAGTCCTCTCGACGTGGACGAGTGAGAAGAAGGGAGCCAACTTCTATTGAGCAATTTGAGGAACTCCGTAGCATGGCTTTGGAGATTAAGGATCAAATGGGGCGCATTGAGACTACCTAAGCTACTATTTTGAGCCGTTTGGATGCCCAAGATAGCCGACAAGCAATCGAGAGCGCCGACATAGCCTCTATTCTTCAAATGATGAGAGGGTGGGCTCCGTATTTGCCACCTAATGCACCGTTGCAGCCGCCTCAAATGCCTTTGTTCCAGCCTCATTTTTCGCCGAACTTTCCTTTCCCACCGCCGCCTCGGGAGGATTGAGGTACCTCGAATTCCACCTTCTTTTCAAACTTATTCCTTCCTTTGGATGGTAATAAGTTTGGAGGATGTTAGTTGGGATTCGACAGTGTTTATCTTTTATATTGCTTTTTCATGCCTTTATTTTTGTTTTGTGTGTTTTTGGTGCTTTTAGAAGCATGTCTAGGATTTCCCGTTTTTATTGTTTTTGTTTGATGGATATTTTGTTTGTCCTTGTACGTTTTGACATGGTCACATCTTTGGGGAATATGATATGTGCCTATGATTTTGAGAATTTTTTTGAAAAAAACAAAATATAAAAAAAAACCTTGATATACTTGTTCTTAGACTTGGGATGATTTGCACTACACCGAATTGCTTGTTTGCTTTAATCATTGATTATGCAACCCGGTGAGGTTTGAGCCTTTGAATTCTTGTGTGCGATTATGATCATATGCATTGTAAGGTGTCTAGAACTTGCTCCTAGTCTATTTGAATCTACATGTTGAATTGAGGGATGAGAAATGATCTTAGGCCATGTTTCTTAAGCTTATTAATCTCATACACTTACCCTCTACATATTTTCACTAGTTGAGCCCCTTGAGATTTTTGCCTTTTTATTTGTTAGCCACTATAGTGTTCTATCCTGAAAAAAAAAAGAAAAAAAAAATCATCTTGTGATTCATGTTGGATTATTTGTTGAAAAAGATGAATTATGTGGTGGAGATAAGGGGATGAAATTGATTAAGTTTGAGATGGTGTAAATTTGTGTTGGAGAAGTGAAACATGAAGGGCAAAAATTTGAAAAAAAAAAGAGGAGTCCTCTTTGAAAAGGAAAAAAAAAAGAAAAGAGAAAAAAAAATTATAAGCCCTATAAGTAATTGTGGTGATTTATTTGAAGTGGTGGATTTATTGGTGTTTGATCTTAGTTGATTATGAGTTAAGGTTGTTGTGATGGTTCTTGATTGCATGATGATGATTTGAGTCACTTAGCCTAAAACTTCCATACCTTTAATCCCGAGCCTACATTACAGCCCAATTATAAAGACCTTTGTGATCTTTGAACTTAATTCATGAGTAGTGGAGGAGAGATCAGATTTGGAGCAAGCCTATGGTTAATCCTTGCATTGCATCTTTGATTCGAGTGATATTTTTCCTAGCTTATACACTTGAGAGGCGAGTGAATTTCGTGCTATCTTCGTGAGTTCAATGATTCAAAGTGATTTACAAGGTAATAGGTGTGGTGCAATGTTTCTCTTGTTTATTTGCTCGTTTATCTTGTGAGCTACAATGTTATGTTTTCTCTGAGGCATGTTTGATATCTTTTCCTCCATGGTGTTTGAGTTTATTTGTTGTTTATCTTTCTTTTCTTTGTTTGAGGACAAACAAATGTTCATGTTTGGGGGAGTTGATAAACTCATATTTTACACCATTTTTGGGTTTGTTTCCGTGCATTTTTACTTAGTTTTCGGGCTTAGTTTAGGCGTTTCGGTTCGTTTCTCGTCTGTGTGTGGATTTCACGAGTTTGCCTTGTTTTGAGTGTATTTCAGTGCTTAATTCGTGCATTTGGAGGAGTGTGGTGAATTGGAGATCAACCAGGTCGAAGAAGGAAGAAAAGGCGATGAAACAGAGCTGAAGCTCGACCGAGCTTGGGATTAAGCCAGCTGAAGCTCGACCGAGCTTGCCATACGGGAGCTGTTTTGGAAATTTTCTTTATTTTTATTTTTACCAAGTTTGTACCCCAATCTTTCCCAAACTTTTCCCACCTATAAATAGAGCTATAGGGCACGAAACTAAGGGTAGACGAGGGGCACACACACATTATTTCACTTTTATTTTATGTTTTACTATTGTTCGACTTTGGAGATTCAAGGAGTCAATACAAGTTCAATTTTCCTTTTGTCTTCAATACGATTTTACCTTTAATTTCCTGCAATTCAATTATGTTTTCTCTTCTCAATCTCTCTATGTTTGATTTACTTTTCGTCATGAGTGAGTAGTCGTTTATTAATTCTAGGGTTTATGAGCTTTACATGAAAATATATTCAATGCATGTTTAGATCAATTTCCCCTCCATATATTTGTTCAAATACTTGAAGTTGATATTTCTCATGCATGATTAGGGCCCGAATCATTGTATGCAAGCACGTTAAGTTGAGACATTAGGGAGAAATTAACGTAGCGGGATACTCAGGTAGTTTGATACGTGTTTGTCTATGTCTACGTGATAATAGAATTCATGATAGGAGGCTAGTCCGACGATTTAAGGAGTTAGTAATTGTAATCTTGAGGTCGCCGACAATATAGATGAATTGCTAATCCACATCGACCTGAGTCTAGTAGGAGAGGGCTCAATAGTTTTCAGATTCTCCACACATAACTTGGATTAAATTGGGATTTGACTTGCATGCTAGAATATATTGGATTGTGAATGTTCTTGCCCTAGAATTAATAGTTTTAAATATTTGATTTCATCCTAGTGCTTATTGATCGTTGTGTTATTGGCATTACTTTTGATCTTGTTTTACTTAATTTCTCTAGTTTAAAAAATCATTTGATTTCATTACCTGTCTAGTATAGAATTGATTAGGTTAGTAATTAGTGTTCTTTCGCTATAGCAATCTCTGTGGATACGATACTCGGTATACTTGCCTATTATTGCATTGTCTTGTGTAGTTGCGATTTTTGCATTACTAAAATAGTGTATCAACTACTAAACATTTTCACATTATAATTTGCATAAATTAACTAAATTAAGTAAATTACAAATTTACGAGTTAAAAACTAAAAAGTATACCAAACACAAGTTTATTTGAATTTTGATATTCTTATATGATGACTTTACAATTTATATCTTACAACTTACAAGAATACTAAGAATAAAAGTTTATTTGATAAATAATATGACATTATAAAATTACAAATTGTAAATCACACTATGAAATTACAAATTAACAAGTTACAACTTGACATTAAATTACAATGTACAAATAACAATTAACAATTTGACTGATTTAGGGGGGAAGAAATAATTGAAATTTGGGTTTGCACTTAAAATGAAGCTGCCTACGTATACCTTACCTTGGAATCAAAGCCCCCGTAGTTCATTTTCCCTTTTTTTCCTTGTGGAGTCTAGAATTCGAAGTCGTCGTCCCATTCGCCGTTGCTTTGGCTCTCGCTCCCTCCTACTTCGCTTCACTCTCTGAGCCAACTTCAATCAGCGGGCCGTCCATCAATTCATCACAACGGTTCTCTTGCTCTCTTAGGTTGGCTTTTGATTCGTCCTTCAGCATCATTTGTGCTTCAAGATGATCCGGTGTCAAGTTTGATCTCCACTCGTCCAACATACAACCGGATTCACTGAATGCTTGTTCGACCGCAACTGTTGATGCTATGACTCCAAAAATCTCCCTTGCCATAATTGCAAGTAAAGGATACAGCTCTTGATTTCGGGACCACCACTTGAGAACATCAAAATTATTGGGACCTGCATTTTCAATATTTGGCACAATGGGGTCTTGCAAATATATTTCTAATTCATTTTGACTACGCCTCACACTTCCTCTAATTTGGAAATTTTTTTAAAATTCTTGTAAAGCACTACCATGTGAAAAAATATTGAAATTCTTGTAATGCACTACCATGTGACGTATTTAATTCTAATGAAAAACTACTACTAGAACTAGAAGAACGACTCGTTTGACAAGGTAGAGTGTCTCTATATTTTTGCTCATATTCTATATAAAGTGATTGTAAAGATTCATGAATATCTAATTTAATTTTTTCAGCGGTTGGCAAATATAAATTAATACCATCTGGACTTGAAAAACTCATAGTAGATAAAAATTTGTAATACATATCAATTATGTCGTTATTTCAGCCACTTTTGTATCATGGCTTGAATCATGGAATTCAAATCTGGTTTATGACTACAAGAATTGAATTTCGCAGCAATTAAACAACAATAATATATAAATTTAGACACAGTAGGGTAATAAACACCGAATAAATATTTTGTTGCAAATTGAAAACTTGTAAAAGTTCCATTAATTCATAACAATCATCCAAATATGAAGGTAATAAAATAAATGAATCAACATGTGTAGCAAAAAAAAAAACTAATAATTCTTGATATTCATATGTTGCAGCAAGCATTTCATACTTAGAATTCCACATATGAGGTACATCTAAGTTAAATATTTTAGGATGTGCACCATTTTCCCTACAGAATTTTTCCCACCTATGTCTCAATCTCACCCTACCATGAATATAATTTACAGCATCTCGAATAGGTTGAATTGAATTATTTAAAATTCTAAGTTCATCTTGAACACATAAATTTAAAATATGAGCAATACATCTAGTATGAAAATATTTACCATGAAAAGTCTGATTCCATGCTTGAATTAGTTCTCTAATACTAGTCCTATTCACACTCGCTTTATCAAAACCAATGAAAAATATTTTCTCTAGCAATTTAAATTGATTGAAAATTTTAATGATTTACTTAGCAATATTATGAGCAATATGTTGGCAATTAAATCTCCGAAAAGCAATTAAGCGTTTATTTAAACACCATGAATAATCAATTCAATGCAAAGTAACAACAATATAATGAGGACGCATATGTTGATCAAACCAAATATCAGAATAAATAGCAACCTTAAAAGGTATTTTGCTAACAATACTTTTTAATTTGGACTTATATCTTAAATGCAATTTTTGAAGAGTCCTAGTTATAGTCATTCTAGATATTCTTAGAGCAGCATGATTATAAACAGCTTTCATACGATGTTCGAAATTCATATTCTCAGCAAATTGATGTGCTAAAGATTCTTCACAAATAAAATAACACATTTGTTCCCTCGCAATAAGAAGATCAAACCTAAAGAGTTGAGATGAGTATTGCGTACCTTCACCTTGGCTTTCAACATTAATATTGCTTACCGGTTGTAAGTTAAGTTGCAATTGAGCCTGAGCATCGACTTGATGATTATTGGTGATGTGCAACCAGTACATCCCATAGGCGAATAGTGAAGAGAGCGGATTTCAGTATCGAATTTCTCGGTTCATTGGGAACCTCCTTCTCGACCTCGAGATGGTCAGATGGAATTCCACTAGTGTTGCTGTAAGCACGAGATTCTTGAGATTGTAGTTCTTGAAATTGAATCGATCTTGCTACTTCTTCATCAATTTCGACTTGAGTTCTTGGATCATTATAAAAACCGCCAGTGGCTCCACCTGCATAGTCATAGCCTTCATGTTGTTGTTGTTGTTGCCAAGGAGACGTCGTATCAGGACTATCAGAAATATGTACTCCAGAATGAGTACGACGATGATGACGTGGACCTTCGGAACTATCAACAACAGTTTTACCTTTGCCATTATCGGCTCGGCTATCTCAGCTAGACATGATGATTTGTGGACAATAAGAGTAAGATTGAGAAACTTGAGAGATAAATGTAAGATAGCTTGAGAATTGAGACTTGATAATGAGAGAAAGTAGAGAGATGGGTTGAGACTTGAGAATTGAGAGAGTATTAGCGTAAGGAATAAGAATGGGGTAAATTGCCTTAAAATACACAAACTTTGGGCTGTTCTTGGTTTTTAACACATTTTAGAAAATGTAATTTTAATAACATGAATTTAGCCCTTGTTTGATTTTTCACATGATTTTTAAATTCCGGTAAGTTGAATCTGACGTGGCAGCCGGAGACGGCCGTGTGTACATCTACGTGGAACCAACTTATCTTAAAATACATGAACTCTGGGTTTATTTTATTTTTTCACACGAATTAAAAAAAGACCAATTTTAGATTTTTTGTTAATTTTTTCTTGTAATGTGGCAAACGTGATATGAATACTTCACTTTATATTTTTCAAAATTAATTATCGAGCAAGATATAAATTTTAATCAACATCATTTGATGGTTGTGATAATTTGACCTTATGTAATTCATTTGATGTGCACAAAAATTATACTATGACTTTAGGGTGTATATGATGTGTACATTTATCATTATGATGTTTGGAAAAAATTGGAACAGTTACATATTTATATTATTAATAGGTTTAAAGAATAATAAAATAGACGAATTAAGAATTTGTTCAACAATTAATATAAATGGAAATGTTCAATTATAAAATTATTTGAGATTATCTAACATATAAAGTTATATCAGAAGATGCTATTAAACATATATGATGAAAAATTAATATGTAGTTTCTACATGATCAATTTATTTGTTAACTTAATTGATTGATTGTGTAATATTATTCATCAACATATATGATACGTCATAGGCGACTATTTATGACTTGATGATTGCTGTATTCAGAATTAAATATTTATATCATTACACTAGGTTAAGTCATATTTTTATAATTTTTAAAAATGTTTGATAATTATTTAATTTAATTTAATTTTTTCAAACTTAAATTTTATATATTGCATGAACTAAGAAAATTCAAAATATCTCACAATGTAACTCTATAGGAATAATTGATGAATTTTCTGTATTACACAAAAAAGTAAAAAAAAATCTAAAATTGATATATTTTTTAATTCGTGTGAAAAAATAAAATTAGTCCAAAGTTTATGTATTTTAAGGTAATTTGGTATCCACGTAGATGTACACGTGACATCTTCGGCTACCACATCAGATTCAATTGGCCGAAATTTAAAAATCATGTGAAAAACCAAATAAGGGCTAAATTCGTGTTATTAAAACTACATTTTTTTAATGCATGTGAAAAACCAAAAACACCCCAAAGTTTATGTATTTTAAGGCAATTTATCCATAAGAATGATATTGAATATTCATAAAGAAATGGAGAATTAGAGAATAGAGAGAGCTTGAGAGTTTGGTGTGAGTGCAAATGGTGGAGGAGATGGGGTATTTATAGGTGAAAATTGAGGAATGAGGGGGGAGGGGATTTGAAATTTAAATTTGAATTTTTTGAAAAAAATCCGCCCGAATCGGCGGTTTAGAAGCACAAATTGCCAATTTTTGTCACAAATTGGTGATTTGTGCTTCCAAACTGCCGGTTCCACATCATTAATTTGGTGCTGAGTATTTCCGGCCATAGATCGAGATCACGAGGATCGTGATATCGACTGTTGAAAAAAAAATTAAAAATAAACCGACGGTTTATGATGTTCACCGCCTCCAAATCGGAATCGGAGCGAGTATTGCCGGTTGAAGGTTACGGTTTACAAACCGTAACTGTCCTGATGGTTTGTAAACCGCAGGAAACCGGCGTACTGACGGTTACAAACCGTCGGTCCTGTTTCGATTGGGCATCTATAGGAGTATCATATATACATATACTAGTACTTCTGCCGTACGTTGTACGGATTTAAATATTAATAAATTAATATTTTAAAGTTTGAACGTGGCCACATTATAAATGAATAAGAAAATATCATCGGTCTCAAATGTACTCAAAACATTTCTGGTTGGTTAGAGATCTACTTCGCATACCTTGATAATTACATTTTACATGTGAATATATATATATATATATATATTGTGTGTGTGTGTATGTGTGTGTGTGTGGCATTATTGAATATCACAACATCAATCAAACTAAAAAAATAGAAAATTAATAACCATAATATTGGTATTATTTTATTAATTTTTCAAAGTTCTAAAATAAAAATATGGTATTAATTGAACAAAATACATAATTTGAATTGAAAAATAAAACTATTAGGCTCGATATAATTTTGTTATTATATGCTTTATTTTTTAACATAACGATCATAATCAATTTTTTATGAAATATTCTATAAAATCGATATTATTTTTGTTGGAACAATCATATTTTAAAGACTCTTATAGAAATTTTCTTTAAATTTTAACATAATAATTTTAGTTCCATGTTGTGTAATTATTGGTATTGAAATACTTGACTTCACACAACTTTTTTCCTCACCTAATTACTGTAATTACAAAAAAATATATATACTTTTGGTCTTTGGAAAAAAAAATACATTACTAGTGAGAAAATCTATTACATGTTAAATAATAAATTTCAATAATTTTAATATAAACCGAAAGCTTAAATTTTGAGAAGAAATGTATGAGTGTGACCGGTTTCATTCCATATTCAATATCTTCATCCTTCATTCCTACTAAGGATGGTATGAACCATCAATCCATTCATCTCTACCATTCTACCTCCTCAACATATAGATACGAGATGGAGAGTTTTAAAGTAATAAAGAGAATTTCGAACCAAGATAAATGACTAATTTGAATAATATTATAAGGAGTAATTTGAAGTGTTTTCAGGAAAGCTTTATTTACAAATGCAAAACAACTGTGATTGGAAGGGTCATAATAATCACGAGTACTAATGTAATTAGTTGGAGTGAATATTTTTTTAATATTTTAATATGAAAGTGATATATCAAAAAAATATATAAATAAGCCTAGAAAATGAATGCATAAAGAGACGACCAGTTACAATATTAAATCCTTGATAATTAAAATGAACGGTAGACTTGACTATACGTACATGTTAAAAAGAGATTAAAGATATAAATAAAATAATTACAATATTAAATAAAAAATTAATGTTAATTATCATAGTAAATGGTGTGTAAGATCACGTCCCTACAAAATATTAAGTAACAAAAGAAAAAATTACAAAGGATAGAGATAATAAAAAGATCCCAAAAAGGGAAAATTGAAAAGTGTATAAATAAAAGAAAAGATCCATGAAAAGGAAAAAGAAAAAAGAAAAAAGCCAAAAAATAAAAAAAAAACCATAATGTTGTAAATATATCTAATAGATATATATGATATGAGTGATGGCCAAGTTACTAACTCTAAAACCCTATCTCTTGTACTATTATAAATAGAGGCATTTGGTCATCATATTTAATACACACAATTCATATTTTCTCTCTCCTCTCTCTAGTTGGTGAGACATACAAAGAGGTTGTAGCTTATGGGTTTACGCAGAGACCCATATTCCATAAATTATATTCTCCTATTAACAATAACATTATGTTTCGCTACATAAAGTAAATGGCAGTAATTTTAGCATTGGATATATAGTTAATGGACGTTGTGACCACATACTTATATGGGTTATTGAACGATAATATTTATATGCAAATCCTGATGGATTTAAAATTTATTGTATAACATCGCAACATTTATTGTGAGAAAAGTTAACTCATGCCTAAAGACAGAGTATTTGAAATAAAAGACTTGGATAGCACCAAGTATTGTCTCGGCTTGCAGATCGAGAATCACCTTATGTGATTTTATATATACACCAGCCAATCTATTTCAAAATTTATGGAGATTCTATTTATGAATAGCTTCACACATTTAACACACCAACAATTGTTAGATCACTTGAAGTGAATGAGTATTTATTTAAACTCAAAGATGATAATGAGGATATTTTAGGACCAGCAGTTCTTTACAATATTTTATCTTGCAAGATTACCTGGCCAGGTACCATATTTATAAATAACTTGCAAGCAAGATTTAGTGTTTTTCTACAATGAGACACTAGCATGTCAATTACTATATCCTCCATTATTTCCAAATTATAGATATTATTTATTGAAATAAACAATGACATGACATTGGTGGACTATTCAAATGTTGGCTTTATTCTGATCCTCGTATTGTCATATTTGAGACTGGTTTTCTTTATGTTATTTTTATGTGTAGCGCGACGAATGATACTATCTCCTATTGTCTATTTAAAGACAATGTATTTGTGTTGCACAAATGAATAGTGGGTGAGTTAAAGGTTACCTGACGTAACACATATTATTTTCTTTTACCCACATATAAACTCTAGAAGAGTTGTGAAATTTAAAGTTCGCTCCAATGATTGTAATTTTGAGGGGGAGAGATAATTTTCAAAATAATCTAGAAGATTAGGCCCTGAAGGTCAGACCCTGTAAGTCTACATTATGCTCTGAAGGTTTAATAGTTGTACTCTTTTTTCCTTACTAAGTTTTTCCCACGGGGTTTTCTTAGTGAATGTTTTTAATGAGGCAACTAATGCAACACATATAAACGTATGCCATGTACTCTTTTCCTCGACTAATTTTTTCCCACTGGGTTATTCAGTGAGGTTTTTAACGAGGCATGAACATCACGTGGTAATGTCCAAGGGGAGTGTTATAAAATGCCTGAAGCATTAAAGTCAAAACCCAAAAGCATGTTTTCGATTAAACTGCAAAAATCATTGTATGGGCTGAAACAGTCTGGCTATATGTGGTATAATAGATTGAGCGAGTATCTGTTGAAAGAAGGATACAAAAATAATGATATCTGCCCTTGTGTTTTCATAAAGAAAACCGAAAGTGGATTTGCAATTATAGCAGTTTATGTTGATGATTTAAATTTAATTGGGACTTCTGAAGAGCTCAATAAAACTACTGAATATTTGAAGAAAGAATTTGAGATAAAAGATTTGGGAAAGACAAAATTTTGTCCTGATTTGCAAATTGAGTGTGTCCGAGGAGGAACGTTTATTTACCAATTCACATATACAGAAAAAGTGTTAAAACGCTTTTACATGGATAATGCACATCCATTAGCATCACCAATCGTCGTTAGATTTCTTGATACAAAGAAAGATCTATTTCGACCTATTGAAGATGGTGAAACGATACTTGGTCCTGAAGTACCATATCTAAGCGTAATTGGAGCATTAACTTATCTGGCTAATTATACTAGACCAGATATAGCTTTTTCTGTAAATCTTCTCGCAATATATAGCGCCGCACCCACTTTGAGACATTGGAATGATGTTAAGCACATTCTACGTTATCTGAAGGGTACCATAGACCTTGGATTATATTATTCGGAAAATTCCGATTCTTCTCTGGTAGGGTATTTGGATGTAGGATTTTTATCCGATCCACATCAAGCCAAGTCACAAACTGGCTATGTTTTCATATGTGGTGGAACTGCTATATCATGGAAGTCTATGAAGCAAACCTTGACTGCAACATCCTCAAATCATTCTGAAATCATTGCAATCCATGAAACAAGTCGAGAGTGTGTATGGTTGAGAACTATGACAAGTCACATCCAAGAGTCATGCGGATTACCTTCATCAAAGATCACTCCAACTGTTTTGTATGAAGATAATGCTGCTTGCATCGCGCAACTCAAGAAAGGATACATCAAAGGTGATAGGACAAAGCACATTTCTCCCAAGTTATTCTACACACATGATCTCCAAAAGAATGGCGATATCAACATTCAACAAATTCGCTTAAGTGACAATTTGGCAGACTTATTCACAAAGGCATTACCAATATCAACATTCAGAAAATTGGTATACAAGATCGGCATGCGCCGACTCCAAGATCTACAATGATCTCAAGATCAGGGGAGCAGTTGTACTCTTTTTCCTTCGACTAGATTTTTTCCCAATGGGTTTTTCTAGCAAGGTTTTAATGAGGCAACATTTGTTTTAGAGATTGGTCATTCAAGGGGGAGTGTTGTAAATATATCTAATAGATATATATGATATGAGTGATGACCAAGTTACTAACTCTAAAACCCTATCTCTTGTACTATTATAAATAGAGGCATTTGGTCCTCATATTGAATATACACAAATAATATTTTCTGTCGCCTCTCTCTAGTTTACAACACATAAAGAAATAAAAAAACTTAAAAAATTGAAACAAAAAAAGGCGGAATTTGGAATCAAACCGTGGGCCATAATAAAGATCCCGCCACAATAGAGCCACTCCACCCAAACGCAATTTTAGAAAGATTTCACTAGAAATAGTTTTTTAATAATGTTCACTGATTTTTTTTAATCTAATTTACCCGTATGATTTTACTTTTATATATATATATATATATATATATATATATATCAATAAGCTAGGATTAAATCCCCAATTCCGTACCAAAACTAAAAAATAAACAATCAAACTATCCTTAGGATTATCCTTTAAATTATTCTTACATTGATTATTTTATCAAGAAAGTCTAATTAGAATCCCCTTAGGACACCCGAGCAGTGGAGATTCCTATGTTAAATAAAGAGATTGTTTGAGACCCACGACTCCACTGCTCTTCTGTCCGAGATGAGATCTTGTAGTCCAATTTTCCTATCCGACTCTCTTATCCCGCTGTCAAATTCACCGTATTAATGTTCATTATAAAAATAAATTTATTACAATATAATCGATCATAACTCATATTTATACATAAAAAAATAAAATTTAAAAAACAATATTCACAAATTATGGAATAATGCAATCATAACAAATAATTATTAACTAAAAAGGGTAAATTTAACAGTAAAAACTAGTAATAATTATAAATTCTAATTGAGTGAAATAAATCATAATTAATAATTGTAAAATAAACTAAAAACTTCTAAACTCAAAGTGGGATCATCAAGTGGCTTATGAAAAAGTAGATTACAGGATCTGACTCCCCCCGAAAAAAAGTCAAATTAGATCAATAACTTTTACCTTAGATTGGATCATTCCTAAAAAGTACTGTTATTGTCTTACGATGATTTTATCAAGAAACTCAAATTAGAATCGTTTCTGTAATCTCTTACCATAAATTTGAATATCCCTTAAACTGTGACATTGATTATTTTATCAAGAAAGACGAATTGGATCCTTGTGCAAGATTAATTGTTGATTGTACATTTGAAGATTTACTTAATCCGTGCACGCAAAGAAATTAGTATCCTCATTGCACACAAATTAGCATTTCAAAAAATTCAAGGGATGGTTCAAATTAGAAGACATTTACAAATTTAACAATTCATAGTATTTCAGGTATAAAAAACTCATTAAATGGTATTGATGTTCCTTTTCATCCAGGAATGAAGAAAATTTTGGAAATTAAAGCACTATATATGCAAGAAAATATTGGGGAACAAGTAAAATAATTTCAAACAAAATTGTCATTAGATCGGTGGGATTTATATTAGGTAGGTATCGGTATATCTGGACGCCTTAACTCAATATCATCTCATCTTCATTCACTACATCATTAATTATGAAGACTCCTTCCATCTCAACTCTCATTGTTCTTCAGTTTATCTTCTCACGCTCATGGCCAGCAGGGCGTCCCTGATATTTTGGGGTCATGGCAAAATGAAAAAAGAGGGCCCTAATTTTTTATTGTCAAAATTCTCATATGTGTAGTGTTGTTGTGTTATCATCCATATAGATACACAGTGTATTTATATGTTTTAAATATAACGTTTCATCTAATCTCAATTAAGGATATGTTACACTACTTTCACAATTAACACCACTACTACCACTATCAATACTAACACACTCCACTAACAATGACATTGAAACAATAACTCATGACCACTACTCTATTACATTAATGTAGATAATGCATTAGAATAAATTCTAAATTAAATTATCTACAGAGTCTGTCTTAATTTGAAAATTTTCAAATCACTCCAAGCAATTATCTCAATCTTTGAAAGTCTTCAAACTTCAACACTTTGTGAAAATATCCAAAATTAATTCATGAGTCTTCAAATAATTAAGCCTCACTTGTTTCTTAGATATGTGTTGTCTAATGAAATGGTACTTCATATCAATACGTGTGCTCCCATCATGAAAAATCAGATTTTTGGTCAATGCTTTAGCCGATTTGTTATCAACATATATCTCTATCGGATCTTCTTGTGGCAAGTTAAGTTCTTTGAACAAACTTCTCAACCACATTGCATCAGAAACACACAAGGTAGTGGCAACTAACTCGGCTTAATATGTAGACAAAGTCACAATAGGTTGTTTATTTGAATTCCAAGTAAATGCCAAATTTTTCAAAAACACAAATCCGGTAGTACTCTTTAGACTTTCAACATCACCAGTCCAATCACTATCACAGTATCCAACAAGCTTAAAATCATCAATAGGAATATACAATATTCCATAATCGATTATACCTTGATGTAACGAAGTATTCTCGAGGTTGCTTTTAAATAATAGGTAGTTGGAGCCTCCATGTATCGACTAACAATTCAAACACTAAAAAGAATATCGGGTCTTGTACATGTTAGGTACCTCAAGCTTCCATCAAGACGTTAGAAAAATGTCGAAGAAATCTTCTCGTCGTCTTGATCAGAAATCATCCCATAATTTTTTAGACTTTCTTTAGCATATCCTGTTAGGAAAAACTATCAAGGTTTTTCTGACAAGGGGTTTTGATGAAATGTCAAAATATGCAAAGAGCCTTAAAAGACTGAAAAGAAATCAAGCATAAAACTAAGGATGATCATATAACATCAAGCTATCAAAATCAAAAGAAATGATCAATCCATGTGAAAAAAAGAGAGAAAAGAATAGAGAGAAAAAGAAAATAGACTGTAGCTTGCTAGAACAGTTAGCAAGGCAAACTGGAAGTTGCAGGTACCGGCAAGAGAAGTGCCGAATGCCACCAGTCTACAGTGAAGAACTGATGGACATATAGTTCAAGGCCGATACCAGCTGAAGAGATGTTCCAGCTGAAGGGAACTGATGGACATACCAGTTCAAGGCCGATGCCAGCTGAAGAGATGTTCTAGCTGAAGAGAACTGATAGACATACCAGTTCAAGGCCATCACCAGCTGAAGAGATGTTCTAGCTGAAGGGAACTGATGGACATACCAGTTCAAGGCCATCACTAGCTGAAGAGATATTCCAGCTGAAGAGAATTGAAGGACATACCAGTTCTAGCCCAAGACCAGCTGAAGAAATGTTCCAACTGAAGAGAACTGAAGGACATACCAGTTCTAGTCCAATATCGGCTGAAGAAATGTTCCAGTCGAAGAAAGGTCCCAGCTGAAGGAGAATACCAGCTGAAGAGAAGAACTGAAGGACATGCCAGTTCGAGACCAATCCCGGCTGAAGAAATACCAATTGAAGAGCACATCGGTTTGAACTGATGAACATGCCAGTTCAAGATGATACCAACTAAAGAATACTGCCAGTAGAAGAAAGGACGATTCCAGCTGAAGAAGTGTACCAGTCCAAGATCCAAGCTGAAGGAAATGCCAGCTCAGGATATTCCTGCTGAAGGAGCATACCAGCTGAAGAAGAAGACCAAGGTACAAGTTGAAGGAAAATACCAGCTCAAAGGATATCAGCTGAAGAATGAAGTTCCAGCTGATGAAGTACCAGTTCGAAGGATACCAGCTGAAGACGCATCAGTTTTGAAGTCCAACTGATACAGCGCCAGCAACCGAACTGAAGACTAGTCCATGAAAGTTCAAGCTCAAGGGACACAAGTCCAAAATTTATGCCAGATGAAGAACACTGGTTCAAACTACCAGCTGAAGCAAATTAAACTAGAGCTCAAAAGGTATCAAACCCTAGCCTAGAATTGCTAGCTGAAGAAAATTAAACTGGAGCTCAGAATGTATCAAACCCTAGCCCACAACTGCCAGCTGAAGCAAATCAAACTAGAGCTCAGAAGCTAGCAAACCCTAGCCCAGAATTGCCAACTGAAGGAAACCAAACTGAAGCTCAAATTGCATCAAGCCTTAGCTCAGAACTGCCAGCTGAAGCAAAGCCAACTGGAGCTCAGAAGGCATCAAGCCCAAGCCCAGAACTGCGAGCTGAAGATGATCTCAACTGAAGCTTTCCAAACTGCCAAGAGACGTACAGAACTGATAGATAAGGAACTGAAGATTCTAACTGCCAAACAAAGCTCAGAACTAAAGATCAAGATAGAAGTCGTAACTGAAATTCAAATTTCAGATAAGCCAAAGAAGATCTTGAAGTTAATGCAACCGAGATCTTGGAACAAAAGCTCATCAGAAGAGCAAAGATAACTCAACGACCCTCATAAATGAAAGTCTCTCAATGGCTTTATCATTTATGATCAAATTGTGATCATCAACGGTCATCACTCATCCATCTTTAAAAGGTGAGCTACCCTAAAGGTGACCGTGGACTTTTGTGAATTTTGGAGAGAACTTTAGTTAAGACTTTCCGCGAAGACGTTTGCCAAAACACTAAAGTCTCACGCTCAAAAACTCAGAAGAATCAAAAGTCCAACTGATGAGAAGGAGCCATAATGCTCATCAAGCTAGCTGTTGAAGATTTCCAGCCAGAGCTATTCTCTCAGTTCAAGTGCTTCAGAGATCAACTACCCAGCTCAGACGCAGACGCACAAAGGAGCATACCAGTTGATACCAGTTTCAAGACTGTATTTTTGAAGATCAAGCGAGATCTAAAATCACGTAAAGACGGATAATAGCACCTTATCTCTCCAGCGAGCAGTTGGAGATCGCAAGTGTGAGCTGTCGACCTACCGGCTGAGGAGGCTGTGTTAGTTAGATTGCTGTTTCCGGGACATCACCAGCTGAAAAGGAGGCCGTGACTTGTAAAGTTTCCATTCGCCAGGTTCAACAATTGTCTTCACTGTGTAACTGTAATAAAGGAACGTTACAGTTGCATAGTGAATTGCCCTTCTGCGGAAGGAAGAGAGGACGTAGAAGTTGAGCTTCGAACCTCTATAAATTGCTTATGTGTTCTACTTTATTTTTTCAGTTTAGTTACATGTTTTAAACTGCACACCCCAAAGCACACACAGCACTCGGAGCTAGCAGATCATCTCAACTGATCTCCACAAAGCACGGATCACACCGCGAGTCAAAACGGGCCTTGAATATTTCGCATTCATATTTTAGTTTTGTAATCAGTTTATTCACCCCCAAACTGATTCTGACTCACCTCAGGACGAACAAGTGGTATCAAAGCGGTTGATTCTAAAGATCAGCCATTTCTACAGATCAACTGAATCAGATCTAGTTATCTGTGCTAATCTGTAAGCTATGAGAAACCATATGCTACCTATCTTTTTAGTTGAGAACTACGATAACTGAAGCAGGAGAATGAGGGAACATCTCTGCTCAATCCACGAAAATATGTGGGAAGTTATCGAGGATGGTCTAATCACGATTATGATGGACAATGAAGCCCATATTGCTGATGTCAATCAACTAGCAAGGATCTCAAAACCAACTCATCTTTTCACGGGTGAAGAGAAGAAGTTGAAGAACCTAGAGTTCGTAGCCCAAGCCGCGTTGTTCCAAACTCTAGATGAAAATTGCATGAAGGACACAAAGAATTACAGAACTACCAAAGAGATATATGACTTACTTGCAGATCTGTGCAAAGAGTCTGAAGCCATCAAATGTAACAAGCTCCAACTAGTAGTGGATAAATATGAGTCCTTCAAGATGCACTCAGATGAAACCATCTCCAGCGTTGACATAAGATTTCTTGGCATCATCAATTAGATGAACAATATGAGAAGAACATATCCCAATAGTGAGGTGAACTCCAAAATCTTGGACAATCTTACAGAGGAATGGGATATGAAGGTGATTGCTACAAAAGAGTCAAGATACTTGAACAACATCACCCCAAGAGAACTCTTTGGTTCTCTTAAGGCTCACGAGTATAGCCTAAACTGAAAAAGAGAGGCATCCACATCATCATCAGCCCAGGATGCAGCCTTCTACAGCAAAAGAAATCGGTTTAGAGAAACTTAAGAAAGAAATATCTTCCAGCCAAGAAGTTCTCAAGCCAGAGAACAACCAGGAGGCTTAACTGATCGCAGAAGAGAAGTAACGGAGAAGAAGAAGAGCCTAACTGAGGATATCAATGATCAAATCTAGTTAGTTGCCAAGCTACTAGAAAAGCTCAAAAGGATTACAGATCAACCATCAGTTATGCTTCAAACTGATGAGGAGCCCAGAGAGGAGAGAAACCAACCGCCTGCTGAACAACCCAGGGTAGCCAACAGAAGTATAGGAGAATGCTTCCATTGCCACAAGCAAGGACACTATAGATACGAGTGTCCAGAGCTCCTTGAAGATAAGAAGGCTAAGGTGAAGAGAAGCTTTTTCAAAAGAAAAGCTATGATGGCCAACACAGAGAATGCCATCCTGGATGACTCAGATTATCTATCAGGAATCGACTTTGACGGCTACAGCTCTGAAGAAGAGCATTTTTCTGCCTCATGGCTGACAATGAAGAAGAGGCTAGCACATGGGACTCCTTAACCTCTTTTTATTACATTCATGAATCTTCCATTTCTAGCAATGAAATAAATGAGCAATTAAGAATGCTAGAAGATCAGTTAGTTGCTATATCAAGTATGTATCTACAACTGAAGAAAGAAAATGGTGACCTAAGAGATGAGGTCAAGAGACTGAGAAGTGATCATGAAAGAACTGAATCACTTGAAGCCCAGTCAATTGAATGTGAGAAGTTGCAGCTCAATTTTGATGAGCTAAGAGCTGAGAATAAGATGCTCAGATAGAAGATGCAGGAGAGAGATGAGGTATCTCTCAAATTCAGAAAGGGATCTCAAACTCTTGATGAGATTCTAAGCCATCAAAGAGTTGAAACTGGTAATTCAGGGTTAGGATACAACAGGTACACTGCCGCTGAGAAAGGAAAGACAGTTATTCAAACCAGTCAAGAAGGAACTCTTCCTGGTTTTGACAGACCTGCACCTACCCAACCAGTTGAAGAGACCGAAGGTGAGGGAATTGAAGACATCCTTACAGATCTGCCTAAGACGTCCAGCCAATCCTCCCAACTGAAAAGCTCAGTTCATCGATCAGTTCGGCAGAGGAAGCCATCTCAAAGGAGGCCACGAGTTCAAAGTAGGCAGTTCGCCTATCAGTAGAGGCCACTAGCTCAACCAAGGCATCCAGCCTATCAACAGAGGTTTCCAGTTCAGCCATGACCTCCAGCTCATCAAAGACAACCAGTTCAACAAAGGTCACCAGATTTTCAAAGGCCCAAAGCTCAAAATAGACCTATGGTAAACATAACTGACCGGCCAACTGGAGTAAGGAGAAATACTCAGTTTGGACCGCAGTCTTATCAAGATAGGGCATCTGTTCAGGAGAGAACTTCTCAGCCAGACTATCCTCGAAGATATCTAGCAAGTCAACCTGGAAGAGAAGTTGACTCAAGGAGAAACGTGCATATAAAACTATATCATGCACGTCAATATTTTCAGATCCCTCTGGAGAATTTAACTCCAACGGATCTCGTAATATTGTATAGTGAGTACTTGGACTTAAGGGATTAATCAAGAATCAAACCTCACTATAACTGGTTTCCCAACTGGCCATACCACAAGAGCGACAGAGCTAATGGTGATAAAATGAATTGGCCACAAAGAAGCAGATAGCTGACATCATCACAAAGCCCTTCAAGAAAGAATCTATAAAGCTATGTATCTAATTGGGGCTATTGGAACTAGCATCAGAAGATGAAGATGGTCAAAATAGGAGAATACAAAAAGCAATCCCAGCCGATGAGAAAAGAAGAGCAGAAGCTGAAACTGAATCAAAAGTTGCATCAGTTTAGTCAGCAAAAGGAGTCAAAACTACTCAAATCATCAGTTAAGACAAAAAGCTTGCTGAAAAGTTTACAAACTAATGAAAAGCGTGGAAGCTGAGAAGTCAAAAGGTCAAAACTGATCAGATGCTCAATCAGTTCACAATGGAGAAAGCAGCTCAAGATCAGCTGAAGCAAGCAGCTGAACTGAAAGGAGAGCTGGAAGCCAACTCAAGAAAAGGAAGAGCTGAACTGAAAATATCTCAGTTGAGGTCAATCATGCCAACTGGAGATTTCCAGATGTAGCCAAATCATCTGATGATGTCAGCAGCTTGAAGCCACGTGGAAGCACTAGAGAGAGAGCTTCAAATAGATAAGTTTGAATTTACCTTGCTTAAGTGGAATGGCAAAATGACGTGTTATATCATTGTTACCGCTGGACCCACTCCATCTCTCTTCATTTACTCTCAACAGATAGATTTGCATATCAGTCGACTGATTTATTCTACCATTAAACTCGGAGCATTAATTTATCTCAATCGTCGATTCACAACAGATAACTGAATCGCTAAAAAGTTACCATGTTGAACCAAGAGTCAAAATTTACTCTATCCTTCACAAATCTCAGAAAAACCAAAATACCCAAAACTTTCTGTTATGAGAAAATCCAATCAGCAATCAAGCTCCCAAAATTCCCACAAAATCTCCATGGCCAAGAAAAATGTCCAAACTGTTCGACGAAAGTTCAATTTTAGAGAAACTGGAGAATCGTCTCAAAAGTTCCAAGTGAGTCTCTACAGAGAAAAGTTCCTTCATGAAGCTGCTTTTAGAACAAAGTGTTCAAACTCTCCTCTATGCAACTTCATCATCTCCAAAATCAACCAAGTTGGATTGCGAGAGTTCACCTGTAGCACTCCTAGCAAAATCTATCCAGAGCCCGTCTGTGAATTCTATTTGAACTCAAAGGGTCATAGAGATAGAATCACAACAAAGGTGAGATGAATACAGTTGGAGATCACCCCAGAATCACTGGGAAGAATATTCCATCTCACAACTAAAGAAATAAGGCTAGAGGAAGTGGAAGTCAATCCGCTGAAGATCTACGACAGTTGGAAGGATGTTGAATGTCAAGAAGTCTTCAAGAAAACCACTTCCATTATGTGTATCCAAGAAGAATACATGATTCTAGCATCAGTGGCGAACAGAATGATCGTCAGAATTACTGAAAGCCACTCAGAAATGACAGCTACAAAGTATAGGGTGTGCTGGGCGATATTTCAAGGGATCGAGGTGAACCGAGCTCAGTACTTCTATGATCAAATCAAGAAGTATGTAGATGCTGTTGAGAAAAACTGGAGCGATAAGGAGTTCAGGCAGAACATGTGTTTTCCTTGCAGAATCAGCAAACTACTTGAAGAAGAACTCAGTTTCACGAACACGAAAACTGACACTCTCTCAATAGAAAAGACTGACTATATACCAATAGTCGCTCAAAGGCAGCAAGGACCAAAAATTCTAAGTCTCAAAAATGCAGAAAAGAGCAAAGAGACGGTCAACAGAAAAGGAAAAGAAAAGACGGTTGATTCAGAACATCATCAGAACGACTCTGACTCAGAAGATTATCTACCAATCCATCATCTGATAGGAACACCAATCCGAGCTCAACCCATATAGCAAGTTGCCTTCATTGCAGACAACCCAGAGATTATTGAAATATCTCGCAACAAGAGAATTACGAAGGGATCTGCTCAAATCAAGAATAGAGTAGGAAGATTCAAGAAGGAGAAGGAAAAAGAGAAAGGAACTGAACCCCCATCTCTACTAGAACTACCTCCTCTTGGTGTCAAAGTGTTTGAAATGGCGCCATCTCTTGAATCTATAGTACCATACAGAGGAGTTCCACTACGAAGCTCTGAAGCTGACTACTTCAGAATGACTTGTCCTCTAATAGACAGGACAACTGTAAACAGAAGAGCTCACTCAGAAGCAATAGCTGCAAAGCAAAGAGCCGATCAAGAAGTAGTAGACTTCATTATGAAGAAATTTCATGAATTTGTGGCGAATTCAGAAGAACTGCTCAAAGCTCTTACAAGGTACTGCTATTGGTGCTTGTAGAGA
The DNA here is from genome assembly GCA_026008535.1 of Perilla frutescens. Classification (NCBI taxonomy): domain Eukaryota; kingdom Viridiplantae; phylum Streptophyta; class Magnoliopsida; order Lamiales; family Lamiaceae; genus Perilla; species Perilla frutescens. Next base: position 47,729,276 of record BRKX01000009.1, on the reverse strand, counting down.
CACTGTCCCAATTCAGAAATCCACTTTCTTCTAACAGCACTACACGGAATGAGTTTTTGGACAAGAGAAGAAAAGTGGAGTATACAATGGTCTGGATAGGGGAGCCCTGAACAAAATCCAATCGATGTGCTAAGTGGAATGCTAGATCTTTGAAGATATCACTCAAAATCGGGTGAGCAGACACTGGCTGAAGTCATGAATGATCTTATAAACTTGTCTGGGATTGTGCTGCCAGAACTATAAACTCAAGAAGAACGAGAGCTCTGGGATAATCCCCAAGGACATCAGTGCCGGGTGCTAAATGAAGTCTACAAGATCAGAGTTCAACAACAACAACAGATTGCTGAAAATATTCAAAGGCAAAACCAACTAGCCCAGGATCAAACATCAATAGCTAAGGCATCAACATCCAGATCTACTACAATACATCAAGTTTCAAGACAACTTGTATTTGAAGAAACTCCTCAAGAGGAAGGGCTATCGACCTTATTGCGGACTCTCCAAAGCACAGATCATCTACTGCAGAAGAAACTCACAAGTATACTACAGACTTGGAGTTCTAAGAGTTGCTAAAATCACCAGTTAGACAGATGAAGGTCAAACTGAAGAGCAAATTGAAGAGCCATCTGAGCAAGAAAAGGACCAGGAGGAGTCCCAAAATGCTCTTACTGCAGAGCCAGCTGAAGAGGCTCAGGTTGCTGAAGAGACTAGGGATGAGGTAGATCTTCAACTGCCACCTGTAGCTCATGCCAAGCTAATCTCTTAACATGAGTCGTCAGTTCAGACACTCATTGCTGAAGATACTCATGAGTCTATCTCTGAAGAGACAACAACTGATCATGTTGATGAGGTGCCAGATTTGGAAAATCTGTCTGATCAGTTGATTGAAGAATAGCCTCAAGACTATACAGGCTCACTGGCTATAGTGGTGTACAAAGATTCAAACCAGCAGACATCAAAAATTGTGCTACCACCACCAGAGAAGAGCTATCGTGAAACTGAGAGCTTGGGAAATCCTGAACAGACCAGGACAATCCCGACGAGCTTAATGAAATAGAAGATGGAGATGAAGCCACATTAAAAGATCATGAATTTGTACTTGAAGATCTCATTCTCTATAAAGACGAAGTTACAGCAATACAACTCTAGGAGCAACCAAAAAGCTCCCTTGCTCAGTGCACAGATTAGCACGAAGAGCAGTTTCACAGTATTCAGGAGCAGTTAAAGCTCCACAGAGAGCTCATCTAGCATCTACAAGATCGATTGAATGCTCAACAAGTTGCAGCAGCATCATTAAGCCATGATGAAACTGGTGAGCCACCTGCTAAAAGGCAGAAGATAGAGCACAAGAAGGATTAGAGACTGATCAAGCTTCGCTGATTAGGACCTCTAAGTGTTCTTCTTGTAATTAAGCTCTGTAACTCTTTTTTTATGAATAAAATAAATATTTTATTGATAAAATGCCACGTCAACAAAACTACTTGAATTCTTACCGTTGAAAATCTGACAAATGTATTTAATACAACAAACAAAAACAAGGGACACAAATTTTTCAAAGATATATGAGTACCTATTCATTACTCATAAATCAATTCAGATCTAGTCCCCCTCCCTTGCAAAGAGAAGAGACATACTCATTTTCTCAATCGCACTCAAAGAGTCTCTTCTCTCTCTCTCTCTCTCTCTCTCTCATCTATCTCAAAATTCTAGCCAAATTTTCTTAAATGGCAGAATTGCTTAGTTCCCACAGCTCTTTCAAAAGTCAGATGATGAGAGATAAATTCCTTGAAAGGAAGAAATTCCAGGATATTCTTCAAAACTCAAACGGCCAGAACCTACTTGTTTCTCTTCACAAGACAGGGATTCTTCATTACCTGGAAACACAACCCTGATTCTTTAGACAAAATCATGTGTGTGAATTTCTCCTCCAAGTAAAAATCAGTGCTGATGGTAAGGAAATTACATCAGTTATCCATGGCCGAACTATCAAGATAACTGAAGGAACCGTTTCTGAAGTTTTTCAATTTCCAAGGCAAGGAGCAACCGTTCAAGATTTGAGTGAAACAGCTGAACCATACTGGAGAAGGTGGAGACCCCCACCTGCAAATAGGCATTCAGTTTTACCACAGTCAAAACTGATCTAAGACCAAAGTATGGAGTTCTGCTCGACATCACCAATAAAATGATGTTTGGAGCAATTGGAAGCCTAAGCCAGCTTACCCAGGAGAGGTACAAGGTGATGATACACCTAGCTGAATACGCGAGACAAACTGGGCAGTGTTTGTATTCTCACAATTCAAGCGTCAAGTTCTCAAGGCGTCCAACTCAAAGAGAACAAGGAAGTTTGATTCCATGGTAGGACTTGTTCTTAGGATGAGCAAGATGATTGAAGACATCTTGAAGCTGCCAAATGATGATGCATTACCAGTCCTCATCTCCGACTGGATTCCCAAGAGAGGAACCATCCATCTTCACTCACTCAAGAAAAAAGGCTACGAAAAGGTAATACAAGTGCCACAGCCTCAAATACCTCAACTCCCAATGTCGTTCCATCACCAGTCTCCAAGAATAGATCAACAACGACTTCCAAGACTATTCCAATCTAGATGAGCTTATTCCATTCATCGGAATTCCTCATTCAAATTATGAAGCTAACTACTTCAGGAGAACTTTCCCTCCTCTCCAACTGACGGAAGAAGATATTCGCACTTACTTAGTGGTGAATATGCAGCCAAAAATGTACAAAAAGAGGTAACTAATTTACTTTTTACTTAATTTGCTTTTATGGCCAAGCAAGATCAATAGCTTTTTAAGCTTCTACACCGGTATTTATACTGTGGAGACACTCAATGTCTATCTAGTCTCATTTCTTGATCACTACTTTTCATGGCATGAGTTTTTGGGAAAGAGAAGAAACTTGGAGTTTAAAATGGATAAGGTCTTCAAATCCATTTCCTCCAACTATCGTACAAGTACAGAGAATTATGAGTCATAGATTGACCAATAAAATTCCTCCAACTGCCCTACTTGCCGAATTGAGAAGTGACATCAAGGCTCAAGAAGAAGCAGGAGAAAAGCAGCAAGAGATCTGCACAACCAGCCTTGCCTGCAGAAAACTAAATTTTGATACTCTGTCAAATCAATTAGCTGAGCCTAATCGACCAACTGAACCTGCAACTACACAGATGCATCGAGAGCCACCTCTCACTCCAGTTGTAGTGAGTCAACTGTATGATGATGAAGACACTGCCACATCACCCAATCTCTTTTCAAAGAGATATGTCACCCCACTGATTACTTCAAGCTCTAAGACAGCTGCCCAACTGAACCAGCAGGAAGTTCAGTTCAAGTCATCCTCAAGAAGGAACTTGCACAAAAGGTGATGGGTCACATCAGCTAAAGCTAAGCACCGAAGTCAATCCGTGAAGAAAGTAAGGCCAGAGAAGCCTACTGAAGGAACTGGATCCGCCTCAAAGAGGAAGAGGTCAAATTACTCTGACGAGAGCAGTGAAGAGAATCCAGTTCGCCCCATCAAGAAGAGAAAACTGACTACGATATAATCCAACAGTTCAACAACTGATGTCATCAGTTCAGTGATGAATCAGTTCCAGGGGCCAAGAAGGAGGATGACTAGAACTGATCGATCAGTTGCCACATCGTCAGTTTCCAAAAGTCATCAGTTGGACTGTATCCTAACTGACAAGGATAAGTTTAAATTTATACTTATTCCTTTATAAAATTAATGCTATCGTCGTCTAACAGGCATTATCAAAATCGGAGATCTCTCAAGATAGCAAACTTTTAATGCTACTGAGCAAAATCAATCACTAAAGTTGAAAGTGAGTTGATAGCCTGAGAGATATAAATAGCAAAATCCTGCATAAAATATGTAGCACCCCGAACCCGGAGGCCCAGTTCGCTAACGGGAACACACATAAGAAAATCACAATAAATTTTTCTCAAACCAACATAAATCATTTTCCCGAATTATAAAAATTCGAATAGCACTTTGTTTAAAATATTAATAAATTTCATGCTCATAGACGTTTACCAATCAACAACCAATCACATAAGATAAGACCTTTCAACCAACCTATCATTTTAAAATCACACATTTCAAACCACTAATTAAAACATGTTCAACCTTGAATAGTCCAAAAATCTAATATTCAACATTCAAATTATGCCAGGAAGGCCACGACGATCACACACGTCCATAGAATATTTAAATAATCCATAAACATACAGTGGAAGCATAAATAAACATATTTGTCGACTACTACTAAAATAAAGTCAAAATTTCAAAAACTAAAATCTGGTCAACCATACAAGATGCCCCATTAGTCCACGTCCACCACCTCCCATCATCAATTACCTGAAAATATTTTAAAATAGTGGGGCTGAGTGCCAGAAAACACTCTGTGGGAATACTCATACATTCGTCCAATAATTTGTAATAAGAATAACCATAAATCCATATTTGACATGTCGTAAATCATACTCTTAATAAACATAGTGGAGACCGACCCTAATGTGATCACATATAAACTATAACATATTCATAACATGAACATACTCATAAGTAATTGCACCAGAGTGCCATATTCGGAATTCCTCATATGAGTTGTGTCACTCCACATTGAGCAACATAAGCATAAATATTTTTTCATAGGGGACGAAAGTTTAAATATATTTTCAAAAGCATTTTAGTAAGTAAACCCACCTTATAGCTAAATGAGCTGAAGCTTTATTCACAGCTTCTTGTCCTAAGCCTGTTGTCGGATTAGGACCTTATGCTTAAATATAGGAATAGCCTTAATCGTCATCCTAAACGAGTCTCGAATTAGGACCTATACATAAGAACTATGTCTTAATAACATATCAATCTTCTAAACATATACTATAACGTAAATAAGAATCTAGGGAACGAGTCCCTAAAGTAAGAGCATACCCTGACGTTGCCTAAAAGTCAAACGAGATCCTAGCTTAAAATATATCGGAGTCCTTGATCGTACGAATAAATGCCTCAAATTCATAAAGGAAAATTATAATAAATATATGATTTAAATGATTATTTTAAATCATAGAAGAATATTGAAATATTGATTTATTATATCATACACTTAATTTTGAATTTAATCTAAATTAGGCAAAATACACCAAATAAAAATAAGATAAAAATATAATATGATTATGTAGTCAAGATGGCTTAAACCCTTGACCAAAAACATAATTGAAATAATAAACACTTAACCACTAAGCTAGAAGAATTTTATACAACAGTAATTAAACTGTTTTGATTAAATACACTCATAAATGCTTGAGTAAAAAAGAGATTTATAAAAGAAAAAATTTAAGAATAAAGGATAAGCATATGAATAAATTTTGAAGATAAAATTGAAGGATAAGAATAAGGATAATATATATATATATATTATAATATTTATCCTTAAAATAAAATAAATTCTTTGCATTTTAAAAGAACATAATAAATAAGTTTTAAAATATTTAACAAGCTCGCATAATAATTTTAAGGCTCAAGTTTAAGTTCTAAAATTTCTCTTCTAAATTAGGGGGCGCAAGATCAGACTTCCTCAAGTTCATCTAATTTTATTGAGCAATACCAAATAAATTAAAACTCTATTTTAAAGCAATCAAATAATTTAAATAATTTAAATCACATAGAAGTGGGTTGTTACACTATAATTAAATTTTTGAAATATATATCAAGATTTATAATTAATGTGTCAAAAACAAATGCCTTAATTAAAATAAATTGCTAGTAATAAAGATTAATTCATAACCCTTGTAATTTAATTGGGAGAAATATTCATGAGGCTAAGATCAATTTTTGATAATATTTCTAAACTTTAAAATTATATAAGTTTAACACTATATAGTATATATAAAAACAAAAAAAAAGAAAAGAAAAAAAATTAACGCTAAAACTCACGCACACACATACACATACTGGCACACACACACACACACACTAAACACACACAAAAATCAACATTCACTTATCTTTATTTCTTCATCAACAAATTTAACTTGCCAAGTGTTCAAGAACACTAAAATTTAAGATTAAAATAATATTTTAAAATATATAAACAAAACAGCCCATAATCCATATTTATAACCATAAGAATCAAAATAGAAATTGTAAAATAAAGAAAGAAATGAGGTTCTAAAAGGTTAGGGTTTAACCCACTATTAGATCCGAAAATCGGATCCCCAAACCTCAAAATCTTTCAAAAATAGTCGAAAAAATAGAAAGAGGAAAAAGAGGGGAATTTAAAAATATAATTGCATGTCGAAAAGGGGAGCACCGGAAAATTCCGGCGACGGCGGCGGTAGCTCGGGTAGGGTTCCGACGGAGAAGAGGAGAGGTGAGAGGGGAGAGAAGAGAGGGGGATGGAGGCAAGGGGGCTGCTCTAGAAATGATCCATAACTAATGACCTAAAATAGAACTAAGGGGGTATTTATATCCCTAACCAACCTAACCTATAATAAAATAGATTATAGAAATTAAATCATATCTTGGTCAATTAAATTGCTATATTAGCAAGACCAAGTTCTATAGATTCGTATCGTTGAGCACTATCGTTTATTGTATTTGTTCACCTCGATCAGATCATAATTGGGTCGTAAATAATTAAAACATATTTGGGCTAGAAACCCCAATATTTGGGCCTTTTAATAAAAATAGACACAATTTATCATTTGGGCTCAAGAAAAAATCATTGGGCCTCATTATTGGATTTGGGTTGTTACAAATCTACCCCTCTTAAAAGAATTTCGTCCCGAAATTCACGTATTTGCTATCGATAAGTTTGCATATCATCTCATGATCTCATATTCATATTTTCATATAATATCAAGATTTTTGTGTCGGCTCCACGAGCCCTTACTATCATTGCTTCTTCATTTTAAGATTTTAAAATCTTGCTATCAAGGATTGCCTTTGATGCTTTTTGACAAGTGATCTGGATCCGCCTTTACTCCGTCTCTATGGATGGTATGGGTTGGGTCAAACTCCTATTCTTGGAGTATTGAAACGTGAATACGTGATTGTTACTAACTTTAATGGCGAGGGTAAAACTTAGGTTCTCTCTATGCGATTCGAGGATTTCATGATGACCAATTGATCATGTTCATAACATCTTTTGTCCAAATGGTGTTTTGTATGAGTCAACTTGTGAACTTTTTCTTCACCTTCGAATCATAAGCTCATACAACGCTTGCACGCATAGGTTTGTTTCTATCTTGGCATCTTCGATTCTTCTCATACTCAATCGAAGACTACTATCGCAGTTGGTTCTAATTCGAGAATATGATGTTTCTTTCACTTGCTTAATCCTTGCAAAGAGGATATCTATAATTCAAACGGTACATGCCTTATATGATAACATTTCAATCAGTCCTTGGTAGCAATTTCTAAAAGCTAATTCTATCGTTAGTAAACATTCCTTCTAGTTTTCACATCGATCCATAATGTAATATTTTTAACACACACTCACACGTGCGTGCTATCATTTCTGATTAATCGTGCGAGAGTGGAAAATCATACTAAGATTGATTCCTTATCCCTAATATCTTGTAACTTTCTACTTGAACCTACGTGGGACCTGTAGCAGGATATACTGGTATCAATAACATGAATCTATAATAATCTTACAATCTCTTCAATATGTGCCTCGTAAATTTGTGCTGACTTATTCAATTTATCCATAATTATTCATATTGTGCGATCTTCACAGATCATCTTTGGTAATCTTATAATACAGTTCATCAAAATGTGTTTGTATTTCAACTTTGGAATTTATGTAGCTTTCTAAACATCTTATGGTTGAACCTTTATGGTTCAACTTCGTAAACTAGCTTTCATGTTCCTTATCATTAAACTCTTCATCATATTTCAGATGTTCTCATGTGATCTCAGTTGTCGGGATGTAGTTGCAATCACTAATCATTTTTATTAACACTAACATGAATGTATAACAAAATCTTATTTTTGAAGCATTACTGTAGATGACTATTCCTTTGTAGCATTCAAACATAGTCCACATTCAGGTGGTGACTATCTTCTTCTTGAGCTCTTAAATAATCTCTTCACACCCATTTATCTAGTGAAACCTTTACTGATCCTTAACAGCAAAATTATTGTTACTAAAATTTTGGAGAATCCCTCAACGAGTCCTGTGTATAACACGGATAAATTTAGAACAGTAATCATCTAATTCACGTTGGTTCATTACTACACATCATCTTATCTCTTTCTACCATAGAGAGATCTATCTTGATTCATTAAGTTAATACTATATGACCTTGAAATCTATTTCATCAAGGTAAGTCTCTCACTTGTCAACTTATCATATAGTCCCTTCCTTCAAAAATTTTCCAACATCTCCTTTACATGTTTCTTAAGTTGTTTGTTGTTTCTAACATCACCCATAACACCATCCATAAATAGAAAGATAAAATTATGTTACACGGGTTAAACTATTGGTCCATGGGTCCATGAATACTATAGGAGCATTGCTCAAATCAAAATACATAACTACGAACTCATAATGATCATAACGAGTCTGATAAAGGGTCTTGCGTGTATCATTTTCATGAATATAACTTTAGCATCTGGATCTTTAGGTAATCCCGTAGAAAACACCTGTACCTTTGAATTACTCAAGTAGATTGTCAATCCTAGATAGTTATCTTTCGTCTTTCCTTGTTAAGATGCTCAACTCTTAGCCATCAATAATATTCGGAACAATCTTGCAGTTTTCTTAACATGCAATATCAGTGTAGTCTCGACAATATACTTAACTTTATAAATATTTGGTCTACAAATTCGTATAATCATACTTCTATTCTTGTGATCACTTTACATCACACTTTATAATGCCTTTAATCACGAACGCAATTGTCGGTATAAGATCTATAGTGTAATCCACTCTTCAATTCGGGGCATTCTAGAGAAGTCTTCAAAGTTACATCATTAAATTTGCTTACGACAGTACATTATTTATCATACATTAACGGTTTCACTTAGCATTCTGTCTTCATAGTCACCTCCAAAGTCTTCTTGGTTGTTCATACTCGCATTGATGTACTTGTCTTTTACTTCATGAAGTGTACCTCTTATTCTCCTAGATTTAGAAACCCCATATTTTTACCATATCACTTAATCATTGGATGGATAACTCTTTCTAGGTTGTTCCTAAAATAATATCAAAATCCTTCATTTGCAGCATATGAAGGTCTTCTTGCTATGAAAGCCAAAATCTAGCATAAGGCAACTTATATCATTCACTAGTAGTTTTCTCGAATATGAATTTATTTGTAACGTTTTTCTTTCCAACTCATCATTATTCCTTATGAATGAAATATGTTTTTTCTTATGTGTATCTTGTGGATACAAAACCTTCAATATTTTTCCCATTTTCATTCGTAATAGCCATTGCCATACTCTATTTCTTTTGATGAACAAAACTGTTTACGAGCTCGTGGAGAAATATTCATTTATCAATGTGAACTCCCCATAATCTCTATCATATTGATTGCTTCAACCTTATTGTTCCATTGCAATACTACTTCGATGATTAACTCTTACATCTGTGATGTCGCCTGTCAAACTTGCTATCAAAACCTGATATTATTTCTTCATAATCGCCTTCATTGCCTTCATAGATAATATATTGAGTACTATAGCACTTATTTTGATTTGTAAAAATGAAATCTTCTTCCTTCGGTGTTTGGAGAATTATTCCATTCTTGCAACATCTTATTGTTTCACGATTATCTTCAAGTCAATCCATTCTCAGGGTAACATCAAAGCTTTTTATTAATTCTATCACGTGCACATTCTCCTTAATATAACTATCATCAAAAAATAAATATATTCCAACACATATCGCACTGGATACTTCTCAATGGCACTTCTTCTTCTTCTTCTTCTTCTTCTTCTTCTTCTTCTTCTTCTTCTTCTTCTTCAGGTTCACCATGATTGTGGAAGATTAATGGTCATATCATTGAAATCATTTATTGATCTAGCTTATAACGTTTCGTTACAGGTTTGATTCATATTATGTTGGCTGAGTTTCAATCTACTGACATATTATTTTGAGCTTATAGTTATATAACGTAGTTCTTAGCATCTAACGTAGATCATAAGCATTGAATTCATCATCGTGTAGAGTTGAACTCATACTTTTTTATTTGTGCCTGGTGAGAATAACTATTTCGTATTTCATAAGAATTAGCTACCATGAAGTCTCCTATCTTAGTCATTTCTAAATTCAATCCAGAATACTTAGTGGGTAAATGCGTTACGCGCACGTCTTGACAAAATATAATTAGTCCGTAAAACATAGTGAGGCTACGTATAGTTCTCAATCGGTATCTCATAAAAGAGGAATTTCATAAATCCTAAGAAATTGCATCGTAACTTACATGTAGTTGTTCATATATCGTACATGGTGTCATCATAGTTATCCTTACATCAAGTGTCGCATACTAGGTCAATACTTATCATTAGTTGTTGCATAGTTCATCTAATTTACAACGTACTTGGATCTAATCAAAGTGGTCATACCATGTAATTAACTATCGATAGAATAGAGTTAGGTCATCTGTAGCTCAAGTTGAATTTTCGTCATGTAGGAGCATCTTCATTGGAGTCGTTCTTTAGCTCGTCGAATTATCTCGATAGCATAAATAAAATAAAGGTTACCCGATTCTTAGTCAGAGCAATAGTCCTCAAAATATATCGTGTACCCCATAAATAGTCCAACATAGTTTACTAAGCAAGTGAAAACTTACAGGCAATTTAGTTATGCCCACGTCCATCTAGGTTCATCCTAGGGTGGGATCATATCATAAGTATTTGGGTAAAATTTTCATAATAAGGCAAACCAATAGATTTCCAATAACTTAGGCTTGAAATACATTTTAATCAAGCATTTTCTTTATCATAATTGCTCAAATATAATATACGTTTGCTTAATATATACTTTTCTCAACAAAGATTTATTCTCATAAAATTTGTACCTGATTGGGCGAGGCGTGGCGTGGACATGGGAACATAGGTAAGTAACAATTTCTTGCAACCAATATTTCAAAAACATTTCAAAAATCACTCTGCAGGCCTACAGATTTGTAGACTTGCTCTGATACCATATGTAGCGCCCCGAACCTGGAGGCCCAGTGCGCTAACGGGAACACACACAATGAAAGAAAATCACAATAAAATTTTCTCAAACCAACATAAATCATTTTCTCGAATTATAAAAATTCGGACATCACTTAGTTTAAAATATTAATAAATTTCACGCCTATAGGAGTTTACCATTCAACAACCAATCACATAAGATAAGACCTTTCAACCAACCTATCATTTTAAAATCACACATTTCGAACCACCAATTAAAACATGTTCAACCTTGACTAGTCCAAAAATCTAATGTTCAACATTCAAATTATGCCAGTAAGGCCACGACGATCACGCGCATCCATAGAATATTTAAATAATCCATAAACATACAACGGAAGCATAAATAAACATATTTGTCGACCACAACTAAAATAAAGTTAAAATTTCAAAAACTAAAATCTGGTCAACCATACAAGATGCCCCATTAGTCCACGTCCTCCACCTGCCATCATCAATTACCTGAAAATATTTTAAAATAGTGGGGCTGAGTGCCAGAAAACACTCCGTGGGAATACTCATACATTCGTCCAATAATTTGCAATAAGAATATCCATAAATCAATATTTGACATGTCGTAAATCATACACTCAATAAACATAGTGGAGAACGACCCTAATGTGATCACATATAAACTATACAATATTCATAACATGAACATATTCATAAGTAATTGCACTGGAGTGCCATGTTCTGAATTCCTCATATGAGTTGTGTCAATCCACATTGAGCAACATAAGCATAAATAATTTTTCATAGTGGACGAAAGTTTAAATATATTTTCAAAAGCATTTTAGTAAGTAAACCCACCTTGTAGCTAAATTAGCTGAAGCTTTATTCACGGATTCTCGTCCTAAGTCTGTTGTCGGATTAGGACCTTATGCTTAAATATAGGAATAGCCTTAATCGTCGTCCTAAACGAGTCTCGGATTAGGACATATACATAAGAACTATGTCTTAATAACATATCAATCTTCTAAACATATACTATAACGTAAATAAGGATCTAGGGAACGAGTCCCAAAAGTAAGAACATATCCTGAGTCCTTGATCGTGCGAATAAAAGCCTTAAATTCATAAAGGAAAATTATAATAAGTATATGATTTAAATGATTATTTTATATCATATAAGAATATGGAAATATTGATTTATTATATCATACACTTAATTTTGAATTTAATCTAAATTAGGGAAAATACACCAAATAAAAATAAGATAAAAATATAATATGATTATGTAGTCAAGAGTGCTTGAACCCTTGACGAAAAACACAATTGAAATAATAAACACTTAACCACTAAGCTAGAAGAATTTATACAACATGAATTAAATTGTTTTGATTAAATACACTCATAAATGCTTGAGTAAAAAGATATTTATAAAATGCATCAAAGTGGCTTGAACCCTAAACTTCTAACATAAAAACTGGACTCTCACCATTAGACTAAATACATTTTCAAAAATTGATTACAATTATTAATTTCATAAAGTTCCAAATTAGCTAGGAATAAAAATAAGTAAAATGCATTCCAAAGGATTTGAACACTTAACCTATCATAATAAAAACCAGAACATAACCACTACGCCAAAGACCATTTTTGAAATCAATTACCAGTTTTTATTTATATATAGCACAGAATCATATTGGAGTTAAATGCCTAAATGAAATGCTAAAAATGGGTTTCGAACCCTTGTCATATAGTTTTAACAAAATTGCATTGCAACCATTAGACTATACATTATATTTGAAATTTTCTTCACACCTTAATTTAATAATGCAGAATGCTTGAAAAATAAAATAAGTCTTAAAATTGTATATAGTGGGATTTGAACCTTAAACCTCTTTAATATAAATATTAAACTCCAACCATTAGACCACATCGCAATTTCGAAATTAATTGCATGATTTTAATTAAATAAGGTTATAAATAGAACCATAAATTAAAAAAAAATAAACTGCTCCAATGGGAATTGAACTATAAGACCTCCCAATATTAATTTGTGTACCTCAACCATTAGGCCATTGTTGATTTTCGAAATACAAGGCATGCTTTTAATTAAATAAGGATGCATAACATTAAAAATGGGTCTTAAAAATGCATTTCATAAGATTCAAACATTAGACCTATCATTATTAAATCAAGACTCCAACCATTAAATAAGATATGATTTTCAAAAATTACAACAAGTTTTAAATTTAAGAACATAGAAAATACATGAATTAATTAAAATAATAAACTACTTGAAACATATTTGAACCTTAGATATTTGCACATAAAATTAAATGATTATACATTAGGCTATAATTGAATTTTCGAAATATATACCAAGATTTATAATTAATGTGTCAAAAACAACTACCTTAATTAAAATAAATTGCTACTAATAAAGATTAATTCATAACCCTTGTAATTTAATTAAGAGAAATATTCATGAGACTAAGATCAATTTTTGATAATATTTCCAAACTTTAAAATTATGTCGGTTTAACACTATATAATATATATAAAAACAAAAAGAAAAGAAAAGAAAATAAAAACAATTAATACTAAAACTCACGCACACACATACACATACTGGACACACACACAAGCACACACTAAACACACACAAAAATCAACATTCACTTATATTTATTTAATCATCAACAAATTCAACTTGTCAAGTGTTCAAGAACACTAAAATTTATGATTAAAATAATATTTAAAAATATATAAACAAAACAGCCCATAATCCATATTTATAACCATAACAATCAAAATAGAAATCGTAAGATAAAGAAATAAATGAGGTTCTAAAAGGTTAGGGTTTAACCCACTATCAGATCCGAAAATCGGATCCCTAAACCTTAAAATCTTTCAAAAATAGTCGAAGAAATAGAAAGAGGAAAAAGAGGGGAATCTAAAAATGTAATTGCATGTCGAAAAGGGGATCACCGGAAAAATTCCGACGACGGCGGGGGTAGCTCCGGTGGGGTTCCGATGGGGAAGAGGAGAGGTGAGAGAGGAGAGAAGAGAGGGGGAAGGAGGCAAGGGAGCTACTCTAGAAATGATCCCCAACTAATGACCTAAAATAGAAATAAAGGGGTATTTATACCCCTCTCTAACCTAACCTAAAATAAAATAGATTATAGAAATTAAATCATATGTTGGTCAATTGAATTGCTATATTAGCAAGACCAAGTTCTATAGATTCGTATCATCGAGCACTATTGTTTAATGTATTCGTTCACCTCAATCAGATCATAATTGGGTCGTAAATAATTAAAACATATTTCGGCTAGAAAGCCCAACATTTGGGCCTTTTAATAAAAATAGACACAATTTATCATTTGGGCTCTAGAAAAAATCATTGGGCCTCTATTATTGGATTTAGGGTGTTATAAAATATTTATTATTTATGGCAATTACCCCATTTTCAAATGGATGAAATCTCAATCGCTGATCTAAAAGTTAAGCCAAACTTGTTGACGGCTGAGATGATCATCTCATTTATGCCAGCTGAGCATCAGTCAAATCTATTAAAATGATCAGCTGATGCGTACTCAATTGCAACTCGAAGTACATGCATGCAAAGCTTCTTTAAATGCTAAGGAGATATTGATCCAAAATTACATATCTATCTAAACTCTCCTTGCATTTGCTTTGCTTCTCTCTCTACTCCATTCAATCTCTCTCACACATTCTCTCGCATAATGGAATTGCTCATTCAATACATCGATCCAGCTAGGCTTGCTCTTAACCTGAAAAGAGACAAGTTCATAGAACTGGACTTCATGACGAAGAGACTTAAGCCTGACAAGTTCCATCGCTTAATATCAGCAGCAGAGGAAACTGGACTCTTTCAATTTCTCACAAGAGGTCTAAGATTTGGACGATCCTTTCCTGAGTTAGTTGCCGAGTTCTATATCTTTTCTGACATCGCAGAAGATGGCAACATCATTTCCACAGTCAGAGGACATCCGACCGTGATCACCAAGGAAACCGTGATGGAATCACTCCATCTTCTCGGAGCAGGTGAACAGGCAGACTTAATAGTCATGCCTAAGCAAGCAGAATTGTGGAGTCAGTGGATAAAACTAGGAGTTGAGCACAATGACTACTCTCACAGACTGAAAGACAGTCTTCGACCGGAGTTCATCCAACTCCAAGATATAGTCATCCACTACCTGAGAGGCAACCTAGACTATACTCGCTTAAGTGCCGACCATGCTCATCTGATGGCACTTATCTACAAGCAATGCAGAGTTGATTGGGCTTCTTATGTGCTATCACAACTATGCCAGAATGTTCGCAAGGTCAAGTTTGACCATCAAACTGGAACATTCATGGAGAAATTAGCGTTTGTCAACCGGATCAGCATGATCATAAGTGATCAGATCCAATTTCTCAACCAAAGAGGTGAGTTGCTAGACAGAAGAAACTATCTCCCCATAATCTTTGTCAAAAGGAGAAAGAATATAAAGCCTTTTGGCAAGCGATCAAGGAGGCAATACCCTGCAGATGAAGGCCCCTCCACTCTGACTGAACCGACTTCCAATAGTTGAGGAAAGCAGATCATGTCAGATGACGACATGACATCAGAATCAACTGCGCCAACTGAGTCTACACCAGCTGAAACCAACTTCATGGATGGTGTTGAAGAAAGCTTCAACGACACTCTCAACAATCTGCTTAGCAGATTTCAACTCAATGAGAGTTACGACTCTGATCTCTTCAATCAACTGAGAAGATATTGCAGATGGTCACTCTAGAGATATCATGTTGATGAAGCAGTTATGTTTGAACTGCTTAACAGGAAGGGATGATTTTTCTGGAGTCAAAAAGGAAATTGGAGCAGAAACTGGATAAATCATCTATCGACGGCTACTCCCACTCTTTCAGATATCATGGATTCAATGATCCATAGAATCTGAAATGGAGTACCAACCGCAGCTCCACTGCCGTTTGCAGAGCTATCTAACTCATCCTCCACACCAATAGAGTTCAACCACCCACCTCCAACTGAAGAACTCTTCCCAAGTTTGGCTATGATGACAACTGAACCCCAAGTTCAGTCTCCACTGCTAGATCTACGGCAGTTCATGCCAACCGAAGAAGCATCCAACTGACTACCCTCACCACCGAGAGAACAACCATACCCTTCCCTATTTAAAGGTAACTTAGCTACCACATTCAGCTTGTTACCGCATGTTCCCATTCCATCCTTTGATCTACACATGCACACCCTTTTGGATGATGTTAAAAAGGGGGAAGAGAATGAAGAAATTGAGAAGGATGATGGAAGAAAGTTTTTGAGTCTCTAGGATGAGATTCAGGGTGAACCCTCACAATTTCAGGGAGAAGTATAGCCTCAGGGAAAGTATTGAGGACTGTAGGAACTGCTCGAGAAGAGAGGCATCAGCCTCAGGGGGAAGATTGGGGAGCTGTTTGGAGAAATGCTGCTAGGGATGAAAGACAATTGTCTCAGGGGGAACTCTGGGGAGAAATCTCGAGAAATGCTAGTGCTAAACAAACATAAGAGCCTAGAAATTGGTAGAATAGGTGAAGAAGGAGATGAGATACCAGCTGAAGAAGCGCAGCAGCTGAAGAGCTAGAAACTGAAGAAGAAAAGAAAAACAAACTGTTGTAGATTGAGAGATATCTAATCAGTTTATATAATCAATTTCTTAGCTACAAAAGTTTTCTTGCTTGATTGTTTCCTTGTTTTCTTGCCATGTTTTGGACATCATCAAAAAGGGAGAAATTGTTAGGAAAAACTATCAAGGTTTTTCTGATAAGGGGTTTTGATAAGATGTCAAAATATGTCAAAATATGCAAAGAGCCTTGAGAGAATTAAAAAAAAATCAAGCAGAAAACTAAAGATGATCATATAAAATCAAGTGTCAAAACCAAAAGAAATGATCAATCCATGTGAAAAAAAGAGAGAGAAAAGAATAGAGAGAAAAAAAATAGACTGTAGCTTGCTAGAACAATTAGCAAGGTAAATTGGAAGTTGTAGGTACCAGCAAGAGAAGTGCCGAATACCACCAGTCTACAATGAATAACTGATGGACATACCAGTTCAAGGCCGATACCAGCTGAAGAAATGTTCCAGCTGAAGGAAACTGATGGACATACCAGTTCAAGGCCGATACCAGCTGAAGAGATGTTCCAACTGAAGGGAACTGATGGACACACCAGTTCAAGGCCGATACCAGCTGAAGAGATGTTCCAGCTGAAGGGAACTGATGGACACACCAGTTTAAGGCCGATACCAGCTGAAGAGATGTTCCAACTGACGGGAACTGATGGACATACCAGTTCAAGGCCATCACTAGCCGAAGAGATGTTCCAGCTGAAGGGAACTGATGGACATACCAGTTTAAGGCCAACACCAACTGAAGAGATGTTCCAGCTGAAAGAAACTAATTGACATACCAGTTAAACGCCATCACAAGCTGAAGAGAACTGAAGGATATGCTAGTTCTAGACCAACATCAACTGAAGAAATGTTCCAGCTGAAGAGAACTGAAGGACATACCAGTTCTAGCCCAAGACCAGCTGAAGAAATATTCCAGCTGAAGAGAACTGAAAGACATACCAGTTCTAGTCCAATACCGGTTGAAGAAATGTTCCAGTTGAAGAAAGGTCCCAACTGAAGGAGAATACCAGATGAAGAGAAGAACTGAAGGACATGCCAGTTTGAGACCAATCCCGGCTGAAGAAATACCAGCTGAAGAGCACATTAGTTTGGACTGATGAATATGCCAGTTCAAGATGATACCAACTGAAGAATACTGCCAGCCGAAGAAATGATGATTCTAGGTAAAGGAAATACCAGCTGAAGAAGTGTACCAGTCCAAGATCCAAGCTGAAGGAAATGCCAGCTCAAGATATTCCAGCTGAAGGAGCATATCAGCTGAAGAAGAAGACCAAAGTACAAGCTGAAGGAAAATACCAGCTCGAAAGTTACCAGTTGAAGAATGAAGTTCCAGCTGATGAAGTACCAGTTCGAAGGATACCAGTTAAAGACGCATCAATTTTGAATTCTAACTAATAAAGCGCTAACAACCGAACTGACAGACAAGGAACTGAAGATTCTAACTGCCAGACAAAGCTCAGAACTGACGATCAAGATAGAAGTCGTAATTGAAATTCAAATTTTAGATAAGCCAAAGAAGATCTTGAAGTTAATGCAACCGAGATCTTGGAACAAAAGCTTATCAGAAGAGCAAAAGCCAACTCAACGGCCCTCTTAAATGAAAGCCTCTCAACAGCTTTATCATTTATGATCACACAGTGATCATAACCGGTGATCACTCATCCATCTTTAAAAAGGTGAGCTACCCTAAAGGTGACCGTGGACTTTTGAGAATTTTGGAGAGAACTTTAGTTAAGACTTTCCGTGAAGACGTTCGCCAAAGCACTGAAGTCTCACGCTCAAAAACTCAGAAGAATCAAAAGTCCAACTGTAACTCCCCAATCTCACTTTAAAAGAAAAAGACACATTATCCATGCTTTTACTTAATAAAAATATTTTACTTGAAATACAGTGGAAGTTTCAAAGCATAACTCGACATTTATTACATAAAATATAGTCAACAATAAATTAAATCTTTAATCGTGCTTGATCACTTGACCACCATCATCACATCTTGCCCGCTACGCATCACCCGAGACAATACCTGAATAGATAAGTAGATTTTGGGGTGAGTACTACTGACTTAGTGGGGAGTGTCCAATTATCCAAGCTATATAAAATTAAACGAGTAAATGAGAATAATAAAAATTGTTCAGTCCGTAGACCAAACCATATAGCCACTAGGCACTGTCTTGTTTAGCCCGAAGGCCCTATCTTGTTTAGCCCAAAAGGCCCTGTCTCATTTAGCCCGGAGGCCCTGTCTCATTTAGCCCGGAGGCCCATTCTCATTTAGCCCGAAGGCCCTGTACTGTGTTGTGCCATCACATACTCGATATAAAATATAGAGAGAATAATCAAGACATGATCACGTAAAATCTCACCTTAACCTTGACCTCGACCTCGATATTAACCGATTAAGTCCTGCGCGTCCTATAATTAATTATCTTAAATTAATACATTGCATAACAATAATGTAATAAACTATGCATGATTTTTAATCTTTGATGCATGCTTAATTACATAGTGACATATTTCTTTAATTCATTTATTTATTTAAACCAACTCACATAAAACAATAAATGCATACACACACACACACACACACACATATATATACACACACACATTATACACACAAATCGATGCTCAAATTTTTAATAATAACCTGCTAATGCCTACGTGAATATGAATGCACATGTATAACATATATGTAAAATAAATGATAACTAATCACGACCCACTTATCTAAGTAAACCCAAAGCCCATCTGCAAAAACAATTGGTTAGGAAAAGAAATAATTAAATAAGAACAACATCTCCTCCATAACTTCATGTAACCCAGCAACTTCTTCTTCTTCTTCTTCTTCTTCTTCTTCTTCTTCTTCTTCTATTACCTCTTCACGGCAACAACAAGCTCATGGTCTATCATCATTTCCTCTTCCTTTATACTCATTCATCCGTCGAAACAATGAGGTCATCACTACCATGCCATCTTGCCGTCCTTCAACTTCGAAATCTACCTACCGAAATGGTAACGCCGAGCTCCGCCACTGCTGTAGATGCGCCCCTCCAATCACCATCTGCCGAAACTGCTGCTACGTGTCGCCACCACAACCACCATCTCCTATCCCCCCCATGGCTAATGTACCTCACAACCGTTCCCAACTAAAGCTTCTACCCTCTCTACGTTTTTCTCTTCTTTTTTTTCTCGGCGTGGGTAACAAATGAATAAGCTCCCTACTTATACTAGAAGATTAGGGTTAGTATTTGGAATAGGATAGGAGATCTCATGGTGATCCTTATCAACAAGTGATAGAGTTGGTTAAGTTTCAAATTTAAAAAAAAGATTTGATCTCAATCTCTTTTTGAATCGATGGAGAGAGAAGAAAAAAATGAGATATTTAGAATCGGGCTTCAACATTGGACTTGAAAAATACTTGGGCTTCAATTAACTAAAATGGGTTAGAAATAAACTTTGGACAAAATAAAATGCAACATATTAGGCATTCTAATTAAAATTAAATGCATGCTCCTACTATGAAATTACTATGTACCAAAATGAGTTCATGCTTATAAATTACTTAGGCGCGACTTATCAGACTTAATCAACTAATATCACACGTAGAAAAAAAATGAATAAAATATTTTTATGAAGGAAAAGAAAAATGTAGCAATTTAAATATAAAGAAAACTGGGTCGCTACACCAACTGATGAGAAGGAGCCGTAACGCTCATCAAGCTAGCTGTTGAAGATTTCCAGCCAGAGCTATTCTCTCAGTTCAAGTGCTTAAGAGATCAACTACCCAGCTCAGACTCAGACACGCAAAGGAGCATACCAGTTGATACCCATTTCATGACTGTATTCTTGAAGATCGAGTGAGATCTAAAATCATGTAAAGATGGGCAATAGCACCTTATCTCTCCAGTGAGCAGTTGGAGATCTCAAGTGTGAGTTGTCGACCTACCGGCTGAGGAGGCTGTGTTCGTTGGATCACCGTTTTCGGGACAAGACCAGCTGAAAAGGAGGCTGTGACTCGTAAAGTTGTCGTTCGCCAGGTTTGGCAATTGTCTTCACTGTGTAACTGTAATAAAAGAACTTTATACTTGCATAGTGAATTGCCCTTCTGCGAAAGGAAGAGAGGATGTAAAAGTTGAGCTTTGAATCTCTATAAATTGCTTGTGTGCTCTGCTTTATTTTTCAGTTCAGTTGTATGTTTTAAACTGCATACCCCAAGCACACACAGCACTCCGAGCTAGCAGATTATCTCAACTGATCTCCACAAAGAACGGATCACACCACGAGTAAAAACAGGCCCTGAATATTCCGCATTCATATTTCAGTTTTGTAATCAGTTTATTCACTCCCCCCCTCTAAACTGATTCTGACTCACCCCGGGACCAACATATCATTCTTAAGAAAAATATTATCTTATCTTAGTTTTACTTCAATTCTAAGATAGTAAGATATTAACCTAATGTTTGTCATCTCAAACTCCTCCGACATTGCACTCTTGAATTCATCAAACATCTTTGCATTGTTCACTATTAAAATCAAATCATCCAAATTCATGCAAACAAACAATATATCACCATCTTTGTTAAATTTCACATATAAAAATGCTCATATGGCCACATCCAAAAACTATTCACTTGGAAATATGAATCAATGCGATTATTCCAAACACATGGGGTTTACTTTAACCCATAGAGAGCTTTCTTTAATTTTAACACCTTATGAATCTGCCATTTGACTTTAGTCATGATCTCTTCAGTTTGAATATGGCAGCTTCTAGATAGATCTCTGAATCTCTCCTTGGTTGTAAACCTTGAACAACTTCATTGATCTTGGAAGAATAATCTAGATAAAGAATGTTTATGTAAACGTTCACGAACGTTATGATGAACATTGTTCATCTTTGAGTCTTCTCTTTGTTGCAGACGTTCATGTGCATTGTTGATCTTGAATCTTTACACAAGGTAGCATAGCGGAATCTTTGTATGTTCACAGGCTGACTTCAAGCTATCACTTAAGCTAGCTGGCAGTAATCAGCATGTTGAACGATCTCTGTTGTGGCATAATGCACAACAGTCTTCTTCTTAGCTCAATCAAAACTCCTTAGTTTGAGCTGTGTTCAGGAAGTTCAAATCACATTCATGTACATATATTGTTATGAACGTTGTGAAAAATAGTGGTAATGTACATGAAAAAACTAAATACTTAACTGATTATCAACTGCTGTAAAGATGAATGATAATCAATCACTTATAACGAGAGCAATGTAGAGTTCTTGATAGACTGCCATAGTGCATTGACACTACTGAATCATTCTGAACCAAACTACAGGGTTTCACATGAACATTGTACTTCCTAAAGGGGACATCATCAACCTGGCGCACCAGGACACGGTGACCATATATATTGCACGACCCATCATATATATAAATGATACTCCCCAATATATCGAGGTTGTCAATCCTATCTGATAATCTCACTCATTGATAAGTAAAAAGTAATAACATAACATATATATGTCCGCCAATATATATGGATTAAGAACCTGAACTTTGTGGATCTTTATTCTCTCACTTAAGATCAGAATAGAGAACAATATCCTATCGTGATCCTCCTCAATACAGAAATCAGCATACTAGAATAATCAGCTAGCCAAGATAAACTTACTATCAGATTATTCAACAGTATACCGATAGTGGGTTCAGGACCATCTAAGCTGTGAGTCTTTTAATACATTGTAAGGAATCTGACGATATAATCTTTATCGTCTGTATGCCCGTACAATATATCATCTACAATGCAATTATATAGAACTGGCAGATAAATATAACAATAAATAAATACACACGGTGACTATAATAATTATTCAATCTATATCGTCAAATAAAACATTGTAGAATGTATACAAAAATAAGTCTTCTGGTATACAAGACTGATAGAAGTTTACTTCACCTCTAAGATTGTTTCAATATTTATAAACTCGTGTCATGCCTACAAGTATATAAGCATATGATTGTAGATATGATGATACGAGGTCGATCCACAGGGAAATGGAATAGAAATTAGACAATGCAAGTACCACAACAATAGATGAGCGAAATATCTAGACGATAAATAAGGAGAGGGTGCGTTTTAATCTAATCACAATACCAAACAAGAACAAAAGACATAAACACTTTAAACAACAATAGTTATCAATATAAAAAGTACTCAATCGATGAAACCAAATAAGGGATAGCTTTGAAGATGGTAAATAATGCGAAACTCTAGGACATGGCTATACAATGCCCACATTAATCTACAACAAGGGATTACACACACATATATGCAACATTCATAGATAGGAAGACCACAAATATAGTAAGAGCATCTCTCGAATATCTCTTAAATTGCGAATGCGACAAGGATGGCTATCTCTAACGCATTCCAAAGTTGCACCTACGAAAGGCTCTAAGGGTCACATTTCCTTCCACATAATGACATTCGACTAAGAAGACAAATATGTAGATTCGATCCAAGCATGCTTATGATCACGGGATTGACTAGATGCAAGTGATTCATACATGTGATGTTAGTAAGATGGCCAACCAAACAACATCAATCAAGCCCTAGCATAGATCAAAATCTTGACAAAGCAATAAAATATATATAAATCCCAAATCAAAGATCAATGTTCACATTACTTCACCACATCCTAGAACCCTAAGGCTCTAGCCAACCATATTCACAATAAAATCAAGATTACAAATAGAGGAACAAAAACCCATTCTAAATACAAGAATAAGAGAGGAGAAGAAATGATAGAACCAAATGTAGAACACTTTTCTTCAATCTAATGGCTTGAATCTTCAAATGGATGGTTGAATCCTCCCTTTTCTTCTTGATCTTCATAAATCCCCAAATATGATGTATCTCTTGTGTATATTCGAGTTCTAGGGCGGATATGATCTATTTGAAATTCCCCACAAATATACATAAATAGTGAACCAATAATGGAGTGCCAAAAGTCAAGTTTTGAAATCCGTCAAGGCAAAACGCTACCCCAGGTGATCGCGTTTTGGGGTCGAGTTTGGACTGAAGAAAAACAACACTCTGAAGCTTGTACAGAGCGACTGAAATGGTCGCGTTTTCCGATCGCGCTTCTATTTGCTTTTGAAGCGTGACCTGAGGTGATCGAGTATCTGGGTCGCGCTTCTCTTTACTTTTGAAGCGCGACCTGAGGTGCTAGCATTTTGGGGTCGAGTTTTATCCGAAGGAAATCCAGTCTCTGAAGCTGTCAAAGCGCGACCAAAGGTGTCGCGTTTTGTGGTCGGGCGGTCATGGCGCGAGTCAAAGTGGTTCGCGCTTATGGCTCGCTTTTAACCCTTTTGCTTGTTTTTCTTATCTTTTCTCATCTTTGTGTAAGTGTTGATCGATCATTTCTCAACCTGACTTCTTTTTGCATTTATTTTACTCAAAAATTCCCTATATTGGTCACATTTACACAAAATAAAAGAAAACGCAATATATGCAGAAATCACAACATATATACAAGATAACTAAGTTCAAATGCACTCAAAATGAGTGCAAATGAGTACAATTTATGCACTCATCAACTCCCCCAAACTTAAATATTTGTTTGTCCTCAAACAAAAACAAGAGTAGAAGAATAAGGTAATTGAGCATATTGGAATCAAGATGGCAATTTGCTTATAAAATCAAAAGACAGACGATGCATAGGTGATAATGGCAATCAATCATAAACAAGAATATCAAAATCATCATGATACAATTTGTGAAGTTCAAACTCTCTCAAGGTTCAATAAACGCTCATTTTCGAGTGTATAGGCTAGAAGTGTATCGCTCAAGGTCGAGAGTGCACTAGAATCCTACCATATACTTGCAAAGTGACTACAATCTCCACTACTTAATGTGTGTTCTCTAACACGAATCATCAAGGTCTTTTTGGAAAGATAGGTATATATTTGGCCAAGTGACGTCCCAACATTACCAAATTCATTACCAAGCAAGTAGAACAAATCAAGTTCTCTTCTACCCTTATTTCTTCGCAACCCATATCTCTTTGAGATTTTCCAAATTTCTTTTAACATTTCTTACTCTCTTGTTTGTGATATACATGTTGAACTATCTTTCTTTTACTTCATTTTCAATTCTAATGAAGAATAATTCATTTCTTCGTCTTCTTCTTCATCACAAGAGTATTTCATTGTTTTACCTTTTTTTTCATTATACAAGATTTCTCAAAAGTTTCATTTGAAAAGTCCACACAAATCTTGCCAATTATTCCGTTCCCAACCCAACACAATCAATAAAAAAATTTCAAGGCTCAAAGGGCTTGCAAGGGATTTAATTTATATTGGAAGGTAAGGAATTTGGATTATAATGAGGTTTAGACAACAAATGGCCTTAAATCATTTTCAAGAGATCAAACACACCAATGTAACCTCAATTAAGTCACAAAGCAAGTTCTAGAGAAAAACTAATGCACTATCACTACAAGAAATTCATGATTTACCGACGGAATTTCTGACGGACAAAATTCGGGTCGTCATTTAGCGACGGATTAACGACGGAACGTTTCCGTCGGCGTTTCACGACGGACTTACGATGGAAATATTGTCGTTAAATGTAACGACGGACCTATTCCGTTGTTAAATTTACAGATTTTTGTTTTTTATTTATTTTTTAATATTAACGACGGATTATATCCGTCGTTATATTTTTTTAAATATTTTTCTTTTAATTTTAATGTTTAACGACGGACATATTCCGTCGTTATATTTACAGATTTTAATTTCTTATTTATTTTTTAATATTAACGACGGTGTGTATCCGTCGTTATAATTTTTAATTAATTTTCTTTTAATTTTAATATGTAACGACGGACTTAGTCCGTCGTTATGTTTTTAGGTTTTTATTTTTTATTTATTTTTTAATATTAACGACGGACGGATGCCGTCGTTAAGTCCGTCGTAAAAAATCGATTAATTAGATTGAATCGGGCGCGGAATGTTCATTTTCGCAGCCCTAATTCCCGATCAAGCCCACCCCATCCCTTAACCCATCCACCCCAGCGACGGCGACCGGCGAACACGGAGGCGGCGACGAACAGAACCCACCCACCCATCCATCCATCTCTCTCTCTGTCTGTATAGATATATATATATATATACACCCTCTCCCTCTCTCTCAACTCTACCGGCGAGCAGCGGCGGCGGTGGCGAGCAGCGGCGGCGGCGACGAGCAACCCCGGCGGTGGGCCTCTCTCGCTCTCTCTTGCTGTCTATATATATATATATATTTCAGATTTGTGTGTGTGTGTGTGTGTGTGTGTATATATTTCAGATGTGTGTGTGTGTGTGTGTGTGTGTGTGTGTGTGTGTATTTCAGATTTGTGTGTGTGTGATTTTTGGTGTTTATTTAGGTTAGGTTAGATCTTATTAGGTTAATTATATGTTAATTGTTAGTTTAGTGTATATTAGGTGTTTATATTTTAATTTGGATTAATTATGTGTTTGTTTAGGTTAGGTTAGATTAGGTTAGGTTAATTATATGTTATTTGTTAGTTTAGGTTAGATTAGGTTTTTTTGATAATTAATTTGGATTAATTATGTGTTTATTTAGGTTAGATTAGGTTAGGTTAATTATATGTTAATTATATTGTCAGTTTAGTGTATATTAGGTGTTTATATTTTAATTTGGATTAATTATGTGTTTGTTTAGGTTAGGTTAGATTAGGTTAGGTTAATTATATGTTAGTTGTTAGTTTAGGTTAGATTAGGTTTATATTTTAAATTGTACAAATTATGTGGTAGATTAGTTTAAGTTAGTGTTTCATTTTGTGTGTGTTAATGTATATGTGTGTGTGTGTATGTGTGTGGTTGATTATTTATTTTTTTCTTGTAATTATGTTGTAGTTAGAAGAGCTATTTTGAGGTTCAAACATCAAATTGAGGAATTTATCAAGTAGATTCATATATATTACAAAGGTAAGTAATGTTTTTATGATTTTAATATGCATTACTAAATATTGTAATATGCATGTTAAATATATTAATGTTGTCAATTTATTTTGTCAATTTATGTCAATTTATTTGTCAATTTAAAAAATAGAAGAACATATATCAATTTATTTTGTCAATTTATGCTAAGTATGTTATTTAGGCTAAGTATGTTATTTACGCAATTAGCATGCTAAGTATGTTTTTTTTTGCAATTATATGTCATTTAATTATGTTAAATTTATTTGGCAAATTTAGGCTAATTAAGTTTGTTATTTAGGCAATTAGCATGCTAAGTATGTTATTTATGCATTTAGATGTCAATTAATTATGTTAAATTTATTTTGGTAATTTAGGCTAAGTATGTTATGTATGGATTTATTATGCTGAGTATGTCAATTATGTTAAATGGGATGAGGGCCCCTGGATCCCTCTTTATTGAATTGTTGGTTTTTGTTTGGGATGAGGGCCCCTGGATCCCTCTTTATTGAATTGTTGGTTTTTGTTTGGGATGAGGGCCCCTGGATCCCTCTTTACTGAATTGTTGGTTTTTCTTGGTATTGCTGTTTTGAATCGATTAGAAGAACATAGATCAATTAGCGTAGAGTCGAGAACTTGGGACTAGGAAATACACATAGGTGCTGCCGAAATTTTTTAAAAATTCAGCGCTATTTTTTAAATGAATTATTTTATTTTTAATTGAACGATAATCAATGCGTATTTTACGATCAAAAATTCTAGAAATTAGCCTTCTACAATGAGTCTAGATCGTGAATGGATGTACCGGCGATACCTTCAGAATGGTGCTTTGAATCCGGACTTCCTTAATGGACTAAATGCTTTCATCGAGTTTTCCTGCCATCAACCGTCCTTCATGAGTGTAGACAAGATTAAGTGTCCATGTCGTAAGTGTAAGAACATTCCATTCCAAACGCCGTCTACCGTTAGACTACACGTGTCAAAGAAAGGATTTGTGCACAATTATCGTGTATGGATTTATCAAGGCGAACAACAGGTGCATCCGGACACCGATCAGAATTTGGGTGGTCAGGATGGAGTGAATACATACCAGAACATGGTAATGGATGCTGCTGGTCCGCATATGAACATCAATGTCGATGATCATACCGAGGAGGCCCCAAATCCAGAAGCGCAACGATTTTATGACATGTTGAGGGCCGCAAACAAAGAATTGTGGCCGGGTTGTCAGAACCATTCTCAATTGTCACTCGTTGCTCGTCTGCTGAACATGAAATCTGAGAATAACATGTCAGAGAGATGTTTTGATCAGCTAACTCAATTAATGAAAGAGATTGTTCCTGAGAACAATTTGGTAACTGATAATTTCTACACCACAAAGAAATTGCTACGGGGTATGGGGCTACCTGTTGAGAAGATTGATTGTTGTTTCAACAACTATATGATCTATTGGGCTGCTGATAGTGAATTAACTGAATGCAAATTCTGTGGTCATCCCCGTTTCAAGGAAATTAGTCGCCGTTCGCAAAAAAGACAGAAGACCACTGTTGCACACAAGAAGATGTATTATTTTCCACTCACTCCGAGGTTACAGAGGATGTATGCATCTAATGCAACAGGAAAGGATATGCGGTGGCATGCATCATCTGTTGATGACGGAGTAATGCGACATCCAGCAGACTCTCCTGCATGGAAACATCTGAACACAATTTTTCCTCAATTTGCTTCTGAAGCACGTAACGTTAGATTGGGTTTATCTACTGAT